>UELW01000888.1:2400000-3146250 GCA_900490495.1 Danionella dracula
AGTTCCTGAGTCAACAAACTGAAGGTCAGACTCACCAGCTATGCCAGTGTTTGCGTGGAGATCCCTGTAGTAATGCACAGTATGTGTCCTCAGGAATGGAGCTTGGACACCGTGGACGGCCTGGGCTCACTGCAGCACCACCTGTGGCATCGGCTTCCAGGTTAGACAGCGTTCTTGCAGCAACCCAACACCTCGACATGGAGGACGTGTTTGTGTAGGCCAGAATCGCGAGGAGAGGTATGAGACTTTGGTACTTTGGTTCATATCATGAAGGTTTATATAAATTCCACATAAAATTCAGCAACATTTCTACATTAAACTCATGAAAGAGAAAGCAAAATTTCAAGAACATTTCAATCAGTATTAAGGTTAACTGTTTATAAAATAATTTTCTCATTTTTTACTTGTATATACATTCACATGACCCCCATTCCAGGAATGTGTAAACTATTCTATCAACAATGTTACATGTTCTTGATTAAACCAAAAGCAGATTATTGCACCACCACCTGTTCTACTTTCCCATCTCTGATTATCCAGATGCACTGATTTTTTGGAGCTCAGATTTGAAATAATATCAGAAATTCTATGAAACACATGACAGAGAAAGCTTCATTAGTTTTCTTTTTCATTGTCACTTGGTGAATGTTACTATTATTCCTAGCCAGTGGGTGTTAATTATTGAAATCAGGCTGCTTCTTTCATTGCCTTTTACTCATCCTAATTTGCAATGATCATCAGCTGAAAGCTTGTTAGTGCATCAGTGACAGCAAAAAAAAACAAATTCTTCAACGTGAACAATGAGAGGTTCTTTTTCTGCCCTCATGATTTGTGACGGGCATCTCATTAAAATTATACATGCTAAAGTTGTGTTAATTTGAGGTCACAAAGGCAAAGTCTCTCTCTAGTTATAGTTCTGCAAGCTCTAATCATAGCTAGAAAGGTAGTAGGCTGTTTTCTTCTCTCTTGCTCTAAATAAATACAGTTGTGTGGAAGTGTTCGAACCCTTCCTAATTGCGTGTTTGTCAATATGTTTTTTTCCAGATCATCAAACTAATTTAAATATATGTAAAATAGGATATAGTTAAACACATAACACAGTTTTTAAATTAAGGTTTTGATGCTTGAGGTGAAAATTGCTGTATATGGCCATGTGTAAAGCAGTGTTTATTACCATGTTAAAACATAACTTGGCTGAGTTAATTACTCTTATCACACTAACAAGTGTCATTTGAGTTTACTTTTAGTTATTTTGTGTGCTCTAGGCTGCCTTTGAGTTTTAGGCTGCAGCCCAAACTTTTTCTTAATATTGTTTAGCACTAGTAATGCTGGCTGTTATCACTCATACATGCACAGAACAGGAAAATGCATGCACTGTTAATTAATGCAAACATTGACAGGAATGCTCTCAGGCACTCTTGTTGTACATGTCAGATTGGTGCTGCATATCATTCATACAGAAAGTAGGCACATGTTTGTAAAGTAATCTGAACATATGACCACATCACTCCAATTTTGGTATCACTACACAGGGTACCGATCGTACCTTGTTTTTAAAGCATGAATGGTCAAGCTCCATCCAAAATCACACAGTTACTGATCTCTGACCTCTAAATCCATTAAACTTCTACGTTTTTCTGATTCGGGGCCGGTAGTGCTCCCTCAAACCAGAATTAAAACCACTAGATTCTGGAATATTGCGTTGGAAATACCCTGCTCACCTAATATTGTTTTTTTGTATCGAGACTGAAGTCTGACATGTATTTGCAGGAATATTAGATGTGTTTTTTAGGTCAAAACATGTTTTTTCTTATTGCTTAAGTTTTGTTTTACTCTTCTTTTTTACATTTTACCCCACACTTTGTTCAGCTCTGCTGTTTTAAATGTTTAAAACAGCATGTTTACTTGTTGACTGTCAGGGATGCCAGTCAATACAGGTGGGTGAATACTGCACGATTTATTTACAAACACAAACAACTTTCCTCATGATTTACGGTGATGATGATGATGATGATGATGGAACAGAAGACAACAATAAAGAAGAATACAGACGTTCCACAGAAAAACACAGGTGGGTGGTGAGTGATGGGAAGTGTAGTCCTTTTATGGGAATCCAATATGGCGATGACAATCATCCAATGAGTTTGTTGGTATTTAGATTATGCAGATCTTGACTTCAGATGAGAACAGATTAGTGATAGCATTGAAGGATGCTAGTAAATATAGGTCAAAATTCTTACTTTTCATAATATTTTTTTTTCTTTAATTGATATAAAATTTTCAAGCATTATTATTTCACTCCACATTTATACACTTGTGGTGATAAGCTACCTTGATAACTCTCAGTCTGACAGGACGTGGCTGCTATTTTGCGCCTACAGCCTCCTGCCCACCACCAAACACGCCTCACCAGTCACACATATCTATACAGGGCAATGCGGGTAAAGCTTGCCCAGGGCCACAACAAGAGAATAAACCTGTGCTGAGATTGAACCGCCAACCCTCGAGTTACAGGACAACCAACTCCATCACTGCGTCACCATGGTCTAAGGATGTCCTGTGTTGAAGTGTACACTAAAACAAACAATAAAATAATTAATTAAAAATTGGCTACCTAAATGTAGATTTTTTTTCATCCTTATGCAGTTTCGATACAAACCGTTTCACTTCACTTTCACGTCAATATGTGCATCAGCTCACTAATATGCTGCAATAAATGTAAAAATGCTAAAAAATAAAACCCCAAACATCATAAAGACACAAATGTACATTTGAGTTTTTTTTTTGGTGGATATCTTTACAATAATTTGTGAATGACATATCTATGTTCTCCTTAGAAAGGTTTTTAAGCCACAGCGTCTTCTGCTGTGAAATGAATACTGAAGTGGAGGATTAAGGAGAAATTGAGACTCGTTCCTTCATTTTAGTTGTTGTCTACAAACCATCTCAATTTCATCAGGTTCCTTTTCCTCTCAATATGAACATCAGTTAATCTCCATCACTTCCCTGAACCTGATCTTATAATTGGTGAGCAGACAAGGCGATTTGGAAAACGCTGTATTTGAAAAGGTCAAAACACATGCAAGCAGTTCCTGAGGTATAGGCAATAATCTAGATGGAGGAAAACATAATTATAATTTAGGATGAGGTCGATAACAGAAAAATAATCAAAAGAAGACTTCAAATGCAAAACCCTTACCTGATCACACTCTTGAAAAAAATACAAATGTTCCTCTAGCGTAACACTTGTTTTTCAAACTGTATAACAAATAGCTCTTTATTGTTCTGTTAAACCAGTAAGAATGATCTGTTTTGCTCAAACCTATCAAAATCAACTTTAAACCTTTTTACTAAACCATATCATGCCCTTAATGAAGTTAAAATAACCAAACAACTATTATTAAATAATTAAAATACTGTTTAACTCTTTGTTTAACTGCAGCGGATACTTTGCTCTCCTCTTTGCCAGAATATATACAGTATCATTGACATGAAATAATGGTGTGATTTTTTTTAAAGTAAGAAGATGTTTAGTCAGTTATAGCATCATAGCATTAAATTTACCTGTAAGAATAAAGATACAACACTTTGTAGAGTTTGAGTGGCAATAGTTTTATTGTCTAAGTATTGATTTTTCTGATTACTTCAGTGACAGCCCCTGAAGACAGTATGATTCAGTTCAGTGGATGAGCATCTGGTTAAGAACAATGTAGTTGGGTAAAATCTCCAGTCACCAAGTGTCACACCCAGCACCTGCACCGACACTCCTCAGGATCCAGCGGCACCTATCCAATCCCGAGAACCATCACTGGAGTACTAATCACCCGCACCTGTGTTTCAATCACACCACCCCTATAAAGACTCACCCTGTTCATTCCCTCCTGATCCCGGATCAAGGTTACACGAGACTCACCATTCCTGAGGAGCTACCTGCATTGCCTGTCTGAGCCTGTCTGTCCATTCCTAAGAGAGAGAGAGAGCATCTGAAGGGAAGTAATTGCACTGGTCACTGAACTCTCAAGTCTGAACTTACCCGTGCACACGGATTCACCTATATGGATGTCGTCAGAATACTATTGAACTGTGTATTCGTACCCACTGTAAATAAACTTCACTTACCTGCATCTTCCTCGTCTTCTCCCTCTGTGTGAGCATAACAGGATCCGGGACCACTATTACTATTACGGATCGGCTAACATGGAAACCGCGGACAAACCGGAGGTTCTCGCTGAGTTGGTTCAGCTCCTTCGCCATTCACTCAACCCCGTTCTACAACCACCATTGCCATCTGCCGGCCATTCTGCGGTGGCACGCCCGACATCGTACGCCGGCGAGCCGGGAGGTTGTAGGGGCTTTCTATTACAGTGTTCACTTTATATTGAAGCAAACCCTTCTAAGTTCCCGAATGACTTAACAAAGGTGCCGTTTATCATCTCTCTATTGACTGGTCGAGCTTTGCAGTGGGCTGAAGCCATCTGGAATGCAAGCTACCCAGCCACTAAATCCATCACGGCATTTCTAAATGTATTTAAAGAGGTGTTTGAGGTGTCTCATTCCTCCCTCTCCGCTTGGGAAAACCGCTTGGCGAGGGGAAGGTAAATCGGCGAACTACCACTCTCCAGCTTTCGTTATCCATCCCTGAACGGAAGGCCATGGAGACCTACATTAAAGAGGCCCTCGATCAGGGTTTCATCCGTCCGTCTACCTCACCAGCCGCATCGAGTTTTTTCTTCGTGGCAAAGAAAGAAGGGGGTCTCCGGCCATGTATCTACTATCGGGTTCTAAACGAAGCCACGTTAAAATTTGCCTATCCTCTGCCACTCGTACCGGCGGCCCTTGAACTCCGCGAGGCCCGGATATTCTCAAAACTCGATCTTCGCAGCGCTAATAATCTCATCCGTATCCGGGAAGGAGATGAGTGGAAGACCGCTTTCATCACCCCTGCTGGCCACTATGAATACCAGGTCATGCTGTTCGGCCTCTCCAACAGTCCATCCGTGTTCCAGAATTTCATGAATGAGATCTTCCGGCCCTACCTTCACAAGTTTTTGATCATCTACATTGACGATATCCTCATTTACTCCCGGAATCTGGCAGAACACCAACATCAGGTCCAACTGGTCTTACAACGCCTCCGTGATTACCATCTCTACCTCAACTTGGAGAAATGTGAGTTTCACCGGTCCACCATCTCCTTCCTGGGTTACGTAATATCCGCCGCAGGGGTAAGCATGGAATCCACCAAGGTCCGGGCGGTCGCGGAGTGGCCCCAACCACAGACCATCAAGGAGCTGCAACGGTTTCTGGGATTTGCAAACTTTTACCGCCATTACATCAAGAACTATAGTCAGATCTCTGCACACTTAACATCGCTTCTAAAGGGCGCCAAAAAGACCTTAACCTGGAACTCCGACGCCGAAGAGGCCTTCGATACCCTCCGTCGAGCCTTCACCTCCGCTCCCATCTTATGCCACCCGGACCCGGATAAGCCCTTTGTTGTGGAGGTGGATGCTGCTACCCAGGGTGTGGGAGCAGTACTATCTCAGCGGTCAGGTGAACCCTCCTCTCTTCATCCATGCGCTTTCTTTTCGAAGAAACTATCGCCGGCGGAACAGAACTATAGCATTGTGGACCGAGAACTTCTAGCCATCAAATTGGCTCTCGAGGAGTGGCGGCATTGGCTCGAAGGGTCCAAATCTCCCTTCCAGGTGATAACTGACCATAAGAACCTACAATATCTGCATACCGCCAAAAGACTCAATGCCCGACAAGCTCGCTGGTCTCTCTTTTTTGCCCGATTTCAATTCCAGATCACCTATCAACACGGCCATAAGAACCTCAAAGCCGATGCTCTATCCCGTCTATACTCCATCGAACCAGACCACTCCGAACCTGAAACCATTCTGCCACCCACCATATTTGTAGCACTTATACTCTGGCAAGTGGATCAGGAAATACAAGATGCCACCCTCGAGGAGCCCGCTCCGCCGGAGACCCCAGCAGGGAAGACCTTCGTCCCCAAGCGTCTCCGTATCTCTCTGATGGAGCAAGTCCACACCTCACTGGGCTCTGGACACCCTGGCAGCAGTCGAACCCTCTCACTCCTATGACAACGGTACTGGTGGCCTCGGATGGCCCCGGAGGTAGCGAGGTATGTGCGAGGATGCTCGGTCTGCGCTATAAGTAACACTTCCCACCGGCTACCCGAGGGGAAGCTTCATCCGTTACCCATACCCCGCCGACCCTGGACTCACATCAGCATCGACTTTGCCACGGACCTGCCTCCCTCCGATGGTTACACCACCATCCTGGTAGTAGTGGACCGCTTTTCTAAAATGTGTCGACTAATCCCATTGAAACATCTTCCCACAGCTCTTGAGACGGCTCAAGCTCTCTTCCACTTTGTGTTTCGAAATTTTGACCCACCGGAGGATATCGTCTCCGATCGAGGACCCCAGTTCACGTCCAGGGTTTGGCGGGCGTTCTTCCGGCTCCTGGGCGTAACCATCAGTCTCTCCTCAGGCTATCATCCCCAGTCGAACGGCCAGACCGAGCGAAAGATTCAGGAGATCTCCCGCTACCTCCGCACTTACTGTGCTCGTCATCAGAACACATGGAACCAGTATTTGCCGTGGGCTGAGTATGGTCAAAATTCCTTACTTCAGAACTCGACCAAACTGACCCCCTTTCAGTGTGTTCTAGTCTACCAACCTCCATTGTTCCCCTGGTCTGGAGAAATCTCGGAAGTGCCTGCGGTAAATTCCTAGTTCCGGGAGAGTGAGAGGGTGTGGGGCTCAGCCCACATCCACCTGCAGAGGGCAGTGCGACGATTCACCCAGGCAGCTAACACTCATCGAGCCGATAATCCAGACTACCAACCTGGAGATTGTGTGTGGCTCTCTACCCGGGATATTCGTCTCCGTCTACCCTACAAGAAGCTGAGTCCCCGCTACATAGGGCCGTTCACGGTGCACTCCCAGATCAATCCTGTCTCTTACCGTCTCAACCTTCCTGCCGAATATCGTATTTCACCCACCTTTCACGTATCCCTGCTCAAACGGTTCACGTATCCCTGCTCAAACGGTTCACTGATCCCGTTGTTCATTCCTCCACAGATCCCGAACTGCCTCCTCCTCCACTCCAGCCCGAGATCCAAGGGAACCCCGTCTACCAGGTCAACGAGATAATGGACTCCCGACGACAGGGGGGTCGACTGCAGTATCTCGTAGACTGGGAGGGGTACGGTCCTGAGGAGCGGTCGTGGGTCGACAAGGAGGACATTCTGGATCCAACCCTCCTCACTGACTTCCATCGTCAGCATCCCGACCGTCCCGCTTCCAGAGGCCGGGGTCGGCCCCGTCGTCGGGCTCGGGTGCCAGGAGTCACCCGTGGGGGAGGGGTAGTGTCACACCCAGCACCTGCACCGACACTCCTCAGGATCCAGCGGCACCTATCCAATCCCGAGAACCATCAGCGGAGTACTAATCACCCGCACCTGTGTTTCAATCACACCACCCCTATAAAGACTCACCCTGTTCACTCCTTCCTGGTCCCGGATCAAGGTTACACAAGACTCACCATTCCTGAGGAGCTACATGCATTGCCTGTCTGAGCCTGTCTGTCCATTCCTAAGAGAGAGAGAGAGCATCTGAAGGGAAGTAATTGCACTGATCACTGAACTCTCAAGTCTGAACTTACCCGTGCACACGGATTCACCTATATGGATGTCGTCAGAATACTATTGAACTGTGTATTCGTACCCACTGTAAATAAACTTCACTTACCTGCATCTTCCTCGTCTTCTCCCTCTGTGTGAGCATAACACCAAGTGACAAGTGCCTTCTGATAGACGCCCCTATTATTACTACTGGAGAATACAGACTGGTATCTTAAGAATTGGCCTTTTTTAAGTAATAATATTTCTATTGAATATATAGACCACTTAATGCCACATCTATAATGAAATAAATGCATACTCATTAATCCACAGAAACTTGTAATTAGTTAGATTTTTTAAAATAAAATGTAGTTGTTTGACAGTTGTAATATATATAATTTAATCAGAAACTATCTTTATTAGTTTTCTGTTTAAAACAAAGAAATAGTTGGTTTTTATGTATTTGATTATCTGCTAAAAATTAGTTCTGAGCTTGAGTTACTCTGTCATCCTCTACATGATCTGGATATTTATTGACATCTATGTTTAAGTTTAGGACTTTGAAGATTTACTTGTCTTGGTTTTTCATGCTAAACATTTTAACACACAATATAGTGTATTGGTTCTTATACAAAACTGTATTTAGAATAGTATTGGAAAATATGTTTTTGTGTATTTTACTGTTAATTTTTCAGAAAAAAATGGTTTTCCTCTAAATCACTCTTGTCTACAAACTATGCTCCAAACATTAATTCTGACCTGAATTTGGTCAATTTACTTCAAGAGTTATGGTGTAGACCATTATTTAAAATAATGGTTTTTATCATTAGTAATTTGCAGACAGTCCCTAAGGATTCTCTCTCAGCTCAGAGAGCATTGCATTTCAGCAATGGCATGATTTGAGAGTAAACAGATTTGTAGATTGTTTGCTACATAAAAAGAGTTTATATATTGAATTATTGAGCTGGAAAATGTGAGTCTTTCAATCTGTATGTGTCTTCAGTCCTGTGTTAGACGCTTTTTTTTCTTTGTACTCTTTGTACAAAGAAGAGGTTGTACTCTTCTCTGACTCATATCAGAGCATCACTCAAAGCTCTTCTGTTTCAATGCCCTTAAAAACAGAGATATGGATTTGACAAACATGGAAAAGACTTAAATAAAGTTCTAAAATTTTTTTCAAGCAATTGATTCCATTTTCTCCTCTTAAAACACAGACAAAAATAATTTACTGCTCACTTGCAAAAGCCATGCATGCAAAGGATGGCAAACAAAAATCTAATAATAAAAATAAAATCCTGTATTTTTTCTTTTTTTTAATGTTTTAAAAAGAAGAAAATAGATTTTTTAATGATTATTATTAAAAGTCAAATGATACAGAGATTTTTTAATCTTAAATCTTTAATCTTTTTTCTTCTCAAGCCTACCATGCAAGTTTTAGAGAAGCATTTGACACCATATGAGTGTCTTGGTTCCTGAATCTGTAACTGCTCAGCTTTTATTTTACTTCTTGTGTGGAACAGCGATCATGCTGCTGTCATTTGGGTCACGGTAGAAACAGAAATATGTGCTTCAGATGAGAAAAGAGCAGCAGATTTTGAGGTTTTTCTGGTAGAGGCTGTCAAGCAGAGTTTTTCTGCCACCTCTTGCATTTTTCAATCTTCTGCCCCCTTATTCTCTTGATCCAAGGAGCTGGACTATTCAATGTCCCTGGGTTTCTGAGCATTAAGCATGTGAATAATCAGCAGAAAAGTTGTGGTGCAAGCTTTGAGTTTGGCTTCAGCTTTGCTAGTCCACATGAATTTTCACACCAGCCATTCACTTCAATACAACACCTCGGCTAGCACAGCAGTGCATAATGGCTGTGAAAACACATCCGGAGAGTACGTCAGGGCCCTTGGTTTTCACTTGAGGTTGAAAGGAGCATCGTCAATGACTTTAATGTGCTTTGTTAGCAGGATGGTTATTCGAACTAAAAAAAAAAAGTTTTTCTAAAGTTGTAATGGATTCTTTATCTGATATTGACAGGGGCTTAAATTTCATTGTGAGTTCTGCAGAGAAACTGTATGTCAGTCTTGTGACTAATAATAGTCCCTGTCACCAAATTCCTGCCTAAATTGAAAAGTCTTTTGTGACTAGCTCTAATGTGTAGTATACTCCTAATGATGCTTTTTGAATGAGATACAATACAAATTCCATATATTTTCTATTACTGTAAGTGTTAGCGCTTTGCATACAGTTTGTAAGTTAACAAGTTAACAAGAGAAAAAGGAGAACACAAATGTTGTTTTTAAGTAAAAGTATCGCTACTTCAGTAGAATTGTGCTCAAGTGCAGTAGAAGTAAAGTTCCATATCTAAAAACCTATGTAAAGGTAAACAGTCAATTATTCATTTACTCAATTATTCAATTACTCAAAGGCTAAAAAACATTTTTTTATATTTAACTTTTGTGGGGTATTCCCATTTTAAAAGCAATTAAAAATCTAAATTTTACTCCATAACATATTAACATATTATCTCAAATTTAAAGAACCTATCTTGAATTATTGCAATCAGTCCCTACTAGAAAAGAATATACAAATGTAACATTTTATAAATTAGAAGCGGGTCAACGGCTAAGTAACTTTTAGTCGTCTCCGCTATTTCAGTGATTTATATTTAATGCAGTAACAATAAAGCCTTGTATTGTTACAGATATATCAATAGTTGTTGACTATTGTGCAAAGGCCAGGAACATTTGTACATCAGGAACAATTTAAAGTAATTGCATGTAAAGACAAATATTTAATACGTAAATTAGCACATCTTAATATACACATCAGTCAAAAAAGAAGGTTATGATGACATTTGCTTAAAAAAATAGAGAAGATACATTTATTATTATAACAAACAGTAATATGTCAAGTTTTATTGTTTGGTGAAACAGCTGAAACTACTATAGTTGCTTCAGGGCCTACTTTACTTTACTGTGTGATGCCCCAAGGAACAGTTGAAATTTTTGCTGTCAATCAGTAAAAAAAACAAAAAATAAACTATTTTAATGCCCCACAACTGGGTAAAGTGAAGTTTTTTTAAAACGCTGGTCATCCTTTTCCATGTAGATGCCGCAATCATGTTTAATTTGGTTACAGGCAGAGTTTAGTGGAGTTATAGGAGTTTGCCTTTAATCCAGTGCAGCTTTTTTCACAAATCACAGAGGAAAATGGAGGACAGTGCGAGGGTTTGCGTTGTGCTTCTCAGTGTTAAAGCAAATCTTCTGAAATATACAGGACTAGTCAAGCACACAGCATATTTATTAGAGTGTTTAACTACACAACAGATGTGCCAAACTGCAAAAATATGGCGTTAATGTTGTGGATGCACAGATGCAAAGCCGCTAGTTTTGAACAAGAACCAATTGAATTGAGATAATTGAAGAAGTTTATATATATATATATATATATATATATATATATATATATATATATATATATATATATATATATATATATATATATATGTATATATATATATATATAGTTGTTGGTAAAGATTGGCGATGTTCTTATCTTTGGGTAAGCTGTATTTCCCAGTTATGAATTGCTGATGTGACAGTGTCTTAGCAAATTTGTGTATACATAGATTTTTATTTATTTTTTATCTGTCCTTCGTGTGGGAGTGTTTTTTTTTTAAATAACTGGGTACATGTGGGCATGGCCTAAACTATCAGCTAGTCCTGAATCCACCTTCTTAATCAAGTCATCACCCCTGGCAGATAAGAATGACGTATCCTGTTGCTTCCAAGCCAGCGTTTGTTTGGCTAGTGCATCCACGAAAAGGAGAGGAGAATTTACTGCATCTTGCGCAGATTACAAAATCAAATCTTGGTTTGCCTTCAATCTATCACATTTTTTTACACAATTTTTACTTGTTCTACAACTAAAAAAATCTTTTTTTTGTTTGTCAGTCTATGATCCCTTTAATATTGTCAGGGACATAAACCAAACACAGGGGCATGCGTATATACATATTTATTGACAAACACAACAGCAGGCTTTCAGGTATATTTTAGAACACAGGTATATAGAGCAGGTAAAGTTAGAACACACAACACTTAACAGGAGACCAGAGACAATGCAGACAACAGTGAAGAGCAAAAAAATGATGATCAGTGAAAGAGTCCATAGTCCAAGTGTGTTACAGTAAACGACATCCAGAGAAACAACAGTGGCAGACGGTGAATGGTGGGAGATGTAGTCCATACAGGGATTTCAAGATGGGCACTATGTAATAATCATAGATGAGATTGAACACAGGTGACGTAAATTTTGACATTTCTGAGTAAGCAATTTCACTGCCAATGAACCTCTGACAAATTAAAGATAATTATAAACATAAAAATGTGAGAATGCTGAAGGGAAAACATTTTCAATTTTCAACTATGTCAACTGCAGCGGCTCTCAACACTAGAACATTATCTTCTAGGAATATTTGAATAGTTTCTGAAAGATCATGTGTCACTGAAAACTAGTGTAAGACAGCACAGAAGTGAAAAACGATGTATAGTGTATGCAATAATAGGATGCGAGTGCCAAGAATCCTTGTTTTATTTCTGACACTGACCCCATCTGCCTTCATAATCTAGCTCTAGTCCAGAGCCACAAATCTGTCCTGCAGAGTATGTGTGCACAAGCCAATAACTGCCATCCATCCATTCTCAGAAACTCCCCCAAAACAGACTGAACACCCGGGGCAAAGAAGCTGCTGTTATTCAAAATCCATTTGATGAATCAATGTGTTTTACACGTTCTCCTCGTTCGATTCGCAGCCATCTCAAATGTGCTATTAATTACGACTTTTCTCTTCCTCTTTTGATCATTAGTTTTTTTCTCATTTTTGTGCCAGAGCTGGGGCAAACTTGTTAAACTTGGCAAATCCAATTTGAAAGAGGGCTATTTGCATATTTAAATTGGCAGTCGGTCTCCCTTGGCTATAAATCTTTCTTATACAAATCTTTCGACTTTTCTTATTGCGTGCTACATCAGAAGTTTGTGAGATCAATAGCTCTCCTTTGGGAATCTGGAGTGCATTCTATTTTTAAACACTTTCCTTTCGCTTGTTTTAATTGTATAAAGTTTTTTTGCTGGTTTATTCACAACATATTATCCTTTCGAAAATACATCTTGTAATATTCCTCTAACATTTGTTGTGTTTCCACACACAATTATTATAATGTAACAATGTGATTATTGCTTGATGATAAAGACATTTGTTTTGGCGGGCACGATTTGGTAATTATGTGCAAGCAAAAATGACTTTAATTTACATATAAATGTTTTTGTAATGAAAAGAACGGCAGTGGGTTCAATATGACACACTGCTTGATTTGTGCATTACTTTCAGTATTTTATTTCAGGGAACAAGTAAATGTTCACATAAAGTCAAGAAAGGGATTTTGTATCATTTTATATGGAAATTTTTTGACAAAACTTGCTATCAAATTAAACTATACCAAAGATATCAAATTTATTTAGTGTGATTAACAGATAGAAAAAGGTATATTTGTATTACTATAGGACATTTAACATCAAGGGTGCCCACTGTGTGGTTCAACAAAATAGACAAATAAAAGTGCATATTCTAATAGGAGTTCTATTACTCCGCTAAGGGCTAGATGAATGACTGGAGACCACCAGAGAGGAGACCGAAAAGACAAGTGCAGATAGAACAGGTGACAGAGATGTACTCGGGGAGCTTGAGCTGTCATGACAAAGACTCCAATGGAAGAATCTTGAACTGAATTCTAATCATGATTGGAAGCTAATGCAGAGGTCAACACTAAAGTTTTTTTTAGATATTATCATGTAGATATTTATCCCACATAGCTTAATACTGTAAGATGAATTGATAGCTATATTGTTACCATGTAACAGAAGTGTGTTTTAAAAAACATACATATTTTTTATTTCAAAGATTTTTTTTTCAACAATATAACAATTAGTAACATTGGAGTGGTTTTCTGAATGGTGTGATATTCAATAATGTACATATTTTTTGGAATGCTCCCGATCATTTCATTCAGTGAGAAGTTTCATGAGGTACAGTTATCTTGTGTGACCATTTTCCATATTGTTAACAGTTACAAATAGAGACCTTGTTTTGTATATCTATGATTTATGTTAAAAATGTTGTAAAAAGGAAGTACTTTGAGGATTCCTGATGACTAGTTTGAGCGAATGATGAAGCAGCAAAAAAAAGTGAAGACAAGTCTCAGACCATTTGTAACTTGTGTGGTTAGTGCATTATTCAAATATTAAGTCAATGGCTAGGTATGATATGGATATTACCCTTGCGGATAAGGTGAATTTAGCCTTTGAACCATTATCAGCTCCCAGAAAAAGCCATTTTAAAACAAATTATTTACAAATTCCTATCGGGGCTTTTGGGACTTGCTCCTTCATTAACAGCAGCATATTTGAAACCTAAAAGAGTCGAGGTAGTGAATTTCTGTTTGTTTGCATTCTTTCTCAGATATTGTAATGAGCACCTACCCTGTCCACCTCATGTCTATTGGTCTGCATGGTCTCCATGGGAACGCTGCACAGTGCCTTGTGGTGGAGGAATCCAGTCTCGGAGAAGAACATGCGAGAATGGAAACGAATGTCCTGGATGCAGCGTGGTAAGTCACAGTCAAAAACATGGTTGGTTTCTGTCCACTTCTGGAAATCAAAAGTTAATGTTTGCCTTAATTTGTTATATGAATGTGAGAAAGTAAATGAAAGGAATATGATATAATACATGAACTGTTGTGGTGTTCAAATGGATTCGTTGTTGATTTTTTTACTTTTAAAACTACCTATCCCCTCACTGCTAGAGTCTGGGTCATACTACCTTACCCTTAATCTCTACACAGGTCATCCCCACAGAAGGTTACAGAGATTTTTAAAGTGTAGGACTGCTTTGAGAAGTTTGTTTGGAATTTAAGAACAATGAACATCTATCCAATGTATAAATCAAAGAGTATTCTGCATGCCAGCATTTTCAAACACATTATGGGATCACCATGGCTCTATGAATGCTGGTCATCAGTAGCCTTTATCTTCATTATATATTTTATTCATGATGTCATTACTGCTGAAATTCACTTTGACATGGTAAAGGTTAAATCATAACTATTAGGGCAGAATTAAATTCAATTACATAAAGATGATAATGTATCCAGGGATATTTAAGGCATGCACAAGTATGAAGTGACATAATTTGTAATATAAACATACCTTAAGTATTACATTTTCTACTAAAAGCAAGTGTAAAATGTAAACTTGTTATTGTCAAAGTGTGTGGAGAAATATTTTTTGTGCAAAAAAATATAATATGTTTACAAAATTTTCAACACCAGCCATGATGAAATTCCTGGATAGTTACATCATATGCCACGAGGCCCCTTGCTCGTTAACGACCCATCATCTCTGTATGTCAATGTAACCTTAGCCCTGAAGTTCAGAATTTTCATTGAAAAAAATCATATCAACGTGTTAGAAACAAGTATTTGAATTTTTACATTATGCAAGCATGGAGCTACTGTCTGGTGACTCAAACCCAGTGAGGAGCAAAAAGACGAGTTGGGTAAGAGCTAAAGCTACTAGCTTCCCACAGAAAGAACTGTTTTCCTGCACCTCTCCCCCAACTGATGGAATCTGAAGATTCAGCTAGGTCATGTACAGCTGCCATTAACTACAGTCTGCTCAATACACATATTTTTACAATAGTGTAAGTCGCAAGAAAGTTATATAATTATGTGATGCTTTGGAAAGGAGGACCCAAATGCAGATGATACGCAAAACTATCACAAATTATGTAAGATCTCTGCCATTTTGGTATCATTTCTTTATTTCACTGTTTCCTTCCCTTTTCATTTCTTTCTATCATTCTTTCTTTCTTTTTTTCATTCTTTCTCTCGCTTGTTCTTTCCTTTTTATTCTTTTTATTTCATTCATTCTGTCATTGTTTGTCCAGTTTGTATGTACTTTCTTTCTTTCTCTTGTTTTTCTCTTAATCTTTCTTTCCCTCATTCTATTTTTCTTTCTCTAATTCTTTCTTTTTCTTTCTTTCGTTTGTTCTTTTTGGGTTCTTTTATTCTCTTTTTCTTTTTTCTTTTCTTTCGTTTTTTATTCTTTCTTTATTCTGTTTGTTCTCTATTTCTCTTTTATTTTTTTATTTTGTACTTTCTATCATTCGCTCTTTATTTTGCTTGTTCTCTCATTCTCCTTTCTTCTTTCTTTTTTTCATTCTTACTTTCCATCTTTCTCTCTTTCGGGCCAGCAACATTTACAAATGTTAATAGTACACATAAATATGTAAAATGTGATATGAAAGATAATAGGGTTGACCAAAAATTACAGGAACATTTTTTCCTGCAAATCAATAAAAAAGTATACTCTCAAAAATAAATGTCCTTCTTTGGTTATTGAGTCAATCTAAAGTTGTTCAATGTAACATTTTCCTTTTATAGTAATTGTAGACTGATCTTTTTTGTTGTTTTTACTCATTTTTGTTGTGTTTAACATTCTACTAAATTGGGTGATAACATTGGGTGAAAAAGTTTCATGGGGGAGCATTCAAAAATGAGCCAATGCTCAGAGAGCTCTGAATTTCCTTGCATAATTAGTCATATCACACACACACACACACACACTTATTGTATACTTATAGTATTAGTACTGAGTGAATTACAGAAATTAATCTAGGAAGAATCATACCTTAAGTGTGAACACTTCTGATGGCACTGAAAGTGAGCTGTGGTCATGGCAGAAAATACTGACCAAGTTGCGAGTTGATCACTGGCTTTAAAATTAATACCACAGAATACCACGAAAAGAATACCACAGCAAGCTCAGGCTGGAAAATCCCAGCATGACGTTTGATTTTCTTTGACTTTAAGAGAAAGTTCTGACGTTCCAGTGAGTGTTAAAGATAAAGCTCGGTCTGCTTGCCTCAAGGACAGCTGCCTCTGATTCCTCCCATACAGATGATCCCATTAACAACAACACACCAAAGCATCCAAGGAATGTTTTATATAAAATTTCATGAGTGCTGCATTGCCTGAGCTGGATTTCTGTGCTATGTTTGTCCTCTGTGATCTTGAATATACATACTGTGATCTTGAATATATGAACTGCTAATTTGTTTACACAGTTAAAACATAGAAAATACTTTCACTTGGGCTCATTGTCACAGTTTACACTTTAATTGGTTTATATCAAAACTTGTACAAAATTGTTTTATGAGGTGGACTAGAATTTCAGCATTTAATAGCATACTGGATCTATTTCCTATTGAAATGAGAATTATTTTTATCTTTGTTTGTTCTTGTTACAGGGGGCACTATATCATCAGTGTTTGGATCGTACATGTACAGTTTATTGTTTCTAGCAGTATGGCAAGACATTTAGTAATTTCTCCTATTATAACTTTTATATTAGTGCTGTTAAAATGGCAGATATATTTACAAGTCAAAATATATGCTCCAGACAGCAGAATACAATAATTTGTAGCTTTAAACATTTGTACACATTTTCAGGTCAAAGACTTAAATGTTAAAATGGTTTTATACACTGGCAATGTATCTCTTACTCTATAATAGGCAGATATCTTGACTCCTCCCTCGTCTAGTCTAAAGGAACGTCTCAAAGGGAGTATAGCGCAAGTAATTCATCTAAGATGAGTACGAGGAAGGGTCCAGGTGTATGGCGGACAAAATTACTTAAATACAAATAAATAAGGAAATGTGATAATTAATTACAAATAAATAAATAAATAAATAAGTAATAAAAGGAAAAGTTGAAAATTAATAAAGACACATGATTTGAACTGTAGAAGTATATTCTTTAGATCAATTACTTATTATACTAATATATTTATGAATGTATTTTTTATTCATTTATCTGTTTACTATTTTATAAATATAATAACAATGATCATTTATTTAAAATGTTGCACATGGGTTTGCGCAATTGGGTATTTATAAATGCAAATGGATAAAAAAAAATTATATTTAGTACTCATAAAAACAATGAATAATTTATTAATGGAAATATTTTACAAGAACAATTTGTTTATAAAACACAGGTAAATAACAACCTTCTTTTGAACAATGTGCTGAACATAGTCGAAAAGGCATAAGGACACACCGTAAAACAGTAATATACAAAGAGTAAAACACAGATACAAGAGCATTAAAAAGATGCAGAGTTTGGGTGAATGCAACAGATGTTACAATATAGAAAATAACTTTCTGGTAGTAAAATGAAGACAAAATCTGAATAAAAACAAACTAAACTTGTTCTGTTTCAGAACAGCTCGGTTATGTCTTTAGATTCATACAGTTACTTTGACAAACATTCATTCATTCATCTTCATGTCGGCTTTCTTCCCTTTCGGGGTCACCACAGCGGAATGAACCGCCAACTCTCTGGCATATGTTTTACGCAGCGGATGGCCTTCCAGCCGCAACCCATCGCTGGGAAACATATATTTTTAAAAACTGGGGATATTTTTGCTGTCTTTTTTTGGATTATGTGACAGGAAAGTGAAAGCATCCATTCTTACAGAACTCCACGTGTAGCCTGATTCATCAAAAGTATTTATATGAGATACAAAGCTTTATAGACTGTCCTGTTCAATTGGTGGTTATTTAGGGTTTACTGTTTTTAGTTTAATGCTTTCCGGCTAGTTCTTTGTTACAACTTTTTTACTCTATCATTCTTCCATACACTGAATGTCTGTGGACTGATTTTTTTTGTGTACAGCCTATATATTAACTATCAGCCATTACACTCCACAGGAAATGAAACAAATACATTTATAATTGTAATTAAAATTATGCTTAGTTATTTATACTTATGTGATTGTTTTCGTCCTCTCTAAAGTTAATCATGTAAAATGTAGACAATGTAGGACCTACAATATAGCCATGAGGAATGACTTGCAGTCATCCTGAAAAACAGAGTAAAATAAGAACAAAACTAGTAGTCAAAACAAAATCAGAGTGTGATTACTACTGTTATTAAATATGAAGAAAATGCTTTTTATGCACTGCTGTTGTTGGTGATTGATTCATCTGACTCTGCAAAAAAACAGTCAGGATGTTGATCTTTTTACACAGGATTCATTTGTTACCTGTCTGTAATGATGAAGATAATAAAGCCTTCACGTATATAGCCAAATGTAACTGTAGACATAAAATTAATGATGAGTACCTGGCAACCCTTAATAGGTTGTCAGTTTGTGAAATCTTTCATTTGCTCGGCGTAATGACGCTTTTATAATGAGCCTCAAAGCTATCTTCACTTTTTCTTTGAGCGAGTGTGGCTGAAAATCTGATGCATTTAGTGGAAAAAATTCTTCTTTGTTTCCTAGTTTTAATTATACACATTTAAAAATGAAGTGCGTTTTACAAGCACACACCATGAGTTGACACCTTCCAACTGTAAATAATACTGCTCTTTTGCATTTATGATCTTAATTGCATTTATGGTCTTAATAAGATGACATCGTCCTCCTGAAACAATTAAACTACATTAATACCATTCACCAACATTCAAAAGTACGAAATTACTTAAACATTTTTTGTTAATTTCATTGATTCAACACACCTCCGAAATATCTGAACTGGTTTGAGGATTTGAGCCTTGATTAGCTGTTGTGGGATGTTTCTTTGTTTCTTTCTTTCAGAGGTATTTCACCTCACCATCTTCGGCTCAGCTTTCATCCTATCCCTCAACTGCGACTCCACAGCATGGGTATTAATTTACCCAAGACTCTGGTCGAACTGAGACAAGTTTTCTCCTGGGATTTTGAACATTCCCAAATGACAGTATTTTTCATTACGCCCCTGACTGAGTATACGGCGCTCTGAAGTCTGGCCTGATGGATTACGGGCTTCTCTGTGCTAATAATTGAGACTATTTGTCTTGTTGGTGCAGACTGCGTGTCTCAGGTGAGCCGCTGGTAATGAATGCAATCAGTGACACCTGTGTAATGGATCCAACTCTGCTGTTTTCTTTCAAACATATAGAGGCTTTGCATCTCTGTGTGTTGTCAGGGGCGTGTAATGTCAAAGACGTGAGATGAGAAAGACCAATTATGGACAAACACTTTGCGATAACCTCTACTTCTCTGTGTTTGCTTCTGAACGTTTTGAACCTTCAGAGAGTGTGGTTGGTCATTAGTCTCTAGATCTCTAGAAACTAACGTTTGGAATCACTAATCACTACCAATAATGCATTAGTGATGGATGAGACATTTATGTTATCAAATTAAAAATGAAATACATGTTTGTTATGTTTTGGAGTTTTGTTGAGAGAGATTTAATGAATGGCTGTTGTCGGGAGCACAAGATTGGGACAATAAAAGGTATTTGAATGAGGAATAGACAGTTAAAGTGAGATGGATGTTGAATTTTGAGAGGACTAATGATAGAGGAGAGTAAATAATAGGAAAGAAAGCAAACCATACACAAGGTTGTGTTATCCTTATTAAACTCCTTGTTAGCTTAAAAAAACCTTCAAATAGCTCAATAATACTCCATTAGTAGATATTTTTAATTGTAACATTGAATTACAGTATAGTTATTAGTCTAGTTAGTCTTCCTGAATAATTAATATTATTTTATTAACTGCTTTTGTGGTAATAGACCAAATAAACAGTAAAAGTACTTTTACATAGCATTCCATTTTCATGTTTTTTGGGACAATATAGCATATGTAAAATGAGTTGTATTGTGAATTTTGACATATTGATTAATGATAGTGGAGAGTAAATAATAGGAAAGAAAGCAAACCATACAAAAGGTTGTTTTATGATTTATAAAGCATTAACAAATTTTGTGATGATTTATAAAGCAAATGAGATTTAAAGGCTCAGTTTTAGTCTAAATCGATGAAAAAACACAGTGCAGAGATAATTAGACAAATGAAATATTTAGTCTCATTTGTTATTGTTATACAAACCATAAATAGTCTTCACTTTAGATGAGCTCACATCATCTAAGTACCTGATTTACAGTTTGGTTATATGTTAATAAAGCATTTAATATCACACTTAGCAACTGTATGTCTGAATAATAAGATGAATAAATGTGCTTTTAAATAGCTTCATAATAATGTATTAACATGTTCTAAATAATCTAATAATCAAATAATAACTAACTTGTTTTTAAACAGTGAAATGACCGCTCCTCAATAATGTTTAGTGTTATTAATTATATTATATAGAGGCTTATAAACCAGGAATAAAGCATTTAAAGTTACATTTTATAAATGGCTTACAAAAGTGTAATAACATAGAAACAATGTTTATCCATTACTTAATAACTATTTCCAAAATGGTTAATAAATTATTAGTAGTGTGTAGTTATTATAAAGTGCTACCGTTTTTTATTTTAGTAAAAAAAATACCCCAAAGATAATAAATGTAATTGTAGCCCTACCAGTGTTTTTTTTTCTTCTTAAAATTCTATTATTAGCTTTATATTGTGTATTTTTTTATTTATTTAATGTAAAGTTTTAATGTGTGAATTTGTGAAATTTAGCTACATCCACTTTTTAACATCTGATTTGTTCAAATGCGAAAATACTGGGCAAACAAAGAATACTGTTCAGTGTTCATGATGATCCATAAAGCGGAATGGTTGATGCTTCTGCATGTGTGAAGATAGTTTAAAAAATAAATATAGGCAAAAAAATGTTTAAAGAAATTTATACATACATATCATTTATCATACATTTTGGGAGCGATTGCGAGGAGGGTGAGAAGAGCATGAAAATGCCACTCTCGAGGAGGGAGATTTTGTGGCTGTTGTCGCTCAGATGGTTAGTTTGTAGCTGCTGTGCTCCTATTGGAGGAGAGCTGGTTCCTGAGGCAGGTAGTCGATGTCAGGTTTCAACTTTTAGTTCTCACTGGAGGCAAAATGACAGACTGTTCTCAAATCCACATCGCTAAGTGTTAAATCGCCATCAGGATGCACAGGTCCATATGCAGGCATTGGAGCAGCTGCTGAGAACAGCTCACTCACTGAAACCAGTGTAGCATCAGCACTGGAGGCTCATGTGTGCAAGCGCCTTCTGCTGCAGTCTCACTTTCACTTAATGCTCTGAAAAAAGATTTCTGCTGTCATGCTTTCAAGTGACAAATCTATAAGAAAGTTGGAATGGCTGCATCTTTTGTGTTTTTTGGGTAAATATTGAAGTTATATATTTGTTTAGTTGCTGTTTGGTCAACATTGACATGAGTTTATGTTCTGGTTTCTTACTTTCCCTCATGGGATTTATGTCCTGTTTTACAAAGTAATTTAGTTGATGTACGTTGGGTAATTTCTGTTCAGTTTATTTTGAGTTTTGAAAATAAAGTTATTTTCTTGAATTCCTGGTTGCTGTGCATATTAGTTCTGCTACCCCAAATCCTGACAAAAGCACATTCCTGAACGTTGAACATGATTTGAGTTTTTTTGTAAAGTTTTGCTGATTAGCTAGTTTTACGACTAGGCGTCTAGAGATCATCTGAGCTGTTTTGTCCTAAAAAATGTCTGTTCAGTGCCTCATAACAAATTAGATCGTACCAAGTTGTGCATTTTGATCATCAGTTATCAATTTTTTTTTTGTCAAAAATTGCTATATTTTGTGTCCTTATGAAGCTGGTTTTGCGTGTTTGTACATCATCTGTACACTGCAAACCCTAAGGAACCACATTGTTGATGCTTAGTCCAAAACCGATTTCTTTTTCTCATTTAACGTTGCAAACATGCATTTAAAGCAAATGCAGGTGGTAAAACTAAATTGTTCCATGTCTTTACATTTTGTTCCATGTCCTTGAGGAACGCGGGTTGAACTGAGTGGACTGAGTGTTTCACTTTTGCTTTCCATCCATCTGACAGATTGACGAATAAACAAAAAGGACTTTTATCTTATTTGTCCAAGGTCTGGCAGCTCTTCAAGGTCTATTAAGTATAAACAAATGCAGCAAGAATGGAGACGGCATCACCCTCCACCAAATGAACGCTTATGATTTACAGGAAATCCATGACTCCTTGTTTGGGGCGATTTATGGAGGTGCAAGGATGTGGAACTATGTGCTTCAAGGGCTAGACAATGATTTCAGAAGATGGTCTGAATCATCATAAATCGAAGGTTTGTAAACAAATAGCTACTGGTGCAGATCAAGGATGCAGACAGTGTAGATGCATTTCAATTAAAGCCATGCTATATACTAATTGTGAGTGTACAAGGTGAATTAGAATTAGGGCTTTTGAAACATATAAAGTACTTAATGTGTTTGTTTTCATCTCTTCATCTTTGGAAGAATGTCACTGTAATTTGTGTAGAATGTCTTCTCTTGTTTATCCTCTCATGTTTCGAAGGCGTTTGCTCCTCATGGGCCATAAATTAAACTTGATAAATGACCTTTTCTGCTTGACTTGTTTGTGACTTGCAGCATTCAGCAAAGAGCTCGCTGGAAATATTTCATAGCTGTCTGCAAAATTGCAACAAATCACCAAAGGGACTTTCTCTGCGTAACTGCAGTGATATGTTAACCCCTTAATCATCTCAACCCAAAGTGAGGAATGTCTTTTGTTTCTTTTTAAATGTGAGGCTAAACCTGAACAAAACTGAAAACCTTGATTTCTAACAAATACTATTTTTTTTGTATGGTAAGTTATCTTTATAATGTTAAAGTCTGCACATTAAACAGCTATACTTAAATACATGAACTGACTTTCAAACAGCCAATGGATTGACTCTTAACATACAAATCACTACACAACCTTGAATCTCTTTCTGATCAGACTTTGCTCTGTACTTCCTCTCACTCGCTGTGCTCTGCCCTGCTGGTTTGGTTGAAACTCATCAAACTAAATCAATTCATCAAACTACACATGTTTAATTTTGAAAATGGATAACAAATACATTAATTAATAACAAATAATAAAAAAGTACATATAAAAATAATACCATAATAATTAATTGTATGAGAAAAATTCATTCATTCATTCATCTTCGTGTCAGCTTTATTCCCTTTCGGGGTCGCCACAGCGGAATGAACCGCCAACTCTCTGGCATATGTTTTACGCAGCGGATGCCCTTCCCTGCTGCAACCCATCGCTGGGAAACATTCACACACATATTCACACGTTAACACTATGGGCAATTGTTCTTATTCAATTCACTTATTCCGCATGTCTTTGGACTTGTGGGGAAACCGGAGCACCCGGAGAAAACCCACACGATCACGGGGAGAACATGCAAACTCCACACAGAAATGCCACCTGCCCCAGCCGAGCCTAGAACCAGCGAGCTTCTTGCTGTGAGACGACCGTGCTACCCACTGCGCCACCATGACACCATAAAGAATTCAAATAGTTTTTAAATGAATGACTAAAGTTTAAAATTAATATTTCAATCTGTCCTCTAGGTATTTGTTGGAGGAAACAAAAGAAAGTGTATCTGTTTTTAAAAAAGTGTTTTTGAATAGTCATGCGTTGGGTTTTGTTTTAAATTCCATTGCGGGTACTTCTTGTTTGTGCTTTTTGGTTCAATAAAAACTCTTCAATTTACACCTGCCATCCTGCATATGGGTATCTACTTTTCCTGATCTGTGACATTTAAGTGTTTTAGACTTTAAGACTTTAGATTCATACCCACTTTACAATGTCAGAGTGTGGCTAATTAAATTGTTCCACAGTCTGGCTATTTAAATGTATATGTAGCTTATTTAAATAACTGGAGTTTTTTTTTAAGTATTTATAGAATTTTGTTGCTGTGTTTAACAGGAATTCCAGTCTTGCAATACCCACCAATGTCCAGACCTCAAGAAGACTACTCCCTGGACGCCGTGGACACCAGTGAACATCTCAGATAACGGTGGCCATTATGAGCAACGCTTCCGTTATACGTGTAAAGCCAGGGTACCAGAGCCTAGCCTGTTGGAAGTGGGTCGCCAGCGCATTGAAATGAGATACTGCTCCAACGATGGCTCCACTGGATGCTCCACCGATGGTGAGTTCTTTAGTTTCTCACTTTTCTTGTCTGGCTTCTGATCTGGCTTTTCTTCCCCTGTCTTTGATGGAGTGAGACTTTGATGCAAAGCACTTGATCTATTTATCTATCAGTAGAAAAACAACATGTGCTCTAGCGCGTCTTCTCTTTCTATCACTCATCTCTCCCATCTTTGTGGGCTCTGTGTATCAGATTTTTAAATGTCTCCTTTTTTCAGTGGATGTGTTTCTGTTTTCGAAAGAGACAAAGAACAAGCTAATGAAATCGCACAATAAGCCAACGTTTTTGACCCATTCTGACAACATGTTTAAAAGGACAAATTTATGGCGTGTACACCTATAAGGATAAGAGTTAAGATGCTTGTATATTGCTGTTTGCTTCACCCTGTTAAATCCCAACACAATTATGAAGTGTACAAAACCAGCCTATAACGGATAGTCAATTCAGAGGTCAATTCTACACATCAATCTGTCTGTGTGAATGTTATTTATGGCAGCCTTACTTTATATATTAGAAACAATCAATTAATAATAAAAAAACAATAGTATAAAACACACTCACATATAAGAAAAAAGGTAATTATTTGGAACTTGCTCTTGTTGTCGCTATTTTAAATGTGTTGAAATTCACATCTATGAACAAACTGTTTGTACACATCTGTAAACAAGTTTTTAACAGGCACAGCATGAAACCAAAATGCCATCAAGATGACTTCTCATAAATGTGAGGAAAAGCCTGTGGATTTTTATTAACTGAAAGATGTTTATAGACTCATAAACTCGACAGACAATCTCTGAACTTAACATTTATATGCAGATACCACACACAAAGCTAATGACCTGAGTTCACTTATTTCCATTATATTTTATGAACCAACCAGCAGGACTATAAAAATATTCAGTGCCATATAAAGAGCAGTGCAGCTTCATATAATTTACAGGAACATGCTTGTTGTTGAACTCACATAGGGTGCATTTGGAAACCAGTGAGGATTTTAGCTGAAGGTGAGTGAGGGGTTGTTTGCTTGGTGACTAGGTAGGTGTGTGAGTGGAGTGGTGAGTGTGTGAGAATGTCTGTGGTTGGTGAGTGAGGGAGGGAGGATATGGGTTGGTGAGTGGGTGGGTCATCAAAACAAAGCACTTTTTCTAATAAAATCAGTAAATAAAAGCAGAGTAAAGATTTTCAGAAGTACTCTGTACTCATACTTTCTAGATCTGTGTGTAAAATCACAACATAAACATCACAATATATTTACCTTGGGCCTTGGATTCACCAGGCAAACCACTATTTTATAGTATTAATTCAACACCTTCGTCTAAGTTTTTCTTTTACATAAGATGCTCATATGAATCATCAGAGCTACATTATTATAAAGCGAAGACATTAAATGCCCAGCACAGCCATGAATATTATTCAGCCGGAAGCTCCATCTTCACAGCTGCATTGCCTGTCATGACAGATGCCTCCTTGAAGGGATTTTAGACAGTTGTTAACTTACTGCATATAGAGGAGGCCTCGTCCCATAATCACCTGCATGCTCAAGATCTGTGCTGATGCCACTGAAGCCACAAGGGAAGACGACTTCTGAAATGAATGGCCTGCCACGTTTTGAGATTTAGCTTTTCAACTCGTGGTATCGATCTAAATCTGAAAGCTCTGCCTTCTGTGTGGAACAGAGTGTGATGAGACGCAGCATGTCTTTCCATTTAGGTGGTGCGCTAGTGAAGCTGCATTATAACATAAAGACTTTTGAATTGTGCTGCTTGGTTTCAAAATAATTATGCATACACTATTAACCCCAAGTTGTTAAAACCCAAAACCTAATTGCTTTATTCTGGCGACTGCTTCCTCAGATTTTCTGAATGAGGGATCTGGCTGCAGACTGCTGGTTTACTCTCAACCAGGTCACACCACCTACTACATTGAAAAAGACAAACATTACATGGTATTTTAGCAAAACATACTAGCCTTCAACAATGATCAAACATTGGGTCTGGGCTGAATTCTATTCAGCTTGGATCAAGCAGCACTAAACTTATAAGTAGAGATGCACCAATACTGGTATTGGTATAATTTTTGGGTCTGATAGATTGTGACATCAACAACAGAAGTTTCAGGACAGCAGGAACAGAATGTCAGGCTCATTGGAGGAAAGATACTTTAATGATAATACTTTAATTATTGATGACAACAAGCGTATGGCAGGGTGCACACTTAAGCTTTGGTCACATTGCATTTGAGAGATCCGAATTCCACTGTATGGGCATGCTGTACGGTAGACCCCTCCCGCAGGGAGCATGTTTAAAAAAAATATCAGGCTCTTAATATACACGATCCAAACTGTAGCAGGTTTCACTCTTATAAACATCAAAGTCCTAAAAAATATATAATCTAGCTTTAAAACAAGATTTCAGTAAACACATGCTCCGACCTCTCCAATCTGTTCGCAGGTCAAAGTTCAATTCAGCTGAACTTTAATTGGAGCAGAATCCAGAATTTCACCGCTTAGACTGGAATTTCCGGTTTCACACTATCCTATGCGAACTCATTCAAATAAATGGAGCTGATTTCATAGTCTGACCGCAACATTACTCAGATAAGTATCAAGAGGAGGTGCGGTTACAATATAAGTACTACAATAAAAAATTTAATAAAAAAAATAAGAAAGGAGAATATTCCACTAGTAGTAGAGTTAAAAGCAGCAGCTGTTTTAAAATTATTAGTCTTCCTGTATTATTATTAGTAAAATTACAAATTATTTGTTATCTATATTAGTATAGTATCCATATCTGTGAGTAACTGGAAACATTGAAACTCAGGACTTTAAAAATTTGTAACCTTACTTAGAAGGCTTGATTACAACTCTAACCCAAAGCCTAAATAATGCATACATCATCCTATTTGTAGCCTTCAATTACATTACCCCTTTCCAACATGGCATTTGTTAGCAATTGAAAAAAAAAAGTGTCATATTTAAGGGAGAGTCATTTTATCGTCTTTAAGTTTTATCATTCACTAAGTATATATCTGTGAATGCAATTTCGAGAGGAGAGCTTGTATTATTAAAACATATAAACAGGTGATTCCAATCCCTCTTTCTACTCCCACAGATATATAAAAAAGCCACTCTACTTAAACTTTGATGATTAAATGTAAAACAAATATGAGAATCTCCACTTCTGCTCAAGGGGGCCAGAAGGTGTAAGGGGGCCCTGGGGTCGTTCCATGAACAGCTTGCCCAGTACGCTTATCCAAATCTTGCCATTTTTGCTTACGTTTCTGCGCTAATTCTATGGATGAAGGCTCAAGAATTTAACCAGACAACAGTTGTGAACACACCCTTGAAGTGATTTGTGGTCTGTCAAGTCTAGCGCATTAATGTGTTGTTCATGTTTAGATATTATAGTTTGAACTTCCTGTGGCACATTTACATACAGTAACACACAAGAACATGAGCACAAACTGACACTATTCAAAATTGTAACCTCGTGTCCTAGCAACAGGCTGTAAATTATTTAAAATTGTTATGGTGTGGAACTTGTACTGTATTTTCATGTGCTATTACAAACTGAAACAGACTGGCATGAGAGGGTGAGTGATCGAGAAGTGCAGAAATATAACCATCTTTGCAGTTTTTTTTTACATTGATATGCTCCAACTTCCACACACTCAATTTGCGTCTCAATTGTTTCTACCAGTATAAAATTAAAACAGAATTGAGATGTTCATATAGCATAACTTCACACCAGGCTGTGGGCAAAAGCTCAAATCCATATTCATGGTGCCTTTTTTAAGTCTTCATGTCACAACATCCAAATGAAGAGTGCCGAACTTCCCAGACGATGTTAACAAACTTTATTTCAGCAGCTGACTGAATGAAACAAACATCTGAGCTGTTTTGGTTCTGTGTTGTGGAGTTCAGGGACAATTCTCACGGAACAAAATTTAATTGTGTTTTTATTGTGAAACCTGTTTAATTTAAAATTATCTATAAGAATTATTTTCAATAGGTACCTCAGTTTTAAATTATCACATTTTTATGAGCAGTAAACCTTTTCATTTTATATCTAAATATCCAATCGTGCAACCCATCCATGGACTTGGATAATGGAGGAACCGACTGGAACAAACACCATACGGTCTTAAATACTAATTTTATTGTAGTAGTGTTGAAATTGTTGGTCAAATATTTTCCTTAGCTGTGGAGATTATGGTACCAATTGTATCATCTTTTCATCAATGTAAGAATTGCAAACCCCAATAAACAAACTGGAGAGCCGGCAATGATTAACTTCTGCACCATCTTAAAACTACAAAGTAAATAAATTTGGGAAAAAGTATACTACAGAACAATTAGGTTTATATAATATATTATATACATATGTATTAGATATAGAGTAAAATAAGCCAAATTCCTAGATAACATAACTTTAAAATAATGTAAATTATATGTACGTTATAAAAAGTCACCTTGGTTTTTTTGAATGAAACTTCCAGGTCTAACGCTGTCTTCAGCTCAATGTCAGTTTTGTAAAATGTAGAAGATCAATTGCGTACCCTGACTGACAGTTTATGATAGGGAATGTGTTTGATGTTCGGCATATTTAAATCGGCTTAGTGGTAATAAGGTTCCTGTGCCTTCATTTTAGGAGGAAATGAAAGAAACTGTCCAGAGCAGCTGGTGGTTGTTTAATCTCAGTCTTCTTTATCTAGTCTTAATTAGTAGATTAATATTAGTGATTGTTTACAGCGTTTTTGATAACCAGCCTGCTTTGTTTGTCAAGATGCTTTTTGATCAAATGGCCTTTGACCAATTTTAATCATGATTTAATTTCCTAATTTATTTTTAGTTTGGATTGTCTTCTTTATTTCTGTCTCTCTAATCTTTCAGGTAAAGGTACTGTATGCAATCTTTTGAAGCCAAAATTTACGTTTGAAATCGTCATTCTTCAAATGCAATTGAGTCTTGTCAAAATTTGTTTTGGTATTTTACAAGTCAATCTTCTCTGGTGCATTTAAAAAAAATATTAATCAATACCTTTGAAAAACAAAATATGAATATCTAAAATTATTAATTTATTATCCAAATGGGCAAACATGTTATAAACTTTGCAAACATGTTATAAATTTTAATAAGTCAACACTATTCTGTTTTGTCGTTCTGTTTTGTGCATTGTAATAGGTTGTGTTTTGTACGTTTGTTTAGTGCATTGTGTTGTTTTCTGTTATGAGCAATTTGTTTTGTTCCTTTGTTTTGTGCCTTGAGTTGGGTTTTGTCTTGTGGTTTGTATTGCTTTGTTTTGTGCTTTCAGTTTTGTGCATTGTAAAAAAATGCATTTGTGTTTTGTTTTTAGGTGTTTTTTTATCATGCAATATTTTGTTTTGTGCATTATATGGCATCTTCCTTTGTATTTTGTTTTTGTTGTTTTATTTTTGTGCAATATGTCTAGTTTGCTGTGTCGTGATTGTGTTGTGTACATTTTTTTTTGTTTTGTGCATTATGTTGTGCTGATTGTGTTGTTTTATTTTTTGTCCAATCTGGTTTTTTTGGATTTTGTTTATTTTTTTTTGTTGAAACTCACATCATCTGACTCTGACACTTACACACATTTCTGAGGCATACCATTTATTTTTTAAATAGTGAAGGAAGAAGTTTTTAACACTTACTATTCAGTACAATAAAATCAATGCATGCACCATTGTGGTTATTTGTCCATTGGAGTAATGGTTTTGGCTTTCGCAAAAATCCTTGCACTACTGCAGACCTTGAGTTTGTCTTGCAGCAGCTCAGAAGTAATGACGCCTAGCTTCTTCATTTACCTCTGAGTGATGCTTTCATTGTGTCTCAGAAACAATAGGACCTTTTTCAAGTGAGTTTGCTCTATTTTCTCATCTAAATAGCACACTGCAAGGACAACTCAGTTTCTCACTCGAAACATCCCCGTTTCTCCTATTTTTCTGAGCAGCGGCCGATATCTCCAAGGCTCTTAGCTGTCGGTTCCCCAAAGATCAGCCATCAGTTAGAATCCCACTCAGTGTCAGCTTTTCCAGGGCTTTCTTTCTGCTGCATTACACAGATCTGTCCTTGGACACCACATAATAGAAAATTTGTATGGCATGGACTTTCAGAGGAACTAAGGCAGTCCACATAGAGAACAGAAGTTGAGGGATTTGCAGAAGATTAACACATTAAAGTAAGGACAAAGTATTGCAGTTTCTGCTGTACAGATAATGCGGATTTGCGTTTGACTCCATATTAGCGGGGGATATTTGCAGAGGAAAAACAATTGGATGCAAGTTGATGGTGCTCAGGGGGACTACAGTGACACGCCAAATTTCAAGACAATAATATGCCATGTCATATTTTTTACCTTTTGTTCATATTTTTGTTGTCTTTACTGTAGTAATCAAACAACTTGGGACGCTCGATCACCAACATAAGCTATCCATTCTCTTCCGTAAACTTCCTCTGCTCTATTTCCTGTCGCGAGTAGATGCGAGTGTGTATCTAGTGCCACACAGTGGATCTTATATGTCTCGAATGTACTATGAACATATTATCACAAACCGCCAGCTTTCATTGGTCGAGCATGAAATCATACACTACAACAAACCAAGATGACATGACAGACGGCCAAATGTACTAGCTCCCGCCCGGGCCCATTATTTGGGCTCAAGGTGCGGTAGCATGCACTGATTATATGCATAGGTGTGTCGTGGCCTTAAATTTTAATTATAACAAATTTTTATATGATGGTCCCTCTCATTTTCTACAAGGACTTTGTTTATGTTTTTCAAAGATATTTAACAGCTTCATCTATATTTTTTACACTCTGTGGGGTGTTGTGTGTAGTTTTTGCATGTTGGTTCTGCATTTGCATGCTTATTCTGCATGTTTTATTTTTTAATTTACTCAGTTGTTTTCATGGTGTACTGCCCTTTGATATTGGTTTGTTTTACAGACCAATTAATGAAAAGCCATTATGATCTCACAAAATGATTTTGAGCATTAATTCATGAAATAAATTTTAATATAGATTTTCTAATATTTAAAAAGTTGAATTAACTTATTAAAAAAGTATTTTGTTTTCGTGAACTAAAACATTCATTCATCTTCATGTCGGCTTTATTCCCTTTCGGGGTCGCCACAGCGGAATGAACCGCCTGCTCTCTGGCATATGTTTTACGCAGAGCGGATGCCCTTCCCTGCCGCAACCCATCGCTGGGAAACATTCACACATTGACACTTTAACACTATGGGCAATCGTTCTTATTCAATTAACTTATTCCGCATGTCTTTGGACTTGTGGGGAAACCGGAGCACCCGGAGAAAACCCACGCGATCACGGGGAGAACATGCAAACTCCACACAGAAATGCCACCTGCCCCAGCCGAGCCTAGAACCAGCGACCTTCTTGCTGTGAGACGACCGTGCTACCCACTGCGCCACCGTGACGCCACCTAACTAAAACATGACTAAAACTAATTAAAAAAAAAATTCAATTAATAAAATGTGACTAAATATAATGATTTTTTGTCAAAAACACTAAGACTAAACATAGTCTTAAGGGGCTGCCAAAAACAACACTGTTGACACAACACAAGATAGATAGAGCAAATGATGCTTAAAGAACATGCATAACTCTGTAGTAGGTTGCTTTACATTTTCGAGTTGTCTCAACTATTTTTAGAAGTGCTTTTAGATAGCTTATAAATAGCTTGAAAATTGAAAAATTATATCAGCCTGTTTTATCAAATAACTACAATAAATATATAATTAAAAAATAATAATATTTCAAAAAGAAAAAAATCACCTTAAAACCATTTTTATTGTCATTGCATATGATCTCAACAAATCACTAAGCAGCTGGATTCGATGCAGTAGTATGACTTTGTAGTGCAGTAGAAGTCAATATTGGGACTTGTTTGCGGGTCAAAGTCACAAAAGGCCACAGGGTTTGTTTACCTGTGGGTTCATCAGGCGCTGACACTCATGCTCTCCTGCCATTAGCTGTCAGTGCTAGGCTTCCGCTCTGAGGTGTGAGTAGATTATGAAGCAGTGTGTTAGCTTTGAGAGCTCTGGCTGTGTGAGAGATTACAGGTTGAACCGCAGAGCAGCACAGCCTGCTCTGAATGGACAAACCGCTGGGCCCCTGTCACACTTCACTCAAACAAGGTCACGACATAAACACTTGGGTCGGTGAGGTTGTTCAGGATTCTGGGATCATATAAATATTGAACATAGAGGCTTGTGAATATATTGAACAGCATTCGTTTTGCTCTCTGAACTAATGTCATTGAAATATGCATGGGGAGGCATTTATAGAGAAATACAGTGGAGAAAAAACTAGTTTTAGATTGTGAAAGATATTGAGAATACATTTATTATATTGAGATATTGAGAATACATTTAAATCTGTTAAAAAAATTAAAACAACTACCAAAATGTAATATTTTAATAAAAACACCGCTTTTTGCTTCTTCTGTTTGGTGCACTTTTATGTTCTTTATCCATATTTGAAATTAATTAATATTTTAAAAGAAATACATTTTTCTTTTGAACAACAAATCCACATTTGAACTCGTATATATATATTCATTATTTTGTAACTTTTAATGTTCCTAAACTAGACCAATTAAAGAGAACATACTATTCTATTTTATTTTTAAAAAATAGCTGTCGCAAGGTATTGGTGTCATTTCACTGTAATTTCCCTTTAAAATGTTTCTGAGAAAAAGTTTTAGGGTTTTTCTTTTGAAATGTTCAGTGACACCCGAGCACCTGTTGGAGAATTTTGTATTCAACAAATGAAGAAAAATCAAGATAAATATTGCTTGATCAGTAAATATACTTACTGTGGTATATGTTATTTTAAAAATGACATAAAGTGTTTTAAAATTCATAACATTTTGAATAAAATTATACTATTTCAAATACATGAAAAGCTGAAAACAAAATTCAAAACTAATTTAAAAACCTATCATCCTTTTCCTTTTCAGAGAAAATGTTTCCACCATAATCAAAGCTGTCTTTTAAGATGTGATGCAAATGACAAATTTTACTTATGAGACTTTCATGTGACTTTTAAACAGGTTTTTTATTTTCATTTACCTTCACAAGGCCAGAAGTACACCTAACTGAAGAAACTCCAGGGATGTTTTTGCTTACTTTTTTGTGTGCATTTATTAATAACATTTGATAAATTGTTCAAATGTCAGCTAGCTCATCTATGTGCAAAAAGAAACAAATAAAAACAAAGACTTGTAACAAAGTCTTTAATCTTAGTTTTAAACACAACTTTCGCTGCAAATTTTAGCATCAACGTCTTATTCTGGAAACCGATCTGATCTCTTGACCTGCACCAATATTTTGGGATTTTGGAGTGCATATTATACACGTTTTTTACTCAAGTAAAAAAATGTGTTTTGAGAAGTATTTTGTCTCTAATAAAATTTACTCAAGTAAAAGTAGAAGTACACCTTTTAACAGCTATTTTAAATAGTAGAAGTACGCCAAAAAATTACACAACTGCAGTAGTGGGACTAAATCTAATTCTCTAGTTTTAGCCTTTGGTCCAGGCAGACAAAGATGCAGACACAATCATAATTAAATGATTAAAATAATCCATTCAAATGTACTTGCGTATATACTATAGAATGAATTTAATGCAGAAAATTTCACATTTAGATCAGGTTTTGCGAAAATGTAAAATAAGTTTGTGCATTTGGGAAAAAAATTGGTGAAACATTTTTCTGTGCATTTGTCATCTCATTTGGCAGATGCAAACGATTCTATGCGTGTGAATGATTTTTGCAAACTTCTTTAAAAGTTCCAAAACTTTTTAAAATAAATTCGAAAATCCATTTATTTTTGACCGTTTCTCAAGACACAAAGTTTGCTCGATGCTGAGTGATTGACATGTGAGGCTGGCATAAGGTGTTAGGCCAACCTGTGCTGTTCAGTTGGCTGTCCTCTTCCATGGATCACAATCTTTACAGCAATCTGATTGGCTAATATGCATGTGGAATTTTCAGTTCTTGCTCGTGGGAGATGACTGCAAAAATAAAAGTTGAATTGAAGAATTTGTAACTGAGAGTTTGTGAGAAATTCCTGACTCATGTTACATTAGATTTTTTTCCTCAAACACTCAGATAGTAGAAACTTATTTTACAATTCACAAAACCCAAATTGTATGTGAAATTGTGTGTAAAGAAATTGTGTGTGTGTGTGCTTGTGCCTTCGTGTGCGTGTGTGTGTGTATGGGAAAGAACAACAAAGATATATATGTTTGCAATTTTGGCCATAAAAGTATGAACTGCACCTTGTGTATTTAGCAGTCACTAGAAATAAAGGGCCTATGTCTCTATTTCAGGAGATATGCTGCGTTCGGGACGGATGACTGGACTGACAGTAAATGGGGGCTGGTCTGTCTGGGGACCCTGGAGTCAGTGTAGTCGGGATTGTAGCTCTGGTGTTCGAAATCGTAAACGCACGTGCACCAACCCTAAACCCAAATACGGAGGACTCACCTGCCTTGGGCCGGGACAGGAGTTTCAGGAGTGCAACACCACCCCATGCCCAGGTCAGTTCTTCACACATCACATTATATTGAAATTTAAATACAAAAGTATTGCATTACAGATGTTTATGAGTTAACATTAATCATGATTCAAGGTCCTGTTTTAACGAAGGGGCTGTTGTCAAACTCCTTAGGCCAGCTAGCAGGCTGTAAAATCTGATCAAAAAAGTCAGAACGATGTTTAAACTTTACAAGCAAGTTGTAGTGGTTCTGGTGAAACTGAAGCAAATTTGCTTCACTTAGCTGGGGTAGAAGCTGAATTCTGAAAGGACAAACACATACAGCATCCACATTTGCGGTTGATACTGTGCCCCCAAGAGAAACGCAATGGAATGAAGAGAGTAGAGTAAAAAAAGTCACAAACAATAAAGAAACACTGTTTGATTGGCAGTTAATTGAAATAATTGTTAAAATATCAATTCAGAAAATGTATAATATGTTGGGTGACTATGAAATGCTTCAGATGTTAAATGCTTCATTTGGCTGTACATCGATCAGAAAATCCACAAAATGTCATCAGTAATCTGGTCAAATCTTTGAGCATTGAGTCTATTTTTGACTCTATGGTTCAAAATGGTTCAAATATTTGCATAAGCTCATTTTGCCATCAGTTCTCAAAAGCATAGTGATGAAGTTAGGGTCCAAAACACAGAAAATCAAATGAGCAAATTGTTGCAGTGCGAAGCAGTAATGGGATCAGCAAGCGACTCTGTTGTACTGTGTCCAGAGACATTATATTCCTCTGCCAAATGATTGAGGGGTGCAGCTTCCAGTTAACACAACAAGCTCCTGCTGTAGCACCTCAACAAGTGCCTGCAGAGAACAAACACTTGTATATACATAAAGAATCACAGGGGTTCATAACAATGAAAAATACATTTGTATTTATTTATTATCATTTATTTATATATACCTGTGTGATTTTTGCAGATCTGAAGAAATGTACTTGACATATGTCTTGAAAAATGTTGTATGTAAGATCATACATATAATTAACGTCAAACTGTTTCGAATTTTACAAATGAATTTTTGAATGTAACCAGTTGGCCAGAAATGGAGTGACCCATACCTGGAATTTGTGCTCTTCATTTAACCTATACAAGTGTACACACACATCAGTGAACAAACACATCGCGAACATACACAGTTCATAAAACAGTTTATACGCTGTTTATAAAAACATTATGTTTTTATAATATATTATATTTTTTTATCATATTATAAAAACATTATGTTTTTATAATATATTATATTTTTTTATCATATTATAAAAACATTATGTTTTTATAATATATTATATTTTTTTATCATATTATTTTTAGCTTTTAATCACACATCATTACAGCAGCGCTTTGTTTTTCTATTTTAAGAAAATAAACAATTTTCTGTTACTCTTTAGTTAGTTTGCCAACTATTAAATCAAATTAGATCAATTATGTAATTGTACGCTCTTATTTGAAATAATAGTAATAACAGTACACAATTTTTTTAAAGGTAACCTCCACTCAAATGTATGTTTTTAAATTATATTTCACTTTAACCCTTGAACGGTGCTGGGTTTTTGTGAACTGTTTTCATTGTTCCTCAATACAATAATTATGCAAGCAATTACTGTTTGAAACTGCTCATATGGTTTCAATTCTAAATGTGAAAGTACAAAAAAGTATTTTTGCTGTTTATGTCACAGGGTTAAATATCTGACATACTATTTATTGGTATATTTAAGTGCTAAATAGCTTTTTTGTTTTCAATCAACTTGACGATTCTCGAAAAATTTATAGTCCCAACCTATACTAGCTGACCAAGGGCTAGGCAGACATTGATTTAAATGTAAACATGGTATTTTGTGTTACAGCATCTGTCAGTGTTGATGGGCGGGGTTTGAGTGCTTCCAATTGTGTACAAATATTTTCATTTTTTTCTTTTTTCTTATCGATGAATGAATAAGCCCGGATGAATAGAAGCAATGTTCCAACAAACTAGCAAGTATTTAAAACCTTCACATTCTATGAGTACTCAATCTATGGTAAAACATTCTGCATATGTTGCAGCAAAAGAGTGCCATTTTAGATCATGAAAATATTCCTTATGTAAAGAAACCGTTTTCAATATTCTTATAGCAGACAGTCAGACACTGTTGTCTCTAGTGTTTCTCGGTTTCTGGTGTGCAGGGACTGAATCCAGATAAATGAAAAGCAATATCTCACTTTCACGCACAGTCTTTGGATGTGTGGAAGACAATCTCCTTGTTTTAAAGGTGCAAGGACCCCAATTTGCTGGCGGAAATGGAGAAATCTCGGTGGCATCTTTGTGTGTAATCACATTTCATCTTAATAGTGCCGGCGGTGATGGGGAAGGCAGTGTTCAGTCATTAAAACCCTTGTGACAACGGTGTACATGTGCTTTAAAGCTGGAGGAGGGCTGCAGCTATGTAATTAAAAAGACACTCATTGTTATGTGGCTGGAAACATCTTGTTTAAATGAAAGTGTGACGTCTGGTGTTTTATGATAGTTTCCAGTTAACAAAATAAAAATCTTCTCTACAGTGGTGATTAAACTAGTTTTTTCAGGTTGCCATATTCAATCTTAGAGAGATACTTAAGTTATTTAGGCTAACTTGTACGTCATAAATATCTTAATTTTGCAGCAGGAGTTTTCGAAGGATTTTCTCTGGAGTGACAGTCGAGGACCAGCAGGCTTGCTTGATTAAAACAGACCTCCAGAGGCTTTACGAGCTCATTAGGCTTAGCGATATTTGCACCGTGGGAGTCACCCGACAAAATTCATAATTGATGAAAATGATGATGACATCTGATCCCTGTTGATCAGTGAGCTTCACTATATTAATCCAGTCCACATTTGATTCCAGTGAAACGTCTTGCGATGCTCCGTGTGAGCTTTGTGCTGGCAGAATATTAAAGATGTCTTTATCCCAGCAGGATTCATGGCCATCAAATTGCTCTCTGCACCTGATCAGAAAACATTTTTTAACTGCAGCATATTCTCATTTATTGGCACAGAGAAAGTATTTACCCTGTCACAGTCAGACATCTGACACATATTGGGTCGTTTGGGGAGACGTCGACTCTGGCACAAAAGTGAAAGAGGGTGATCAGTTAGAGCTGGAAACATTGATAGCAGTTTAGATGTTGAAGTCTATGAAGTCTTGAGGACAGAATATAATTATTTTATCATTATTCCAGTGTTTTGTCTGTTTGTGTATGTTGTTTTTTTGGTTGTCTGTGCAGTAGCAATTTATTGTCTGTTTTTTTTTCACATAAACAGTACATTTTAAGAAGCTACTATGAGAGGGGCATTCATGTTTTGTATTTAATTTCTACGACAAAATAAAAAAACATCATACATTTACTAAACCCAACAAAACAAAAATGTAGATATTGTTCAAATATAAAAGCAGGCTGCAGTTTCTTTAAGTTCAGCTGATGACAGAGTTTTTTTATGTGTTATGATTGACTACATTGCTGTTGGAAGAGAACATGTGTTAGTAGTTTTTGTATGTATTATTGTATTTTGAAAATGAGTTTTGTTTACAATTGGGGGGTTTTGAGCATGACATTAACTGTGTTGCCAATTGTGTGTTTTTACTGAGTCTGTGCTTTAAGAGTTAAGAAAACCTGTTAAATGTATTGAAAAAAACTGTCTTAGCAATTGTAAAAAACTGTAACATTATGAAACCTTCAACATTTTCAGGGGTACTTCAATGAATAGTTGAACCATATTCAACCTGTGATATCACATGACATGACTACAACAACCAGATTGGATAAGTGAGCATTAACTTACTGAAATCTGTTTTAATTAAGTTTTTAGGACGGTTTTGATGTGAAGTGGATTAGAGTCACAAAATCATTTAAATCTTTTGAAATTATTTGTTAAAAGCTATGGGATATGATCGAACGCATCGGTTTTAGAACTAGCTGTTTAGATCTCTGTCCTAGATTTGGGCGGTGCAAAAATGAATGAAAAATGAGTTGATTGTATGGCAGGCCTTTATACATTTACATCTGTGACCTGACTCATCACACATCCGCATGTTGCTCTAAACACATGCATAAAATGCATTTGTTATGTGGATACCTTTAAAGGGCTAGTATTATTGGAATATAATAAGATGCCAAGGTACATTTTAGTCTAATAAACGAAATAATGTTTATGAGTTGAAAACTCCAAATTTTGTGACACAAACGATTCTCGTTGTTTTAGGGACTGTGTTTCTGAATATGTAAATTCACTGTGATGTCACAGGGAAGAAAATATTGATTGAAATGAAGGCATTCTAATGTATTTGTGTACACATCATTAGCGCACTCATTTAAGTCCTAACACGTTCCAAAACTGTGTTTCATTAATATTGGCTCTTTGATGTCTCTTTCACCCTCAGGCCCAATTAATCATTACTTCCCCTAAATCCCTAAATGGTAAAAATGAAAAAATGAGGACCAAAAACTTGTTTGAAAATCTTCTTCTGGCATCAACGAGCTGTCAGAGCGACAGCGCTGGTGTTCGAGGAGGCGCGCTGTGCTTGTATTCCTCTGATTAGCCCTGAGACAGTGCTGCTGTTTTGTCAGTTGCTCGAGTGATGACCCAGTGCCTGGCCCTTACTGAAGAGCCACAGACTGGATTGATGCTTCGTTTAGCCTCATTAATTAGCACAGGGGTTGGTGTGAGAGCTTGACATGAAACAATGCTCTGGAGCAGATTGAGCAGCTCTCCTCACAAACAATTCACTCTGAGCACTCTCTTCTTCTGGATTAAGCTGTTTAAACTAGATGCATTCAGTGCAGAAACAGTATCATTTCTCATTATAAACAGATGCCACTCTTTTTATTTAAATCTTTTGTTTATGCTGTTGAATTTGCTTTTATACTCGAGACCTCTTCATTGTGGATTCTTGACATTTATTTAACAAGAGCATACACAAGGATAATGTTTCTCATAATGAATAACAAAATCATTAATAATCAAGGCTTAATCTGCTTATCCACTTGAATAAACAAATCTGCAACTATTGCTGGCCATTCGCTGTTTACTGTGAAATATTGGAAATAATAGACAGAATTGCTGTAGTAACTGAAGTCCTCTTTTTTTCCTCAACCAGTGGACGGGAGCTGGTCGTGCTGGTCACCTTGGTCTAAATGCTCAGTGACATGTGGAGGAGGGCACTACATGCGCACCCGCTCCTGTAACAACCCTCCACCTGCCTACGGAGGAGACATCTGCCTGGGTCTGCATACTGAAGAGGCCCTCTGCAACATCCACCCCTGTCCTGGTATACACACACTTATAATATGAATAAGTGTTTGCCCCTTCCTGATTTCTTGTTTTTTTTTTGTATGATTTTCACACTTTAATTGTCCAAATCAACAAGCACATTTAATAATAAGATGCGGGTAAAAACAAAATGAAGTTTGTAAATTAACGTTTCTGTGATTGAGGAAAATCATAAAACAAAACACTTCTTGCCCCCTGTAAAACCATAAAATCCGAGATAAATTGCTTGTGACTGATTACTGCCACACCTGTTTACAATCAAGAAACTGCTTTGATAGGAACTGTTTGATAAAGTGGAGTAGACCAAAGGCTACTTCAGACTGCAGGTCTTGATGCTTAAATACAATGTTTTTTATGAAATCTGTTTGTTTGTTTTTGAGTGCTCGTTCACCATTTCACACAGCATGCAAATTTTATCTGCCCTTTGTATGAACGCAATCCTGCTTGGTGTGAGGTGCGCATGTGCGGGAAATGGATTTGATCAAAAAGCATGCACGAGAATGCTATTTGAGATGATTGTGTGGCTTTCTGATGGGAGCCACCATCATTTCAACCAAATCATATCCAGAAATAAATAGAATAATAGAAGAAATATTTATTAGTTTGTAAAATTCACTTTCCTTCCACTGACTTATTTCAGCTCCATCCTCAGCCATGATTGTTTTTAAACTTCCAGTCAACACTCAGCAATGTCTGGTCCCATATGATGACATAAAAGTGGCACAAATGTGACCTTTATTTTCACAGGTTATCTGATATGTAACGGATTCAAGACTACATATGAAAGCACCCTGGGTATGATTTGAAAAAAATCAGAAGTGAGCTGTTCAGACTGTCCTGCAAATATCTGATACAGGTATATTATAGGCATAAAAATTTGGGATATGGGTCACTTTGGCCTGCGGTCTGAATGTAGCCTAAAAGATTTACAAAAATGCTAGACAAGAGAGCTTAAAATGCCAAAACCATTTGTAAAGTTTTGTGACTTCTGCAAATCACATTGACAATCATTATGTTCATTTGGAGAGAGCTTGGAACAGTCGACAACCTTTCCAGGACAGTTCCGATGACCAAAATTACTCAAAGAGCCCTGCAACAACTCAACCAAGGAGGAACAAAAAACCCTCAATAACATTTAATGTGCTAAACTTGACACAGTTTAGTGAGTTTTCAAGACTCCACTATTACAAAGTGACTGCTACAGAGAAAATTAACATGATTCTCAGATCTTCTGGGAAAATGTCCTGTAGACTAATGAGACTAAATATAACTTTTTGGTAGATTTCAAGAACTTTTACCAGCACGGAGGAGTAAGTATACAAACAATTATTGACAGAACAAGCCATAGATTGTTCCTTTTGGTTTACAACCGAGCAACAAGCATCCAAGGTGAGTACATCAAAGGATGAGTAGTTTAAAAAGGTAGCAAGCAATAATCAGAAGAGACAGAGGGAATCTGGGAGATGTAGTCCATTTAAGGGAATCCAATATGGCTGCTATTGGATAATCATCAAATGGGATTGCTAGAACTCAGGTGATACAGATCTTTGGTAGGCTAAGGTGAGTATCAGTTGACAATCTCATTGAATGAAGCTGCTGGATGTCAGTGTCCCATCAACTCTGGTTTAACACTGCATTTCGGATCACCATCAGGGAAACGTGGTGTGTGAGTGTAATGGTCTGGGCCTGTGTTGATTGAATTCTGCTCTCTATTAAAAAAATATTGATGAAGAATTTCCAGCCGTCTGTTTGTGTCATTAAAGAGAAGCAAACTTGGGTTCTGCAGCATGACCAACACTGGTAAATAATTGTCTGAAAGAAAAGAAGGTGAAGACTCATAAGTGGCTATGTCAGAGTCCTGATCTTAATCTGATTTAGATGCTGTACCATTAAATTAAAATAACAATTCATAAAATTCCTTCGATAACAAACTGATTGCAAGATATTTCTCCATCGCTAAGGGTGATCCCACAAGTTATAAAGTGTAGAGGGCAACCCTTTTTCATTCAGAGCTACAAAGTTATCTATTTGATTCCCCTTAATAATAAAAACATTAATTTAAGAATTGCACAAGGCCTTTGCTTGTGTTTCCATTAAAGTATTAATGTTAATATTTAATATGTTTTAATATTTTAACTTTTTTCTTGCTAAGAGGCTGGACAACTACTACACAAATATTTTTGATCTAAAATAGGTGTTTCCCACATGGGAGCAGAATAGTCACAACAGCATGATCACTATAATGATTAAATTCCACCTAAAACCCTTTTTACATAGTGGAAAATGTATATTAGTCAAAGCAACTTGGAAATCTTCGGAAAGGTGTTGTAAGGTTCCCGTTTAATTATTCATTATTTGCTATTTTGTAAGAAATTGTTTTGTTCTTTTGAAAAACTCGTTTTCATGAAAATGTCTCATAAGAAGACTTTCTCAACAACTGATTGTTTGTTTTTTCAGGGTTTAATAAAATAAAATAATAAATAATATAAAAACAAAACTTGTGCTATGTAAACTCTCTGTAAAGGGCATCTATTATATAAAAAAAATCTTTTAGAAGGTGTTTGGACCTAAATGTGTGCATGAAAGATGTAAAAGGTATAATTCATCGAGTCGTTTTTGTAAAATCTGAAAAGTAAAATAGCATCAAAATTCTGAGCTGTTGTCAGAGTGGTCATCTATAACATGTGATAAGTTTATTCTTGACCACTAAAAAATAATCAAACAAAGCTGAAACAGTAGCCATGAAACTAAAAAGCAGGTTTGAAGTTGATTTTTAAAGTTCATGAAGTGACAACAAACCATGTTAGAATCTGAATTATGTTCTCATTTCTCCCCTCTTTTAATGGTGCAGTGTTCAAACTGTGAACTCTACAGGAATTAGTAACAGAAGGAACAGGTTTTATGAACAGGGGGCTTTTGTCATGTACCTGTTTTCTTTTTGTAAAATCTCTTGTTTAAAGCACCCTGCAGGGGAATGACAGAAAAGGAAATCTAAATGTCACACATCCTAGAGAAACAAATGCTAAACCCAAGCTTGAGATATGAAAATAATATGCATAAGCTCACTGCTGGGAGATAGGGGAAGATAAGGGATTGATGACGAGTCAAACCTTGCACATTGATCCAGCGAAAGGTGAATGAGAGAAGAGAGCTTGTATTCAAATGTCAGTCCATCCATTAGCCATGAGTGTAGTGAGGTTACACTGTGACCTTTTATTAGCTGCGTTCAGGTCTATCTGTCACCTCATTCATTATACGCTGGGATCTATCTATACAGTGGAGCTGGGAGAGGAGGACGGAGGAGTGAGGGGAATACTAATCATGAATTTCCACCTCTTCAGCCTTTATTGTAAAGAATGGATTTTATAACAGTTTGTTTGGAAGTAACTTTTTTCAATAAAAATAATGCTAGAATTGTGGGATGGACTGTGTTCAGCCGCGGAAATGTGAGTGCTGCTTTGATTCAAATGATTGTCTTCAAATGAACTATGTTTTCAGGTTGGAAATTACTGAACAATAGCTAAATAAATCTGGTTTCATGGACGTGAACGGCACTTCACATTGCATCCTGTCTGTTTGAATTTACATTTGATTCAGACTACTTGTTGTACACAGAGAGCTGGTCTGATTGGTCAGAATGGTCCCCATGTGACTCATCAGGATCTCAAGTTCGCCTGAGGCATTGTGATGCCCTGTTTCCCACCGGTAACCAGTGCTCTGGCAACAGCAGCGAAACTCGTGCCTGTCTGCCACTCTCCAACTTCATCCCAGGTGGACACACTCACTCACTAACTCACTCGAACACATGCTATATTGATCCATGGACAAGCAAGCATCTTCCTTTATCGACAGGAAGTAATGCGAGAGACACCAAAGCATTGATTCCTGCTGTGCTGGGCTAATTAGCCTCTCATCCCAAGCCTTGTCTAAGTGAAAGAATCGAAGCAAAGCATTACAATGATATGTTTAATGTAGCATTTGCAGCAGTGGAATCGATAGCTGTGCTTTCTTCTGCTGGGAGGATTATGTTTTACTTATATAGTGATGAAGAAGGTTCTCCTCATCAATGATTAACTTTATTAGCTTTGAACTTCATCATAGCTCAGTTTAGTATGCTCCTCTTGTATACGAGAAGTGATTATGATGAGCAGACTTTGAAGTATCTTAAGGGGAGTCTTCATTTTTAAGATTTATTCTGTAAATCTCACAAATGATCGTAAATACAGTAAAACATAAATGCAGTGTGTTCATGGAGCCCTTGTGTGTTTCACTGTGTAACATTTTAATGCCCCTCGTTAAAAGGGTTTAGAGCTCATTACCTGCCATTACTGATCGTAAAAGCATGCAGCAGGTGCTGGTACCTTTCAATATGTTTTCAATAGTCTATAATATCCTGAAATTTGTTCCCAAACCGAGCCTGATTCTTTTTTCTTTCCCTCAGAAACCTCTGTTGCACGTTCGAGTCAGGAGGAGCGATGGTGTGGAGGTGAGTACTTTATCTGCAGTCTATGGTCAGTCTAAATTCTATTTCTATGTGTTCAAATCATTTTGCTATTAATAATTCTTTCTTTCTTGTTAAATTCCACTTAATTTTAAGCTACTGTTCACCGTAAACAGGAAAGGAAGGTATGGCGGGGGAGTGCTTATCCCTTTGACCTCTGGCTTGGAAATTATGTAATGACTCTATAGCGCTACCCTGCTAATTATTTAATCTCGACAATCTTGTTTAAACGTTTGGTTATTTGTTTAAAGAATTGTAAACATTTTTTCAACTCTCATTGATTTATTTTTCACACCAAGTTTGCGAGTGAAATTGTTTTGGCAAACAAAGGACAACAAAAAATGCCTGTATAGTGAACAAGCAGGCATTGAATAAAAATATACAGACAAAATGTTGATATGATTTTTATTGTAGCTGAGCTTTCAACATATAAATTTGGCCACAGACACTACTGAGCTAACTTGGACAAATTAATGTTAATGTTGAACTATTGAGATATATTTTAAGCATTGACACAAACGGACCTGTTTTAATATGTCATTGAAACAAGTCTCCTGAAGTTTAGCTCCTGGAAGCTTCTAGTGCTAGTAAGAGCTTGACTAGCTGGTTCGGGTGTGGGGCTGGAGTTGAACTCTAAGACACCAGCACCGCAGGACTGAGTTTGGGCACCACAGGAGTTTACAATAAGTAAAAAATGCACAAGTGACACATGCAAATGTAATTTATGTTAAATAAATTATATGATTGCTAATCAAAAACATTGACATTCATCTTTGCCCACTTTTATATAAAATTATATAAAATCCGTGTACCCATGGGATAAAAATCTAGCTATTGTGATAGGCCCTACATAAAAAGTGTGCAATGGCATATATTTTAAAAGGTCTATGTGTTCTTAAGTACAAAAACAACAGTTATTGTTTCCAATTTCAGTCATACAGAGGTCCTACCACGTGACTGACTTAATAAACATGGCGACCACATGGGCGTAAAGAAAAATAGTGCTATAAAAGTTCCGTTACTGCATTAAAAATGTACTCAAATAAAAGTAGACATTTTTAAAACTACTTACTAAATTACAGTTTCTGAAAAAAACCTACTCAATTACAGTAAATTGAGTATTTGTAATTCGATACTTACACCCCTGCAAACAATACCATGTTGCTTTGCATAGCATCACATTTCAGAGTGTGAAAATGTCACGACATCAATTAACCGACATTCACCAAGTTGGTCATGGAAAAAAGTCACAGAAGACGAGAGAAAACGTTACAAAGTTACAAGAATAGAATAACAATCTTCAATAATCGAATCAAAGAGGCAAACAGCTGGTAAAAGGATATTGTCTCGACCTCAACTATTTTGTCTGCTATTAAAAGCACAACTACTATAAAAAGCCAACGTTCTGTGGGGCTACAATCTAGATAACTTGGGAAAAAAAGACAAATGTTTTCATTTTTGATCATTGTGTCACTTGTTTATTTATGTAAATTAATAAATTCCTGTCAGGTGCCGTATTGGTGCAATTTTCATAGCAGCTCTGCAAAATAAAATCAGCAGCAAGGAATGATCAGATACAAATACTGTGTATTTTAAAACCTGTTTATTTTTGTAATATAAACATACCACCAAGATAAATTCTGAAGTTCACATGCCCTTATATAAAACGAACAGGATTATAGATTAGCAGCCAAATAAAGATAATAGATCAGATTGAAAATGCAAGCACAAAACCTCAACGGAATGTTGGAGTTGAAAATAGCTAGAGGTGTTGATAATCCATGCATAACAAAACTCCAGTTTCTTGCTCTGAATGGATTATTTATTTATACCTTTGTTTGAAACCATAAAATAAAAACTTATCTGGAATTTACAGAATTGCTAGTGTTCCATGCAGATTCTCAGCCTGGGAGCAACACAATGTGTAATGTACCGCAGTGTTTAATTAACTCAGTTAATGGTTAATTGATGATCCATAGGCTTTGGCATCGATGTTTAAATCCTCAACCATCATGTTCATGTCCGATCTTTAACTCATTAGCTGTTTTTTGTCTCTTTTTATAGATTTCAACATTTTTCACCTGATTGCAGTGGGACTGAGCAGCTCCATACTGGGCTGTCTGGTAACCCTGTTGGTCTACACCTACTGTCAGAGATACCAGCAGCAATCCCATGATGCCACGGTCATTCATCCCATCTCTGCAGCTCCGCTCAACACAAGCATCACCAACCATATCAACAAACTGGACAAGTATGACTCGGTTGAAGCCATTAAGGTGGGTGTTCCTTAATCGCAATACCTGCAAATAAATAATATTTGAAGACAGTGATTTTGGGGAATGGATTAGTATTTTCTCGAATCTGCAAACATTTTCGTGTATAGAGGTTTTATGCTTTTTATTGTTGTTTTGATTAAAAAATTACCTTGAAGATTGTGTTGCTTTATCACCTCCCCATTCCTAGAAAGCACAGACATTTTAAAGAGCTAGTATTTTTAGTGCTATTCAATACCTCCATTATTGTAAAGATTTATTTCTGTTAACATTGTTGTTGTTGTAGTTGGTGTTGTAAAAAAGTAATTACATTGTCCTCCAAAAAATAAGAAGTGATTATTTGTGATTAACTAATATTATTTAAATGCTTTATGTGTACATGCATTTGCACAATTGGATTTTTAGACAAAAGAAAGTGAAGTGAAGAGTTGACCAAATATGGAGTGGCCCATACCTGGAATTTGTGCTCTGCCTTTAACATCCAGGGTGTACATACACAACAGTGAACAAACACAGCTTGAACACACACCCGGAGCGGTGGGCAGCTATGGCCTCACTACATGAGGAGTAATATACACCGATGTAGGAGGCATTTAGAATTGTTGTGGGCATTGTTTTGGAATTTATGGAAGCATGGTGTGTGACGTGTTATTTTGCCTATTTGCCTGTTATTTTGTGCTTATTTATTGGATTAGTACTTGTTTAAGTGGATTAGCTAACGTCATTTATTTAATTTGGAAATAGCTTCAGTAAAGAAAAAGTTCATGACTACATTTTCCAGTAAGCTCAGCATAACATAAAAGCTTTGCTGCATAGACTAAAACACTCAGGAACACTCACAAATTTTTTGAAAATTTCTAACATTATAACAGTTTACTGTAGATTTGGTGTTATATTTTATACATTATTTTAATCACATTATTTTAAAATAATGACCCATCCTCATCTAGCCTTAGATTTTATGTTTATTGAGCTGAGAAAGTGAATTTTTCAATCCGCTACCCATATTACTCAAGTAAGGCTTTATAAAAACTACATACTACTAATCATTTATTAAGCATTAAAAAATAGTTAACAAATAAATATAAACCATTGTTTATATGTTGTAACACATTTTTAAGCGGTTTATAAATGGATATAAACTGGTTTGTAAGCACCAGCACCTATAAAATTAGCTTACTAAGTTATTATTTATAAGTGATACATGAGATAATTTATAACATGTTAATAAATTATTATACAAATATTTATAAGCACATTCATACATCGTATTGTTCAGATATATAATATATGCCATAACTGTAATTAAGTCTGATAACAAATGATTTATTAACAGATATTACTACTGACATGATTAAGTTAGGTAGTTTTAAAGCATTTACTAACTGCTAGTTAACCATTTTTGTGAGCTCATCTGAAGTGAGGACTATTTGTGCTTTATAAAGCTGTTTTCTGGAGCTCTTCTAAAGGGAGAAATATTTATAATTTATAAAGAATTAATAAATGAGATTTAAAGGCTGAATTTTATTCTAAACTGATGGAAGCACACAGCAAAGAGAGAATTAGAACGTTGAAGTATTTAGTTTAATTTGTTAAGGCTTTACAAAGCATAAATAGTCCTCGGTTTACATGAGCTCACACTTACAGTTAACAGATAGCTTAGAAAAATTACCTGAACTACAGTAGGATAAATGTGTTAATAAAGCATTTATTATCCCACTTAGTAACTGTTAATATATATCTGACTAATAAGATTAATAAATGTGCGTTTAAATAGTTTAATAATCAAATAATAACATGTTCTAAATAATCTCATGAATCACTTACAACTAATAACTAGCTGGTTTTTAAATACTGAAAAGTTTAATTTATAAATGATTTACTGATTTGATAAATGATAAATTATATTATATAGACATTTATTTATATTATATTACATTATAGACATTTAATAATATTATAATTATTTATAATATTTATATTTATAAACGGTTTACAAATGTGTAGTAACTTAAAAACATTTATAAATTAGTTAATAACTATTTGTTAATGCTTCATAAATGATCACTAGTGTGTAGTTATTGTAAAGTTCAACCATCGATCTTTTTCAGAATCACACAAAAAAGTATGATGTTTACGCTAACATAAAAGAGATGCAGTTTGGTGCCATACAGTCCACACATCTGACATTGAGGTTAAAGGTGTGACTTTTTTAAAGATATAACCAGGGAGTAGAACAGATTTATAGAAATAAGAGGTTACCATGGTATGGTCTGAGCTCAGTGTGGAGTCTCTCCTGCTCAGTCTACAGTTTCTCTACTTTCTCATAACCAAGGATTGTTTTATTTCTGGGTTTGTGTGGAATGAAATCAGAAGGCAATACACAGCTGTCATGCATTCTTTTCAGGAAATATATATAGGGTTAGGGTTAGACTACATTTATATATATAAATGTAGCCTAAAATATAGCTATATAGTTTTTTTATTAAGACACATGGGTAGTTTTTCATAAGCTCAGTGTAGAATAAAGCTTACCATAATTTTTCCCATTAAATGCGAAAGACAGTTACAGCTTCATTAGACTTGAATGAACTAGACTCTTGAGTAATTATAGAGCTCTTCACTTATTGCTTGTTCAGACACTCTACTGATGTTTCATATTTCAATCTAAATGTGTTTCGCTAGAATAGCTTCAATTTCAGACACAATTTTCAGGCATATAGTTATGATTTATCTTTTATTGTCTTGAGAGTGTAAAATCACAGTCTTCACCACTGCAGAATATTAGACTGTAAAATCCATATAAACTTTTTTTTTTGTAATTTATCTAAAGCAAACATCTGTCCTTTAGTTAGTTTTTCAGGGGCCGCAGCCAATTTGGACACAAACTTTGGGCTTAAACTTGCACAATTTCAGAAGACAGGATACATAAAAGGCTTAATGAATGACATGGAAACATCCATTCAAAATTGAAACATGGAAATAGAAGAGATTAGGAAAAAAATAAAGTGTGGTTTACTGGTCACAATCCAAAGTCTCTGTGAGTGCAGATAAAACATAATTTTCTGAAATTTCAGCCCTCCAGGCAAAGATTCACCTCACAAACACAGACTAGAATATCAAGCCTGTGTGATTAGCTCTGGGAAGTCACTCTGACAAAGTTTAGCTGGAATTAACTTAAAAAAAACACTACATAATGCATCTCGAGACAATAGATTGCAGGGATAACACCATGAGCTAATTGATAACTCTGAGCCACACTGGGATCAATCATTTTTATAGTGTGTGATATAGCATTATTAAAAGCTTGACCGATTCCCAGAAAAAAGTCCCAGAAAACGTAAAGGAAACTGATAAAACTTAAACTGATACAGAAATAGTGATGAACCTTAAAACATTACTACGGCTACACAAATTCAGATAGTCAAACAAGCATTTTCAAATGTTTCTCTATTTTAAATATGACGTTTCTGTCAATACATTTTTGTGATTTTACAGAGCATTTATTAATTTAATGGATTTTTCTGTATTATATAATATTATCAAAAAATCTAAACCTAGATTTGAAGATTTAGTTCTGTGTATTACCCAGTAATCCATAAGGGTAGTTGGGAACAGGATAGTGATGAGTAGACAAACAAATTTTCCTCACATAGATACACCCCAATGTGACCATTTATATACACTCCAATTATTACTGTTTATTTTGTTTTACGTTTGTATGCATGTATGTATGTATGTATGTATGTATGTATGTGTTAGGACTGTTTCTTTGTCTCATCAGCTCATTAAGCTTGTTTCCCTCTTCTCCTGCTGTTACCTGTCTGCGTCGCTCCCGCTAATTGATTACCAGCCGCGGCTGCTGTGACTAAGGGGTTTTAAGGACCTTGTCTGCCTTCTCTCTCCGTGAGTTATTAATCTTCATTCTCAGCGTGCTAGCGGATCGTGCTTCCTTCCCTCGTATCGTGTGTCGTCTCGTCTACCATCCTCTTCTCTATCTGGATCTCTGTGTTCCTAACTCTGCCTAATCTACAGTGAGGATCTGCAGTGATTCGACCCAGACCGCCTCTGAGCGCCAGTCGTCCGTCAACGAGCCGGTGAGCTCACCTCTCTTTCTTGAGGATTCGGAGCCTGGTTCGTTCCCTGCTTGCGGGAGCGGATCCCGAGTGACTTTTTTCCCTTTCGTTCCCTCCGGAGAGGCGTACCTCTGTTCCAGTTTTTTCCCTTTCGAAGTAGCCTGAGTTTATCCCTGTTCTATTGAACAGTAGTTTGGTTTCCCTCTTTAATAAAAGACTTTAAGTTTATTCCCTTGCTTTTGGGTCCTTCCTCAAACGGTTCATAACAGAATAACTCACCCACCCATGGATCCAGCGAGGGACTCTCCGGCCCAGCGAGCAGTCAAGCATCAGGGCATCCTGCTGGGCCGTCACGCAGTAGAGCTCGCATCCGCCAGGCAGGTCATGGAGACCTTGTCCACCCAGGTCTACGATCTGTCAGAACAGCTCCAGGCACTCCGGGCTGACAGGGGCCATTCCGGGACAGCCTCCACGGAGCCCCGTATCAACAACCCGCCATGTTATTCCGGGGAGCCTTCCCAATGCAGAGCGTTTTTGATACAGTGCGAGGTGGCGTTTTCTCTGCAGCCCAACACCTACGCGGGCGATCGCGCCCGAGTGGCGTATGTTATTTCCCTCCTGAAAGACAAGGCTCGGAGCTGGGGTACCGCTGTTTGGGAGGCTGGAGCAGAGTGCTGCTTGAGCTACGAGCAGTTCAAGACGGAGATGATCAAGATCTTTGACCGCTCAAGTTACGGGAGAGAGGCTTCGCGACTTCTCGCCGCTCTGCGCCAGGGTCAGCGCTCAGCATCTGATTTCGCCATTGAATTCCGCACCTTGTCAGCTACAGCAGGCTGGAACGAGGCAGCACTAACCGCACGCTTTCTGGAGGGGTTAGAACCCCAGCTCCGCAGCGAGTTGCAGTCGCAGGAGTTTCCGGAGGACTTCGACCGATTGGTGGAGCTGACCCTCCGTGTCGAGAAGCGGCTCGCTGCTCGTCCCCGCTCTCCTTTCCAATCTGGCGGGGAGTTCTTACGAGCATCCGTCAGACAGCCGGTGTCCCCTGCCGGCGCGGAGGGCAAGACCGAACCCATGCAGCTGGGTCGGTTCCGTCTATCGGCTGAGGAGAGACAGAGGCGCATCACAAACCGGCTGTGCGTGTACTGCGGCGCACCTGGGCATCAGTTCAACGACTGCCCGGTAAAAGGGTCCCGCCCGGTCGTAGACAGAGGAGTACGTCTGGGCGTTTCTTCAATCTCCTCACCTTCTCCATCACGCACCACGCTCCCTGCTCGTATCAGCGTGGAGTCTCGCACCTACCAGTGTGAGGCGCTGGTGGACTCTGGAGCCGAGGGGAATTTTCTGGACAGCTCGTTCGCCGCTGCCTGCCAGATTCCTGTTCACTCCATGGATAAACCACTGGTCGTCCATAGTCTGGAGGGGCGAAGGTTGGCTAGGATTCTGCACGTCTCGGCACCTGTCCGGCTTCTCATCTCCGGTAATCATTCAGAGACTATTTCTTTTTTTATTTTTGATTGCCCTAGTCATCCGGTCATTCTTGGTCACCCCTGGCTGGTCAAGCATAATCCTCACTTAGATTGGGCAGAGGGAACCATCCTTTCGTGGCGATTATCTTGTCATAATCTGTGTCTCTCTTCTGCTTCTCCCTGCCTGACTTCTGTTTCTGCGTTTCAGGACGAGCCCGTAGACCTCGTGGGCGTGCCCTCAGAGTATCATGATTTGAGAGCGGTATTTAGTAGATCTCGTGCCACCTCCCTGCCTCCTCACCGACCTTATGACTGCTCCATCGATTTATTGCCGGGGTCTAATCCCCCGCGGGGTCGCCTGTATGCCCTTTCTCTCCCCGAGAGGGAGGCTCTGGAGAGTTATATTTCGGAGGCCCTTAACGCAGGTACAATCGTCCCCTCTACCTCACCTGCCGGAGCGGGGTTCTTCTTTGTCAAGAAGAAGGACGGCTCGTTGCGCCCTTGTATAGACTATCGGGGTTTAAACGAGATAACTGTTAAAAATCGGTACCCTCTTCCGCTTATGTCCTCCGCTTTCGATTCCATCCAGACCGTGGTCCCATGTCGCCATGGATTTTATCACCGGACTCCCGGAGTCTCGAGGGAATACGACCATCCTCACTGTTATCGACCGCTTTTCCAAGGCCGCCCACTTTATTCCTCTACCCAAGTTGCCGTCCGCTCGCGAGACTGCTATTGCCGTTATCAATCATGTTTTCCGTATTCACGGCCTTCCCCGGGATGTAGTTTCTGATCGTGGCGTTCAATTTACTTCCCAATTCTGGAGGGAGTTCTGCCGGCAGATCGGTGCTACTCTCAGCCTCTCCTCTGGGTTTCATCCCCAGACCAATGGGCAGGCCGAACGCGCTAATCAGACCGTTGGTCGCCTCCTCAGAGTTCTAGTCCGCAACTGCCCGGCATCCTGGTGCGACCAGTTACCATGGGCGGAGTACGCCCATAACGCTACCCCTTCGTCTGCCACGGGAGTATCTCCGTTTTGTGCATGCCTTGGTTATCAGCCCCCTCTCTTTTCTAATCAGGAGGTTGAGGCCAATGTCCCTTCGGTACAGAGTTTTATTCGACGAGCCCGACGTACCTGGAGGTTAGTGGAGAGGGAACTTAGGAAGTCAAGTAGTCGAACCCAACGTTTCGCTAACCGCCGTCGATCTGCGGCCCCCCACTATATTTGTGGCCAAAAGGTTTGGCTTTCGACTCGAAACCTGCCACTCCGCCTGCCCTCTCGCAAGTTGGCCCCCCGTTTTATCGGCCCTTTCTCGATCACCAAGGTGATTAACCCTTCCGCAGTACGGTTGCGCTTACCTGACTACCTCGCGCGCATCCACCCCGTATTTCATGTGTCATGTATCAAGCCTGCTGTTCGCTCTTCCACTCAGGTCCCTCCCGTCAGACCCCCTCCCCTGCTGGTTGATGGTGCCCCTGCGTACAGGGTCAAGAAGATCTTAGACAGCCGCAAACGGGGCAGGGGAAATCAGTACTTAGTGGATTGGGAGGGTTATGGTCCTGAGGAGAGGAGTTGGATCCCCTCCCGGGACATTCTGGATCGCTCTCTTATTGATGATTTTGTTTCGTCTCGCTGCTCGTCCTCGGTGAGCGCCTAGAGGCGCTCGTTAGGTGGGGGGTACTGTTAGGACTGTTTCTTTGTCTCATCAGCTCATTAAGCTTGTTTCCCTCTTCTCCTGCTGTTACCTGTCTGCGTCGCTCCCGCTAATTGATTACCAGCCGCGGCTGCTGTGACTAAGGGGTTTTAAGGACCTTGTCTGCCTTCTCTCTCCGTGAGTTATTAATCTTCATTCTCAGCGTGCTAGCGGATCGTGCTTCCTTCCCTCGTATCGTGTGTCGTCTCGTCTACCATCCTCTTCTCTATCTGGATCTCTGTGTTCCTAACTCTGCCTAATCTACAGTGAGGATCTGCAGTGATTCGACCCAGACCGCCTCTGAGCGCCAGTCGTCCGTCAACGAGCCGGTGAGCTCACCTCTCTTTCTTGAGGATTCGGAGCCTGGTTCGTTCCCTGCTTGCGGGAGCGGATCCCGAGTGACTTTTTTCCCTTTCGTTCCCTCCGGAGAGGCGTACCTCTGTTCCAGTTTTTTTCCCTTTCGAAGTAGCCTGAGTTTATCCCTGTTCTATTGAACAGTAGTTTGGTTTCCCTCTTTAATAAAAGACTTTAAGTTTATTCCCTTGCTTTTGGGTCCTTCCTCAAACGGTTCATAACAGTATGTATGTATGTATGTATGTATGTATGTATGTATGTATGTATGTATGTATGTATGTTAGATAAACATTTAGATGTCTTTCAAACACTTCTCATTGGGACTTTTATCTGAATGCATGTTCATGATCTCAGGTAAAAGAAGCTGTTTGACTGTTTGTTGATTTACAGTTTGTTCACCACCAAAATGTTTGGTACATTTTTTATTTATACTATGGTATAGTAACTTGGAAGCACCAGGACTCTCTAAAATAACCAAAAACTATCTGATGCTCACTAACACACAACTTTGAAAATCGAGAACTCTACAAATAAGTTGTCGATTTCTGTCGATTTAAGAAAGTTCTGATGGTTGATTAGATTCTTTTTGAATCACCCTGTATATATAAAAAAAGTATTGCAGTTATTATGAAAAGTACTAAAGCTGTGTAATCCCACTCAAATGGGACACCCCATTGATCAACCTGCAGACAATGCTTCATACAAAAGCTTCAGATACTAAAAAGAAAGATGCCAGGTTTGGGTGCCAGGTTTCCATTTTTGTGCTTGATCCAGGTAATCATGAAGTCAACTTGTGAAGAGTTTTATGATGTTTTTATCCAGGTTTCTGCATCCAGGGTGCGCAAAGTTCCATCTAGATTAAAAAAAAACTTTTCTACACATGCTGCACGTGAGAAAGAATATTAAATCTCCCACAGAACAAGTTGAGAAAGAGGAGACTGCAGTCGTTCTTTACCTCTCTTCCTGCTGTGAGGGTAGGCCTGAACGACTGTGGAAATAAATCTATTTGCGATTTATTTTACTATACTGCAATCGCATTGATTTCCTCAATGCTTTTTCTTTTCTGTTTTTTTCGTTAACAGGTATTTAAAAATCAGAGTATAATGGAAACATTTTTTAGATTAAAATATACAACAATTAGTCTATGCTTTACAATGAAATTCTGTGATTTTATGACAACTACATACAGAGCAGAGCTGTAGTATAATAAAGTAGCTGGCTAAAAGACATTGCAAGTGCAGCCTTGTATATGATCTCTTCCTGGAAGTTCCATACAGTGGACATACCGCTCCTCTAAAGCAGTTTTCACGGTCAGGTTCTGTCGATACTGAAGCCATCATTAGGTTGTAATGTAGCATGGAACTTAATTTTTCTGCAATTGAGTGCAGGTACCAGTGTGTTTGCAGCTTCAAAAATTATGTTTCATTCAAATGTGGTTTAATTGAAAATGCAATTAATTGTTGGGCCCTATGTGAGGGTGACTCTGCTTCATTCCTCTTTCCAGCCTGATGTTTCCATTCTCTTGGCTTTGGATGAGCAGCACATTTGCCAGCCTTTCTCTTCTAACACTGGTGTAGCGCGAGGCCTGGAGATTTTCTACTAACTCTCAAGCGACTTTCCATCCTCTGCTGTGACTGTCAACCTCTCTCCAACCCTTCCCTTGACCCTCGTGTACGTGCAGGTGTGATCGGGAATTTACCGTCATCCCTCACAGCACAGGCTCAGGCTTGTGGGAAGGCCGTGTCTCGTTGCATGTGACTAATACCATTCTGTCGTATGCTGTGTTTGAGGTGTGCATTGTTTTTATGTTGAACCTATTAATGTTCATCTTTTTTTTACCGTGGTACTGCTACCCAGTTTGACTTGGGCTATGGTGGCCCAGGAGTGCACAAAAAATTTATTTGCATTCAATTATTTGATGCAATTGTTTCTTTTTGAGGATACCAAAATTATACAACAGGAACCAAATAGTCTTTATGGTAATAAATATAGAATTTCTATTCAAGGAAAAGTCAATTATTAACACATATGCTGTTGTCAACATTTATTAATCAAGTTAATAAAAAAAACTAATCAGGTCAAATAAAGTTTTGCTAAAAAAGCCAAATCCTCCCAGCCAAAGGTGTCTTTCTTGGGCCTCCCCTCTGCTCATTTTCAAAAGATACATACTTGCAAATATACTGCCAAAACCATACAGACAAATCTAATGCTAACCTCTTCCAGTAGCATCCTTCTCTCAAAAGGGAAAAAAACACCAAGGCAGTATGGTGTGAATGGGTGATGAATAGTGATATATAGAAGAATAAGCAACAAAAATAACATATTTTATAGAATTTATTTGAAGGTTTCACTTTTACCTATTAATTACATGTTTCGTATTTCTATGTTAAAAGCAAGTTTTTGTTGGATTACAGTGAAATGTATAATCAAGTGCAAAAAGCTTGTTTTTTCCTCTTTTTCCTTCTTTTTTAACTAATTTCTCTAATTTCTTCACTGCAAAAAATGCACTCTTGGTAGAAGAACAAAACTCAAAAAAGTTAAACTCTTCCTATATCAAGCAAAAAAATCTGCCAATGCGGTAAGCAAATTTGACTTGGCAAGAATTCTTAAATTTAGAAAAAAATTCGAACGAATAACAAATGGTGTTGGATCTTAAAAATAGACAAAAACTCTCAAAACAAGTCTTTGCTGTAAAACTGCACTGAAACTAGAATATTTCAACTTGTATCTAGTCTCTAGTGGTCTTAAAACTAGGATGTTTTCTCTTTTTTTTAAGACTAACTTAGAAAATGTAGTATTAAAATAAGTATATATGACCTTAAATTAAGAAAGTCTGTGCTTAATTTTAGTTCTTAAAGTAGAATATGGGTTCTTAAAACTAGAAATTATACCTTAAAAATTTAATTTTAAATAATTATATTATATATTATTTAGGCCTATTGATGCATTTTTAGGTAGTACAGTTCCGATAGGAGACAGGGAGAACATGCAAACTCCACACAGAAATGCCACCTGCCCCAGCCGAGCCTAGAACCAGCGACCTTCTTGCTGTGAGACGACCGTGCTACCCACTGCGCCACCGTGACGCCTCCTCAAGAAAATATAAGTGTTATTTTCTCAAAATAAGCTAAGTAATCTATACCCAAAAGGTTTAAATTAGAGAATTCTTCCTAAAATAAGAAAATCAAGATTTTCAATCTAATTTTAAGCCTTTTCAGCTTTGCTTAGAATTAATTTTTTGCAGTGTTCAACAGACTCTATCACTATCAGCACCCAAATTGAACCATCGTTTTAAGACATCTTTTTTTTAACTGTCAAAATATTTCAGTTCTAATCATGAGAAGGAGTTTCACCTGGTGATCACAGCTGCAGAAAATCTGGGTTACGAGTGCTGGAAGTGTTTGAGACGTGAATATAGACCAAAAAAGGTGTAATGGGCTTCAGCTGAGCACTGTTAAAATATCACAACACAATGAGTTGTAAACTAAATATACTGCAAAAGCACAAACTAGAAAGCCTGGAGCATCTCAACCCAGTACATTCTCGCTTCAATCTTAACACACCTAATCAAACTAACCAAAGCTATATTGGCTTGTTCGCAGCTCCTGGCTGAAGTGTGGAAGAGCAGTTGCTCACCTTTGCAATAGGATGAATCTACAACACAATAGAGTTTCCTTATCCCTAGGAGGTAGTAGGTGGTACAGACAGCTATTTCATGCAATTATAGATCATTTAGGTTTAACGTGTCCTAAAATATAAAAAAAACAAGAGTAATAAAGTTACCAATAGTCCCACATACAACCCAAAGTGACACAAAAAAATGTTTGCCCATTTGTGATGTGATATGATATTTTTGTGATAGTTTCTAATTTCTTTTTCCTTTGAATTAGATTTAGCTGTCTTACATTTTGGGATTCATTCTTTGTCTCAGACTTTATCCCTTTTTCCTACCATTCTCCCTTCCAGTCAATTGCCCATATAAAACTACATTTCTTGAGTCTCATGCACTGAGCATGTAAAGCACACATATTTTGTTTTTTTTATATACCACACTTCTTATTACTCACACACTAATATTGTGGTAATGATCACTAAATTGTACCACTAAATTTTAAAAGCATACACGCACTAGGATTCATACTCCTAGCCTGGATCCTAACATGCGACACTAAGCCAATTCTATGTTAAACTAACTTGTGAAACAACAATTATACTAATCTCTCATCTAACTGTATGATCACACCAAAAATGACTAATGCAAACAAACCGTTATTTCAATATAGTTGAAAATACACAAAAGCCAGAGAACACTGGAAAAAAACCAAGAGAAAAACAGAAGACAAAACAACAAAGTATTATATAAAAATGGTCACTAGATAAAACAATACGAGACATATGATATCAATCTTTCATTCAACAAGCAAGCAAGCAAGGCATGACGTATCTCATTTCATTGTGTTTTATTTCTGTTGTAAGCTTTTCAGACCTTGTTGTGTCGTGACTTCAGGCTCACTGTACGGTATTGTTTTTCAAGATGAAAGGATTTTTTGTTTGCGGATTGTTAGCGTTGTGAGCAACACAATTTCAGTCTGGGAGGCAGACACAAATTCACTAAATGCTTCTGAACTTTGATGAAATGATTTTCCCATCTGTAAATGGTTCAATTTGACTGTTTTTTTACCATTCTTCAGCTAATACAAAAGAGTTCTTTTAGAGCCCTCTATGATTTGACCATTGTTCAGTTACAAAATAGGATTTTAGTTCAATTGATTTGATTTCTTTGCCTAGATCCACAATCCCCAGCATAGTCTGCCTTTTCATCCATGATAAATGAAAAAGCATTTCCATTCCTGATGTTATCTCTATTGCTGAAAACACTTATTTCTGTCTCATCCACAGGCTTTCAATAAGAATAACTTGATCCTGGAGGAACGAAATAAGTATTTCAACCCTCAACTAGCAGGAAAAACATATACCAACGCATACTTCTCTGATGTCAACACCTACGATGACTTTTAAAAAAGGATCTGTGATTCTATCCACGCCATCGCCTCTTTCGTCACCTGGATTAATAAAGACATTTGATCCGGGACCACTTTACCATCCAATTCCACTAAACCTGTACAGAAACATTTTCACGGTTAACAAGGACATTATCTTCTCCAGACATGTGGAAATGGGTGAAAAAGATGGAATACGGTGGATTAGGGGTTGATTTCATTCAAAGAGACAGAGATGGCACATGGATGCTTTGCATGCTTCCATCTACTGTGTTTTATTTAGCTTCATTTATTAGCATGGTTGGTTGCATTCCAGTGCTCGTGGACGAAGCTCTGGCTGCTTTGTTTCCTGTGCAGAGTCATGAGCCCTTGTGCCTCCCAATGAACTCGGAGTGGTCTCCAGTGAATCCCTAAAAGGGTTATGCTTCACTTGTAAATAGCGAGAGCGTGTTCAGATTTATCTCAATATGAGGCACTTGTCAGTCATGCTCTTAGCAGTTGTAGTATTTGTTAGTTTTTTCATGATCCATGTGTCAGTGTGGGTTTTCTAGATGAAAAAAAGTTTCAAGTAACCCTGCTCGATCACCAAGCTACTAACATGTGAACATTGGTCTTTATGTGGTGTCAGAAAAAAAATTAGAAGACAGTTTAAGTTTAACATTTTTATAGTGAGTATTGCATAATTACAAAGCACAAAAACATTTTTATCTATTTTATGTCCCTCACAAGTGTCTGGTGGAATTTACTTATGAACTAAACCATTCAGGTGCTCGGGATTCCACTTGATCAATTTTTACTAATACTTTTTTCTACTTGTAAATTTGTTTGCTTGTGCATAAATTAAAACTGCTGAGTACCCTCCATTCTATTTGGTGAAGGAGTTATTCACTTTTAATGCAGTGGTACTCTTTTTATCAACCTTTTTATCATCATAGACTGGTCAATGCTATGGTACTGTTTTTGAAGGAGGGTCAGTGCAAAGCAGAATTTGAAGTGAAGTTGAGACTGAAACTTCGATCCGAACCAGATCCAGCTCCAACTCCATAACAAGTAAGTGTATTATTATTAAATAATCTCACAATAGCGATCCTAATTATTTTGGCAAACGTTTTGGCCCCAATACTGTTTAAAACTCTTACATGAAAACATTTGAGGATCCTGCTTACTCATGAAGAAAAACATTTACCGGATATTTTTAATTTGTTATTATTATTATATTGCATGCCTTCATCGAGCTTGCGTTACAAAAACATGACAGATAGCTAAACATGCCTCTGTGCAAAGAGGGGATCGTTTTTACTGGAAGTGGTTTTGTTGAAGAAAAATTGTGTTTTTTTTTATGAAACCATTCTGAAATATAAACACTAAAGAAACAAATTAACTAGTTGAACTATTCAAATGAACAAATGAAGATCTGAGGTCTTTTTTAAAAATCAAGGGAAAGTACTGGAGCTTTGCTGCTGATCTGCTCTGAAAGTCCCTTTGTGGATTTGAATTATCCTGGAGCAGTGCAGCTCTGAGCTTGGGAAATACTTTACTTTGAATGTTTTTAGGAGAAAAAAGTGTATGAAAGAAAGTGTATTGAATAAGCTTGTAGATGGTCACATTCAGTCCGGGGTGCATTTTTATCCCTACCCAGTGTGTTTTAGCACAATCTAACCATCGGTAGTGCTGATGAGTAATGCTTGAATTGTTCAAGTCCAGATTTCCCCATTCGAGCTCCACTCCAAGAGGCACTCACTAACTTTAAACGTTCAGTAAAAATCAAGCAAAAGGATTAGAGCTCCAGAATCAAGCGTTTCCAATACAGACATTCACCCTATAGTGATGTCTTGAAAATCTCAGCATTATTAACCAATAAGTAAGTTTAATAAGTTTCAATAAGTTTAACGTTTCTCCTGATAATGCTGAAATTTGAATTTCTTTGTGTTTTAGAACACATTTGTGATGGGAAGTTTTGTTTTTTACAAAGAATTATTCATTGTAATTATTAGTTGTTTTTTTTATTGTTAATCGGAAATAAAACATATCCACTTGCTCAAATAGAAAGGCAGAGAACAAAACGCTACAAATTAATCAACATGCAATAATCTAGATAAAAGAACTTTTTTACTTGCTTCTTCTGATTATCAACACAAACCAAACAGCTCTTCTTATACCTCCAAAACATAAGCATGAGGTTGTTTCTTTTGTTAACATCCATAATGTGCTCCTCATAATAGTGCAGTGAGTTATGAATGTCATAAAAACATATGTGAAACACAATGAAGGTCAACACAATACTATGTGAAATGCTGTCAGGTAATGAACTAACCTTCTCCACATTCAGTTCTGGGTATATTGAGATGTGTTGAATGAAAAGGTCAATAAAAGAGTTGAATAGTGATTCATAGTTGCTCTTTACTTCATCCGGTTCAGAGTGCGTGAAAACTAGTATACTAGAGAGCTGTTACATTAACAATTTGAGAATGAATTTTTTTGGTTTGTTTTTAAACATCCGGTGCTGCTGGTGCAAGAGGTAGAGGCATGTGTGATCCACATTCACAAAAGAACAATTGGTTCCACAAAATAAGTTGTTTCTCACATATTGAAGATGATATTTTTTTTATTTTGAATGATATATCAGTAGTGCACATAATTCTGTATATTCATTTCAAAACAGTCTTTATAGTTCCAAGAGGATTTAGTGGTCCCAAATGTTCTCTTGTTAATGTTACACACATGACTAAAGAATGACCAATATGAGCGTCATTTTGGTAACGTTATTATATGACCAACAGAGGACATTACATGAAAATTTGGTTAAAGTCTGAATTGTAAATTTTGTAACATTGTACATGTGACCACAGAATGACCAACACAGAACATTCCTTTTAAGTAAATTTGGCTGTTATCACAGTATACAGAGACACAGCCTCGCACGTCACGCCTAAATGTTGCCTAAATATCAAATGGGTTTGGTAAATTTGACGGCAAATTCTTAAAGATTCTTGACGTCATGATCTACCTGGTTTAGTTTATCTGTATTTCAAAACTCCTCATGTGTCGCATTTATTTTCATTTGTCAGGAAACTTAAGTGCAGCCGTACAATTGAGAAAATATCTATTAGTTATTGAAGAAGAGAAAATATAGCTGAGAAGGGTATATCAATATCAATGGTAAGAAATACCCTGGTAAACTTTTTCGTTGGTTCCCCTGAATTAATTGTGGAAAAAAAATGGAGAACTATGCTTTACGAGAGTTTCCAGAGAGCATCTCATTGGAATGGCTGTTGATGAAGCACACTCCATTGTTTGATGCTAAGTAATGGTGTTGTTGATACAGATGAGTGATGCCCAAATATTGTTCTGCATGTCAGTCAGTGGCAATATTGTCATCCACTGAAACATGAGGCTAGGTGAAACAACATGAAATTGGTTGTTTGACATACCGCTCAACCATCTTCAAGCATGGGTCTTAACTGAAGAAAGCTGCCTTAAACAACAATCCTTCCCTGAAGATCTGGTATGCAAGACAATTTAATGATCAACAGTGGACCAAATGGGGACGTCCTGTTGAAGTAATTTTTATTTAATTTGTCACAATTTATCTACCAAGGTTTATTATTAATTAAAACAGTTTTCAAATGTAGACAAAACTGCCACCTCAGAAACACCCTTGAGTTTTTTGCGACCAAAAGTACTTTGGAGAACCATTCCAGCCATGAACCATGGCTGACTTCAGTGGTCTATAATAATCCCTATTTAAGATGTTTGCATGTCCTATTTCTCTATTTGATCTCAGAAGTGTGTCCATGACTGGATCTTGTCGTCCAAAAGATCCTTTATTGACTAAAAGTGCCACCATTGTGACTCGTTCTTCACTTCTGTTGAACTAGCACACTCAAGCTGGTTCTAGAGACCTCTTCCTTACAGGCATGACAATGTTTGTACAATAAATGTGTTAATATATGTTAAACAGTACATTAGTAAACAATGTTCATTCCAAAGATTTGTAAATATGCCATATGTTGGATGCCATAATGTGAAGTCGGCTGTGACTAAACAAATCACTATTCTACAGGGAGCTCCTGATTGGTTGGTTCAAATATGTATTATGAGTGATGTAGGGTTAGACATGGCATAAAAAGAAAATATGCCAAAAAATAAAGTTGTTGTCTGTGAAATAAATATTTATTTACAAAACCCTTTTCAACTCTCTACTTCTACTCTTTATGTACAAATTGTACAAGCCAACCAAAACAAAAAATGGCGAGGCTAAATCCGAGCACAGAAAAATCAAATTAACCAGCAAAAACCACACAGCAAACACAAAGAGCAGTTTCACATAATTAATCATAAAGCTACTTAAAGTCTGGGTGAGCTGATGTTGAATCGAGGACCTGAAACGAGTTGATGAGATAAGTTGATGAGTAGGTGTGGTCTCAATGATCCAGTAACCAATAGTAATGTGTACAGGGTTGATTGTTGCTAGTGCAAAGGATTGTAATGAGTAACCGTGGCAGGAACGCAATCAAACGATTCTAAACAAACACACATACTTCAACACATGCAACGTTGAAAACATCAAAAATGATCACAAGGGGCAGTAAGGACATCGTTTCTGTACAGTTTACCTCAAATTCACGTGACTTCCAAAGAGTTCCAAAAAAAGATGAATCAACTCTCCTGAAATTTGCAAAGTCACAAACAAGGGCATAAGTAAATCTACTTCTACAGTTAATAAATGCTTTTCCTACTTTTATTAGATGTAAGTAAACAAGGCTGTTGTAATGTCAGCCTGATATACACTTAAAACCTAAATATCATTTTTTTGTAAATTTTAATAGAAATTTCTACTATTTAATCAAATTTGTTAAATTCAACTCATGTTAAACTATAATATCTGTAAGTCAACAAGATGTTGTGGTGGGTTGAGAGTGGGTCAAATTCCAATTTTTAAGGAGGCACAATACTGTTATACGTCTTGAGCAGTTTTTAATCACATTTTGAGTTATTAGGTGACAAAATTATCCTTATGTATCCTGTTAATGAACACAGATTAATTTATTTATATTTGCCATTTTGGGGACCATTAAATGTAATTAGAGGACCACTGTATACATTCTGTTTACAATTTCTGCTCTATGAGTTAAAAATGTTCATTCAGGGCAGTGGGTTCTTTATATTGAGTGGGTCTTTATTCTGTTGATCATTTTCACTTGCCATCGTTGTGTTTAATTGTGGTTATGCTGTCTATCAGTAAACATCGGCTCTATATAGGCTTTGCTCTTTCTCACTATAGTTACAGGAAGATTGAATTAAATCAATGTGTCTCACTCAGTCAATACTTTATATTTATTTCCTGTCTGCCACTGTAGAGTTCATTTGGAGTCTTGTCAAGTTCACATCTTTATTGAGTTCATTCTGTTCACTGCTAAGTTGCTTTTCTTTGAGTCCATCTTGAAGTAGGACAGAGTTCTAGAACAGATGACCTGAGATAATCATCCCCAGGAGCTCAGATCACATTTTGGCTAGCTTTATTCGCTGTGCTTATCACTGTATTTTCTGTTGGCGATCGGGTTTGAACTTACTCTGCATTTGGGTTCTCAAACCTACTCATCACACGAAGAGTTTACCCTAAGCCTTCAATCTATGCAACATATTCCGATGAGGACTTATCATTCATTATTTTAAAACTTTTATTCATTCATTTTCTTTTGGGTAAAGTGCCTCAAGCATCCTTTCTTCCTCCACTAAAAGGCAATCTTACTTTTCTCTCAGTTTTGTCTACAGTGTCACGAAGCTCTCTTTAACAATGAAATATAATGTAGAATTCAGAGATGATCACAGCCTCAAGAAATGAGATCTTGAATAATTATTTTTTTAAATCGATGTGAAAAATGTGTTCGAGATGAAAACGTGTACAGTAGAAGTGTGCGCTCCCGTTCTTTCACTCAAAACTTTTCGCCCAGATATCTGTCAATGTGTGCTATGTTAAAGGATGAGAACAAGAACTCACCGTGATTCCTCTGTCGTAAAACTCACAGTGAGAATGTCAGTAGGGTTCTTCAGGACTTGCTCTTTACTAACCAACACAAAGTCAATTTCTTTATTTGTCTTGTTTTAATTGGAGATCGTAACCTCTGATGACCCCTGCAGGTCTTTTAACTGTCCACTTAGAGTTTGTTATGTATGTATTTAATGTATCTTAATGTATTTGGCTTCTTGCTGTCCGCTGCCAACATTTTTAGACTCAGTAAGCACACCTGTCTTTCCTCGTCTCCCACCGTAGTCACAGTGAAGCCAAGCGCTACATACGCACCATATTTCCTCTTTTTAGCTTTGGGAGACTTTCGTTTGTCTCTTTATCTCCTTCTCTCTCCACCTGTCTTCGTGTCTTCACTTCACTTTGTCAATGAGAGTACCACTGTCCCCTAATGTAGTGGAGTAGTATTGCACTTTATGGTAGAACAGTAAAAAAAATAGAAAAATAAAAAAGCATGTTCCCCGAGGTCAAACGTGCCCCCCTTGATGGAGATTCGCGCCCCACCAGTGCCCCACTATTTGAGAACAACTGGCAACTAGAAGGGCAGAGAAAATTAGATATCTGGACTTTTTGCAGAAATCTGTTTCTCCCAACCAATTAGCCTGCTGTAGAATAGTGGCGGGTTGTCTGGAGAACAGTTGTCACGAGAAAATAATAGAGCACCTTAAAGTTGCAGTGTGGATAGCCAGTGTCTTATTTAACAGACAAATGATTATATACACTTGTTTTGTATGCAGAAAGAAAATCGATCAAAACCAGATTTATGATACTGTTCATATACACATCTGCACATATAAAAGTCATAGATGAGGGTTCAGTACAAGTGTGCGCACTCTTTCCACCTCTTTCACTCCTCGTTTACACAATATATAGTGAAAGGATAAAGCGTTTGGTAGCCACGGCAGTGGGATTCTTATGGTAATTACCATTCTTATGCTATTCACCAAACAAGCGAAAAGACTTGTAGAGTGACGTGTCTAAAGCAAGCCATTAACGTAAAGTCAAGTGAATGATCAAGTGAAGCAAAACCATGTTTTTAAGTACTATTACTAAAATATGCTGGAAAAGAGGTAGTATAGGCTAAGGCTGCCATTGGTGATAATAATTTAATCCTTTAATTAGGATTAAAGGTTTGTAAGAGTTGAGCCAAAAAAAACAGATTTGTCAAGAAACACAAAGATATCATGCTCAGTTCAAGAACTGAAAGTATTGGTATTAAAAGAATATTAGCATTTAGAAATTTAAGTAATGTCTTGTCCTTTGTGTTTACAGTTTGTGTTGATGTGACTCCTCCCTTGTATTTCCTCCCTTGAGTTTTCGAATCTATACTGCATCCCAATCCGAACACTATAAACACTGTACCCTGAAAATAGATACTCATTTTCGGAAAAGTGCGACAAGAGTGTGCAAGATCTGGGACCCACTAAAACATCACATGATTGAAGTAGTTGTGCCACGTCATTAGGCATGGCGTTAGTGAGAACTTAACTCCTTCTTTTCCATTCCTTCATTACAAAATATTCTAAAAATAAAAAAACATCACTCTCTATAATGATATTGTTTGTTTGTTTACATATCTTTTTAAAAAATGAGTCAAATTGTCACCCATGTCAGACTCATGAATCAGGTTTCCAGATTGTGCAGAGCCACACAGCCCGCAAACAGATTACAGTTAAAAAAGAAGGATGACTGAAGGCAGAGGAAAAAGCAAAAGTGATGCTGAAGTAGCCACATTTCTCCTGAACAGGTTAGCTATGTTAGCGCTAACAGCTAATCACTTTGGATAAATTAGACACAAGCTTTTCTGTACTGTTGTTTAACATTACGCATGCTCAGAAATAGATTTTTCAATAGATTATTCAAGTCACATTTACAAAATGAGTTAATAAATTGAAAATTCTAACATTTAATTATGAATTCCCACAGAGTAGTTGAACAAAGGCCCAGCAGTGGGGGGAGGGAGTGTTCCACATACAGTCACTCTAGATTGGATCCAATTTGGAACTACACATATTCTACATTTATTAAATTATATTAGAATTAAAAGTAACTCAAGCAACACTAATATAACCATATAAAACTGCAAAATCTGGCAAAGTGTAAAATCTCAACATGGCTTCAAATTCACTGCTTATGCTCCAAAAGATGTATTAAATGTATTTCTTGATGTCACTTGTTTGCAGGGTAGTCAACTACTGTATTTAACAACCAATGGTTATTGAGTAAGAAAGATCTATATATTTAAATCCTCTTCACAATATTCAGTTCATTACAGTTCTTAGAAGTGATGTCAGTGTGAGACTATTGATGCATGCTCTCGTGGAGGAATTAGTCACTCGTAGTAGGGTACCCTGCAATAAATTACAGTGGATGGCCTGTGTGCAGCACTCACAGGAAATAGATGTTAGCTTCCTCTGCAAAACACCTTACATCAGTTAGATTAGCCATCTTGACTCTGACACTCAATCTTTCATGGCTTTCATGACCTTCTGATCCTCTCCAACTCTTGCTGTGCTTCAAGAAATGTGCTGGTCTTGTGTGTCTCCACCAAACCTTTAAATTTATCTTTTAACTTGAGGTCAAGTTCAGTAACTTGGTCATTCTCTGTTTAATCTTTAATGGTGATCGTTTAAATAATACACTAAAGTTATTTTTTTATCTTATAGACATTGTGAACACTAAAATATGAAAGTGTATATTCTCTTTGTTGATTCTTAAAGATAGTTGGGAAAAACTATTATATAAATTAATAAAAAAGAACACCACCATGTTTATTCTAAGTACAGAAGTGATGCAGTTTTTTTTAATTAGGCCTTTTTGGTTGAGAAATGCTTTTCTCTGTGCGTTTTTTCCCCCTGCAAACCCAATAAGTTGGTCTTTAATAATAGATTTTCATGGTTAAAACCATTGATTCTTCTATAACCCATCAGTAAAAAACAATTTTTTTAGAGTCTAAATGTTGACTGGATGTTGCCTTTGTGGACTGGCTAAACATCCAGGGTAGTCTGTTAAATCCCTTGCACATCAGGCGGGATGCGAATAAACGAAACTAAAAGGTGAATAATCCCTTTTGTGATTTAAATTCTCAGTACTATACACATAAACAGCAGTGTGAATATGAAAAATGAAAAACTTGCTAAATTCTTAGATTTCCCATCAAGCAATGATAATAGTTTGTAGAGGCAGCAAAGCAAAGGAGATGGTTTTGGGTTAATTATTTATTAAAATAGAGAATGAATCTCTAGAGTTTCCCCGGTTGGTGTAGGAGTTAAAGCTCTATTGGCTCCGGACCCAACAAATTTTATAACCTGGGAGAGTTTGAGGATCTTCTAATGCTGCTGACATCAGAAGTGTAAGTGTACAAAGTAAATACATCGGTAAGTAGCATTATTTGAATGAGACATCATTTTTGAGAGAATTCGACTTTAAAATATTTTAATTTAAGCCAGCTGACCTGACTCTGTCAACACTTTGAGTCATTATTTATTTTACCAGTTTTGAAATGTTTTCTCACTTATTTAATGACTGTAAAATTACAATATTCTATATTTCAGACATTATTTACAGACTCAATATAGGGTTTGAGTTAACAAATGCCCTTTATAAATAGTAGGCTACTTTTATATGCACTGGATGTGATTCAAATGACTATTTAGATCTCTGCAGTTGTCAGGAGGCATTTTACTCTTTTGTTTTAAAAATACAACAATAATAACATACAGGAATGGGGAGTACAGGGAAATACAACTGCAAACAAAACAAACAACCCTTTTACAGGTCATGTGATCGAGTGATTTTCGTGCACATTTTCTTGAATTTCACACGAAACAACATCATAGTTTACAAATAGTAAAAAGGTCTATACAAGACTAACAACCAAGTGATTAGATAACAATATGAAGAGAAAATCATTGGCAGGTGAATTGTGGAAACAAGAGGTTGTGAAATACAATGAAACAATTAAAAATTAGTAATATAAAACTAATAATTATATGGAGAAGTTTAAACCTTGCATTTGGCAGATCCTGCGTGAAAGACAAGAGTCTCATCTGTGCTTTATTTAAAATTGAAGTCTCAAAAACATTCAGAGCAGTTCCCATTGGGTTTGGAACATTAAGAGAGCAACTGTTTTCTCCTCTTAATTTAATTGTCAGGTCAGACCATTTCTTAACATACAAGTTGTGTCAGATTTGAATCATAACCTAAAGTTTCAGCTAAACTGTTGGGGAAAGAGACCACATTGGTGCTGCCCTTGTTGTCATGGAGACTAAGCTCAATAGTTCACTATCTTTTTAAATCTGTACCGAAAGTGGATAAGCAAGAACATGTGTATTATCAGTCATGATATTTTTTTAAACGTTTAGTATTACCAATACAGTATGAAATGCTTACCAATTAAACTTGAATTTCTACTGGGGGAAATATAATCAAGCTTTTACTGTTATCACCAAGTTATTGAAGCATGAATCTTTTAATCAGATGAAAGCTGCACTTGACGGATGAGATATAACTGGAAGAATTCACCAGATGAGCTGGTGTGCTTTGACTTGATAACAACACCAATGGGTCCTCCAAAATGTTGGAAACAGTGCTGTTTTTTAAAAGGGCTAATCCGGTTCATTTCCATTACTTGCTTTCTTTAACAACCATTCAGCCTATCAGATGCCATTGAAGGCCGGAGTGTTGGCCAGTCTTGACCTGTGATGAGCTGAAAGCATGAAAATGATTTTTCCACACTTCTTAGCAGCTTGACAGGAGCTTGCTGATGCCTCTACTATTGTTGTCGCCTGCTGGGAAACACAAAGCAATTTCTGGCAAACACAAACTGGCTGTGAAGTGCATGGTGTGAGGCTTAGTGTGTTTGTCTGATGGGATTTGTCAAATAGAATTCTCAACAGGCGGAGATGAAGGAGAGATTCTAGCCCCAGCCAATGCTTACCTCACTCCCCATTTCTCTTTAAATATTCCTGAGACAGTAAACATTGCTATCAGTCAAGGGAGAGGGAGAAACGGACTGAGATGAGGACGTGCTGGGAAAGGATTTTGTACCTTGAAAGGAAAACTGAGAGAATTTACGCTATTAACTTACCCAAACAAATAATATTGTGCTTTTCACTCAAAATGCATATTCTTTTTTACCATAAAAAACACTTGACCTAAAAAGCTAACACTAATTTGAGGTTAAGTACTTTTTTTGATACATTAAATAAAAAAAATGTTAATCTTCTATATTTAAATACCTATTAGCAGTTGTGTTTTTCAGTTCAAGACTACCCTTAATTGTTTAATATCTACAATCAAAGAGGATCTAGAGAAGAATAAATTGTAGAATCATTTCATTCTTTACCTTGTTTCACTAGCTTACTCATTTCATGTTCAGCATCATTAAGCCAGGCAGACGCTGGGATTTTTCAGTCGCATGATTCAGCTCCTGCTTACACTGCACGAGTAAATCACTGAAACTGTTAAACATAAAAGGAAAAAATGTGTATCAACAAGGATATGACTGAAAAGACATGTTTGAGCATGCGCAAAGTGAAAAGTCACATTAAAAAGTCGTGGAAAAATGGGCTAAAATTCTCACACTCATCATAAATGTTTTTTCAGGGCAACAAAAAGACAGACTCAAAAACAGGTGGATGTTGTTTTATTGCCCATACAACAGACCAAGAGCACAATGAGCTCAGAAAAACAAAATGCACAATCTTAGTCTCCATCAAAAATGCCACAGAGCAGGGCAAATCAAAGTCACGTCTGCACAGGTCAATGTACAAACAGAATCCAAGAAAGAAAACGAAGCTCCTCGACATAGGAACAAGCAGAGATTAGAACCAGAGGACTCCGAAGACAAACTGTCCAAAGTCTCTGGAGCCAAAGTCCACAAAAAGGACAAAACAAGTTGAAACATTTTTTTTTTCAATAAAATCCATGCACAATTATGAGGTATATTACATTGATGGTTGAAGAAATCATCACTTCGGCTGCAACTGACAAGCATTCACAATTACAAGAAAGTCAGAGCCAGTGTCATGTGACGTGAATACAGTGAGCATTAGGTGAGGTGTGGAGAAGGATATCAGGACTTGGAGGTGTCCTAGGCCATGAATAACTCTACCTCCCCATAGTCTTGTAATAATCAAGTGAGGAGCAGGGGAGGAGAAGTGATTGCTGTTTAGACCTCAATGATGCTCAGCTTCTGTGATCCTTATATATTGTTACATTAATGAGCTGGGAGGACCCATTAGATAAGTATATGACATTAAACTTGATCGAGAATCACCATCTTGTGAATTAAGTGTAGGTTGGTCATAGTCTGTCGTTGTTTGATATGGATGTGAAACTCTGGAAACATATGAAGATTGTAACTTTGCACAACACACAGCAATGATTTATACAGTGATTCTGTAGTTGTTGGTATGAGTCTTGCAACTGTCAGCTGTATCAGCAAGTTGAAACAGGACACTGGTTCAATGAACAGTTTCTAGTCATATGTATACAGCATTTTTCCATTTTTAGTATAACAAATGCATACAAGTTTGTAGAGAAAACTACATACTATGTTTGGAGAATGCATGCATACCACGATTCCTCTCAGATTTGGAAGCCTTTCAAACTCTTCATAATGGCTTGTTTTGAAAGGAATAGGTGTTCTGCAGAATCGGGTCTACTCATTTTCTGCAGGTGTGAGTCAGGGGAATCCTGGAGCGAATAATGCAGATAAGACCTCTCTGAGCCAGAAACCCAGACCAGACATCTGGGGCCACAGGTGGCTGAATAAGCTTGTCATTGACATGTGTGAAGCTCCAATTGGATGAACGAAAAATGTTTCCTGCTAAATTCTGATAAAACAGAAATATTTCTGGAAATTGGATCAAAAACATGGAGCTCAGGGACACACTGTTAATTTCTCCTCAATCTTGGTATTATTATAGTTAGCAGACTGACTTTTCAGAGACATTTTTCCTATTTTAATAAGACAGCTTTCTTTCACCTTGAAAAACATTGCTTATGAACTTGCTGTCTATTGCAGATGCAGAAAAATAAGTTCCTCCAGAATGGATTTTTGTAAAGCTCAGTTAGCTACTTTTGTTTTCAGCTAATACTTTTGCTTTCAGGAACCGTTACAGAGGTCTCGGAAATGGTTCCAGCAGTCTAGTGGAGAGATGGGCAGAGCATGTGGCTCAAAAGAGTCTCGACATGATGTAATGACAGACTATTTTGTTTATTATACACAGCAACTTTGGAAAGGTTTTCATCTTCTGAGCTGAACAGGAAATGTGTGTTAAAAACAGCATCTATTCTATGTCGTACAATTTTGTGACAAACTGTCCACACACTGACAACACAAGGGACTTTGATCATGTGAATCCAGTTACGTAACTATGGAAGCATTAGGGATGTATAGCTTGGGTTAAGCTCTATGAGTTGTCAATATAAAACATTGGGCCACCCCTAGTAAGCATCTCTTAAACAAATCAGAAATTACTGTATGAACATCCAATTTTGGAGGATTTGAGAGGGGAGAGACCTTTCTCAAAAAACAGAACAGACACATGTTCCCAGTCTGAGAGTGCCCTGAGAGAAGAAGCCATAGAAATATTCCAAAGCTAAATCATAAGCCACCTCATGTAAAAATCATTGTTCCAATCTGTGCACCAGATCTCTCATTCCCATGGCAAAGTCTCATTTTTTGCACTTGCTTACGCAACCTCGTTTATTCAAAAATTACCCACAGTTCATAAGCGAGACTCCTTCTTCACCACTATGACTGCTGAAACTGTACCAGTCTTTCACAGTATCATGTTTTATCCGTCCTTCACCCGTGTTTCTCCCATTCATGTAATATTATTAATATAATAAGACAATATTAATATAGTCAACGCAGACGCATCTGTGCATGTAAGGACAGAGCCTTCTGTTGTAAAATCTAAACTGAATTCTTTATACATACGTACATAAAGCATTCACTTGAGTTCTGTTTGCTGAAATGTTTTCAATAGTACCTCATTGACTCCATTCATTTCTCTAGGAAAATACTTATTTTTATCGTGTGAGATGTACTGAATATCTTTTATTATAAACAAAACTGATTGAAAAAACTGAAAAAGAAGTGGGACATTGTCACCCTGTTATTACCTCACAGCCTCAGCGTCTTATAAACATGTTTAAAAGTGATTGATAGGTGTCAATCATTATAAGCATTACAACAACCTGGAAGGTCATGTGCTGCCTCAAAGAAGACAGAGATGACTTTGTCTCGGAATCATGATGGAAACCTATTTATTGTTCATACTGCCATTTTCTTAATGTAATGTAGTCAAATCGTTACAAGTACTCCACACTGACATTTCAGAGATTTGGGCATAAAACATACATTAAGTATTTTCAACATGAAGAAGATGAAGAGTGAAAGAATTGATCTAATCCAGCATCTGCCAAGTCCCTCAAGAATAACAGCTTTGAAAAACATCTCTCCATATGGGAGGACTAAACGGTGTTAAAATTTATGCTGAATTTAATTATTGCCAATAAGCTGCAATATGTTTAGATATCTCTGCCAAACACCAAACTCATCTACATTTAAGCTTTGTACCATATGGATTCTTGTGCAGAGTATCGAAACTCAGGATATAGGTCCCAGCAAAGTTTTTTGTGCTCTTTGCTACCAAATTGAAAGAATTACAACGGTTCAAGAATGCTTCTGCAGAGTGGTTCACTTCATTGCTGTCTCCTCATCAATCATGGGTGATAAATGACGAATCCTTGGATTTACTCAATGTGTGAAGAAAAAAAAAACTTTTTGGTTAATTTTATTTTTAGTTTCATGTTTAAGTTTTGCAGACAATCTGAAAATGTAATAATTATTCAAATGTAAATACCTTTAATGTTAGTTCATGTTTACTGTTAGTTTACAGCAATTAACTTTTTTTTTGCCTTTTTAGAGCACTAAAGATTTTACTGGGTGATTACTAATAGCTGGATGTTATGGATCAGGTGTGGGCCGGTGTTGGTACCAGTGTTTAGGCACTTTTCAAGTTTTTAACAGGAATCTGTGGCTGTATATTCCATGAGGATCTACCTACACCTCTCAAACAGAGTGAGATATTTTCACCAAACTCTGGAATGTGAGGTTCAAGTAAATAAAAAATGTAAAGAGTTAATAGAATGTGAGCTTAATCCAGTTAATATTTTTTTCACAAAATATAAACAGGCAATAAAAACTACATAAAAATTAAACTTGTTAAACACATTTCACACCTTCAATCAGATAAAACATACAGTAACTGTTAGGTGTGTCCCACAAGAAATCCGAGATAGACTCAATTGCAAGAGTTAGTCTTTTAATGGAGCAGAAAATGTCAAAATAATCCACAGGCGGATAGGCCAGAACACAGTCACAAAACAAATAAAAAGGCACAAATAATCCACAGGCAGAAAGGCCAGAACACAGTCACAAAACAAATAAAATTCAAACACGAGCAGAGCAAGGCTAGAAAACCACTGGCACATCCGTGCTAATTGGAACTGGGAATACTGACATAGCCAAGGCAAGATACATCAACAGACTCACAAGGAAGGAAAGGAAACAGGGGTTTAAATAAGGGAACTAGTTAACAGCAACAGGCTGTAGCTGAACTCTAATAAGGTGACTAATTACAAGGAACCGGCTGCAGCTGTGCTAAATGAAGAACCGGGAGGGAGAGAGCAGACAGGGCCTAACAGTAACACATACAGTTCACATACAGTACTCCTCTTGACCTCTAATAAGTGCTACAGCTTGACACCAAAGGATTTTAGAACTTTTATCTTAAAACAAATGTTCGTTTTATTTCTTTGTCATTCCCATGAATGTATAGGTCATTTGAACATCTTGAAAAAACAGATCATCTGTGTTGGGCAAGTTTTTTTGGAAATGTAATTAAATTACTGATTACTAATTACTCCTTTTAAAAGTAAAGTACTAAATCAAGTTACTGCTTTGATTAAAAAGTTTGATTAAAATCAAGTTACTGCCTTACTGCTTGTTAAATGTATGGTTGTTGTTCATTTGTGGTATCTGATGCAGATTGAAGATAAATTAAGAGGGACCCTGTTAAAGGTGACGTAATCTAGTTGTCAAGTTATTATAACTTCGATAACTTTCTCATGCATAAAGTATAAAAAAACAATTTTTTTAAATCCTACTATTAACTTTTGAGTTCATAGAGGTGCCATATAATGCCCCTTTAACTCTTGTATGGTGTTCGTGTCTGTGGGACCTGTTTTCAGTTTCATCAAAAGATAAATTATACAAGCAATTACACTGTGTGCAGAATTACTAGGCAAATGATTATTTTGACCACATCATCCTCATTATGCATGTTGTCTTACTCCAAGCTGTATAGGCTCGAAAGCCTACTACCAGTTAAGCATATTAGGTGATGTGCATCTCTGTAATGTGAAGGGGTGTGGTCTAATGACATCAACACCCTATATCAGGCATGCATAATTATTAGGCAACTTCCTTTCCTTTGGCAAAATGGGTTAAAAAAGGACTTGACAAGTTCCGAAAAGTCAAAAATAGTGAGATATCTTGCAGAGGGATGCAGAACTCTTAAAATTGCCAAGTTTCTGAAGTGTGATCATCGGACAATTAAGCGTTTCATTCAAAATAGTCAACAGGGTCACAAAAAGCGCGTGGAAAAACCAAGGAGCAAAATCACTGCCCATGAACTGAGAAAAGTCAAGCGTGCAGCTGCCAAGATGCCACTTGCCACCAGTTTTGCCATATTTCAGAGCTGCAACATCACTGGAGTGCCCAAAAGCACAAGGTGTCCAATACTCAGAGACATGGCCAAGGTAAGAAAGGCTGAAAAACGACCACCACTGAACAAGACACACAAGCTGAAACGTCAAGACTGGGCCAAGAAATATCTGAAGACAGATTTTTCTAAGGTTTTATGGACTGATGAAATGAGATTAAGTCTTGATGGGCCAGATGGATGGGCTCGTGGCTGGATCGGTAAAGGGCAGAGAGCTATAGTCCGACTCAGACGCCAGCAAGGTGGAGGTGGAGTACTGATTTGGGGTAGTATCATCAAAGATGAGCTTGTGGGGCCTTTTCGGGTTGAGGATGGAGTCAAACTCAACTCCCAGTCCTACTGCCAGTTTCTGGAAGACACCTTCTTCAAGCAGTGGTACAGGAAGAAGTCTGCATCCTTCAAGAAAAACATGACTTTCATGCCGGACAATCCTCCAAGTACTCCACAGCGTGGCTGGCAAGAAAGGGTCTAAAAGAAGAAAAACTATTGACATGGCCTCCTTGTTCACCTGATCTGAACCTCATAGAGAATCTGTGGTCCATCATCAAATGTGAGATTTACAAGGAGGGAAAACAGTACACCTTTCTGAACAGTGTGTGGGAGGCTGCACAAATCCAAACTCTGACAGAATCCATGGATGGCAGGCTTTTGAGTGTCCTTGCAAAGTGGCTATATTGGTCACTGATTGGTTGTTGTTTTGTTTTTGAATGTCAGAAATGTATATTTGTGAATGTTGAGATGTTATATTGGTTTCACTGGTGAAAATAAATAATTGCAATGGGTATATATTTGTGTTTTGTTAAGTTGCCTAATAATTATGCACAGTAATTGTCACCTGCACACACAGATATCCTCCTAAAATAGCTAAAACAAACAAACAAAAAAACTAAAAACTACCTCCAAAAATATTCAGCTTTGATATTAATGAATTTTTTGGGTTCATTGAGAACATGGTTGTTGTTCCATAATAAAATTAAACCTCAGAAATACAACTTCCCTAATAATTTTGCACTCCCTGTATATTTGCAACTCAGATTTACCTCCCTGGGTTCGTTTTCTGTGAAAAACATACATCAGAACACATAGTGACCCCACACTATTCTCCCTACACATTTATATTACACACAAGGTGTTCAGGTCTACTGACCCGGGCTTGTAGAAGTGTAGAATGCTAGATGCTTTACCTTTATTCTGTCTTCCCACACAAAAATAAATCACATATAAACATACAATTTTAGTTTTTTGTATAAAATTCTATGATTATGTGAATTAAAAGAACCAACATGCAATGGGTCTAGCAGACCCACCAACCCTGCCAAAGTAACAATAATGACAACACCAGGAAGAAATAAGGTTATTATTTGGATTACAAATAAATGGATCCACCAGACCAGTAAAAACTGCCTGAGTAACCATATTTTGAACACCACACAATGGTTAAATCATGTATAATAAATATTTGATCCACCATCGAAACATTTTGAGCTCCCAGAAAAAGAAATTGGGATTACACCGGCGTGCATTAACCAATCTGATTATGACTTGAGGCATATTTTTGATGAGGGAACAACAACATAAACATGCTAAAAATGTCTGAAAATTTGAGTTCACATAATATGGCTTCTTTAAATTTCTGGCTTTTGAAGAGAATTTTCCCAAGGGTTTGCAAAATAAACTCTTCTAGCCTTAAGGTGGCCAAACGCAATTATCTTTGTTTTATTCTGATTAAGGTGGCTACAGTACAATAATTTCTTACCGCTATACATTTTAAAAGAACATGATTATTCTTTATTTTATTTTTGGAATCCACGCGTAAAGAACTCCTGCTGTGTTTGAATCCAGAATTTATTGATCAAGTGCACTTTGCACATGATTTGACTTTGCCATTTCTTTTAAATGAAGTGTTTCTTGAAATGTGATATCTCTCAAATCAATTTTAATTTCCCCCTTCATTCTCAGGCCAATAACAAAATGAATCTAAACCTAATACAAAAATGGATATAATTTCCCTGGATAAATGTTTTCGTTTTAAGCCTCCAATTAAATCCATGAGTGTATTAAATGAGGTTTAGAACGAGTTATTGATTGCCTGCACTCTTCAAAGAATCACAACATTACACTGAGTGAGATCAATGTGAGACATGGAAGCAGCTGAGTGTTACCCATAATACCCCTCAAAGATCATGCAAATGAAGGTCAGTGTGAAGTGTTGAGAGGCAAGCGCGGTTGTTAATATTCCCTCTATGGCAGCAAGGGCTTCGATAAAACCTTGATGATCCATCAGACATCCAGTTTGACGAATGACTTCTCTCAGCATTCATTAGAGGAGATGAAGATCATAAGATGCAAAACCATAGGAACCAAAAAACCTGCATTATCGTTCAGAACACACGGAGAGACCCATTAACCTCCTCAGCAGGTATTTATCTCTATTATCATCATGCGAATCATAATTTGTCAACTTGGCAAATTCTGCATTTAACCTTAAGAACTTCACAAGATTAGAGACGATCAGAAGTTGTTTTTTGTAAACAGAAAGTGTTCATGGGGGGAAGCAACAAAATGAATAAAAACATGTTGTAAATCCCTTGGTTAGATTTGTGACGATCGCAATATTTAAAAATTCCATTCCCTTGAATAGATTCAATACATATTACCCGGCACATACACAGAAGAAAAGACGTTCAGCTCCAGCTGGTGGTTCCAATATAATGACTTAAAACTAGAACGTGTTCTGTGGTGAGATAGACAGAGGAATGCACTGCCTCCCCTTGTTAAAATGACTCCCACTGTGGAATGTTTTAAGTCTCTTCTTAAAACTAATTTTTACTCTTTGGTTTTTAACTCTGTTTGAGTCATGTGGTCCTCTGTGTATGTTACTGAAGTGTATTATATTTTTAATTAAGCTATTCTTATTCAATTTACTTTTATGTATTTTATAGACACCTTTTTTGCCAAAGTGACACCAGGGGAGAGACACTATGGAATTTGTTACACAGTCAAAGTCTAATTCAGGTCACTTGTACTAGAAGTTGTATGTAGAAGTGTTCAATCAACCATAGCAGGAAAATAATATAAGGAAACAGAGGAAGAGAAGTAGTTTTTTAATCATTGAAGAGAAGAGTTTTAAGTAGCTTTTTGAAGACTTTTGTTTCTGCTTACCTGACTGGATCAGGGAGTTTGTTCCACCATTCAGGGACAGTGAGATAGAAGGTTCTGCTGAGAGATTTCTGGCTTTCTGGGACCGTGCCACAAAACACTGTTCTAACATTATTTTGTTAGAAAATATGTTATTTATTTTATGAATTTGATATTTTAACTTATTCGTTTCATGTGTATATATTTTGATTCCTTTAAATACTGTTTTGTGCAGCATTTTGGAAAATCTCTGTTTGTAAAATGTGCTATATAAATTAAAAGGATTGGCTTGGAGGGGACAGTGTTAGAGCAGAGGTTTCTTAATTGAAATTGTTGAGCTCATCTCAAATTTGTCCTGCAATTGCATCATGTGACAAATTGGACCACCGGATTTGAGCATTGAGAGCAAGAATTTACTCAGATCTCATTTTAACCCCTTCTGTGAGTGCCGCCATGCTGACTCACTACCTCTTGGACTGGAGTTCATTTTGCACTTGTAGGGTCCCGGTGCTTGGCCCAAAAACGGATACCAGTCGGGACTGAAGGCTCACGTGTTCTGTCTTGAAACAGTGCTAAAGGATTTTTAATAATTCACATAATTTGTATATCTGACTCCATAATTGATTTAAAAGGTTTTATCTTTACCGTTATTCTTGGTCACGGCCAAATAAATTAACATGTTAATTATTAATGATAATATTAAGCTTTTAACCCACTCAGTGACCTTTAAATTTACTCACACTTGATGTTAATATTCTTATTAACCCTTAAAAGTGTGTCAGTAAAAGAAGAATGACCAAAAAAGGTTCAAACATTTATTATCATTGATGTGTATAAACAATGCATTACATTATACAGCCTATGAAATATTAACCAAGAATAAGGAGTTATTGTCTACACTTAATTTGGAATTGTTCATTCTAAAAAAGGCATTACATTTTAACTCCAAGCTTACTACATGATAAGGGAGCTTTAGAGCTCTTCCTTCATGGGCCGATTTCAGAGACAAAAGGGGTAGGATTTGAGTCTGCTATCTACTTTTGAAAGCTTCTTCAGACCAATCTTCTCCCAGAGAGGTGTGACTTAATTAGGAATGCGAATCAGGAGAGCATTAGCCAAAGCTGTTTGGAGTTTTAGATATTTAAGGCATACAGGATTGACTCTCTCAGAGAAAAGGTGAGGCTCATCGAGAGACAAAGCTGGTGAGATTTAGGTGTAAATTTAGGGCTAGTCCCATGGGCTTCTGATAATCAAACACACTCATATGCAGATTCAGTAAACACAGCGGGGCATATATTACTCTGACACCCTGAACTGGTTTTTGGTTCTTTGCATTGTCATTTCAATTGGCTCGTTTTGCATGGTGAGCCTGTGAAAAGATAGCAGTTCGCATTGGTTCCTGTGCTTCGTTTGGTCTTTTCAAGCAGATCACACAACGACATAATTCAGTTTCTTACACACTCGACACACACTTAAACAAGTAAAAGCTAACCAAAGAGTTGTCTTTTGTTGTTCTTTTAATTGAAAGAGTAAAGACAAAAGAAAATGGTATAACATACAAAAAACTATCTTGAAATTAACTTAAACGCGGTGCAGGTCAAAAGACTGTGCTGCTCCATAGTCCGCGAGGTTCCAACAGCCAATCAAAACTCAGAAATATACATATATGGAAATGATCTACAATACTACAATACAATCTATTATAACAACCAAATATTATTCTGTACTGCGTAAATGGCCACAACACAACCGACCCCTAATTGACTAGGCTTTAGCATAGACCTGAATTATGTTCCAGTTTTCAGAAAAATGCAAAAGTATGTTATCTTCATCACTGGATATGACAAGATCTGAGTGAAATCAAGCTAAATATTCTGTGAATAAAATTTTTTATGAAAAAGTTTTTTAACAAAAGTTTTAATTAATTATTATTATTTTTTTTACATTTTAAAGTTCAAGGTGTAGACACATAAAATGCATTATTAGACGCTTATTCTTCTTCTTCTTCTTTCGGCTGTTCCCAGTTTAGGGGTCGCCACAGCAAATCATCTGTTTCCACCTAACTCTGGCCTCAGTATCCTCTACTCTTGCACCAATTACCTTCATGTCCTCCTTCAGCACACCCATATAACTCGTCTTTGGCCTTCCTCTTGCCCTCTTGCCTGGCAGCTCCATCTCCATCATCCTTCTACCAATATAACTACTATCCCTTCTCTGCACATGTCCAAACCATCTCAATCTGGCTTCTCTGACTTTGTCTCCAAAACAACCAACCTGAGCTGTTCCTCTGATGTGCTCGTTCCTAATCTTGTCCATCCTTGTCACTCCTAAACTGAACCTCAACATCCTCATCTCTGCTACTTCCATCTCTGCCTCGTGTCTCTTCCTCACTGCTACAGTCTCTAACCCATACATCATAGCTGGTCTCACTACTGTTCTGTACACCTTTCCTTTGATTCTTGCTGACACTCTTCTGTCACACAACACCCCTGACACTTTTCTCCACCCACTCCAACCTGCCTGCAGTCGCCTCTTCACCTCTTTTCCACTCTCCCCATCGCACTGGACTGTTGATCCCAAATACCTAAACTCCTCCACCTTCTTGACCTCAGCCCCCTGTAACCTCACTGTTCTACTTCCCTCCCTCTCGTTCAAACACATGTATTCTGTCTTACTATGACTGACTTTCATTCCTCTTCTTTCTAGAGCGGACCTCCAACTTTCCAGGTGTCTCTCCACCTGCTCTCTACTCTCACTACAGATTGTCCATGGAGATTCCTGTCTGGCCTCATCTGTCAACCTGTCCATCACCATAGCAAACAAGAAGGGACTCAAAGCCGATCCTTGATGTAGCCCCACCTCCACCTTGAACTCCTCCGTCTGACCTACAGCACATCTCACTGTTGTCATACTCCTCTCATACATATCCTGAACTACTCTGACGTACTTCTCTGCCACTCCTGACATCCTCATACAGGACCATAGCTCCTCTCTCGGCACCCTGTCATACGCTTTCTCTAAGTCCACAAAGACGCAGTGCATCTCCTTCTGACCATCTCTGTACTTCTCCATTAGCATTCTCAGAGCAAAAATTGCATCAGTAGTGCTCTTCGTGGGCATGAAGCCATACTGCTGCTCGCAAATATCCACTTCCCTTCTTAGCCAAGCTTCCACTACTCTTTCCCAAAGTTTCATTGTGTGGCTCATCAACTTTATACCTCTGTAGTTGTTACAACTCTGCACATCACCCTTGTTCTTAAAGATTGGCACTAGGACACTTCTCCTACCTGTCTCCCTGATCACTTCTGCTGAAATTTCCCAGTCCTCTGGAAGCTCTTCCTGGCCACCCAAAGCCTGTCTCAGCTTCTGTCTGAATTCCTCACAAACGTCTTCCTTTTTCAACTTCCACCACTTGGTCTTCTTTTCCATCTTTCCTCCCCTCTTCCTTTCCTTAACACCAAACCTGCCCATCACTTCCTCATCACCTCTGTTGCCCTCGCCCACATGACCGTTGAAGTCTTCTCCCACCACTACTCTCTCCCCTCTGGGAATACTCTCCATCACCTCATCTAACTCACTCCAGAATCTCTCCTTTTCTTCCAGCTTACAGCCTACTTGTGGAGCATAACCACTCACTACATTCAACATCACCCCTTCAATCTCTAACTTCAAACTGATCACCCTGTCAGACACTCTTTTCACCTCTAAAGCATTCCTCACAAACTCCTCCTTCAGGATCACTCCTACCCCATTCCTCTTCCTATCCTCACCATAGTAAATCAGTTTGTATCCCCCTCCAATACTACGTGCTTTGCTACCCTTCCACCTGGTCTCCTGCACACACAGAATATCTACCTTCCTTCTCTCCATCATGTCCGCCAGCTCTCTACCTTTCCCGGTCATTGTACCAACGTTGAGAGTCCCTATTCTCAGACCTATACTCGTGCCTTTCCTCTTCTCTCTCTGCCTACGAATCCTTCTCCCTCCTCTCCTTCTTTGACCAACAGTAGTCCAATTTCCACCGGCACCCTGTAGGTCAACAGCACCGGTGGCGGTCGTTGTTAGCCCGGGCCTCGACCGATCCGGTATGGAAATCGAATTGATGACTTGCATATTTGGTTTTGGCATGTTTTACGCCGGATGCCCTTCCTGGCGCAACCCTCTCTATTTATCCGGGCTTGGAACCGGCACAGAAGTGACTGGCTTGAAACCAGACGCTTAAACCTCTCAAACAGTCTGAAAAGTAACTCCACTTGCATAAACAATGAATATCCATGAATGCATGCACAATGAATAAACCAACTGAAAATCTTACTTACTTCTCCACTTGGTTTGATGTGCTCCCATGCTTCTTTTTACATTAGTTAAATTTCTTCAGATTGCATCTTCTAATCTCTTCATCTGTTTGCTTGGATGACAAACATCAAAGTCTTTACTTAAAAAGCCAGAAAATCATGCCCTGACATGCGACGTCCATTTAAATGGATGCAAGATTTGAAAAGGATAAAAAAGTTGTAGTGTTTTAGGACTTTATTGTTGATGTGAAGTAGATAAAAAGTGAACTCTGTTGCCATTTGAATGATTTATATTTTAAGTTTTGTCATTTTAAAACAAGTATCCTAAATAGTGTCCCCATCAACACATTTTTTACCACCATATCTTTTTCTATATTTTGTCATCCATCCATACAGAACCCCAACAATTCATACTCAACTCATGACCAGTGTTCAAGGCTCATTTACTTGTCCTCTTTACTAATCTATATCCCTCACAATGAAGTCTTTATCTGTTATTTTACCCTGATTAGTCAAAGGTAACCACTCACAGAGTAGACTAGAATTACATCTCGGCATGGATGAAGAGTCACTGCCTGCTCCATCTGGAAAAAAACAAGCTGTTGCTTGGCTCATCTTACGTCAAGGACCTTGGAATGATTTTAGTTGAGCAGTTGACATCAAGGACATCCTTGCTATGACAGCTTGATCGCTCAGGTTTACACTGCTCGACATCAGAAAGATCAGACTCTTCCTATTGGACAAGCAACTCAATTCATAGTTCAGGCACATATCATATCAAGAAAGTGTAACTGCACCACTTTCTTCCTCTCTATTTGAGCGTTTCCAATTGGTTCAATTAAAAAATGCTTGTTGTTGTCCTCAATTGTAAGAGACTTCAGATAAAATCATCGGCTAATTTAATGCAAATGTTAGCTTGAGATCTTTTGAAAGGCTTTTTAAAAGTTGTACAGATAGATGCTCAATTTGCTTTGTTGGGGATGTTCACAGGGAGCAACTTAACAAGCACAGCTTAAATTGCAAACAGGTGGTTATTATAAGTTATCATCAGATGGCCATCGGATCTCTGAAAGGTAGTCTGACAGGTACATGAGGAGAATGAAGCTGATATTTGTAGATGTTTGTGGTATTTTTTTTTACAAGGCTCTTTCCTGATGCTTCCTTTCCAGGTAAGAGATTTAAGTTGAGCTATCTTTGTAAAAGTGTAGAGTCTGTTTACATGTTGAGTTACATGTTGAAAGCACCACAGGCATGTTAGCTACTCAGTAAACCTACATATAACGGCTGGGGTTACTAGAGGGAGTGCCTTAAAAGGTCTGCTAATGCCAGTCGACTCTCACAAACGGTTGTTACTCTTTCATTGCTGTCTGTTACAATTACAAATTTATGAACCTAAACATTTTTGTGTCCTCAAACTTTCAATGTTGTTTTTTGACAAAAAAGAAAAAGATTTAAAAGATCTACATAGGGTATCTTCTGAAAGTAATGTCATCATACCTCTGAACAGAGTAGTTTACTTTCTCTCTCTTGCACTCTGGTTGTCTTATTAGTGTTTGTATGTGAATTTTTTACGCCAAAGTGGAGTAGTGGTGGAGTTGAGTGGTGGGAAAAGCACTATATTTTGGCGCTATTAGTATTATTAATAATTTCATTCATTCATCTTCATGTCACCACAGCGGAATGAACCGCCAACTCTCTGGCATATGTTTTACGCAGCGGATGCCCTTCTCTGCCGCAACCCATTGCTGGGAAACACTCACAAACACATTCACACTATGGGCAATCGTTCTTATTCAATTCACTTATTCCGCATGTCTTTGGACTTGTGGGGAAACCGGAGCACCCGGAGAAAACCCACACGATCACGGGGAGAACATGCAAACTCCACACAGAAATGCCACCTGCTCCAGCCGAGCCTAGAACCAGCGACCTTCTTGCTGTGAGACGACCATGCTACCCACTGCGCCACCGTGACGCTTTATTAATAATTTGATATATTAATTTTGCTATCAAATACAAAACATTTTTGAAAAAAATTTCACTGTGTACTAACAAATTCAAGGTATATATGATGCACATTAGTAAATCCCAAGTTGAGTCGCTCTCGGAGGTCCAGGAGAAAATCTGAGAGTAAAATTATTTCAGGTACGTTATGGATATACCCTATTGTATTTTTAACTGAAAACTAAACTGGCATCTCTGAGAGGCGCTAAAGATTAATATCGCTTTAAGATTAATATAACATACCCTATGTAGAACAACTGGATTGCTACATGCTACATGATATATTTACATTGGTGGTACTTTAGACTCAAAATGTGTTGGTTGTAAATAGCTCCTTTGGAGACCAAAATGCCACCAAAAAGGTTCCCTTGTGATAACAGGCAAAATAACTTTAATCTTTAAAAAAAAATTCTGTTCTCTAACTTTGTTCTATTGTCATCTCCTAATAAAGTCTAATTGCATAAACTTTATTCAATTTATTTTTAGTTTTTGATTATTTAAAAAAAAAAACATCAGGGAGAGAAACATCCAACTATCTCAGACATCTTTTTAACTTTTCCTCAATAAAAGACCCTTGGGTTGTATAGCTCTGTGGAGCGCTGACAGTCTGTTCGACAGCTTTCAGAGGAAATTGAGATGCACTCTCAGCAGAGCCACTCTATCTCCCACCTCTGACGCTTCAAAGGATGCTGACACCACCTTTTTTTTCCATATGATCATTAACAAAGGCTTTTACACACACATAAAGCTCTGAGGAATGTGCTTTCAGGAGTCTGCTGACCACAGGCTTCGTTTGAGTCTGAAAGAGGAGAGAGCAGGTGGAGAAAGCTGAAAACGATTGGCATTGTGTCTGATGGAAAATGAGCGAGATGAAAACTCACGTCCCTTACTAGCAGAGCGCAAATCCACCTCAGTCAACCTTCATTAGGTTGACTGGCTCTCCTATTGCTCATCTGCCAATGAACAGCTGTCTTAGGAAACAAACTGATGAGGGATATGTTTTGTTTTGTTTTGGAGATGTATAGTTGAGGTAGGTAAAGTTTGGTGGTTTAGGACATTTTCTATTGTAAATGCAAAATCATTAGACCATGTTAATCAAAATGTTAAAGACTTGATTTTAAAATATATAAAAAAGTGAGGTGTGGATTTTAGAAATACTTATGTATCCAATCAGCAGACAGTTTAAAAACACACAATGTGGTGTGTTTATTTGTGGATTTAACTCCAAAGTTGAAAGGTTGGGTTAACTTAAAAAAGTAGTCCTTATTTTTATTTTTACTTTTACTTTTTTTAGATGAAAAATCTGAAGTCCATCCATCATGATAGTCTGTGCTGAGAATGACCTATTCTAATTTATGACAGTGATTCACACTCCTGTCTAGTTGATGGTGTAATGACCGTATATCATCAGCGAATCAGTCTTGCAAATCACGTAAACTTCTGATCCCTCCACTGGGAGAAATGACTAAGGAGCTCTAGCTGAAAGCCATTACATCTCCAGTTTTGCCTCAGAGAGCAATTTAAGCCACCAAATATTTATTTAAAACTTTATTTGAAAGCATGTGTAAAAAATAATTCTCTCTCTGATACAAAGATGCATTTATGGACCTTTATCTTGCATCTGCCTCTCTTTGTGTCACAAATCAATTTCATGAGGATATGAGGATTTGAAAATAGAAAACTGGTTAAATGTTTATAAATATAGGAAAATTTAGGAAGGAGACAGAGCAAATAATTACATCTGAATAGAAGGGATGAACTTATATCTACCAAGACTGGAACATACAAGTGTTCAACAAATAACAAATTACAACAAATAAGAGAAAGAAATTGATTATGCTGTCTGCCAAATATATGAAGAATTTAACTGATGCTATTTTATTGCAGTAGACAGCCAAGTAGAAAGGGGGAGATGATAAAGTCCTGTGGAAATATCGAATGCATTGAAAACTTTTTCTTAATAATTCAGGAATAATGGCCATAATATAAAGTTAATTTTAGCGTCTATTTGTATTGTAAAGTGTTTTATGTTGCCAAGTCTATTTGCACACTCCTGTACAGTAGGTGGCGATATGTACTTAAAAGATGTGATTGCCCATAAAAAGTAGAGGAAGCGCGCCAGGTTTACTAATTGCTACAAACAAACAGGTGTTAAATATGCAAACTAAAAAAACAGGAGCGTGAGCGAACAGATATTTAGACACGAGAAGGAATTTTGTTGTTATTTAAGAACCTGCGCCCCTGGAGTTCGAGAGAGAAAGCAGAAGGTTGCCACTCGGTCCGCAGGGCAGAGGTGGGTGGACGTTTGTTTGTTTTCCACTACTGTAAAGCTTGAAGATTTTTTACCTTGTGTATGTGAATAGATATTGCCAATATCCATCTTAAATCGCGTTTAAAAGTTTATTTAAAAAAAACAAATAAACATGTTTTTAATTAAATATTGTAATTGTGATCTTCAAGAACGTTGCTGGCTAAGGAAAGTAAATTAATTACTAGAATATTAATTTAAGAATTATTATAATTGTATATCTCCGTGCACCAATTATAGGTTATTAATAATACTATAATTTACAGAATCCAGATACAAATTTGCATAACATTCATTAAGATTTTGTAATGTGTCACTGCAAAGCATAAAGCCACAATTGTTTCACAATGATTAAATATGATCATGAGCGTTAATGTTGATGCTCACACGGTTTTTGCACATACTCGCCATTGATGCACAATGTTTCAATGCTGAAAAAGTCTTGCATGACAGATGAAGCGATGCTTGCTCTGTACAAAAGCCATCAAGAAGTAGAAGCAAGACTAAAACAGATTTCAAACACTCATTCTAGCTTCTAAGAAAGGTTTTCAGAATGTTATTTAAATTACTGAATGTATTCACACTTTGAGTTTTTTTTTTTTTACTACTTTGTATTCACCTTCTCCCTGGCTACGAGAGAAGAATTTAAGCAGGGTGAATGAGTTTGTCGAGGTGAACCTTCCTGGCATAAACATTTCTTAAAAGCTATGATTTTTCTAAATACAATTTTTAGTGTGTGTCTGTTTCATAAATGTATCCATATACCATAACTATACTGTAAGATATTACCAAAAAGTTACTTAAGCCTTAGCAACCTTCTAAAACTTACTTGAATACTTATTTGAATGCTGAGTAACTTTTTTTACAGCAGCAGCAGTTTTTGAAGATATCCAACTTCAATTCAATTCAGTCTTCAGTTGCTCAAGCACGTCTTGCACATGAGCAGATCATGAGTATCAATACTCAACTAAACATCTTTGAAAGGTTTGGGGATTTTGCTGGATGTAGCTGATTTCTTGTACTTTAAGTTTAACTCGTCTCTTGGGCATGTATGGTGAAAGTTTTTTGAAAGCGTTTGACTATCAGCTGGGTCCAAACAGTGATACATCTTTGTATGCCTCTAAATGTAGTCTTTGTTGATTTGAGATCAATAAGGTAATCCTTTCTTTTACTAGTCCCATTGGGGGAATTCTCTACAGTTTCTGTTCTGAAAAATGTGTCTTTATTTATATGTATAAATGTAGTGTGTGAGTTATAATTCAGGCTTCAACACAGTTTAATCTTCTACTTTGTAGCAGTTGTGTAATTAAATAAAAAATGGTAAATATGTCTTTGTTAATGATATTAATAATGTTGTTATTATTATAATTTTTTATATTATGTACAATATTAATTATTCAGATAAGATAGTTGCATGCTGGTCTGTGGGCCCCTGTCAAATTTTTGATTAGGGTCCCAAGAGTTCATGAACCTTTAGAAAAACACGAATATTTTTAAAGAGCACATGCCTGTATAATACAGAACATTTAAAAGGAATTTGACCACATCTGGAAACTTGTAATCAAAATAATGTTGCTTTAATAATATTTTAATCATCCACAAAACGTGAAATATGACAATAGTGTATTTGTTAGGCACTACACTACAGCATTTATGTTGCCCAGGGAACTGCACAGAGAATAAAACAATTAAAGCATAATAAACAGTTAGAGAGTTTTTGTCAAACTTTGAACCCCCAAAAGGAAAAGAGAGATTTTGTTTAAAGCTTTCTGAAACACTGTAGATGTTGTTTGGCTGGTGGCCTTGTACCTTTATCTGAAAGCTTCATCGTTTTCTCCTTCTTGGATATTAATTCTGGCATCTTCTCTATATGTGCTTGTGTTTTGTTTTGGGGGGGTGGATGTTTCATTATTTTTTACTCTGGTGTTTGTTTATGTCTATTCGTCCTCATTTTCCTCCTCCTGAGGAAAGTTTGAAGTTTTGACAGTGCTGAAGGTGTCTGTGTCTGACGTCAGAGGGGTAGAAGCATCTCGTATATAATAAAATGCCATCCAAATGAAAACAGATTGTGAGGCCAGCCATGCAGCACCTTGGGCCTCCATTACTAGCTTGGCTTGCTGAGCGTAGAAGACTGATGAGACTATTCATTTCCAGTGCTGAGCGGCCTCGCTGTGTAAGTGGAGCATGCCGTAACACCATGCTGTTTCACAGGCCCAACATCAGCCGGTTTTACTGCAATTTACTCTTGTAATGAGGATTAAGAGAGCGTGTCCTGAATAGGAAGGTTTGTTGTTTTTACGGTTGGGATATCTGCATGCTGAGGCTATTATGCTAACTGTGAACATGTTACAAAGTTGAATTGTTTGGGAAAATGGCATTAATTTATTCTTTAAAATATATGGGTTTGCTAGGTAAAGTTTTTCTAAAACATTTTAAATTAACAGCTCTTTTTCATTTAGACAGACTATAAAAATTAAAACCGAAGCGATGAACTGCAAGAATTTAATTAGATTCAATTTTAAAATAAATTTCAAACTGATCTCTAAAAAATTCTTAGTTTTGTCTTTAAATTCTAAAACTAAAGTAAATTCTGATTAACCAAAAGAGCATAATTTTTTTTTTGCAATTTCCATTTTGTTTAATTTTTTGGCACACATTTAACTTTTGGTCTATTTTTTTTATATTTAATAGCCATTTGCTTCATCCATTTTTTTAGAAACCACTGAATAAATATAATTTTTATCATGTAATCGATTATTTTAACTTTAAACAGTAGTGACTTTATAAAAATGTGTTCAAGCTTTTGGTTCTTTGAGGGATACAGTTATTTATTTATTTTTTATTAAAAACAGATGCGGCGTACCTAGACAATGTTCCAATATTAACATGATTAAAAACGTTTTAGCACAAAAGCAGTGAAAGAAAGTGTTTTTTTTATGATCCCTATGTAATTTTCTTGTGAGTGTCACAACTATTTGTTTTATCATAATCATATTTATTTAAATTATTGTCATAACATTTTTCCTTCACAACCAACATGGTTTTATAAATAACATATTTGATTTTGCTTAATTCCTTTAATGTTTGCATCATTATAATACCTTGTATTATAATGCCTTATAATACATTGTAATCAAAAAGACTAAAGCCTGTTTAAACTAAGAAATTAATTTGACTTTACATATTAGAATTTATTATTTTTATTTTCTGTTAATGATTAGTAAAACAAACAAATCCACCAGGAATTTCACAATTAACCATTTACAAAGTGAGGGTCTGGTCTTTTAGAACACATTTAGAGTCAGTTATTTTCATGTTTTTAAAAAACTTTCTTTAGCTCTTAGTTGCTGTACAATTTGAAACCCTTTGAAGCCCGATCAATTCCAAGGGGTCAAATTGCTTACATGTATTATTTTGGGTTTCAGGTTTTGTTAAACCAGGCGCTTGTTATGTGACAGTGTGTGTGTGTGTGTGTCATCAGTTAGGAATTAAAAGCTGAACTCTCAGCCCCAGATCTCCTTTCTTTAGTGATCCTGTTATTTAATGAACTTTACCTTAACTTTTTATCATTTGTCTCATTTAGTTGACAGTCTATTTTGTGTTTTGGTTCAGTTTGTTTTGATGAGATGAGAACACTGCCGTCAAATTTGAATGTGCTAAAAATTGATCAAGAAAAATGAATTGAGAAATTGACCGCATTCAGATGGGACTAGATGAAAAAAGATGCGCTTTGAATTGAATCACTCGTCACTATGAGATAGTTGTTAATGGTTTTAACCTTATTTGCAAGTTGACCTGCATGAAAAGTGAAAGTGAAAATAATTTAAAAAAATTTAAATTTCAAATTTAATAAAATCAATATTAGTATAATGTGTTACTATTTCGTTTTTTTGTTACATCTTTTGACCAAAGCGTATCCCTTAAATCCCTTGTTTATAAATTATTTAAATTTAATTATTACATACATACAATTAGTTGAACAGATGACTGATAAGTGAAGGGCCAAACAAAATGTGTAAACACTGATAAATATAAACATTTCAAAGATTTAGGTTAAGATCATTTAAAACGTCCGTTTTATGACTGTTGAGAGTTTTAAATTAAGTTTTATTGGAAATAACAACTCTATAAATATTCCCTCTTTATACCGAACTAATTTAGTGACTCGTGTTTGTGCGTCTGCATGCAATCAGTTCATTAATCTCTGCAGCTTTTAGCACTGGAGAGCTCTTCTATTTAATGCATATTTTCTAAAAAAAAAAATTATAATAATAAACTTGAGTAATTTGAACCTGCTTGAACCAGCCTACCACTGAGATTATGCTATAGAGGAATTTTTAATTAGGATCTTATTAAGAGCTTGACAACACGTTTGATTGAATTAGAAATCAGCATGTGGATCTAATTACAGCTCCCACTTGTGTATAAACCTGAGCGAGTCAAGGACTTTCTGGAGAGACCTTCAATCGTACTTCTGCTTACTTCAGAGATTAACTTTTCTGTCTTTGATTCTCTTGACTTTCAAGAACCTTTATTTATGAACTTATACTTTATATAAAGTGATATTGATAAATTTCATTTTCATTTAGTTTTCAAGGTTTGTTAAATCATAAATGTAGCACAATCAATAACCTTAGCAACAGTTGCTGATATGATTTAAGTGACAAACAGTCTGCTGCTGAGTTTTTCACTTGAGCACTATTATTGGCTGTTGTAAGCATTAGAAAGAGGGACATTTATTCTTTTTGTCTGTCATTAAAACCTGTTTGGCAAAAAAACACTTGTGCACACAAATTCAAGCCCCTCATAAAATTGACAAAATTAAATACAGTTGGCTCTTTATGATTTATTTAGTAAAATATATTTCTTAGCTATAAATAAATAAAATAAATTAGTAGACGCACATTTGAAATTCATGAACTCCAAGAGAATGAGTTCATTTAGGAATTTATTGACCCACTGAGCATGCTTGAGATCATCTCCTAGTTTTTTTATTTGGCCGGGAACTTTGCTAACTAGCTTAAAGTTAACATTAGCTTCCTCATTTTCCTGCTGATCTCTTGTGCAGGTAGGAGACTTTGTGATAACCAGCTTTGGGTTTTGATTGGATGAAAGTTTAGTGATGTTATCACTGTTCAGAAAAGAAGTCATTTTGTGTTTAAACTGCTTTGTTAAAGTTATTTTGGGTTGATCAATTGTTGCTGTGTTCTGTGCTTTGTCCTTTTTCGGGGGGATCGAGAGATTTTTGTGTAATATTATAGTTGCTCGTTTTAATATGTTAATATGATTATAATGTTCGTTTTAATACCTTAGAATAAATCAAGAATTTTAATCTGATGATGTTTATGGCAGTTTAAATAGCCATGAGAGGTCCCACAGTTAAGATTTATAAAACAAGTAGTGTGGACTCTGAAGATCCTTCCTAATAATCAATATCAAGAGTATTACCTATAGACATATAAGAAAATATAATGTTCTCAAATTATTTATCTTCCCAATACATTTTATTCAAATGTGTTTGCCAAAAAAAAATTTCATTAAAAATACAAATATTTTTAGGGCAGTTTATTCAAATTAAGTTTGCCTAACTTGATTAGATTAAAGTTAATGGATTCTTTTTATATTGAGTTCTTACAATTCGTTATTTTTAGTGCATGGTTTGGATTTGAAAGGTTAAACGAAGTATTTCAAAGAAATTTTAAACTATTCTCCTGCTGTTTATCAACTCAGAGGTACCTAAAATGTAATGTTGTTTTTAAAAGTGCATAAATCACTTCTTTTCTCATTCAATTCAATTCAATGTCTTTGTTGAGCAATGTCATTTCTTTGAACTGCCCACTATCCTTAACCAGTTGGTTGCTAATAGAATGGTACTCAAGTATTTTGTTGAAATTGTTCAAAAACACCCAGCCCCAGCTATGAATATTTAAATTAAAACAGGAGAAAATACTCATCTTGTTGAAGTTAATGTGCCTATATTATAATAATTATAAACAGCATAAATTGCTTATGAACAGCAATAACCGCAATGATTTTGTTTTGTCAAAACCATTATAAATTAAATTTAAGTCAAAATCTCTGTGTTATTCACTAAAAACTGTTCTCTTTAGAACAGCATCGAGATTGAAGATGTGTTTCTCATCTGTGGTGCTCTAACCCCTGCGCAGTGATTTATTGAAATATATGGCTAATGTTTAGTTAAAGGACAACCCAAAGGACATATTAATAAATCTATGTCCTGATTAGCAATTCATCTTCAAATTAATCCTAATGTTCTTTGTTTACATCATCATGTTACATTTTCATTTTTTTAAAACCTCATGCTAGATCCCCAGAAGCTTGGTTAGTTTCTGTGTTATGTTGTTGTAGAGAAGGTCTTTAAGTTTGCCTTCTTGAAGTTGTTGATGAAGTTTTTATTTTAATGGGGAAAACAAATCCAGAGTGCTCATATATATATATATATATATACAGTGAATAATGTCCAAAAATACAAAAATATATAAATACATAAAGGGGGGGACAACTTAGTCCCTTGAAAGTCCACACTATTCAAAAATAAAGGAAAAACAAGTAACCACAATATACTTGTAAGGGCTTTGCGTGCTCTACTGTAGCTGACTCAGCTGATTGCCTACCAAGACCCTCATCAGGTAAGAATGTTTAAGTTGTAATTTGCGATGATGGGTTGTGTACTAGATAAAAATGATCAGTTTAAATGAAATAAAACCGGTTAGCTGCGTGAGCGTGTGCACCCACTCTGAACGTGGAAAGACAGGGGGGAAATGTATCTAATGGGTGTGTGCGGGTGTGTCTGCGTGTGACCAGCGTCATTCAGCCCACAGCGACAGGTCTCCTCTCCACAGTTGTTAACAAATTCCCTCCATTTACTACTATTGGAAAGCATGTGAAACTCCTGGGCTGAAACATAAGGCGACGTGATCAGGGCCATTCAGAATTTTTTGAGGTGAAGGTGCTTGTTAGGAGCCTCGCTACTGACCAATCAGATGAGCCGCTAATGCAGCTGATCTTAATGCAGATTGGACCATTCTCTCTGACCTGAAAATGTATATGTTTTTTTCCATTAACCCACTGCCAGAAACATCAGAATAGTAGCGTTTTCATAAAACATCACCTTTAAAAAAAGTACAAGTTGTGGCCCTCACAGTAAAACATTTAGGGACACATACTATAAACCAGTAGTTTTCAAATAGTGGCACGAGGCTCCATCAAGGAGGTGCGTTTGACCTCGGGGAACATGGTTTTTTAATTTATTTATTTATTTTTACTGTTCTAGAATAAAGTGCAATACCACTCCACTACATTAGGGGACAGTGGCACACTGGCAGAGTATGAAGTGTAGACATGAAGTGTAGAAGACAGTCGGAGAGAGGAGGAGATAAAGAGACAAACGAAAGTCTCCTGAAAGCTAAGACGAGGAAATTTGACAATGCGTATGTAGCGCTTGGCTTCACTTTGACTATGGTGGGAGATGAGGAAAGACCAGTGTGCTTACCGAGTCTTAAAAATGTTGGCAGCGGACAGCATGAAGCCAAATAAATTAAGGCGCCACAGACATTACACCTCAATAATACTGAAATGCAGCTTGAGTTTTTTTCAACGAAAAAGTGCCGAATATTGCAATGTTTTTTTACATTTCAGATGCACCTTCAATCTTTTCTGCTACAGTTAATAAAGCTATTCTTTGTTGTAAGTTGGTCCATATGTCTTTCTTTTTTCTCTTATACGTTAATAAGGATACTGTGTTAAGAATAGGGGTACTTATAACACATTTAAAAACAAATAATACTGTTTATAGTTGCGTTGGAGGGAGCGAAGTGTTTTTTTTTTCTTCCTAGGAGGGAGGGGGGGCTCATCAGGACTTCAACTAAGCCAAAGTCTGCTTTTCCAGCTCTCCAAATACCTAGAAGAAAATAGAAGTGATCCACATTCTTCTCAGCTCAAAAGTGCTCTATCAAACAGCAATAATTTTTTCTGAATAAACTGGAGTCTGGAGATGGAGTCTTTTCACTAAGAAAAGCAAACATGTGATAATGGTGCATTTGGGAAGCTTAGATGTGATATCATGTGGCCATCTGATAAAAAAAAAACTACGTTCCGACACACCAAACCGACAACTCCTGACTACAAATTAGAAGGTACTTTCTGTGCATGCGTTAGGAGATATGCTTTTGTGTACCTGCAGATGGCAATAGCCTGTATTTTCATTAATCTGTAAATGGCTTTGACGCTGTCCCTCTGGACTTGTTTGCCTTGTTCGTCATTTCACATTGAATTCTTCCACACACTCGATTCGATGTCTGAACATCTAATCAGAACACTCGCTTTAGCAGGGGACCACAACAATCCAGATGCTGATTCAACATGTTGTATTGAGCAAACTTCTGCCTACACGGCGGGACATACCAAACTCCTCCCTCTCATCTACGTAACGCCTCCCCATTGGGGATTACAGTCACATAATGCTGAGATTTTTTTTTTAATCCATTGATTAATTTCAATCTGTTATTGGAGACCTGCAAACCAAATAGGCAAAGTAACAATAGAAACTTTAAGGTGCTTAACCAAGCTCAGGGGCTGGGTGAATGAGGCCAAATCAGTGATTGTTGCAATGTTTAATTCCAGATAAATAAGTTGAAGTGTTTGATGATTCTCAAATTCATGAATTTATACCTGAAGTTCAATTAGGAGATGATTTATTTGAATACTTTTGTCCACTTTTGGCTGTAGATAGATAATAATCATTAATCCAATTAGTCATGAGCCACTTGAGCCTAGAAGACTCAGGAGAGCACTGTGTCATTATGGAGATTAAGAACATGTATAAGCTTCTCTGTCACATTTTTCAAGGAGGATTAAGGGAGTAGATAGATATTGTTGTAGTTCAACACTGTTTGATGTGGAGAACAGTTTTTTTTCTCCCTATACACTGAGGTAAACAAGAAATAAAAGCTGGGAAATAGCTTTGGGGGCAGTCTTGGCATACTTAAACAGGAGACTTGTAATATATGTTTTCTTCCTAATCTACAGGCTTTGAAGGTGAAATATGAGACCGAATCATGCTCTATCCTACTTCAGACAACCCTACTGTAACATAATATCCATGAAAACAGAGCAGGTACTGGTAGAAAAAATAACTTTTTACTTTAAAGTGGTAAATTTTGCCCCTTTTAGATCATTTATAATAAATATTTGACCCCTCTAGACTAAGACTGCACCCTTAATAAAAAGAAAAAAGCTGCATTTTTCCTAATCAATGTAATTGACTGTCCTCAAATGGTTGTGTTCCACAAATTGAGTCACATACTCACACTGCTACATGTTTCTGCCACAGTATTTGGCCATCAAGACATACACATATATGCATAAACATCTGAATATGACTTGAGGCATGTTTTGGTGAGGGAACAATTCTAAAACTTCAAAACTTTCAATTTACACAATCCGGCACCATCAATTGTGTGTCGAGTTAACTACATTTGTGAGAGTAGAGTTTCACATTTTTGTCCTTTCAAATTTGTACATTTAAAAACTGCAATACAATTTGCTATATGGATTTTTCAGTGTTGTTTAATATCTTATTTTGCCTCTTTACAATCTAAATATGTATGCATGCTATGCTAAATCAAGTAGAATGAATTAAATGTTGAATTAAATTAAATATGTTTGCCCTTAGAGAAAAAGCCAACTTGGAAGCGAGAATCAAGGAAGGGACACCTTGAAAAATTTGGGAGTCAAACTCTAAACCCAAAGAGCTGTTGTACTTTAGAGCCCATTGCCCGCTAAATCACAAGCTGTTATGTGGTCTATCAGTATTGAAAATGGGACAGCAATAATGTTTACAGAGAATAGTGTGTTGTTTTTTGCAACCATAAAACTAAGAATTAGATTGCAAAACATTCCCTGCTGGTTGTTTTTGGAATCAATAAAAATAACTCATGAACAACCGAATGAACAGTCACCACTCTGGTGAAATTCCCTCTGATTAATTTACAATCGCAAATTAATATCCAGTAAGGTACTTTCAATAATATTAACCAAACCATAAAGTTAATGTCACTTTTCACCCTGAAAACTTTCTATAAAGAATGTTAAGTGTGTTTAACAAAATAATCATTAAATGATGGAATTTATTGGCTGGCATAGTTAGATCCTTCTACGTCTTTGGTTAACATTTTTAAAAGTACAGACTTAAACTGCAGAGAAAGAATGTTTTCTAATAGAACTCTCCTCATTGCAGTGCCGACCTTGAAGCCCACACACATGGCTTTGAGAGGCCTTGGTTTCTCCACAATTCTCTCAATCAGATGAATGGTCTGTTTAATTCTTCCATCCTCTATGAATATTCTTTGTGATATGCTGGAAACAGGGTAATAAGCTCTTTCTTTCAGGCTGTTTCTGAAAGAAAGAAGGCACATGACATTCTCGATGAATGTGAGCAGTATAATTAAATCATGTCAGGCTTGTTCAAACTCATAACTCTGACCCTGAACCTTTTCAGATCAGGTCGACATACTGAGAGATGTTATGTTAGTTGGGTGTATGAAGGAAATCAATTTTCATTGAAACCAGTTTTTCTTATTAACTTTCTCAATATTTGAGAAAAGTTTTTGAGTCCTAATACTTACTGAATGTCAAACCATAAAGTTCCTCCAAATTTAGTTTTTGTTGCACTATGATTACCTTAATTGAGGTAATCGAAGTCCTAAGATGAGCAGTTTTGGAGTGAGCCAAGGGCTGCTTAGCTCAGCATTTAGCTGCAAACAGAAAGCACTGTTCAAAAAACCCTGAGCACTCGCATGTAAATTCCTGTTTGTAGTTGAATGTAGAGGTTGTGCTCTGCCTCTGAGGTAACAATATTTCTTAAACCAAAAGACTTCACACAATATAATATTTGCATATCTGTTTGGAGAGCAGTGCGGCAGAGCATTTCTCTCATCTCTTCCTTGCTCTTCATCTCTGGAGTTCAAACGTTGTCTTACACCTCTCTGTGACTCTCACGGGTTATGCGAAGCACCTGTCAGCACCTTCAGTTTGACCCAATTGAAGCAAACAGCCATTTAGTTTCTGAAGGCAACAGCACCAGCGTTCTCAAATTAGTAGAAGCAGTCTAAAAACACGCATCGGTCTCCAGTGTTGCTGTAAACACAGTCACATTTTCTCTCAAGTCACAAGCAGATCTGGACCAACTAGAAGAGAGACGCGCATCTATCACAAGCCCACTCAGATCTGCTGCCGGAACTTATTGAAAACCAAAAGCAAAGTGAATTGAACTGAGCCGAGATGTTGGTAAAATCCAGTGAAAAAGCCATTTGGGTTAAAAGGAAAATAGACTTGAATCATTCTTAAAAGCCTTTTGGATATTAACTGTCTAGCTAAAGTAAAAAAAGAAATTTTATTTTTTATATTTTCCTGTTTTCTGCACCAGTGTTTTAATATTTAAACAGTTAAACTGTTAACTTTTGAATCGTAATGCAACTCTCAGAGTGAGAGAAAGTAATAAGAAACTGGATGCAATTTGAGTTTTAATACAGTCTGAATATGAAATCACTTTATCATTTTATTCAGTGACTTTTTAAGTATTCAATTTATTTACATTACACTTTTTGGTTTTGCATTGAAATGCTCTAAATACTGCATTGTCTCTTTTTAATGAGACTTCATTTTATTTACATTTTAAGTGTATTTTTTCTAAATATTGGCTCAATATAGCCAAGAATAAATTGACTCAAGTTGTTTGGTCTTACAACATGACATTCACTAAAACCAAAACAAAATAACACTTACTGGAACTTGTATTTGACTCACAATGCCTCATAACTAGCATTTTCAACCCATTCTTTATTCTGCGTCACATTCAATGGTAAACTCAGGCAACTGCGCAGTTCAGGCTCCTTTCCCTGCTCGCCTTGAGAAGAATGAGTGAAACATACAAGCTTTGTAAACTGTGGCACTCACTGATTGGATGTTTACATGAAGAGGATATTTGCTTGGAAGATCGTTAGGTTGGCTTTTATGAAGAACGTAGTTCGTTATTTGGATGAAGAAATGGAAAGCACTGTACACGTGATTATTGAAACATAGAGGTTGTGGCAAATGGTTCACTGTAATAAGTATTGTGGTACCCTGATCAACCCTATTATGCCTTTTTGACAATTCCTTTAGGAGAAAATTTTAGTACTTTTTTATTTTCGAGCATGAAGCTGATTTATTTTTTTCTACAATGACTATATTAACCTGCAGAAAAGGGGAGTTAGTGAGGTGTGTATCTTATGCTTTGGTTATGTGGGTCAGACCACACAATGAAACTGTGCAAAAATGAAATTATTATCTCCAACAAAAACAGAAAGATTACAAAAGAAAGTATGACAGAATGAATCCATTACACCCGATGGCTTCATCATGTTTATACAGGGTGGAAAAAAAGTAAAGCTTTCATATTCAGGGCTGAATTTATCCGTTCTCGCTTGATTTCATACGAACTCATCTGCTGAGGTGACCATGTCCTTGTAGCAGGAAATGATTGGTCAATCCATCTTTGGACTGAAAGGTGACCAGTGAAAGATGGAAGGGTGGATGCTACTTTAGCAGGATGGAAGTTCCTCAGAACATCAGGATTTATGTACTTATCTTGCACAGAACAGACGGGCAAGGAACTTCTGGCCTTCATTGTATCGTTGATGAGGGTACAATTAATGCAAAGGCTGTTTACCACACGTGTATCAAGATTCAGGGACACCGAATTCAATCTCTCTCTCTCTCTCTCTCTCTCTCTCTCTCTCTCTCTCTCGCTCTCTCTCATTCAGTCAGACTTTCAAGTTACAATTGCTTTATTAATTTAACTGAACACAAAAATAGAATTTATATCCACAACTATATATAAAAATATCTTTACAGTACTATAAATAAATATTTAGAGGTAATTCAAATAATTTAATAATTATCAGGAGGTTGTGTCCACTGATCAAGTGAATAAAGAAGTGATCAGAGGGGGATCATCTGCAAAGGTTTGAGTGAATGCGATCTGCTGGAAGAGCATTGCAGTTGAGATCGAACAAGAGGCTGAACCAGGAATTGAGTTGAGTAGAGTTTGTTACGAAGGGTGTTGTACTAAGGGCTATTTGTTGAGGATCCCTGCTGAATGGTGAAGTTGTGCTGTACAGTGGGGTTTCCAGGAACTTCCAGAAGATGTGTTTTGGCCATGTTCAGCTGTAACTGATGGTTCTTCATCCTTGCTGTGCAGGTAGTTTTGTTTATGGGGCATTATTTGGAATAACAGAGTTTAGTGTTTTCAGCATAGCAGTGGTAAGAGAATCCATGTTTGTGGATGATTGAGGACTAAACTAGTGACGTATGCCAGTATCAGCCCAACTCCATGGTGATTGTACACTAATGCTACACTGACTCCAGTATACTGACTGATGTCTCGTCAGTGTACTGGAGGTACGAGATTACATCCCTGACACGATGCTTCCAAACATACATATTCACAGCTTTACAGTAGATTTTCACGACTGGTATTTGGATGAGCAGCATGAGTCCAGTTTACTCATCAATTTAACCCTGGAGTGGATTGGTGAGAGCTGTACCCTGCAATCAGAATTAGTTTTATTTACAAAGAGTTTAAAAAAATGGAAAATGTACTACCATTCGTGAGTATTTCTTTTAGTACTTGGTAATGGCAAGTATTTCAATCAAAGTAGTTGTTCGTAGACTCACATTGAAAAAAAAATGTGTGTTTGTGTATCCGTAGACTGAACCTTGACCATTTTGGATCACTTGCCCCTCTACCCAACTGACAAATCTACAAGTGATAAAAGACACTAGCCAGTCGAGTGTCCCAGTGGACAGTGGAGTCTGTCCCAGTGGCTTACAGCACTTCTGTGTTGATGACGACCAATAAGGATTTTACAGTGGATACTCAAGTTTTTTGTTCTGTTAGGAATGAAGACAATTGATAGATGACCCATACTATACTTGTGAGTTTCCACCAATGAAGTGTTTGAAGTTTGGTTTGTTGAACTTATTTCATGTTTCCCTGGCTCCACTTATCCTTTGTTCCTATGCCATAACATTAAGTTAATATACAAATCAGCTTGATTATTGAACTCAATCCCTTCTCAAAATTTACTTGCTCTCTTCCATAATCACTTGTTTGAGAAACTATCATCAAAATGATTGTGTTTTTTTTTTTTGTCTGGTGTTTATCTTTTACATCCAAAATTTCATCTTCCACATTTGTTTCTTCTGATTCGGGAAATAAAATATGTTAATATATTAGCATAGTAATTGCATCCGGAGAGTGTTTGGAGACAGAATTACCTCTAGCTTGCAGCAAACTATCAATAGCACCTAATTATTTATCTGGAGCTTCCCACACATGCATAGACCTTGAAACTTAATTATGCAACGTCCATCTTGCTTTCCTTCAAAATATTTATACATGCAGGTGCATACAACTTCTGTGTGCTAATCTCTAGCCTCTGAGCATTACAGAATCGACAACTAATTAGACATGTATCTAAATAGGACGTATATGGGTGGAGATGTTTTCCTCTTTTGCATTCATTTCATTAAAGGAATTAAGTGCACAGAGAAGCATGCTGGGAAACAGCCTTCTCTCTCTAGATCTGTTTCAAGGTTTGAGGGGTCTGTTTGTTTTAATTTCACACTAACCAGGCAATACCTGATTTACTTTTTCCAAACCATTTAGATGAGTTCTGAATCAAGCCAAAAGTGGGATGTGCCATCCTGTTGATTTCTGATTAGCTGATTACTGAGCTTATGGATTGGCTAATGGAAGTGTCATTTGGGATCAGGAGTGTTTCTGCACTTTGGGGTTTGCGTCACAGTATGTTTGGAAAAAGAAACTTTGGTTGATTTAAATCCAACTTGTAGGTGTGAAAGCGTTCAGCGGTCATTGATGGATGGAGAGCTCATACAGCTTAGCATGACCGTAATAATGGGTACGTTTATTTTATTGTTATTATGCAAATGGCAGATTCTTTTACGTAAATCAATTCATAGTACAAAATAGTTTTTCCATTTCTCAGGTTTTGAACTGGTAATCTGCACAACGTTGTACTTACTAAGGCATTGGTAAGCTTTTCTTCTGTTCTTTTATATATACAAGTTGCAATGTCTGTACAGATATTTGGGTTTGATCCAGAAAGGCTCTCTCTCATTGAATAATTAGCTTCTAACACAGCTATGTTGTGAAATTAGGTTAATTTATATTTTCATTTGTGCTTTATCTACCTTTTGATTTTACTGTGTTTATGTCTGACTGCTTTAAAAGTACATTTATCTGAGCTTTTAGGATGAGGATGAAAACAATATACTATAAATATATTGTCAACATCAGTACTTTAACATTTTTTGGCAACTGTTTACCATATAATATTTAATATAACTATGTTTTACTTTAAAATCTGTTGGCATCAATTCTTTAAATTGATCAAATAAAGGATTTTGTAGGGTTATAGTTGGTGTATGATCTATCAAATATACCAAATAACTAATGAGAATTAATCTCACACTAGGTTGAAACCCATTCATGAACTCAATTGGTCCAGTGGTGGAGTTGGTTGTCCACGTTCTGTCAGACTGCCCCAGTGTGTAAAGGCCAGTGTGATGGCAAGATTTAGCACAGCAACAAGACACAAAGTCTCTTCCTGACACAAGCTGGGGTTGCAAGATGACTTTGAAATTGGAATAGTAATGAATTGCAGTTTTCAAAAAAGTTTGCAAAAACCATTGATCAGCTGTAGCAGACATTTGTGGAGGAAGGTGGTGGGTTGAAGCAGAGGTTTATCTGATAATTATCGTTAGCTCCCTCCCACACATGCTTCATTTAAACAGAAGCATCCATCATATCTACCACCACCACCACAGTCTGTGACCTTTGGTTTGCTCCAAGAACCATTCTAGCTCTATTTAACCAGCGATGAAGGCAATCTAAACCTTTTCAATTAAGATCAGCTAATTTTGAAGTTAACCATCATTAAAGCATTGCATTCATTATGTGAATCTTATAGCGCTGTCCTGAGAGCTTTTTTCCAGAGCTCAAGCAAATATTTCTCATAAACAAGCAGATAGGCTCTTGGGACACACAGTAGAAAATAAGACAAGGCTAAAATCTAATGATTGTAAACCTTGCTTCTTTATGATTGTGTTATTTTTATATATGTCAACAGAACCATGCATTGCAGAGGATTTCATTTCTACTGGGTTTTTACACAAAGGTCCCTTGTATTGTCTTTTCTGGAAAAATATATAGTGCTCCTTTTCTTTCTAATAATAACAATGAATCTGAGCTCCAAAAAATGTTAAACAACCGCGTGTTTAAGCATTTAGCTTATTGCAAACAAGTAAAAAAAACACCAGGATCTAAAAAAAACTAAAACGACTAGATTTATCCTGGCACATAATATTCTAAAATGACCAAAAAAAAAACTCAAACTTCTAACAATGTTAAAATATGCTGCAAGACTAAACTCACCCAGCAACATGTATTTTCTTGCTGATCACTGCTTTGTGGTGTTTTAATTGGGTATATGAACCTTCAAATGCCAAGTTTTGCCTTCAAACCTTCACATTTTTGATTTGCATAAAAAAACTAACCTAATATATTTTACTTGGCCCAGAATTTAGAAACCAGACTGTTGACTGGCACCAAAAAGGTTAAAGACATCCCAGTCCTAACCAGATTGCATTGGCTTGAACTAAACAATTTTGTTCTGACCCAGCATGAACAGTACGTCATACACAACCATAAACACATGCTGTATCTAATTTGAACTAGCAAGAGCTTACACATGAGATCATCAAATCTGGTCCTGGGGGCTGGATCACTGCACATTTTTATTTCAGCTCTGTACTAGTATGCATACTACTTTGGCTACAAATCTCATCTCATTCACACATTTTTAGATGCAGATAAACTTAGTAATCTGTACAGTCATTTAATGTGATGTAAAATTAAGAAAAACAGATTTTGAGTATAGACAACCTTTTAAAATAAAATTTTTTCCTCAAAAAGACAAAATAACAAAATCTAGGGAAGGGTACCTAATTAATAATTGCATACGATACTTTTAAAAATAGCAAAACATTAAATAACTTTAATCCATAAACAATGGTAACTTAAACCAAACCAATAAAAAGTTTCTCAACTCCAGATATCCTGTAAATATCGTTTTTCTTCACGAAGTCGTGCCAGGGTTTTCAATGCATCCAGTTTGTCCAGGTTATGTTCAGCTCCAATGATGTTCAGTAAAACATCATTCACATCCTTCGCCATATTCTTAGCATCCCTGTCAGGTCAAAAATATCCTCTCATTTACAATGAACAGATTGACATTTTTTTTTTAACCAACATACCCACACACGTAGAAACTGCCTTTTTCTTCGAGGAGACTTCTGACAATTGTTTTGGCATGAAGGAGCAGGTTATGCTGAACATATGTGGATCTGTGAAGGGTTTCTTCAGCATCAGGCTCATCTCTGGAGAAGCACACTATCAAATGGCTCAAAGTTCCATTCTTCACAAACCTCTCTAGCTCCTCTCTGGAGTAAAAGAGATACAAAAGCTCAATGATCAAAATTAAACTTTTGGCTTGATCAAACTGGTTAGTTAAAAACAAACATACGATTGATCTTAAAACATTTATTAAAATCATCTTAACAAAAAAAGTACAAATATTCTGTGGTAGATATAACATGCACTTTCATCAAAAAATTTAAAGAGTCAACAATAACTTTGAGTCCTCTCCTGTCACCTCAAATGCTCTGCTGAAAAAAAGCAATCATTTTCAGCATGAGTTCAATCTATTATCTGTTATAGTGTGGTTTTTGCTTATTAAAATGCAAGTCATGCTTGTGCAAGATGATGCACAAAATCTACAGTAAGATCATTCACTTTACAATCACACAATTTGATCTTGTTTTTCAGCATGGACATTCACATGCTGCCCCACATGCAGATGCAGCCAAAGCTGAGAATTAAAGGTAAAGTGACTGATTACCATCATATTTGGACTACTGTGCATACGTTTAAAAGACACTATTATGGATTTTTCAAAATGACCTGTCTGATATGCAATGTAGCTTTACGTTTGAGAAAAAAAAACTGTTACACCTTTGATTCTGAAAGAGCTTTGTGTAGCAATGTATTGTCTTTATTAGGAAAGGAATTTAGTCATTTTAAAACTCATGTCCTCCTTTGACATGATCAGCAAGATCTCATTTACACACGCAGCTGCTCTCCTGATCATCTCAGTTACTCCTCTACACACATCTGATCACTTCTTCATCACGTTCAAACTCACACTGCCTACCTGTTCACACTCCACACCACCTCCTGTCACCTTCCGACATAACCTTACATCCCTTGATTCCTCTCTCTTTTTTTCAGCTGTGTCCTTCTCTCAACACCTGGAAATTTTTCCACTTAAAACACTCACGATGCAACTAACCGTTTCTGCTCCACACTCGCTACATGTGTCAATCAACTATGCCCTTTCTCTTCCAGACCAGCCAGAATAACACCATCAAACCCCTGGCTATTGCACGCGCTCCGGGAACTGCGGTCCACAGTCAGATCAGCAGAGCGGAAATGGAAGAAATCAAAGAGCATGGCAGACCTCGAAGCGTACCAAACTGCACCCTCAGCCTTCTCAAGCAAGGCCCAAGACGTGAAGTCAACATACTACCACGACAAGATTCAACATGCCAAGGACAGCCAAAAGCTCTTCCGGACTTTCAACTCACTCCTCTGTCCACCCCAACCTCCCCTAGCAACCTCTTTCACTGCAGATGACTTCACTGATCACTTCACAGACAAAACCCTCACCATCAGCCAACAGTTTGCATCACCTTGCACCCAAATTCATCCACAATCCTCGACACCTTGCATGTCCGTATCCACTCCACTCACAGAAGATCAGGTGTCCAAACTCCTTCACTCAGCACATCTAACCACCTGCCCACTCGAACCCATCCCCTCTCACCTTCTACAAGCCATCTCACCTGCCCTCACTCACATCATCAACTCCTCGATCACCACCGGCATTTTCTCCAACACCTTCAAGGTGGCCAGAGTCATCCCGCTTCTCAAGAAACCTACACTCAACATATCACTGGTGGAAAATTACAGACCTGACGATTTGCTGCCTTACACTGCAAAACTCATTGAGCGGGTCGTCTTCAATCAACTCTCTACCTTCCTGACTCAGAACAACAAACTTGATGACAACCAATCAGGCTTCAAGAACAGACACTCAACTGAAACGGCTTTGCTGTCTGTAACGGAAGCGCTGCAAGGGGCAAGGTCTAACCACAGATCCTCATCCTACTAGACCTCTCTGCAGCGTTTGACAGTCAACCATCAAATCCTTCTCTCCACTCTCTCTCCAATGGGCATCACTGGAACTGTACTCGATTGGGTTGAGTCCTATCTCACTGGTAGATCTTTCAGTGTCGGGTGGAGGGGTGAGGTCTCAAACACTCATAAACTACTCACCGGGGTTCCCCAGAGTTCAGTCCTTGGCCCCTTTCTCTTCTCCATTTACACCACCTCTCTGGGCCCTATCATCCTCAGACACAGATTCTCCTACCACTGCTACACTAACGACACTCTACTCTATCTATTGTTCCCCCTGATGACCTGTCAGTAACTACCCGCATAACTGACTGCCTAGGCGACATCTCTACTTGGATGAAGAACCATCACATACAGCTCAACATGGTCAAGACAGAACTTCTGGTAATCCCAGCCCATACCTCTGTGCATCACAGCCTCACCATCCAGCTGCAATCCTCTACAGTCACCCCTTCTCCTTCAGTCAGGAATCTTGGAGTGATTTTGGATGAGCACCTGTCCTTCAAAGACCACATCACAAAGACAACTCGAGCGTGTAGATTTGCACTGCACAACATTCAGGTCCTTCTTAACTGAACATGCAATGTTCTCCTAGCAGAACTTCCAGCAAATGTGCTCAAACCTTTGCAGATGATCAAGAACTCTTATCTTCAAGGAACCGAAACGAGGTCATGTTACTCCCCTCTTCATTGGCTCCCCATTGCAACTCAGGTTAAATTCAAATCGCTAACGCTGGCATACAAAACTATCTCCAGATCAGCCCCTGTCTACCTCCATGAGCTCATACTCTCCTACATGCCCTCCAGAAGCCTGCGCTCAGAGAAGGAACAGTGACTCGTGGTTCTGTCCCACAAGGGCAGAAGATTTCTCAGGAGAACCTTCTCTTTCACTGTCCCTGGCTGGTGGAACAAACTCCCTGATCCAGTCAGGAAAGCAGCAACACTAACAGCTTTCAAAAAGCAACTGAAAACTCTTCTCTTCAGGGAACACCTACTATTAAAAAAAAAAAAAACTACTTTCTTTTTTCCTCCTCTGTCTTTATCTTCTTCCTCTACTCCCTCAATGCTTTGGTTTATTGATCAGTTGATACAAATTCTATTATGACAAGCTGAGATAGACTTTGACGGTGTAACAAATTGCATATTATCTCTCCCTAATGTAAGTCGCTTTGGACAAAAGCGTCTGCCAAATGCGTAAATGTAATGTAAAATTCTCCTTAAGATTTGCCTACCGTACATGTGCAGACACAAATTTTGTTTAAATGAATCACTATGTATTAGAACGAGCTATTATTTTTACACCTTCTCTCAAATCTGCCTGTTGTACTGTGCTTTATGGAGAATTTGTCCCATACTGTAATTTATCAATAGAGGTGTGACCTGATCAAAGGTATGTGTACAAAACATAGTGGAAATATTTACATTGACTAAAACCTTTTATTTTTTTGGTGACAAAATTTGTTTTCATTGACTGAATAATTAAAAAATCGTTTTTTATATTTTAAACAAAACCAAAACTAAGGTGGCTGCCAAAAACAACACTGAATGCAAGAATGTTTTGGAGCCAGTGTATTTGTGTAAGATACAAAGGTGAACTTAATTTTGTGCAAAAATATTATGCTGAGTATACAATAACCTTAATTTAAAAATATATATGTATTTACTTTGTAGGAGAAACGCAAAAACAGATTTTTCCCCTATAACCCACAAGCAGATGATGTTTAAAATTAATTTAAAAATATTTAATGAACGATAACCATAAATATCATAAAAGATCATTTGAATTAGTCATTCTTACTCAAACGATGTCAGGAGCCACGCGATGATGTATCTTTGGTGTTCCTTAGTTACAACAAACACATTTTTTAATCCAAAATGAAGGCAGCCTCAGTGTCATTACTCAAGTCCCACACTTAAATGATGTCAGTATGCCCACGGGACAGTCAGACCCCAATCATCATCTTAGATAATGCCTTGTATCATGTGCCCCATATTCTCAGAGGGAGAACTTTAATTTCATTGCTTTTTCAGTCATTAGAATTTTAAGGGACATGCACATAATAAAGAAAAAAGTACTGTGTTACAAATCTAGTCTGCCTTGCACATTTTTAGCAATTCATTGTGAAGTCAAAGATTAGATTGAAAACCATATATATTAAAAAAAAATAATTTTCCTGTAGCCATCGCTTTTAGAATAGCAATAGCATGAAAACTTCTGTCTGTTGCTTAATGCACACGGTACCTTGTGCAAATGCATGTCTACAATGTACCTACTGAACAGCTTACTTGCTTAATGAAAAGTATTTTTCACACTAATGAATTTATGCATATTTATACTTAAACACAAAGTAGTAGTATATTATTAATGCGTGATCAAATTAATTTATGAATGTGAAATTGAAAATGTTATATTATGTTATACTTTTCAGCCTCAAGCAGCCAGTCATTTCTGAATCAGACACAATAGCTGCTAACTAAATTAAAGAAGTGGCCTATTAGTAAGAATGTTAGTTCTTGTAAATTAAACAATGCAAGAGATTGAGACTACACTAAAAATCATGAGCTGAACTTTATATTAATTACATTCACTCGTATAATATTTCAGCTATTTATTAATTGATTTATGAGATTATACAGGCTGCTTAAAACTTCTCATGATCTCTTTTACCAGTTTCCTGCCGTCTTCAAAAAAAGCCAATACAAGCCCAAAAACAAGGAAAAACAAAAATAAAACAATGATTTCTGTCTACACTGTTTTTTATTATCCAGCTAACGCCTCCTGCTTTGACAGACAAGGTTTTGAAATTAGGTAAATACAAAATGATTGTCAGTGTTTAGTTCGTTCCAAAGTCACATACCTGAAAAGAAAGTCTTTGTTTTTGTGTCGACATCCAAAAAACAGCCATGTCTCACCAAATGTTGCTCCTGGGTTTGCTTCAAGCTCTTTTTTCCTGAAAAATGTGAATGATCACAAATTTAAACCTGATATAATTTTTATAACAACAAATGTTTTTAAGTTGTTTTTTTTACATTTTATATCCTCTTAACCCTAAATTCTGACTAGATATAGAAATCATAATTGTTGTGGAAGTCAATCTAACATGCACATCGATCTATTTCACACAGTGTTTCGTGACAAGTACAGTGTCAAAGTGGCGATATTAGATGGCACAGCAGTCTGTGTATAGCACTAGATAAAATAGTTTAATCTATTGTTTAATTTAGCAACCTTGAAATTGCTTTCAATCATGGCATGGTAAAGGCAAATAGTAAAAAGCTTTAGCTCCTCTCTTTTCTAATGGGTTTTTATAAATGAGCTCTCAGTGGTGTGAAACATAGCTTTAGGTTCATGAAACAGCCTGCAGGAGATAAAAATTGCAAAGCTCTTTGTGTATCAATATATTGGCTTTAATAAGAAAGAAATAAGAACCAATAAACAGAGTACAAACAACACATCAAACTCTGTCAACACAATTTCTGTACTTGGTATCAAAACTAGGCCAGATAGCTTTCATTCAGCAAATTAATAAACTGCTTTGGTTGAGTCGCGTAGAAAAGGGGTGTGTTACGAATGAGATACTAAAGGAATCATTTGGAAATCACGACCAAATCCGCTAATATTAAATGCATATTATTAAAAAAACTTTTTTTTTTTACACCTTGCAAGTGTTTTAACCTGTTGTTGGAGACCTCTAAAAGCAAACAAGGAACCTTTCAAAATCCCAATGGGGCACTTTTAAGTGTTGAGTTTTTAATCTATGTTTTATTCTAAAGGGGCACTTAGAGCAGTCTTTTCCAATACAAAGTGGCTTATTTAGTATGCGCGCGCAGAAACACCTTCAAAAGCAAAATCGATAATGACAACAAATCTTTTAATAATAAGTAATCCTAGATACAAACATAATTTGTAGTTAAATGTTTCCCCTCTCAGTAGCATTGGGCCTGTCCATCAAAAATCAATGGATTTTTTTTTTAACAAACACTGCTTTGTTGATACCTTTTAGTTATAGTTTAATCTAAGTTTTCTATTGTTTTAGCAAACTTGAGTGTATAACATTAGATACATCAAACTAATGTGTCTATGGGCTAATGTTGGCTAAAACTAAGAGCTAGTGTGTGTAACTAATATCACTTTTTTTTTCTGATTTCTGCACCAACATTAAACCAGCAAGCCCCAGAGCAACAGCAGTCTTGCCAAGCGGCAACAGCCAGGTGAGAAACAAACAATAGTTGGTGATTGAAGATGAAAAAGAATAAAGCTGGATACTGTGATTTGTGAGCAAAAATGTTTGTAACAAAAAATAAATTTTTATTAAGAAATGAAATTATTACAGGTGTTTCATAAATATCCTTAAGAATGAAATGAAAAATAAGTGCCTTTTAATTAGCATCTATTGTCTATTGTTTTATTTTGACTGATTGTAAAGGTTTTATTTTTAACTGAGCTGATTGCAACCCTTTAGCCGGATACAAACTAAAAGCACTCAATTTACTGCTCTTTGCTGCTAACTGTTTTACTTTCAGGTTGCAAAGTGATGAATGAGCAATCAGATGAAAGATGCTGCTGCACAAAATCACCAACACAATTCATTTTTTAATTACATAAGGTTAAAACTCCCCACTTCAATCACATTTCTCTCCTCATTGAACACCCTCAAAGACCAATGTCCACTTCCGCTCTTGTCATAAGAAATAGTGGCTTTTCTTTCAAAATGAATGAATATGGCGTTACAGTTTGTCGTGTTTGGTGTGAATTTAGATAAAGAATCATGCACACGTGTCTGAATATCTGGCAACCTAACAATCCTTGCTCAAAGTCTAAATATTTCAAGAAAAAAAATAATGTTCAATCTTTAACATTTTCTATTCGAGGGCGAGTAACAGAACAATACTGCTCTAGTAAAACCTGCTCCAACAAAACCGAAAACTTTTAGAAAATTCAACTCAAGCACCATCACAAATGCATTGTGAATTTACATCTTCTCAGCAACCCAAAATGAAGCATTTAGTTCAGGTGCATACCATAATGCTGCGGCATTAATAGCAGCAGGATGCATGAAGCCACAAAGGAGTTTAAAGGTAAGATGCTCTACTTCAAGCTGATATCACTCAGCCACTGCCGTGAGCCACAGCTCTGACACTAATCTCTCCCCATCTGCTGCTCAAGCTGACCACAGGGATTAAAAAAAAAAAAACGTTCTCTTCAAACGTCTACATGCTATCCTTCCTTTCTTCGCCTCATTCCATTACCTGTCAAACTCAGTGAACAAGTGAATAACAATGGAAGAGTCACTTTTATTATTCTGTTTTTTAAGGTGCAATATGTGTTTTAGGTCAATAAAGTCAATTATTGTGTAAAATTGTTTATTCTTAAAATGTATAAAATATTTAATGGACGATTTTTCATCCAGAATGTCAGCTAATATTGTTAATATGATATATTTCCCTATTCTGCTACTATTATTATTTGGTAATGCAATTTTGCATTAAGGCTAAGCCGAAAAAGTATTTTTTTTGTGCGAGTTAAATCATCAAACCTACTTTAACTACCTTTTTCAAGATTTTTGATGTTTTGTAATCACGCGGTTGTCATTTTTGAGTTTGCACTTAATTAGTTTTAGTTACATAATGTACACTGTATATTTTGTATAAGCTTTATTCTGATTTAATAAGGCAGTGAAAAAGAAATAAATGGAAACAAAATAGAAACTTCTGACGGCTTAAATTAGTTTTAGTTTTTTCTTCTTATTGCATTGCCAAAATGTATTTAATCTACAAACATGATCGGACTTGTATTGGGAGGAAATAAAGTGACCGGATTGAAAATATCGGGATCAGTACATACTCAAACACAAATCATCAGATTGAGAAAAAACCCTGATCAAAGCTTCCTTACTTAAAGCATTCATTTATTCATGAATCTCTGTTTGATGAAAGTTTGAAGCAGAAAATGACAAAATATTAAAATAACTACATGATCTGTTCTTTACCCCATTGTAAAGTTCCGAGTGCAGTTCAGACAAGCTTAAATTCTTGAAATGAAGACCTATGAGAGGAGGTAGAAAACTTTCACTAACTAGTTAAGATTGGGGTAGGTACTATGGCATAGGTATAATGGCAAGGAAAACTGGGAAAAAAGGCTCTACTGATGTAGACTGAGATTCTCACTACTGACTAAATAAAGAACATCGTGGAAGGCAGATAAGTCTCAGAATTTGGGTAAATCAGCCACTTCCTCCTTGACAAAGCATCATTACTAGGGTCAGAAATGGGTAAAATTATGTAATTTTGTTAATCAAGAATGACAAGAAACCCCAACACTTGGTGAGTGGCTCCCGCTTGAGTAGTCCCGTCTTTATTTATATGAACATTGAAGGTTTTGCATAAACAAAAGAGTAATAAAAAAAATCCTCCCCTCAAGAGATGTTTGGTTCAAAACAATAAGCATGGAAAACCTAATGGAGCAGGTATTTAAGGATGTGTTTTAGCTGTGAGATCTCTAGCTTTCACCCAAAAGGAAAACCTTCTTTCATTCAAATTGATCCAAATAAAAGTTTGGGTTTGAAGGTATGTGATTAATTAAGTATAAAACTATATTAATCATATATAACCAATTATGGGCATTCATTTTTGCTTATCTCATTTCATACTTATCTTCCACTACTGCCAAAAGTGCTGTCTTGTAGCTAAGCACAAGGGTCCAGGCAGTATGTTATTGTTAACACTTCATCTCCCATATAATAATTTTCTTTGTATTTTCCTCAGCTTTATGTTTATTTGTCATTCATAAAATTTACTTTTTGTGCCTTATGCGCACAAAAAAAAAAGAGTTTTGAATGGAATTCTAAAGATTGCTTTCTTTTAACTGATATATAAACTGATATTATTTACCTGATGTATAAAAGTTGTAAGTTCCTCTATCCTAAAGGTGCGACGTCACTATACTACTGTGTCCCATTGTGTGAATTCATCAAGGTTTAATTCAGATCCTTACTTTTCCTCTGTTGTACTCTGTATGAGGATACAAGTGTAAAATTTAAGGGCGTCATCCTTTGCAACGAATGAAAAAAAACAACAACTAATGCATTAATGCAGAAACTGATGACATGCAGAAAGAGTTGTAGGTACAGTCTATTAACCTGGAAAGCTTGACTGTTCCACTAGATGCCTTCAATCACTCAGAATATCCACTGAAGCTTGTTTACACATACTGATTAGTTTGTGTTGGGATAAGCAAAGCTTCCCCTCAAATTCTGCGGCTATAAATCTCAAACATTGGGAAAAACAGGAGTATGCATTTTTGGCCTGTTTTTACATAAATTTACCAGAATGTAATTATTTTGCATTAAAAAAATGGTGCTTTATCCATCAGCAATGCAAAAAAAATAACCACATTTAGAAAATGTATAATGTCTATTCGCACACCACCCTCCTGTTAAATTATTCTGCAGTAAAGAGTTTAGATAGTTCATGGGTCGTGGTCACCTGATCAAACCTGGCTCAACTGAATTTGGCATTTGAACAAACAGAGGGTCCACAGCTCAGCCATTACCATCTGAGAGTTCAATATCCAATCTGGAAACGGGCTTCAATAAACCAGCTTTAGTGGGCTTTATGCTGCCCCAGAGGGGTGTCTACCAATATGAAAAACCTGGAATCCATTTTGTAACACCACGCAGGCAAGCACCCATCCTGAATACAAATCATGTGTACTGCGACAGCGAGGACATCGGCGCATCCCTAAAAATATTACTGTCAGCAAATTGTCAGAGGTGCAGCTAACACAATATGAGGAGCTTTTTCATCAGTAGAACTCAGTAAATCAGTATAAGCAGCCCTCCTATCTGTTAAGAAAATTGGCTGCATTTTAAAACAAAAGAGACACTCGGTGATGAACTCCATTTGACCAACAAAGAACACTCGACTATGAACAAACAAAAAAACAGAGGTTTACTTACTCTGGAGAAAATGAGACATTTAGGCCAAAATACTTTCATAATCCTTTGCTGTTAACTTTTTGTTCTTAGCTGCAATGCCCATATAATCAACTGCATAACAACACATTACAAACACTGAATCATACATTAAAGGTTCAACATAAAAAAAAAACTTAAACTCAAGCAATCAAATGACCAATTAGATGAAGCGCTAATGCAACTCATCTCAATGAAGAACATACACATTGACACAGAAGTGAACTATAGCACAACCGCATCATTAAACAATGACAAGAAAATGTGTTTAGCTTACTAAAACAAGAAAAAAAAAATCACCAGAAATTGGAGAATTGTCTGTGACAGCCCAACAAGCTCAACCCAGCAGTGGGTGAGACAGGAGATACACAGCTTGTTTTGCATTGCACAACCATTTGAGGTGATTTAAAAACATCGAAAAGGTAGTATTTATCATAAACAATGTTTTTAAGGGTGCAGTGATGGTCTAGAGCAGGGGTGTCAAACTCAATTCCTGGAGGGCCACAGCCCTGCACAGTTTTGCTCCAACCTTAACTGAACACACCTGATTCCACTGATTGAGCTCCTCTGGGTTTGTTTGAAGCTATTTGTGTGTCTCCTGAAACAGGGTTGGAACAAAAACCTGCAGGGTCTGCAGCCCTCTAGGAATTGAGTTTGACACCCATGGTCTAGAGGGATCGAATATTTATTATACATGATTTAAAGTGGCACAATATGGCGACCTTAAACGATGAATGATTGTGTTTGAAATCCAACTGACGATCTACAACTGAAATAAATATAGTGATTACTGAAAATGTTAAAGGGAACATTTTAATGTATTAAAAACAAGATCTTCCAGTAGTCAGACCAAACATTTTCTTCTGGCTTTCCCAAAGTGCACACAAGCTGTTGCTCTATTTCTGAACTAATCTGATGCTTTAGAAGCTGAGATGAACAAATGCTTGTCGTCTGCTTTTGCAGGCCCCTGACAGGAACATGCAGTGCTTCGATGAGCATCCAAAATATGCTCTTATCTAACTTTTTCCACACAAGTGCACAAGTCAGCAGAGAAGCAGCACTTATTTCTTTCAGCACACAAGCTTTTATGTTCTGAATCACCTCTTAATAGTCTCCCAATAAATGTGCACAAACAAAGCTTCCAGAAAAAAATTCAAATTAAACCAAAAGAATTCACATTGCGAATCAAGGCCTAAACTAAAAAAACTGGTCGGACTTGATTTGTGGCCTATCTACTGCATCAATAGAGCATACTGTTCTCTTACCAAATACCTGAAGCTGCATGCCAATTTCTTTGATTAACCACACCCCTTTTATCACTTTCATACTACGGTGAACACACACAGGAGCAAATACAACACAACTCTGCATTTCTATCTAGCGCTAGTGCTCCAGCCTTCACACAGATGAGAACAGAGTAGAAATCCGATAACTGACATCAGAGCCATTTACAAGGCCCTTCTCCTGTAACTCTAGGGCAGGGGTCAGAAACCCGCGGCTCTGGAGCCGCCTGCGGCTCTTTAGCGATACCCTAGTAGCTCCCTAGAGCTTTTTCAAAAATGTTTGAAAATAGAAAAAGATAAGGGAGGTAAATATTTTTTTGTTTTAATACGGTTTAGGAGGAAAACATTCTTAACATTTTCTAATTATGTAAAAAAGTGTAGAATAAATATTTAATTTCGACATTTCTGTCAGTGAAAATTTGCGTCATATCCTGTGACACATGCTTCTACCAGCAGGGAGTGGGATGCCAGGCAGGTGGCTGCTGTAAACAAACCGGCGGCTGTTTGATGGGCCATGGACCCCAAAGAGAAAAAGAGAAAAATAACTGAGAGAACAGAGGATTCAATGTTTCTTGGACGAAGCATTTGCATTCATTGCCAATGCGGAAGGATCGCCTGAATATTTGCTCTGTAGCGAGAAGTTGTCCATTAACAAGAAGAATAATGTGGAAAGACATTTCCAGAGAAAGCATGCACGTATTTTGTAACAAAGTGTCTGTTTTTATAAAGTGATTTCTTATTTTTTTAAGAACATATTTGGAACGACACTGGATATTATCAAATCAAATTTAAACGGTATTAATTGTTGCGCAGATAAGGGGTAAGTTATACATGTTCCATTTTTATGTTGTTTTATGGAATCCTCAAAATAAAAATCTGATTTCTTTGTTGAATTTCTTTAATTTCATCAAAGTAATGAAACATAATTCCTTAATATTGCAATGAAGTAAAACTTGAGGCGGCATCGTGCAACAGAGTAGTCACGTGGTGCGTCATTCTCTACAGGATGCACCGCAGGGAATATAAACATTTAATCATGAAGGCTCATTATGTATTTGTAGCCAACTTAAGTCATTTTTATAGTAGGCTAATATAGATACATACAGCATGTGTTGCTTTAATTATAAGGCTTATACAAGGCTTTTAATTTTTTTGGTCCAATATGGCTCTTTCAACATTTTGGGTTGCTGACCCCTGATCTAGGGTCTAATGAAAACAGAGCAACTCAATTTTGGGAAAAAAAGATCACCATGATAATTTAGGTAATAATAGAAATGACAATATTTTTTAAGGAAGTATTTTCCAAAAGACAAAGATTAATTGTTTAAAATATTATGATCACTGTTCTAACTTTAACTTTATTAAGAAATCATGACAGAAAAATGGCATTTTAAGTAAAAATACATTTAGATTTAAGTATTTTAATTTTAGTTTAAATTTAAGTAAATTACAACACAAAGATTAAATAAGGAAAACATTCAATGTTAAGAAGATTTTTTTATTATCAAACATGAAGATTACAATTTCAACATGTTAGATTTTACTATTGTCTAAAATATTTTTTGTTTATTTTTGCTTTAGCTTCAGACGTGTATGAGTGCACATACATAAAGTAAATAATAGTAAATAGTAAATAACAACTTGATACTATGGATTTTTTTTTAGCAACAAGGCCTTAAATTTGTTATTAATATCATAATCAAAAATCAATTAATTGACCGGTTCTAATTGAAATTAATATTCCTATGCATATTCATATAGATGCTTGTGTTTTGAACTCTTTCATGCTAATTGAGACTATGATAAAAAAGGATATCATAAATCATTTTTGAACATACCTTTGCTGTAGAAATCCTATAAAAGGAGCCACTCCAGTCCCAGGACCCACCATCACTACCGGAACTCTGGGATCTGCTGGTAAGTGGAAGCTACTACTGGAACGAGCTCTGACAAGGACCTGGGCATGACAATAACAGCAAAATTAGCATCAACACTGAGGGACATCTGTATTCTTTCAACCCAATAGACAGCATCCAGCAAATCGGCATTCATTCACTTCAACCCATTCCCTTTTATCCCCAACCCCCCCCTCTCCAATCTGATCTGATCTGATCTGATCTGAAGGTGAGCAGGCTACCTAATGCGTGTTTCCTACAGCACTAACCTTCGGCAGGGCTGCCGCAGTGATGCTCTCTGAAACCAGCGGTGTGCCAAGGGGCTCCAGGATGGACAAGACGTGATCGGTGAGCCAGCCCGTGCACAAGCCAGTCCTGGATGGATGCTCAGGACGTGCTGGGAACTCCACCACATTGAACACAAAATGAACTTTACCAGGATGCTGAAGGCTGCAGCTGAGAAAACAACACAGGAATCTAACAAATTTACAAATATCAGATTAACTAATGTAAATTTTTACTGTATAGTTGCAAAACAAAAATAAACTTAAATTAATAATGTAAATAACATTCAATTCATTAAAGCAAAATTAAATACAGGAAATTAAAAATCTAAATTTTGAAAAATATTTGATAAATACATTTGAAATAAAACACAACTACCATCTTAAAATATAATGAAAAAATGATTAATACAAAATAAATGAACTCCAGTAACGCAAAGGTAAATTAAATACTTCAATTATATTTAAACCATAGAAATACATTTAACACTTACATCTAACTAATTAAAATATCTAAATAAACATCTAAATAAATCAACTTAAAATTAAATAAAATACAATGAATTACATTTCTTCAAGAAATACTAAAAAGAAAACATAACTCATAAAAAAACAAACATGATTCAAATAAGAATAAAAATAAATGTATTCAAAATAACTTAAAAATCACAAACTATTTCATTCATAATGAAATTAAAATTTAAGTAGAGCAACAAATAATGTTTTAAATAAAAATAGAAAGCATTTCAATAGAATGAAATCAAACTTAAAACAACCAACAAAGTTAATTTAAAACTCAATTTAAATAAAACAGTTGTTTAACAAAAAATAGAAAACAATAAAAAACATTTTAAAATGATAATAGAATTAAAAACTCCTTTCGAATAAAAGAATACTAAAAAAGACCTTTGAATAAAAATATCAAATTAATTTAAATGAAAATAAAAACAAACACAATTATGTTTAGTTGAACTAAATAAAAATGATTGTTCCTAGTATCAAAGTAACAGAAATGAGAAAAATAGACTAAATTGACTAAATCAAACCACAATTCCAGCGTCTCAGACAGCAGGAACACTTTGTATTTGGTGCTCTTTTTATGAGAGCACTGTAATCTTCTCATTTACAGCTGTTTTTAATCTAACCTCTCCAACAAACTCATACAATTAAACATTTGCAGTAAAATTGCACTCAAACAAATCTTGAAATACAACAATAAAAAAAAAACTTATTACCAACATATAACAACTTTAAGCCGCTGAGGTAACATGTAAAAGAGGAGACCAACATCTTCCGGGTGTAACCCTATTAAACCAGCAGTCCCTGACTTCCTGTCCTGAGGTCATCGTGTACATGACATTTAATTCACATCTGTGACGATAAACCATAAAAAAAGGATGGGGATAAAAAATAATGACCTGAAACCCACACATGCCTCTTCATTTGTGTGTCTAAATATAAAGCACAGGTGCATGAAACAAGGTCTCGTACCTGGCAGCAGAGTAGGCTCGAGGTTGAAGCTTTGGCAAGTGTTCTGTAATAAAACAAAGATTGGGGAGGAAGATGATGTACAATTAGATTGCCGTTTGTATGAAAAGAACCATTTAAAATAACTAAACAAAAACATAATATTAATTGTTACCAAGATTTCTTTGATATTAATTAGTTAAGCATTCATTGATGGCTAACTTTCCTAACAAGCATTAGTTAAGCACCAATTAGCGATTAAAGATCAACTAGGTCCCAAATCCCCTTTTGGCTAAGCATACATATAATATTAACGTGTCCATTATCATGTGTTTCCATATTGATTATTATGCAGGAAAATGCACTTCCTGGGGGATTTTCGAGTTTCCGAGAAGAAAAAGCTTATTATTGTTAATAAGAAAAATCCAACCCCCTTCCAAACCAAATTCTTTCTGCTTTCGGCTCAAAGATTAGAACAGGGAAATACTGTTTTAGCTCTTAAGTCAGTTGACACTTGTTACGTCTCTTGGATGTTAAAGGGTCTAGGGGAAGACGCACATTTAAGATTTGTGAATAATTTATAAGCTGTGGAAACAAAAATACCCAAAGACCCAATTTCCAAATAGTGATATTTTATTTACAGTGGAAGCAAGACAATAAAACAACAACCCACCAGAACACAACTACTTATTTACACAAGAATCCACACACGAACTTCACCCCTAAGAGAGAGATGATTGAGTGGCGTCCGCGAATCCCTAATCTGAGGAAATAACGCTCTAAACTACAAAGAAAGAACTAAATGACTCAGCGGCTATAAAACGCTGAACTAATCTACTCTATTCTTTTACACAATGGGTGACGCACACTCTTCTGACTAGTGGACATAACAAGTTATTACCTGAGTGATGTTAGTGTATGTCACGTGACGTCTAACTATTCTCCCTCCTCGGGGTGATCGAAAGACTGTCAAAGTCACGCTTCAATTTAACTCAGCAGAGTATCTCACACGAACACTAACAACAGCAAGAAATAGCACAGCACCACACCATCTAACCAGCTCCTCTCGAAGACGGTGTCTCTTGAGTCCTTTATACAAATGATGGTGATGTTCCGACCGATGATTGGTCCCCTTGTTGTGACGTCATGAAAGATGGCGATCTTTGATTGGCGGCTTGGGTGGACATCATCCGGAACGACGGTGATGGACAGGATCCACAGCGAATGGGAGCTAGAAGGTGGACTCAAGCATTCATTGATAAAAACAACTTGTTAGGGAAAACAAAAGAATAAGTACAACATTGGCCGTAACACCCCTTCCCTTAAAAACAAACCCCTGTTTGTAAACTCTCAAACTCTGGAAAGAGCATCGGCCAACACATTTTCAACACCTTTCTTGTGTTTAATCTTTAAGTTATAACCCTGCACACACAATGCCCAGCGCATCAACCGTTGATTTTGGTTATACATACGAGACAGGAACACAAGCGGGTTATGATCTGTAAACACTGTTATCGGTAGACAACTCGAACCCAAATACACTTCAAAGTGTTGGACTGCAAGTAACAATGCAAGTGTCTCTTTTTCAATTGTGGAGTAATTTACCTGGTGTTTCGTAAACTTTCGTGAAAAGTAACTAACTGGGTGGTCAACTCCCTGTGCATCTTCCTGAAGAAGCACAGCACCTGACCCCACAGCACTTGCATCGACTTCCAGCTTGAATTCAGACATAAAGTCAGGTGCAACCAACACCGGTGCATTGCAGAGTAGCGTCTTAATACAATCAAAAGCCTTTTGGCATTCATCTGACCACACATAACCAACCGAAGGGCTAAGTAAGGAGGTAAGAGGATTAACGACCGTAGAGAAATTTTTGCAAAAGCTTCGGTAGTACCCAACCATGCCAAGAAATCTTCTTAACTCTCTCCGAGTAGTCGGCATTGGGAACTCTGAGATGGCTGTGACTTTTGCCTCCACAGGACGAACCTGACCTTGTCCAACCTCTTTACCAAGATAGGTAACTGTTGCTTGCCCAAAATTACATTTTGCCAGATTAAGTGTGAGCGAAGCACTGGCAAAACGCTCGAATACGGTTCTTAAGACAATCACATGCTCTTCCCATGTGTGAGAATAAACAATGACGTCATCGAGGTATGCACTAGTGTTGTCCACACCACACAGGACTATATTCACTAAGCGCTGGAAAGTAGCTGGAGCATTCCTCAATCCAAACGCCATGGAATTGTACTGCAGAAACGAATCCGGGGTGACGAAAGCAGATACATCAGAAGCTCTGGGAGTAAGCGGCACCTGCCAATATCCTTTCAACATGTCTAGCTTAGAAACAAAGCGAGCGGAGCCCACATTATCCACGCAATCCTCCATGCGCGGCAATGGATAACTGTCGGGCACAGTGACTGCGTTAACCTTTCGAAAGTCTGTGCAAAATCTGAATGAACCATCTGATTTCGGTACCAGCAGACATGGGGAACTTATAAATTATTTTTAAAATAGTGATATTTTATTTACAGTGGAAGCAAGACAATAAAACAACAACCCACCAGAACACAACTACTTATTTACACAAGAATCCACACACGAACCACACTTAAATGATGTTTCATTATGAGCAGGTTAATGCTGATACTAAACATTTGAAACATGCAAATAAAGAAATAACATATTTTGTTGAGCCTGTGAATCTAAATAACTGATCCCCAAAAATCAATCATCCTTTTGGAAAAAACTTTTCTTTTTCAAAAAATAAAAACATCAGGAACAGAAATTACAACAACAAGCCAGTTGTAAACTTTTTTTTGAGCAGGAAAATATCAGTCAAACATGTGCATAACACAAAATAAATAAACAAACTGGAATTTATATCCCAGCATATATATATATATATATATATATATATATATATATATATATATATATATATATATATATATATATATATGTGTAAATATGTATAAATATATACATATTTATACAATTCCGCTATCTATGTGGCTTAATACGGGACCTAAGTCCTAATTTCTTGTATGCGTGAATTGCAAGAAAGAAGCATGCTCAGCTATTCTGGTTTGTGGAGGAGTTTTCTGACTGAAGTTTAGGATTCGACAATGTGGATTTAAGTCTTTGCTTTGTTTATTTTCTGTTCAGAAAGGATTCCCGTCGAGTGATTTCATCCACCATACAACAGATACAAAACCAGCCATTTTAAGTCATTTAAAATATATTGTAAGGGTCAAAAATCTGGAACTGTAATGATCGACTACATCCTGCATAACAGTTTGTTTTATAATATGACTAGTTTATTGCTTAAATAGGAGATTGTTCTTAAGGGGTTCTGGTGAAAGCCTGGTGATTTATCATAAACACTTTGAATCTTTGAATCGCCTCATATGTTCATTTATATTTCTTCCAAATGCTTTAAAAAAAGAATGTTTTGATCACATTGAAAGGCAGAAAATCAGCTTGCACCACACTGAGGCCCTGTCCGCACGTACACTGTTGTTTTGTAACCGCACTTCTTTTTTTTTTTTAAGTTAATTTGAAAATGCTGATGTGATTTTATGGAAATGCTACTGACTAATTTCTGTGTGGACAGGACAACCATGCAAATTCTAGTTCAGGCAGAGTTTGAAGGAGGTCTAGGAGATCTTTAATACAACAGCATTTGCTCAGAGCTCCATTTGTTTAATGGAGACTGAACGAGGGTTTGCGCTCCAGCTCTCTGTGCTAAAGCAAATCTTCTAAGATGTACACAGCTACACAAGTACAAAATATATTTAATAATGTGTTAATAAAAGAACAGACGCATCAAACCACAGCAATGTGTGTTATTGCTGCAGACGCGCTCATCTCGTACAAAAACAAAAAGCACCCGTTTTGAAAAACTACCATTTGATCCTCAGATAATAAAGTTTAGAGAGTGAAATAGTTATCTTTGTGTGAGCTGTACTTCCCAGCCATTAAAAGGGAGCGCTGAACTCTGAAGAGTTTCAGCTTGGAGCCGAAAGAAGATTTTGATTGGTTGATTTAACCTCAATGTTTGAAGAGTCTGCTGCCCTCTACTGGGTAGACAAACTATCTGCATTGTTTCATATCATTTCACCTGGTTTTGTGTTTGGATGCTGGATTTTTTCTACCCGTGCTCATGTGAACTCAATTTTTTTTGTAAACGGGGTAAGAAAAAAACAAACATTTAAAAAAAAATGACTGGGTACATTTTTTCCTGATAGCCCCTTGAGTTCCACTCTTCTTCTAAATCCCTGGTTGCTTCAGGTTTCACCCCCACCTTTTACAAAATCAAAAAAATTAGAATATGCGTTTTCACATATTGAAAAATTCATGTATTACTAACATTAGCTTAGATATTCAAAACCATTATCCATTTCAGGCATTTTTACAAAATATTGTAACGAATCAAACTCTATGTTAATCAGTTCTGGGCTGCAGCTCAAATAACATGCTTAAATTCTCCATCAGTCAACAACTGACAATTTTCTCCAATTCACATAAGAGATGAATCAATTTCAACATGTTCACATTCAAGCACACCATATGTTTACTGAAGATGCTCGATATTATCAATTAGTTACAATTAAAAATCCAATATCGGGATAAGCTGTTGCAATTACAGGCTCTTGTCAGCGCAACCAAATGAATTTAAAGGCACAAGCTGCTCTGTTTTTCAACATAAAAACTGTCTGGAAAAGTCAGGAGAGTAACTGATAGAAGGATAATAATGATTTCCTCATCATAAGTAACAAATGCAGAGTGGTCTTAAAATAAAAAGATATTTGCTCTACCAGCATCTTATAGAATCAGCACATCAGTCACAGTTACATTCATTTAGGTTAAACCTTTACATGCAAATAAAATCAGAGCAGTAAACCCTCGTTCTGGTATGCATTGATGACCAAGGATCAGCAAGTTATGATTACCTAGCAGTTCTGTAAATCTAAAGCAGCCTAGCCATAAATAATTTCAGCTAAATCCGCTGTTGCATCAAGGTAAAGTGACAGCAAATTTCCCGCTTTGATGGAGACTTTTAATGCATTTCACTGCTGAGTTTTCCTGCACAACACATGTCCAACTTACGGGTTGACCAATTATAATGGAAATTATTCTACATAAACACGAAAAATTTGCTTTGAAGAATTAAAACATTTATGTGCAACATTACTTTTTTTAGTTAAGAAAAAAAAATGTTTCACCTATTTTCAAGTTGTCAAATAGTTAACTTGTAATGTTATTGAAGTTTTTTTTTTATCAATTTGTTCAAACAAGAATCAAGAGTATGAAGTATGTTAAATATACGTTAAAGGTGCCGTATCATGTAAACTTGACTTTTCAGGCATTTTTTGCGTGTTTTAGTATTGTCTCCTCATTAAAAACATGCCTCAAGTCATATTCAGATTGATTCATGTTTGTGAACTCCTATATTTTTCTAGGAGCTCAAAACAGTTTGAGGCCTGTAGTCTTGCTCATTAGCTAAAGCACAACCCACTAGCCAATTATATGTAGCGCTATTATAGCTCATCTCAATGAATAAGGTATGCACAGACCCGGAAGTAGAAGTAGCAGAAACGCATCGATAATGATGAAAACAAAAAAATTATGTCTTTGGATGTCCTGGATAAAAAGTGACTTTTTGGCACCAAAAGATTTAATAACCAGTAATTTAATAACCAGAAATGGGTGGCATGGGTGGATTTTCTGTGCCAACAAGAAAAACCTATAAGGGGGCATGGCGGAAACGGGCAGTGGGGAGAACATGAGATACACAACATATTTGGTGGGGCATAACTATTTGAGGTGACTCAAAAACATTGTTTACAACAAACATTGCCTTTCGAATCTCATTAAAGGTGTCAAATATTCATTAAAAAGGATTAAAAGGATTATAATTTGGCACCTTTAATGGAACAAAATTATGAATACTGAAAAAAAAATGAATACTGTTAAACTTTTGTGTAGTTTGCACTCCTTTCACCTGCTTAAATACACTTCAGTGGTGCCCAATAACATGTATAATAATTTTTGGAATCTGAACAAATGTTTGTTGTTGTTGTTGTTTTTTAATCTTGTTTGTTTCTCACTCACTGGTCCAATCAAGATCACACTAGCGCTAAACATAAACACAAACCAAGTATCAAACAATAAAGTATATTTTTGCAGATTGTAATTTTTAAGATGGCTGCAGCCACTGATGAACTTAATGTCGTACATTAACAGTAAACAGTACATCAAAAAGAGATGTCATCTAACAGTGCTAGTACACTAACTCAACACTTACAAAATGCAGTGTTTATTTCCTTGTCGTGAAACATAAAAATAATTACTTTTCAAATTTGACTGGTAAGTCACATAATAAAGTAATCTACATCATGTCTGATTTTACAACATCATTGTCTAAATACCGCAATAAAATACAAAAAGAACCAGCTTTTGTTGAGGTGAAATGAGAAATTGAGTAAAACAAGTCAGCTCTGAATTTTATTTTGTCTCTTTCTAAAAACAAAAGCTTGATATATCCAGGAAACCTATAAGATTGATGTTAGATCATCTAAAACAGGTAGACTTTAGTAATGTGTCTTTGTATAGGACAAGCTTTATTTGTTAATATTTATGCAAACAAAATCGTGATTAATTCTCTTCAGTATATGTAGACATTTCTCCCAATTCATTCATCTTTATTTAAACAGCCTTCTCATTTGACTGTAAAAGTAATTCCCAAGGACTCAATGTTTAATGATACTTTGGCTTTTATAAACTCAGAGCAAAACAGGACCTCTTATCTGATGAGATCTTACTGCCATCTGGTGGCATCAATAAAGCAAACCAAGGACAATATTAAACACAAGTATACGGCCATGAATGTTCAGGTCGATCTGTGTAATCGAAGCGTGTACAACAAATTTAAAGTTCTGTCAATTTTTTTGCCATTTACCAGTAGCACAAACCAATTAAAATATGGCATATCTGTCTGATTTAGATTTAAAAGACATTCTTTGTCACCTGCTGCCAAAACGGGACATTTTCTGTCTGCCAGTCCAACAAGTCTCATATCCCTTACATTTAATACACTAGAACATAATTACTCTACAACATAACTACTTGACCACCTTCTACTAACTATTATTAATGCTCAGAATCATGCATAAAATCCTTCTCTCTCTTTAAATCCATCTCTTTAATTTGTTGTTCCAAATCTGTTCCCTTATTTCCATAAACCTCCCAAGAACTGTGGCCCAGGCTATATTAACTTTGAGGAGACTCAAAAATTCTTTTTAAAAATTATCATATAATGACACTGGAAATGTAGGGTAAAATACAAACACAGGAAGACCATGTGAAAGATAACCACAAGTTTGACTGCTACTCGATAAGGTGCTCTGTGAGCCCTAGTATGAGGGCTCAACTTCCCGAGACATAAGCCTTGATAAGTGCTCCACAACAGGTGGGCAGTTGTCTTCTGGTGGATGGGGAAATCGACCGGTCACCGGTTCAATTCAATTCCCGGATCCACTGAGTGGTGAAACACTTGCTCTCCCATCTTTGACAACCACAGCTGTGGTGCCCTTGAGCAAGGCACCAAATTCACGACTGCTCCCCGGGTGCTGCAGTCATGGCTGCCCACTGCTCCGGGAGTGTGCTTGTTCACTGCTGTGTGTGTACACTGGGATGGTTTAAATGTAGAGCACAAGTTTCGAATATGGGTTACTCAATATCTGCTCAACTGGTCACTTTCACAAAGAAATAAATAAATATAGATAAACTGGATCTGCTGTTTCCATTAAAGTGAGAGGAATCAGCAGATGATCAGTGATGAAACTTAAAAGCACTACCAAAAAGGCAGAGAGACTTAAAAATTGGACTGCATCAGTTGTTGTGAAGGATTTACACCCATTCTCAGGATTACAAAACTAGGGCTTAGAGTCCTGCTGCAAACATTAGATTCTGTTCAGGTCCTTACAACCTTTATCACTGTAATAGCCACATTTTAGTCATTTTCTCTCAGGGATTTCTCAGGTATCGAAAACCGAGGGAATAAGTATGATTTCAAACTCTGGCAACCCTAACCATCACTTTTACAAAGTTGGGTGTTTATGACCATTTTCTTAATTTCTAGCAACCCCAACATATCACGTTTACATATATAAGTCTTATGTCAATATCTGGCAACAGCAATCACTTTTAAAATTTTGAGCATTTATGCGTGTACATAGGCGAAAGATGTTTTAAACTATGCATGTCAACCCCAAGCAACAACAAAAACACATACCAAATGAGCTCTACATGGTCATCAGAATAATAAGAACTCTGAAAAATTATTTAAGACATTGGATCAATTAGATATAACACTTAAGACAATTAGAACATTGAAATTAAGACATTTAAGGCTTTTTTAGATGCAGCGGAAAACCCTGAAGACATTCCATTAAAGGGCTCATGCCATGTTGAGCCTTTCAGTGTGATTTATAAGTAAATTGCATTTAAAAATGAATAAACATTTTTTTTAAATAATCTAATCATGGACGTTCCCAAACAAAAAACTGATTTTTTTTTTTTTTATCTGTATTTATTCGCCCCATTAATGATGTCACACGTGTCCCATTGTAACGTCCTGGCTGGACATGAAACAGCCGACTTCCCTCCTCCTAGTGATGCTCTATCCACAAAGCAATGCACACAACTTGGACTTGTGTTATTTAAGATGGCAACAAGGATTCAAAAGAAATACTCAGTTCCAGGATGTACAGAAACCAAACATCAATACGACTCTGGCTCATGGAAGTCAGGGTGTATCTTCGTGTTCCCTCCAAACGCCATTATAGTTTCTATCAATTGCTGCTAGCTCAGAGTTGACCTTGCTCAGAATTAATCCTTCTAATTTCTCTCAAGATGTCAGACTAGGGCTGTAGCTATCGAAAAAAAAAATTATTCTGGTATTCTACTGAAAGTTTAATAGAGTAACTGAGTAATCAGATACAAACAAAATAATGAGTAACGTAACGTGGCACTACCAGTGCCTGCCACTCCACTCGCCCATAGAGATTCAATGATTGATGCTATGACTATTATTACATCAAAGGTGCTTTAAATGCATTTATTGCAATATTGATCAATGCGGAACTGTATGTGTAGATTGCCAATAACGTGGCATAATAAAGATTAGAGTCGAAGCATCCTAAAATGTGTTTATAAAGTTGAATGTGCTGTTCTAGAGCACAAACTAGAGGAGAAACCCCCATGTGAAACGACGGTGTCTTTAACTTTCGTTTCATAAAAGCAGTTTACGCTTTATAATTGTAGTATTTTTTGACCCATTTACAGCATGGTATTTTGCAAACATGCTCATAATTAAGTTATTATTAATATCTGGACTGCAATAAAGGAGTGGAACACAACAGATGAATGTTTTTTCCAGTCAGTCTACATCTTGCTTTCACTACACTTGCTTTAAGGACTGCACAAGTTTAATGTTGGGATGCTTTAATGTTTGGCATGGATTAAAGTACCATTATCCTTGGCCAACATTAATATATTAAAAATTTATTTGTATTTGTGCTGTAGATTGAGCATTTAATGTTACTTCGATCTGGCGACACCCTTCTCCATAGTAACTTGCACTTGGTCACTGTGTTATGAAAGCTAACGAAGTCTTACTTCGCAACGAACTCTTTAGTGTATTGTTAAGATATTAAAATAAGTTAAAACAGGCAAAAGCCAATGTGAAGCTCCTGGTGAAATTTTAGAACAAAAAGGAGACTGTGACTTCTTTACAAACCATGATCTGAATTTTCTGAATGAAGCCACAACCCTCATCTCTCCTCAGGATTGATTGTTTCTCAGTTTCAGTCTAGCGGGGCTTCACAATTGGTGGTTGGTGTCAAAAATAACCGTACAACTTAAAATGATAATTATATGGTCGCTAAAAGAGTCCAAGTAGAGTGAATCTGTTAACGATTACTAAACTGTGATCTAGCACTAGCATTCAGTGATCCTTGAATGGCTGTTCGTGACTGGTGAACAAACAGACCTTGGTCAACACCTCCCAGCCAATCAGAATCCAGTATTCAGACAGACCACAGCATAAAAGTGATTAATAGAGGCTTTCAGGGTGAAGGATTTTCCACCGACTAATTTTTGTAACGGAGTTATTCGAGTAACTCAAGGAATCGTTTTAGCTCTACGTCAAACAGTCTCTTTGCATAAACATCATGAATGCACAAATCACAATCCAATAGGTGATAAACTGGGGAGTGGAGAAATCTCAGCCTATTTCTGGAAAAAGCATGGGCTACAAAATGAAGACATTAAATGTGATTTTACTTAAAAATAGAGGCTTTATAAGTTATTTCCAATTTCCAATACAATTAGACCAATGTGATAAATTACAAATGTGCATATTATTAAAAATAGCACAACGTCACTGAAACTTTATGCATAAAAACTATGCCACTTAAGTGTAAAAGCACTAGTGCTTAATGATTGAGATAATTAACTATAAAAAAAAGATAGTTTAATGCCATTATTGTTTCATTTTAATATTTGTCATGTTTACATTTATTAAAATGAGAATGTTTTTTTAGGAAAAAGATTACATCAAAAGCAGTGATGATTGGGTAATACATACAGGCGCAACTCTTAATAAACTCTGCTAGTGATACATGGATCTAGAAGAATCAATAATCAGCTAATAATTCAAATGTGACCTTAATAATCAATCGAATCAAAAGGTACCCCAAGACCTCCAACTCTGGTTTTTCCCTCACCTATCAGAAGGCTGAGAGGAGGAAGGCAGGAAGGGAAGGCTTGAAGGAGATCCAGCACACACACATGGGTGTCCCTGATAAAGCTGTTGTAGTCGTTAGAGCCTTCTTTGCTGCAGAGCTCCAGAAGCCTTCTTTTCTCTGAGGCATTGTGAGTGCACTCAGCCAAAGCTCGCACAAATGTCTGAAAGAGCAAGAAACCAGAGTACGCAGGTTAGTCTAAGAACACCTGTCTCTGTGGCATTAAATTTACAGATAGAGAAAACGTTGCCAGAGAGCCTGATATAATGAGAGGTTTATAACAACGAATTACTTTTTTTGGAATGCTCCTTATCTCCAAACACCAGGTGATCACACACTGCAAAGAGGCGTTCTGTGGGATGTGAAGGGGAACTTTTGCTGCTGCAAGAGAAAAATACACATTAGAGTAATAAACTTTTCGGCCTAAAAGTGGCTCTTAGTTGTGATAGGAATTCTCAATTAAACATGCTTTCAGAAAAATTAACCAAAAGAAAATATCACCTTAATTAAAAATACAGTTCACGTTACCCTTTAAAGGCCTCTTCAAATGAGTTTTATTGCAATGATTTGAAGCCTTTGTCTTAGAACTGTGTCACATCTCATGTGTGACTCTGCTTTTAGTTTTTATAGGTTAATCATTTATGACAAATTACAAATAATAAGCAAATAAAAATGAATAAAAACATTAATTTGAACACCTTGATTAAATATGAAAGATTTGCATTAAAGTCAAACAAATTATATCCCTCCAATAAGGTGTAGACTTTTATCGAGTTTGCTCATGTGAGAAGAAAAAATGGTGTATTATTTAAAAAATAGGAGTTATTAATATATTTTTTATTTATTTGTGTGGTTACATCTTGAAAGAAAAATCAAGCGCATAAGCATTACAAAACGGTCTACACAACAGTATACCGCTGTGCATAAAGTCTTGTTTGTTTTCAGTTTGGAGAGGTTTCTTTACGCTGCTAAACACATTATTGTTTTAGATTGATTATACATGAACACCGGGTATTCTAGACATATCGCTCTGCTGCTGTGGGGGAATATTGTAGGTGAAAATCGCAGAACCAACAACGTCAAACACCCTGGCGGCTAAGAGCGCCATGATTAAATGCGCTTTGATAGTAAATTATTGCACAGGCATATAGTTAATAATAAACGCAAAAATATTTTTTCTCGTTTATATAGTTTTTAAAATCATTAATGCCCAAAATAGTTAAATTGTATTAAGTGCACAGCCCTAATTTGAGCACCTGTCTGAAAGGCGGAACAATTGACTAGTAGTGCTAGTGGAGCTGTGATATGAATAACGTTGCTCTTTTATTAAACACACAAAAGGAGACAACTAAAATAAACCACACTGTCTGTAAATACTGATTGGGACCGTATATAGACCAGACTGATGACATTGCGAGCTCTTACAATCAATATTGTGCATTTGTCGTTTTAGAGCATTTGGTTTGTAATAGCGTTGTTGTATCAAATTTCTTAATCTTATAATTCCAGGTTGTGCCATTCCATAATTAAAATTCCCTCCATGATATTTTTCACAGAACTGCCACAGAACACAAGACATAAGCACAAAGAGGACAATCTTTTTGGTGATTGAAAGTAATAAACTGTATGCACGTATAATTAAAGTTGCCTAGAGATTTACATTTAAAAGTAAATTTTCCACTTTCAAGATAACCAAGAAGATTTTTTTCCAGTATATATAAATTTATATGGTAAATTTATGTAAAATAAAACAAATATATTTATGTAGTTTATCCGAAGAACAGACGCTAGGACTGACAGAGATCATAAGGCCTCACTAGCATCACTTCCAACAGCAACCTGGTTTCCACATCCAGGTACTAACCAGGCTCTATGAAACAGATTATTTATCAGATCGTTTAACAGGTAACATACTAAATGGCAGATATAACTCTGTTGTCTTCTTTAATGTGTTTTATAAGGATTTTGGCTAACTTGGTGTGCTAGCGGTTATATTTAATCAATAGCATGAGGATGAGATTGAAACATGATATTAATTATGAGGAACTTGCCTCCAGGTGAAGACCTGAAGGCAAGGTGAAGACCTGGAGGCCTCACGCAACAAAGTTGCATTACAGCCATGTGTATGCAGCTTTTAGGTTCACAGAGAGATTAATGCTTTTCTCCAGCTGAGAACAGAACTGGCATACATACTGATTTTGTGGGTAGGCTCCAGGATAGCGACTAACGGGCCATGAAGAGAATTCTCAAAGAAAAAAAAATTCTCAGCAAGTTTGTTACAATCATGTATGATTAAGAACAGCAATTATTTCCATTTCTGAAGTTAGTCTGTCTACTTCTCTAAGAACTCATTTCCTCGAAACGTATTATTGTTTATTTTTTACTGAAAAATTTCAGTAAGTATTTTTTACTTTTAATAAGTAAAATCTGACTGGTTGTCTCTTGAACACTGGATTTTAGCAACAACGCAACAAGGCGTTGAGTGAGTTTGTTACAGACACGTCAATCAAGATGCATCACTCCATTACAACAATCCAATTGCAGCAAGTTTGTAATAGAAATGTAAAAAGCTGATTGCACACAACACGGATTGATGCAGATAGACAAATCAGTGGTAATCTGTATTTGGTGACTTCTAAAGCTCAAAGAAAAGGCTTTGTTTTAAATAACGTCATACCTTTCTTTGCACTGTTTTTAAGCAAGTCAACCTGAACAGCAGAGTTTTTCTGCCTCTCCAGGTCCAGCCTGAGCAGCAGATCTTCAACTTCACTTTCCCGGTTTGGACAGAAGATATCAAATGCATCTCCAGGCTGATAAGAAAGCTCATTTTCCTAAAAAACAAAACAAAAAAACAACAACATCCATTTCATCTTTGGTAAAAAAATAAATAAGTAAATGTTTGTCCAAGATTGTGTTTTGATGCCATGATATTCCTTACCATTATTACTTTTACACAAGGCAAATTATCTTCATCTTTGTCTACTCAAAATCTGTTTCCATGAGATTAAACTCCTGCTGGGATTTTTCAAGCTTGGTTCAAGAGATACTCCAATGGCTTCAAAAGAGCCCAAAGGAGTTTAATTAGTAGAATCAGGTATGTTCAGTTAAGGTTGGAGCAAAACTGTGCAGGTCTCCAGGAGTTGAAACCAAAAATAGCATGCTTGTTCTGAGCTTACTGTTCCCAACAAATACAGAACAAACTATTACAATTCCATGTGTCTTTGTTATGTTTGGAAAAACAAGTCATGTCTTAAAAATAACAAAATTGATGTCACTATATTAAAACTATTTTTTGTGTTGCCTATATTTACCTTGAGGATATATTGTAAACATTGATTTTTCTCTGAAAAACGTACAGGATAGGGGTAAACATTTTAAAATCAACCATAAAAATATATATATTTTAAAATGTCAAGCTACATAAAATGCTGTCTCAGAGGAAAAATGTTAATAAACAAGTCAAGTTAATAAACAGAAAATTCTGTATACTTACTGAAAGATCAAGCTCTAGTAGGATGGTCGTTTTTACTCCATCGCCTTGAGTTAATTTAACAGCTTTTGAAATTGGCACTTCTTGATAACTGTCTTTGTAAAATGTTTCCTGTGAAATAAAAGCACACTAATTAATGTGTATAGATGTTGTGTGACTTTATAAAGCTTATGTGTCAAACTCAAAGCCCGCGGGCAAGATGTGGCCCGCCATGTAATCTAATGTGGCCCGCGAGAGCCATATAGTATGTCTTCAGTCTGTGTGGATTTTTTTTTTTTTCGCTAAACAAAATTACACCAATGAGTTCAGATAAATGCCATCTGCTGGCTTGCTGCCATACTGCGAGATGGTGCCTCAGTTACAGCTTTGCCGGTACCGATGCCCCCACTACCATTTTTCCATTTTTTTTAACAATGTCTTTAAACAACCTTAGATTGTTGGGTTCATCAAAACGACCTCGGTTCCTATGCACCCACCATGCCCCCGGCTGGGTTTTGCTTGTTGGCATACAGAAAAGGCACCTATTTCTGACCAATACATTAATCTTTTCTTCTTCTTCTTCTTCTTTCGGCTGTTCCCAGTTTAGGGGTCGCCACAGCAAATCATCTGTTTCCACCTAACTCTGGCCTCAGTATCCTCTACTCTTGCACCAATTACCTTCATGTCCTCCTTCAGCACACCCATATAACTTGTCTTTGGCCTTCCTCTTGCCCTCTTACCTGGCAGCTCCATCTCCAACATAACTACTATCCCTTCTCTGCACATGTCCAAACCATCTCAATCTGGCTTCTCTGACTTTGTCTCCAAATATCTGACAACACATATATACATACATCACAACCTAAGGAATGTTTATGATCAGGGAACAACACAAACCAGCCAGCAATGTCTGAAAAGTTGCACTTACATGATATGGCACCTTTATTATTATTTATTTTTATTAAAGCAATGCATTCATTGAGGAGTTTCATACCTTTCCAGTTGTTAACTGCACCAACAGCACCTCCAGAAAACGAGGAGGAAGAGCAGGAACATTGAGAGAACACTCTGATAACGGTGCCACTGATTGCTTGAGAGATGTTACCGATGCTGTAGAGCCCAACTCTGCTTTTCTGCTGTCAGGTTCATTAGTTTTTCCTTTAGATGATTCTACTTCAGTTAGCTTTAAAAGACGGAGATCAACTTCCAGGTTCTGCTCTTGATTAGATATCTGCGTATGATCACCACAGGTAGCGAGTGATGGATTTAAAGAGGACATGTTGGAAAAGGCGTGTTTCAAAGCTTCCCAGAGCCCCCCAATCCAAGGATCCACTACTATTTCTAATCTGGGAAAAAAAAAAACTACAGTTTTAAATTACTGGCAATAACATAACTAATTGTCCAAGTATTCATACTCACCCAGTACCATCGTCTGCATGCCCAGAAGCAAAGAAATGTTTAGCACCAAGTTTTTGCAAGCATGCATCAATTGTCTTGCCACCGTTGCAGAAATTTGTATAATTTGTATCTCCTAAACCTGAAAAATATTTTGCATTTAATCATTCAGTATTGAAAGGGTGAGGAACTATGAAACTGAATGTGTTTAATCTGAACATACAGGTGCTGACTACACACTTAACTGAAAAAAAATAAACTCTTATATGTCTTCCCCATACTACATGAATTCACCTTCAATTGTTAGCAACATATTACACTGGTTAAAACCAGCCCCATATATAGATTGCAATGAGACCAGACCAAACAGTGAACAGAGGGAATGATTGTGAGCAACGACATCAGTCAGTTGTAGCAACTCTTCATAACATGATTAAAATATATTATATTATAAAACAATATCAGTAATACAAATTTTCATAGTTTTCATTCATTTTTCCTCAAAGATATTGTGTCCTACTCCCTACAATATTTGAAAAACATTTAAATGAATTGACTTGCTCCATTAGCTCCAAAGGAGGTGGTGAGGCAACAAGCCATTGTTGTTGTCATTTCCCTTTGTTTTTGTCTTGCAAACTCTAGAGTTGTCGTTAACTTCTCAAACAGCTTAAACTTCAACTTTGTAGTCTTGTTTACTACCCACACAACTTTCAGAAATCTTCCATTTCATGGCAGATTGCATATGTCACAGTAAAACATGAACAACTTGGTAAAAGCTGATCCAAACTTTGACAAAATCCCTACCACCAGGGGCTTGTATAATGAAGCGGATTAACTGGTTAGCAAAGTAAGTTTAGGATTAGTTTGCACCAATCCTAGGTTTTGGGTACTATGAAACGATCTAGGACTTAATCAATCTTAATCACCCTGGTTACTTATGCCACATGGCTAACCTGCCCCAGAGGAGGCTATGTTCAGGATTAGAGATTGCACGCTTACATTGGTCCAATCAACGGTTAAAAAGGAACGTTTAAGTTTCGTAACACCAGTATTGGTAACATGGGCTTTCACCTTTTCTTCCCAATACTTTGCATATTTCTGAGCAAATTGTTAGACAAGCACTTAATTTGAGACATGTTTTTAGGGAGAGAAAAATGTTCATATATTACACTAAACAAACTGCATTAAATGTGCTGTAATAAACTTTTTTTGGTTATGTGCCTATTGTTAGAAGGAAGTGATCCCATTTAGCCCATAAAGAAAGCTTTCATATCAGTAATGATATGAGAATGTTAGCAGAGTTGAACTGTAAGGAATCACTGGCATATGGAAGCATCAACTCCTGAGAATCTTCTTTGGAAACTCAAGCAATGAGGAAAGAAGCCGTTTTTTATTTATTTTATTTTTTTTATTTGTTTGTTTGTTTGTTTGTTTGTTTGTTTGTGTTTTTTGCCAGAGAAAGCAGATATTTTTGCCTTTCTTAACAAAAACCTTAGTTCATGGAGAACATAAAGGTCAATTTAACAAGTTCTGAAATTAAAACTGATATTAATTTTGTCATTGCTAATCAATTGTTTATGTTTTTGAACAGTACATTGTGAATATAAAATGTACCATTAGGGTTAAGGTTAATTAATCCAAAATGTATTTCATTTGGCTATTTCTTTAGGGCAAGGTATTTAGGATAAATAAGTGGTTAAGATTTCACTTGAACCAATGTGTTATATAGGCCTAATCTTTGGGCAATGAAATCAATTCACTTATTTTACAAATGTTTTAAGTAAAAAAAAACAAAGCTTCTGGAATAGAAAAAAACTCACCTAATAATGCATAGCTCAGATGAGAGAGGTGGTTCAATGGCAGAGATGTGTTTCTTATCCTCCTCATAAACTTCTGAGCTGTGTCTGGAGGGTCGCCGTCACCAGTTGTGGAAACTACAAACACAACAGGCCTGTTTTCATGCTCCACATTGTACTGAAAACACAAATGGTCCATCTGATTATTAAGCCACGTTGTGGACCGGTTCATTTATGATTGGATGAATGCTAACATACTTTGTCAGTGTGACTCAGACAGCTGATGTCAGCAGTAAACCCATGCTCAGCTGCTTGTTGGCAGATCTCTTCAGCAATAGACTGAGCTTGACCTCGCTGAGAGCCATACAGTATCAAGAACTCAGCAGAAAGTTCACATGGCATTTTATGAAAGCTGAAAAGAGTGGATCAGTATTAACATCTTTTCTCAATACGCTTTGAGATCAGTGTTATGATCTATTAGGTATCACTGAATGGTGTAGGTAATTTAAACATCATCATTCCATGACACCCTTACAAAAAGACTTTCCATAGATTCTTATTTGAGCAATCATTTTAAAATTTTGTTCATTTGAATTAACATATAACCTATTCTAATCACCTTCAACATTTTTAAAGCATAAGCACAACACACCTGCAGATCAATTAATACAGCATTCAGTTACTGAGGAAATGGTAACGTTAAACATCATTCCCTTACAGTCACAAACACTTTGGCTTTATGGCTCAACAGTACCTGTCCAAAAATAGTCCAAAGCATGTGAAACATATCTATTTATTTACATAGTGACAACCCTTTTTCTGTTTTCAAAGTAGGAAATGCCGTACGTTTACTAAAATGCCCGAGTTAGCGTGGTCAATTTTTGCTCGATGAAACTTTGTGCCAATGTCTTAAACAAACGTTATTAATCACAGAAAAATACAGTAAAATAAAAGCCATGTTAAAGTTAATTTTTTTCGACATTTAAATATAAAACACCGGAAAACCAGTAACACGTGTTTTTAAGATCAATTTAAACATTGAGAAAGTTGCATAATGGTAGCAGATTGTTGTAATCATAATTCGATACACAAAAATATATTTTCATTTATTTAAAATGCCCGGTATGATTTAATAATGACAAAATGTGTTTCACGTTCTGTTTGTTAGCTTTCAAACGTTCGGCAAACAAATAACGTTAACTTGAGCTTTATTTACAATGTAACACATATACTGTGTTAATTGCTGTTGCACAAAACATCCACAGGTTAGCTATTAAGAAGACAGGTAAATCAGTTACTTTTATTTGGTGAATTAAAGCTGTAACACCGTCTTCACCAGAGGATCATCTTCCTGCCATCAAGCGTACTGAATATTACCAAGCCTTTCGCAAGCAAGCGTGGGAGCTCAAAAGATTACCCGGATACTACGTAACTACTTACGTCCAGATGCCAAATGTCAAAATGACATATAAAACAAGTACACGCATCCGTCAAAGACTAACTTCCGTGCTTTGACGATTACATGCTACATAATTCTCTGCCAGTCGTCCCGTCGTTTACTAGAAAGTTATCGCGAGAATGGAATGAACCATTATATCCCTTCCTTTTAAAAAGTTGCGAAAAGAACATATATTTATTAACAATCATAAAAAAAACTTTAACAATTGATTTAAGTAAATTCCAACATCAAATGTTAGAGACATGTTCCTGCAATTAAATTATTTTACTACACTGCAAATTTGGTTTGGTCCGTCCCTCCCCAAGATTCTTCCAGAACCAGATCCGCGCGGCGAGGTGTGCAGCTAGGAGATTCATTTCAAGCATTTAAAACATTTTTCTCTGCTGTGCATTTCGTTTTGGCTGGGATTCAAAATGTCTGCACTTGGTACTCTTGCATTTGATGAATATGGAAGGCCTTTTATCATCATAAAGGACCAGGACAAGAAATCACGCCTGACTGGCCTGGAAGCATTGAAGGTAAGCTAACATGCTAATGTGCTGTCAATGTTTCTTATATTACTTTTTGTTTTAACACGTCAAGTTGATAGTCCTTTGTGGTGCGGGTTTGTGTGGTCTGTCGAATAAATGTACATTTTATTTAATTGTTGTCGAGGATGTAGATGGTAGAATCTATGGCGTAAGCTCCATGTGCTTCCTTTGTAGGCGTTGCTTGAGGTTCAGGCGTATATATATATATATATACACACACACACTTGTACAGTAGGTTTAGTTCATTTAATGTTTATACTAATGCTCTGTTTATGCGTGTGTAGTTATCTATGATAATGTTATGCCGTGCCGTTTTTCATCATTAGATTGATTAGCTTTTCAGTGTTTGTGTTCCTCATTTTTCTGTTCATTTCAGTCTCACATCATGGCTGCAAAAGCTGTTGCTAACACCCTGAAAACATCACTGGGGCCAAATGGTAAGTCATCGACTCAAGTCTTCTTTTGACAATGTTTCTGCTGCCTGTCTTATCCATTACTGTATCATTATGATGCAAAACTGCTTTATGTAGGACTTGACAAGATGATGGTGGATAGAGACGGCGAAGTCACTGTAACCAATGATGGTGCGACCATCCTCGGGATGATGGATGTGGACCATCAGATTGCCAAGCTTATGGTTGAACTATCCAAGTCTCAAGATGATGAAATCGGAGATGGAACTACTGGTGTTGTTGGTAAGTTAACTCCTTTATTAAATGCTGAATAAAGTTTGCTTAGACAAATTTGGTTTCTAGGAAATGTCTTATGAGAGTGGTTTTGCTATTAAATGGTTTGTTGAAATGTATACACGCTCTAGTTTTGGCTGGAGCTCTACTTGAGCAGGCTGAGCAGCTGTTGGATAGAGGAATTCACCCAATCAGGATTGCAGACGGTTATGACCAGGCTGCCAAGATTGCTATCGAGCAGCTTGACAAAATTGGCGACAGCTTCCCAGTGGATCTCAGCAACACAGAACCCCTCATTCAGACAGCCATGACAACGCTAGGATCCAAAGTGTGAGTGGTCCTTTCACCAGTTGCTACTGGTCAAAACTGTTTCTCAAAACACTGGTCACAATTTTTCTTTGTAGCATCAACCGGTGCCACAGACAGATGGCAGAGATTGCCGTCAATGCCATCCTGACGGTGGCAGACATGGAGAGGAAGGATGTTGACTTCGAGCTCATTAAAGTTGAAGGAAAAGTTGGTGGTAAGCTAGAGGATACTCAGCTCATAAAAGGGGTCATTGTAGATAAGGAATTCAGCCACCCTCAGATGCCTAAGGTTAGTGTTTTTTTGTTTTTTGTTTGTTTGTTTTTTTTTTACTTCTGGCTGCACAGTCACGACATGGAGTTTGATAATTTTGATAATTCTTCTTTTTCAGGTACTGAAAGACACCAAAATTGCCATTCTCACCTGCCCATTTGAGCCTCCCAAGCCCAAAACCAAGCACAAGCTTGATGTTACATCAGTGGAGGATTACAAAGCTCTGCAGAAGTATGAGAAGGAGAAGTTTGAGGAGATGATCCGACAGGTGTGTGGTGATCTTTATTTATCTACCTTTTAGAATAGTACACATGGTTAAATGCTAGCTTTGAACAATAGCGTAATTTGTGTACACTTTTACAAAAGCTGACTATTAAAGTTGGATTGAAGAAATCTTAAATTTTTGGAAATGAGCAAAGTGAATAAATGTAGACACTGCACCAACTCTTCTTCTTGTCACCATAGCAACTGAGCTGGGTCTAGGGCTGCAACAGTTAGTCAATTTTATTCAATTATGAAAAATTATCGATTAAAATAATTGTCTTTGAAGCTTTGGTTTGCACCACTACCGGTTTAAAGAGTTTACTTCTGGGGTATCCTGATTGGCCTTAAACACAACGTGTCTGGTTTCAAATGAATGTAAAGAGATGTGCAATAGTTTGATGGCTCACAAAATATAAGAGAAAGGGTTTATTGCTAGAGAAATCACTAGAAGTTAGTTCAAGGGTGAAATAATTCAAGCTTAAAGAACAAGGACAAACCATGAAAATCAAAACCATGGGTGTTATGTTTTCTTTTTCCTAGGGAAGCATGACAGAAAATAAGTGAGAAACACTGAATTATACCAATGTGAACAACATATTTTTGAAAATAGCACAATGTCACTGACCCTTTAGTACTTCCCAAGTAATTTGGATGTAAAAGTAAAACTCTGAAAGCTTTTATGTCTTAGTTTTTGCTCCATAGTCTGTAGCTCGTTAATGCTGCACTTACTGTCACTTTAACTCTAGTCATCCTTTATCATTTGAGATGTGTAGAGCATCGTTCGAAGATATTTTTCAATCAGTGTTGTGTTGAACGTATTAATGTGAACGTTGATGTTTTAAGTGCATAATGAGGAAAATTTTAAATATATAAATATATTGTGGAGAGAACATATGTTCCAAATACCCCCTATTCTCTAACCTTCACATATTGATTATTTTATTTATTTGTCATAACAAATACATTAAAAGATCCTCTGAAATTTTGGTCTGTGTTTTTGGAGATACATATGTGTGTTTATATTGTTAAGCAATGTATGTTCTGGTGAGCTCAAGCATTTTGTCGTGCTTTAAAGTAAGAATAAAGTGTAGCGGCTACAGTTTGATCTAATAAAAAGAGCATCGTGTAGATATGAGAAAAGGCGTTGCTTTGTGGATATCACTTCACTACCGAGGGAGGGAAATTGGCCTTTTCATGACCAGCTGTGATGTTGTAAATGGCGCAAATAAAACCATTTTGCAAAAGAAATGTCCATGGTTCAGATTTTAATTCAATCTACTCTTTTAAATCACTATAAAAGCCTCTCCCAATCAGAGCACAGGCCACTTTATTTGCTGGGCAAGGGATTTAAAAAAAAAATTGACGTCTATGTTTAGTTCTTCCATATTTCTGTGCGAAACATTTCTGTTATGTACACAAGTCATGTTTTTTTTTTAAATTCCGTGTGTTTTGTTCGGTCTTTTACAGGTCAAGGAGAATGGAGCCAATCTGGCCATTTGTCAGTGGGGGTTTGATGACGAGGCTAATCATTTGCTCCTGCAGAATGAGCTTCCTGCTGTCCGCTGGGTCGGTGGACCTGAGATTGAGGTTTGTTCTAATTTCTTCCTCTATTATCACCATTTAATGAAAAAGTCTGCATGATCACATTAATTAATATAATAGCCAATATGTAAATTAATATCTTTGGTAATGGTGACTGAATAAATAAATTTGTGAAAAGAGAATTTTAGATTATTTTTTTGAGGCTCGCAACATCCTCACTGATGGCTAGCCTTCAACTGTATCTCAATAATCTAAATGAATGTTTGTAAATTCTACAATAGATGTAGTACAACTTCTGATGACTGAAGTTAAAGGAAATGGTTAATATCTGACTAAATCTAGCTTTAACGCTGTCTTAAATAAATGAAAATCAAGTCTGAAACAATGAGTGAATATCATTGCAGCTGATCGCCATTGCTACCGGAGGACGCATCGTACCTAGATTCTGTGAGCTGACCCCAGAAAAGCTAGGCACGGCTGGCCTGGTGAAGGAAATCTGCTTTGGCACAACTAAAGACAGGATGCTGGTCATTGAAGAGTGCAAAAACTCCAGAGCTGTGACCATCTTTATTCGTGGTGGGAACAAAATGGTAGGTTTTCTGAGTTGGTTTGTCATTGTGAAATCCATTTGCATCATCCTCCTCAGTTCCGTTTTTCTGAATGGCTTAGATCATTGAAGAGGCTAAGAGAGCTCTACACGATGCCCTGTGTGTGATTCGGAATCTGGTGAGGGATAACCGCATCGTCTATGGTGGTGGTGCTTCAGAAATTGCCTGTGCACTCGCTGTCAATGAAGCAGCTGAAAAGGTATTGTTTGAAGCCTATATGCATTTCATTCTGAGCTGCAAGAGGCTCAAGCTTTTTCTTGTGTTCAGTGCCCTTCTCTGGAGCAGTATGCCATGAGGGCATTTGCTGATGCGCTGGAGGTCATCCCCATGGCACTGGCTGAAAACAGTGGTTTGAACCCAATTCAAACCATGACTGAGGTCAGGGCCAGGCAGGTCAAAGACAACAACTCTGCGCTTGGAATTGACTGCCTGCATTTATCAACCAATGGTACGAGCTTCTTGCCTTCTATATTACTGAGTTCATGGGAACAATTAAAGGTTTGAGGGGGAAATGTATGGGAATTGTGAAAAGCTTTTTTTAAGCATCTTAGCATTAAACAGTTTGGAAGATCATCTACTGTTTTATTGTTCAGCAATCCATAATACTATTATATCAGCCCAAATTCAAGGGTTAACTCACAAAAAATATGATCAGGATTCTTTGTGTCCCACAAAAAACAATGTTCCTTTCTGCCCCACGTTAATACCTTGATCAAAAAACTCTGGTTCTCAAGCCTCGCCCACCAACACTGACACATGACGTTTAAACAGCCATTTCATGCTTATTGCCCTTTCCTCCGCATTGGTAGAAATACCGTCTGTGAGCATTCACCCTCCACACACACACAGACACACAGACAGCCCTTTAATTCTGTTTTTTTTTTTTTTTTTTTTCCATTGCTTATGTTGAGAACAGAGTAGCAATATTGAAAAGCTAAAAGTTTTTTGTTTTGGTTTTACAAAGAAAATTGAATGAACAAATTAGTTAAAAGCTCGCTGTGAGGTGCGCATGTGCAGGAAATGACATTGGTCGAAACTAAAGTAAACATGGATGAGAACTGCAATAAAGCCACAAAATCACCTTGAATCAGATTATGTTCTGATTGGAGCTCATCATTTCAACCAAATCATATCAAGAAGAAAACATTGTTATATTTTGTTACTTCACTTTCCTTCCACTGACTGCATTTAGTTTCATTTCAGCCATGATTTTTGACACCTACTGTCCACGTCCATGAATGTGATGTTTGTCCCCATACAGTGATGTAAAATCAAATAAGTCACCTGGCTGTTCAGACTTAGTTTGCATTGCAAAAAATCCGTTACATATGAAAGGGATCCGGAGTCTAAACCTAGCCTCAGCACCTAGTGACTGTTCACTCACTTTGCTCCCACCTTGTGATGCAGGCTATGTCAAGTTCAGGTCAGGAGTGTTCTTTTTACGTGTAAGTTAGCTTTGCTTTAGTATTTAGCATATATGCAATTTTTTCGTTCCTAATGCTATGAAGTTAGAAAATATTAAAATTTATTTTTAGATCAAGACTATTTAAATTAAACTGTTTAAAAAAAAAGTCATCACTGCTTTTATCATGTTAAACAATCAAAAGAAAAGTAGCTGCCTTTCCAGGTACTGGAAAGAAATATGTCTAAAGCATAGAGTTTGAAATTGTTCCTGCTGGCACCAACTCTGAAAGACCATGCTCCTAAGGACAATCTGTAATGCCAATGACTAAAGTGAAGTTGAAGTCAAAGGCATACACCTGGCAATCACAGCTGAGATTTACTTTCTAAACTAAGTAATGCCATGGATTTAAGCCCTGTGAGAAGTGATATTAAATAACATCTTTATCAACTGGGACTTAGTAGAAAGTCATGGAACAAAAAAACATTAAATTGATGAGTTTATATATTTTCTAGTCAAAATAATTTGTGATTTATTCAGTCATTGCTTTCAAATCATGCTAATCCTGTTGAGAAATCCACGAACATACTTTTGTTGTCTAGGTTTAATTTGAGCTTTGTACTGTGTTGTTGATCTTAAGAATCTTTTTTTTTCTCCAGACATGAAGCAACAGCATGTCATTGAGACTCTCATTGGGAAGAAACAGCAGATTTCTCTGGCTACTCAAGTAGTGAAGATGATCCTGAAGATCGATGACATAAGAGGCCCCGGAGAGCCTAAAGATTGAGCACAGTGTTGTGTTCAGATGAGTGAGCTCTGTGTCCATCTGCCTACTGTTATTTATCATTTGATACAGTTCAATGTAATTACGACGCCATCATTAAACCTTTGTTTACAGTCTGTCTCCTTGCTTTCTTTTCATTGGTGGTTGTAGTTGAAAAGTACTCATTGAGAAGAAAGGCTATCAGCATTTCAGATTAGAATTGTTAAAAAGATGTTGTCTTCATGTACGGTTTACATGTATTTATTCAACCAGTTTATCATATCTCTCCATGCTTCCTCGATGCAGGGTGTGTCGTGTGGGTTGATGTTTTCCCTCTTGCGATGAACGAAGCCGTGTGTCTGTTTAGGGAAAATTTTCACTTTGAAGTCAGCGGTGTACTTTTAACTTTTTTTTTTGTATTATTTCTAGAGTTTTCACCTTGATCAAGGAAATAAAGAGCGTTAGTAAGTAAAGTACATGCAAGGTGGTTAAAATCCTAGTTGTTATTTTTTTTCTTTACGTCATAAGTCGCAGCATGCATTCATTTAACTTCAAACTTAACTGAACACACCTGTTCATACTAATTAAGTACTAATACTAATCTCTTGGTCTGTTCAAATCACTGACTTTATATAACATGGACATAATGTCTGTGGCATTTCTGACCTAATTAAAAGAGGCTCAAAGTGGGAGTAGCCACTAATTGAAAATACATTCAGAAACAAGACATGGCCATGACGAAGAGGTCTGAGTGTCTAAATGTTTAAATTTGTAATTATTCTTTAACAAATGTAAAGATAACTCACCTCCTCAGTATTCATGAAGGTCAAAACTGGTGATCTGAATTAACAAAGCATATGGCTTTCCAGGGGAGGAGATATGTATATTTACTGCTCAAACTTTATAACTTTGGAGTCAATGAGAATCTGCTCACTTAAGAAGCCTCAAGTGGCCGGTCGAGAAACTGCATTTCAATCATTTTGTTTTACGCATTGAGAAGGAAAGACGGAGGTTGCCACTTGGTTTGAAGCTAGTTGTATGTCTATTGAAGCAGGATTGGAACAAAAGCCAGAAGTAATTGCCCCCTTCCATAAATTAAGTTTGAGACCCTTGCTTTAGATAAATTAATAAAACATATGTTTCACTGCTTAATTATCTTTGCATTATGTTCACATTCTATAGCAAACTAAGAAACGAAGACTGGAGAGGGAGATATAAATCATGTGAGCTCATTAAATCTACAATATTGACTGTAAATAACATGAACTTAAGGTCCATGATATTACCCATAATTTTCTGGCAAAGTTAAGAGACTCAGAGTGGACATAGCTAGTAACCGAAAATGCATCCACCGAGGTGGGACATGGCTGTAGTGAAGATGTCTGATTAACGGAAGGTTTAAATTAACAAATTTTATGGAGCCAGGAATTAAAACCTGTTTTTTCAGCTCCACAGTTGGTCAGTTTTAACATGGGAGTGAAAGAGAATCTGCTAACTTCTGGAGTTAGTTGTGGCTCAAGGAACTGCAGTTGAATCACTTCCTGTATCATGTCGAGAGATAAAAGCAGGAGTGTGTTTAATCATTTGAAAAATTATAAATTACTACACCTAAACTAACTTTGGTGTCCACTGTAAGTTTAAAAAACAAAGAGGCTTTCATTTTAGTTGGCTACCTACATTTTTTAGCTTGTTTTATGCATGAACTTACATGTTTTTTTGTTTCTAATACACTTGTTGAGCATTTGTGGTGTCATGAAATGCTTTCTAAAAATGGTTCTATGATTTTTATGAAATGTAAAAAAAAAAAGAAAATCTAATGGTGTTCTAACCATTAATGGAATGCTGTCCTAATATTGCTCATAAGAGCCCTCTGGGAAAAATTGGATTCAAATTGCTCTGGTGTCTTTCAGACTGATAGCGGAGGGAGAAAAGTATATTGTCCATGCACATTCTTGCTCCAGATCGGTTTTGCTGCCTCCCATATGATGTGACAAAATCTGGCTGATTCCAGAACACATTAAAATGATCAATATACTGGAAACCTCTTGATAAACTGTCATGTTCTAGCCATGTGTTGAGCCAAAGCAACCTAGAAAACATATTAGTGCCATTTGCCGGAAGCGGACCACTTATGAAACACTGTATTTTGAGACTTTCAAGGGTGTCAAATAGTTCCTTTTTACATAATTTTTCCCCACATTTTTGTTGATATCCAACACAGTGGCATGAGGGAGACAGTATGTCACCAAAGTTTTGCTTCGTAGACGCTGGATTATATAATTCCCAATATTCAGAGTCTTCGGCTCCTCTGAGACATGAGTTGGATGTTGCTTATTTCTTAGCCCCCTGCTTTCTGAAATATGTGTGTGCTCAGATTGTTGACTGACAGGCTGAGATTGATCGGTGTAACAAACTGGTTATTACACATTTAATAATTAATAATAATACGGTAAGGGGAAATCAACCGTATTATCTCGGAATCAGAACCACAGGGAACGGATCAACTGCATAGATTAAAAACAAAGGAAATGTCTTTTAATGCTTTATTAACTCTATTCTAGACACACAAATTGATAAATGATTTCTAGCTAACTAACCTAACCATTCGCTCAAGCAAACATGCACTCATTCACACCTAGAGGGAGGGGGTGAGAGAGAGCAAGAGAGACAGAGAGAGAGAGAGAGAGAGAGAGAGAGGGAGAGAGAGAGACAGAGGGAGCAAGACAGAGAAACAACGTTTCTGAAATAACAGCTCAAGTTATCTTTACACCTCAGTTTAGGCACGTAGTCAATTTAGCATTCCCACAGTCGTTCTGCTCTCGCCAGAATTTAAGTAATGATTATCGCAGTCTACCGTTTAGATTTTCCGGTCGAACGTGGTCCGGGGCAGAACGAGTAGATTCCGGGAGTACAGCTGTGAGGTGTGCTCGATTTGGGAAGGTGATCTTAGTGTCCCAGCAGTTTTCTTGAGCGTCCGAAAAGTTTCCCGTTGGATTCAACAGTCTTTATATCTGGGGTCAAAGTTCTGGGTTGAGGCTAGCCGAGTTTTCTTCGTTGAGACGGCACCAAACGATAAGCATCCCTTTTGAGGGAGTAATTAGGGGAGCCTGGCTAACAGCCAGAGGAGAGAGCAGACGAAACAGAAAGTTAAAGAAAACGTGACGAAGAAGGCTCTAAGTGAAGAAGTGAAGAAGTGAAGAAAGATGAAGTAAGAATGAGAATTAGAATTAGAATTAGAATGAGAATTAGAATGCAAGAGCGCCAGGAAGAGGGCCCCTTCTTGAATCGTGAGGCGGGTCTCTCCCGCAGCTTAGCCAATGAGAGCATTCCTGAGATCGGATCGGTGATGACGTCACACTTCAGCCCCTAGCAGCTTTTCGGCGGGAGAGACGTCCGCTTCTTTAATTTGCATCCATTAATAGACAACGTCATATCTAATCGGAAAAGTACCGGATAATTTTTTACACAATTAAATCCTTTCCGTAACGTGACCTGCATTAAATCAAGATCAAACACTAGGGGGTAGTTACGAAAATTCATTCATTCATTCATTCATTCGTTTTAACTGACTAAACTATTAACTGTACAGTACGAATTATTCCATAACATGAAAGTACATTTCAGGAGATATTTGTATGAGCACAAAAGTGTTCTTAAAGCAAGTTTTAGTCTTCTGAAAAGCAGTTTTTGGGTGAGCACGACTTTGAGTGGAGCCAGGCTTTGTCCACTCAGCATCTGATCCTGGGGTCGTGGAGAGTTCGGAGCGTTCGCAGGCTTCAGGGGAGCAGAGAGGTGACGCGGGGGGTTATCTGATGACCCCGTTAATCTTTGAAAGGTAATTAGTCCTGACTTGTTTAAACAGAGTCAGAACGCTGGCGCCATTAGATCGGGATGTGGTTTTTTTCCAGAATTAAAGGTGCAGTGGTGAATTGGGTCTCCAGGTCTTACATCGGTATCAACATTCATTAAAGTTTCAAATATGTTTCACAGCTGCACTTCCTGATAAATTGGTGTAGATGAGCCCAGTCCAAACAAAGCCTTTACGTCTGTTTCTCTGAATTTGCCAGTTTTCAGCCGATCAGGACTTTCTCCTTGTTGATCCGGGTTCAGAATAACATGCTTAGAAATTGTAATGAGCTCACCAGCTTGTTGTTGGTTCTTGTCCAGGTCCAGTTCTTTAGAATCCACTGTCCTTTGAGAACGAAGTGCTTGTAGCCATGTCTCCAAAACTTCAGTTCGTTGAAGTAGTGATTGAAGAAGCGATATGCTGTGTACGCAACATTTTTCACAGCAGTGGATCAAAGGCATTTTTCACTCGGCTGTGTCTCCAACTGAATCTGTCTGTTTGTCTTCCACAGGAATGCGAGCTGCTGATCGAAACCCGTTTCTGTTTATCCAAACTGTTCCAGGTTTTGCTTTCAGAGCATTATAAATAGCGTTGTCTAAATAATATATATATTTAACAACAGAAAGAAAAAAAGTGAGAAAATAGAAAAGCTTATAGTGCGAAGTGAGGAGCACAAGCAGAGTACTCGGAGGAAATGGCATGTTCAGTGCTATGGATCTTACCTCAGGATTCTACAACATTGAAATGACCGAGGAAGATAAAAAGTTCACTGCATTTACGACCCCCATGGGTTTATTTTAATTTAATCGTCTACCGCAGGGATGATGTAACAGTCCTGCAAGTGTCATGAGGATCATTATGAGCATCTTTGGAGACCAGAACTTCATGACCTTACTCTGTTTCTTTGGATGATCTCTTGGTGTTTGCCCCGAACGAAGATGAAGCACTGACAAGGCTCGAGGCAGTATTCAGTCATCTAATGGCCCAAAGCCTTAAGCTAGCTCCAAAAGTGTCATTTGTTACGTCAGATTGTGAGATTCCTAGGCCATGTGGTAGACTAGAAAGGAGTGTCAGCCGATCCTGACAAAGTCCAGGCGATCGTAGAGATGACTGAAAAGGATCTCATGATGGAGGATGGAGTTACACAATCTCAAAAAAGGTGAAGTCCTTCCTCGTTATGGTTATGTTTATCGCCGATTCATCCAAAACCATTCTAGCATAGCCAAACCCTTGTTTAGTTTGACCGCTGCACCAAGAGGACATAGGAACAGTAGAGGGAAGTTTTCTGTGTTCAAGAAGTTGAGTCCGAATGATTGGAAAAGCGAACAGAGCTGAAACAGCTGAAGTCTGCTCTTCTGAACTCTGTGGCGCTCACTCACCCCGATTTCAACCGTCCCTTTATCCTTTCAACCGATCCCTCATTGGATGGATTAGGAGCTGTGCTTTCTCAAGTTCCCAGGGGGGGATCAAAGCCTGTTCTGTCGCTTTTGCAAGCAAATCCTTGGCACATGCTCAAAGTAACTATCCAGCGCACCGTTTGGAATTTCTTGCCCTGAAATAGTCGGTCTGTGATAAGTTCAGCCACTTGTCATTCGTTCAAAGTATGGACGGATAACAATCCGTAAACTTGCATCTTAAGAAAGCCAAGACTCGATGCAAGTGAACAGAGATGGGTTGCAAAGCTAGCACCATACAATTTCAGCATCCAATATATCCCTGGCAGTAAGAGCTTTGTTGCAGAGCACGCAGTCCAGAGTAAGTCAGAGATTAGTGAAAGAGCCCTATGACATCTTGTTGGGTGAAGCAAAACATTTCAAGGAAGATGTCGTGCAAGATGCTTTCTATGTCAGTTCTCAGTGTCAGACCATTAAACCTCAGATATTCCACCAAACACCTGAGACCATAACTTCTGATCAAGTATCAGCTGTGCTGGAAAGTCAAGCGGAATGTAACGCGGGGCCAAAGGGCAAAGTGCATCATTGGTTGATGCAGGGTGTACATAATTTAGTTCCAGCAGGTCAAGGGAAAAGCTAAAAGTGTTGGATGGGATCCTGTATCATGTGTCTAAAGATCAACTTTCATAAAAGAAGCGCTGACAGACTGTCGTACCTACCTCCTTGGTCGATCAGTCCTGCAAGGCGTACATGACAAGGCCAGTCATCAGGGCCAGTTTAGAACTTTGTACTTGGCAAGAGAGAGATTCTTCTGAGCAAGACGTCAGAGATCATGTTATGTGTTGCAGACGGTGTGTTGTGAGCAAAACCCCGGAACCAGAAGCAAGAGCCCCACTGGAGAGTGTCAAGACAACCAGACTGCTGGAGCTAGTATTTATTGACTTCTGGAGCGCTGAAAATCGCAGAGGAGGAAGTGTGGATGTGTTGGTCATCAAAACCATTTCACAAATATGGTACATGCATTTGCATTACTGAACACACGTTCAGAGTGAGGAACGTCAACACTGGTCAAGAGATGGTTGTGCACCGGAACTTGATGCTGTAGGCAAATTCCTTACCTCTTGAAGTGGAAGAGAATGAATCCTGTTCTGGTAGCTCATTCTATACCCAAGACCAGTCAATTGAAACCCTGACACAAGATCTCAGAAGACAGTACAAAAGAACTTAGAGAAAGTTCAATTGGTACATTATCTGTGTCCAGCACGACATGCAGAATATCTGATGTAGCTTCTCAAGTGAGAACTTGAGTAGGCAGACTTGTTAGGCCTGTAAACAGACTTATTCAGAATATGACACAAGAGAGCTGTGTGTGTACACTGAATGGGTTAAATGCAGAGCAATCTTCCAGGTATGGGTCACTCCATATCTGGCCGAATGGTCCACTTTCACTTTCATTATTGTATAGTTTTAATTGATTGCTTTGTAAAATTTGACTTTTAATATAAGTCAGATGGGATCATGCCCCATTTTAGTGCGTATGCGCGTGATTCCGACCGCATGTGTGGAGAGAGCATGAGAAAACAGATGAGAAAATATATATACATTACATATCTCACTTACCTGATCCTGCCCTGCTTTGTTTGAAGGGAAAATAAACAGTTATATCTGTAGCCCTGAGTGTGGCATGCTTCCTGTGGCGGCGTGTGTGAGAGCGAGCTGAGGTCTGCTATAAACACTTGCTGAAATTAAAGGTTTGTGCGCTGTTTTGGAAGGAGAAAATGAAAAATTTAACAAACTAAGTCTGAAAAAGAATATTATGAATCACAGGGGTGCCAGTTAGTTGTGTGCTGGTGGATGAGAGCGACTGGAGGTCAGAAAGTTGCAGGTTAGATCCCCAGAGTTGAAGGTGGTGGAAGTGAAGCTCTCCCATTTTCAACAACTACAACTATGGAGCCCTTGGGCAGGGCACCAGTTTTCTGACTGGGTGTCGCAGCCATGGCAGCCCACTGCTCCTGGAGTGAGTTCACAGTGTGTGTGTTCACCGCTGTGTGTATACTTGCATGCACAAATTTCCGGGTGTGGGTCACTCCATATCTGGTCAATCAGACACTTTAACTTTCACTAATATAGGAATGGAAGGCATGGCCCGGTCTACCAGGGCAGGTCGTCTGGATGGATTGGGGCCACACGTGAGAGAAAGTAAAAGTGATTCAAAACTATACAATCAGAACTCTTTCTAAGAGCAAGTGTTTGCGTTATACATTTGGCTTGTTTTCAAGGAAGGTACAAACTATAAGGAACTAAAATGCCTTGAAACAAAAGAAGCTGGGTTGAATAGTAAAGCATCTGGGTTTAACACACATTGGTATAATATATGTAAATATTAAGTTGAACAGGCCATCAAGGCAGGATAATTGCAAGAAGGGGGTGTTGTATAACTTCAAGAATTTGCAATTCTTCCTTTTATCACTTAATTTTCATGGCAATTTTAAAGACATTACATGAATTACGGTACTAAATGAGGAAGTGCTTGCAAGAGAGGTATTCTTGAGCTGCATTCTACATGCGTAGAGCAGATCTAGGTGAAAAAGGCAGTAAATAGATCAAAAGTTAACTCTGTGCATCTGTGAGCCTGGCTGGTGGGCAAAAGAGGTAGTGGTGTTATCATGAATATGACATGATTTGGACACAAGCTGGACATGCCAAAAACATATGAAAGATGAGCCTATGAGATTGGAATGTGTCATAATGGGTATAAAAGATAAAGACATGCACTGACCCCTACCTGAACCGACACCTTAACGCGGTGGAGGGGTTAGTGTGCTCGAAGGATCCTAGGAGCTATGTTGTCGGGGGCTTGCTGCCCCTGGTAGGGTCTCCCAAGGCAAACAGGTCCTAGGTGATGGGTCAAACTAAGAGCGGTTCAGAAGACCCCTTATAAAGTTGATGACAACAGATTGTCGCCTGGATTGGCGTCACTGGGGTCCTACCCTGGAGCCAGGCCTGGGGTTGAGGCTCGAAGGCGAGCGCCTGGTGGCCGGGTCTTTTCCCATGGGACCCGGCTGGGCCCAGCCCAAAAACGCCATGTGGGATCACCCTCCCGTGGACCCACCACTCGCAGGAGGGACCGTAAGGGACCGGTGCATTGTGATCTGGGTGGCATCCGAAGCCGGGGGCCTCGGCGGCCCAATCCATGGACACAGAAACTAGCTCTGGGGACATGGAATGTCACCTCGCTAGGGGGGAAGGAGCCTGAGCTTGTGCAGGAGGTGGAGTGTTATCGGCTTGAGATTGTCGGGCTCACCTCCACGCACAGCCTGGGCGCTGGAATTCAGCTCCTCGAGAGGGGCTGGTCTCTTCACTACTCTGGCGTCCCCCGCGGTGAGAGGCGGCGTGCTGGTGTGGGCCTGCTCATAGCCCCCCAGCTTAGCAGCCATGTGTTGGAGTTCTCCCCAGTGAGCGAGAAGGTTGCTTCCCTCCGCCTTCGGGTTGGGGGCAGGGCTCTCACTGTTGTTACGGTCTACGGGCCGAACAGCAGTTCAGAGTACCCGGCCTTCTTGGAGTCCCTGGGAGGGGTGCTGGAAAGTGCTCCAACCAGGGTCTCCATCGTTCTCCTGGGGGACTTCAATGCGCACGTGGGGGATGACAGCGTTACCTGGAGGAGCGTGATAGGGAGGAATGGCCTCCCCGACCTGAACCAGAGTGGTGTTCTGTTATTGGACTTCTGTGCTCGTCACGGTTTGTCCATAACGAACACCATGTTCAAAAACCAGGGTGTCCAGGACTCTTAGGCTGAAGGTCAATGATCGACTTCGTTGTCGTATCATCTGTCCATGTGTTTTGGACACTCGGGTGAAGAGAGGGGCTGAGCTATCAACCGATCACTACCTGGTGGTAAGTTGGATCCACTGGCTGGGGAGGAGGCCGGAAAGACCTGGTAGAGCCAAACGTACGTTGAGGGTCTGTTGGGAACATCTGGCCGAGCCCTCTGTCAGAGGGACCTTTAACTCCCACCTCCGGGAGAGCTTCCACCAGATACCGGGGGAGGCTGGTGACATCGAGTCCGAGTGCACCATGTTTTCCGCCTTTCCATGTGGCCGTAAGGTCTCTGGTGCCTGTCGCGGTGGCAATTAGTGAGGTGTCATTCATGAACGATTAGTTTTTTTTTAATGACTGTTTAATGTGACTCGTAGGAACAAATCGTGTCGGAGAGGGATTCATTCAATGGCACATGGGCAACATTCTTCTAGTTTTTTATGAGCGTAACGCGCTCATTATTAATGATTAGAGAACGAAAGAACCCAGAGGACTCGGGAAAAGAACGAATCTTTTCTGTTTCCGGCTCAAACTGCATTAGGTTAATATTAGGGAGCGTCACGTGACAGAAGAACGAAAGGACGCACAGGACTCGGGAAAAGAATGAATCTTGTGGATTTCCGGCTCAAACGGCATTAAGTAAATATTAGGGAGTGTCACGTGACAGAAGAACTAAAGGACCCAGAGGACTTGGGAAAATAATAAATCTTGTGGATTTTCGGCTCAAACTGCATTAGGTTAATATTAGGGAGTGTCACGTGACAGAAGAACGAAAGGACCCAGAGGACTCAGGAAAAGAACGAATCTTGTAGATTTCCGGCTCAAACTGCATTAGGTTAATATTAGAATAGAATAGTTGGCCTTTATTGTCACTATACACATATACAATTTGCATTATAAGCATGTACAATGAGATTAAGAGCATCTCGCTAGTAGGTGCAATATTTAGTAAAGAAAATACTATAAAGTGTCTAGAAAATACTATAAAGGGTCTCACTTATAATAGTGCAAAAAAGAGGGGGGGGGGGGTAGATGAGGTGACAGTTCTGTTTAAGAGCTAGACAATGTATAATGTTAAAATTGCAATTGCACAGCAATTATAGGTTTATAGCGTGACGTGACAGAAGAACGAAAGGACTCAGAGGGCTGATATTGTGTTGGTAAATATTAGGGAGAGTCACGTGACAGAAGGCCCCAGGGCTGGACTGAACTCGTTACCATCAGAGAGAAGAAATGTGAGGAACAAGACTTTAACCTAAAGACAGATCAGAGCTGAGCTGAATCAGACTAAAAGACCCAGGTAGGCTTAATTAAAATAGATTTTTTGTCTTCAAGCATTATAGTGTTGTCTTATTTGTAGTGTGATTCGGGTTTGTGTATATACTAAATGTGTTAGGGAAGAAACACACAACATTTTATAGGTATTTTACAAAAATGAACGAAATGACTCGAAAAAAGATTTGTTCATTTTGCTGAACGGGACACAAAGATCCGAGTCGGAGAAATAATCAGAACTTCCCATCACTAGCGGCAATCCCAGAAACCGGTGGTGGACACCGGAAGTAAGGGATGCGGTCAAGCTGAAAAAGGAGTTCTATCAGGCCTGGTTGGCTTTTGGGACTATGGACGCAGCTGACAGGTACCGGCAGGCCAAGCGTGCCGCAGCCAATGCTGTGTTGGAGGCAAAAACTCGGACCTGGGAGGAGTTCGGGGAGGCCATGGAGGAGGACTATTGGTCGGCCTCAAAGAAATTTTGACAAACTGTCCGGCGCCTCAGAAGGGGGAAGCAGTGCCCCACTAACATTGTTTACAGTGGAGGTGGAGAACTGTTGACCTCGACCAGGGATGTGGTCAGGCGGCGGAAGGAATACTTCGAGGGTCTTCTCAATCCAACTGTCACGTCCTACGTTGAGGAGGCAGAGGCTGGGGTACTGGATGTGGACTCGCCTATCACCCAAGGCGAAGTTACTGAGGTGGTTGGCAAGCTCCTCAGTGGCAAGGCACCGGGGGTCGATGAGATCAGCCCTTAGTACCTCGAGTGTCTAGATGCTGTGGGACTGTCCTGGCTGACACGTCTCTGCAGTACCTCTGTATTGGCAGACCGGGGTAGTGGTCCCTCTTTTCAAGAAGGGGGACCGGAGGATGTATTCCAACTACCGGGGGATCACACTCCTCAGCCTCCCCGGGAAAGTCTATTCCAGGTTACTGGATAAGAGAGTTCGGCCGATAGTCGAACCCCGGATGCAGGAGGAACAATGCGGGTTTCGACCTGGTCGTGGAACACTGGACCAGCTCTATTACCTTTTCAGGGTCCTTGAGGAATCATGGAAATTCGTCCAACCGGTCCACATGTGCTTTGTGGATTTGGAGAAGGTGTTCGACTGTGTCCCTCGTGGTGTGCTGTGGGAGGTGCTCGGGTAGTATGGGGTCCGGGGGCCCTTTGCTAAAGACAGTCCAGTCCCTGTACAACCCAAGCAGGAGCTTGGTTCGCATCGCCGGCACAAAGTCAGACATGTTCCCAGTGCACGTTGGCCTCCAGCAGGGCTGCCCTTTATCACCGGTTCTGTTCATAGTTTTTATGGACAGAATCTCTAGGCGCAGCCGGGGGCCTGAGGAGTTCTGGTTCGGGGGCCTCAGGATTTCATCTCTGCTGCTTGCGGACAATGTTTTCCTGTTGGCTTCTTCGGGCCTGGACCTGCAGCGTGCGCTGGGGCGGTTTGCAGCCGAGTGTGAAGCGGCTGGGATGAGGATCAGCACCTCCAAGTCTGAGGCCATGGTTCTTGACCATGAAAAGGGTGGCCTGCCCTCTCCAGGTCAGTGGAGTGCTCCTGCATCAGTTGGAGGAGTTTAAGTATCTTGGGATCCTGTTCACGAGTGAGGGGAGGCTGGAGCGTGAGATCGACAGACAGATCGGTGCAGCATCTGCAGTGATGCGGTCGCTGTATCGGTCTGTTGTGGTGAAACCGGTCCCTACTGTAGGTTTTCTTTTATTTGAGCCACATCACCAGTGGATCCCCGAGGCCTTTGAGAAGCCTTTGAATGAACAACTCAACTGCTGTAAATATGAGTTTATTCAAACAAAGAACTTCTAGTAACACAGAGTTTTTAGTCTCCTTATATACTCCCAAAAGGGAGGGGTAACTGGTCACACAAGCACGGTCAGAGTTTAAACCCCTTAGAGCAAATGGTGTGCAGGAGAATTCCAGGAGAAGATAAGAAGGTGGAATGTGGCAGTTAGCAGAAAGAACCAAGTAAATCGGTGTCTAGTTGGAGCATAATTTTCCCTACTCCCATGTGTGGTACCAGTGCCAGGGTGACCTTGCCTCCTGTAGTCCAGATTTTAAATTCTTCAGGAACATTCGACCCTCAGATTGGGCCGTGTGGCTCAAAAGAGAGCACACTCCTTATGTTTCGCACCCGCTTAGGGTGACCAACTTCGAGGTTGGGTTTGCCTTCGTCCCCAGCTGTAGCTGTGACAATAAAAGTATGATCTGTTACATGGATGGGGGCGCATCTACCTGTCCAGTTAGCAGGCAGAGCAAGGTAAGCTATGTATCCACACAGCCACCCTCCACAATATATGTGCCGTTGGAGAGGCCGGATGATGTAGGGTCAAAAAGGCTCTCCACACTGGTAATACCACAATTTTTCTCGTCAATTTCTCCCATGAAAATATTTCCCTTTACTTGTTTATAGCAAACACTGTGTATTTTACTATGGTTTATAAATATTTTGTGTCCTAATAATTTTCCATTCAGGGCTTTACTGCCTATTTTAAGCCAAAATTTTGAATCACATTCAACGTTATCCATTGTTCTGTTCAACTCCCTATCTTTAATCGTTTGCTCAAATGTTCCTGTGAGAAGAAGTGGAAGAAACTCATCGGCATACCCCGAGGAGGATATGCTAGCAAAACAAGCGGCGTTAGGCCCGCTCATATGTTTCCCATATAAGGTGACCTGTTGGGCTGAGTGGGGCACAACAGAACAGACATAGCAGTTAGAAACATTATATGATTTAGCCAAAACCTTTGCATATTTATACCACACATTTTCTTCTATAGGGTTCGTGCTTTGCTCTTTGGTCCAGTCAAAATGTCCATGTTCACTCCAGCGTCAATATCTGGTCAAAAAATCGTTAAGAGGTGGATTTCCACAGACTACTTGGTGGTTGAGGTCCATCAGTAAATGTCCCAGAACCAGTCCGCAGGGTAAGAGATATATTTTAACAATATTTTGCCGATTTAGCGGCTGGGTTGAAGTTTTCATTTGAAGTGCGGTCAGGTTTAAATTCCTTTAGAGAGCGGTTCTATGAAAAGTGTCAGGTTTAAATTCCTTTAGAGAGCGGTTCTATGAAAAGTGTCAGGTTTAAATTCCTTTAGAGAGCGGTTTTATGAAAAGAGTCAGGTTTAAAAAAAAAACCTTCAGAGAGCGGTTCTGTAAACAGAGAGAGAGGCCTACAAATTCAGGTTTAATTCCTTCAAAGAGTGGTTCTGTAAAACCCAAATTTAAGCGTTTTATTGCCGATTATTTTTTTGGAGACAGTACGACATAAATTGGGTCAGTACAAAATTCATTATTTCTGTTTTATCAGTGTATCACCCTGCCAGCCAAGGAAAGTGTGAAAGAATGAATCAGACTTTAAAGAGAAAGCTTTCTAAAATTTTTGCAAAAACCGGACTCAATTGGACAAAAGCTTTGCCCATTGCATTATTCAGCATAAGGAACAGCACAAATCGCGAAACCAAATTAACCCCCTATGAAATGGTCACAGGAAGAGTAATGCCTCAACCTGATAGAGAATTTATCAGCTGTGACAATTTGAATGATCTAAGAAATGACATTCATAAATATATCTGTTTGTTGGTAAAAAATCATCAGCATATTTTACAGACTGAGAGCCGACCAAGGTGTTCTGCTGAGGAGCGGGGTCCTATACGACCGGGTCCTATATCAGTTGGAGATCACGTGTACATTAACGTATTTAAAAGGAAATTGTACCAAGTGAGACGAGAGGGTCCTTATGAGGTCACCCAAGCCACATCTACCGCTCTGAGGGTGAAGGGATCCAACCTGTTGTATCATATATCTCACTGCTTGAAAGTAAGAAATCATAATGAGATCATTCCAAAAAAAAAGATGACGTTGCAAGAGACCCTGTGAATGAACAAAGTGCTTGAAATAATTCCAGATATCCAGACAGACAAATAACACCCATTAGAGCACCGGTTAGAGCACTAGACACGAACCATCTAGTAGGCTGTGGGTGTACGTCCTATCTAGGCTGTTCGAAAACGCTTGTGCGCCGCCCCCTGGATGATTTTTGGGGAACTTTCGACCGTCACCATCTAGACCGGGGGTCCGACCTGACGCGTGAAATGACGACGCTTCGGGTTCCGCGCCCCCTGGGGCCCGGCTGGGGCCCCTCAAAAATATGAGTATACCGGCCATATCCACAAGGCGGCGATCATCCTGCCACCCCTATACAATGAATGGGTGTACAGAAGTTGGATCTGGGGTGGGACGAGACTCTCCTACGAACAGCCTATCGTCCATGTAGCATCCGGAAACTAGCAGCAGGATCCCACGTAGCAACCCAAAGAGTGACGCCTTAGTCCACGATCATCTTATCGTTCCACGTAGCCTCCGGATAGGTGTCATTTGGTATGGGAACATCTCAAAGTGCCATGCAGCATCCGAAACGGTGGAGAGCATGTCCACAAACATCCTATCGTCCCACGCAGCCTCTAAAATCATGGCTAATGATAGTCATCCCACATAGTCGGTGGCCTACAAGCATCCTGTGGCTTACTAGTATGTGTTGTGTGGTACTGGGGTGGGGGGTGGGGGGGTGTCCACGAACCACCTACCATCCCACCTGTCACCTATTTAGTGCAAAAAAAAATGTTCCTCCGTTGGACCAAGGGGTGGTCTGAGGGTGTGGGGCGTGGTCCACGAACCACCTACCATCCCACCTGTCACCTATTTAGTGCAAAAAAAATTTTTCCTCCGTTGGACCGAGGGGTGGTTTGAGGGTGTGGTCCACGAACCACCTACCATCTCACCTGTCACCTATTTAGTGCACTTTTTTTTTTTCCTCCGTTGGACCAAGGGGTGGTCTGGTGGTGTTGGGGGGAGGTCCACGAACCACCTACCATCCCACCTGTCACCTATTTAGCACCAATTTTTTTACTTTCTCCAATTCGAATGGAACTCACATCATAGACTTGCGAGACCCTAACTTGGAACCCAGCGCAAGTTTCAGGTCAAAATTCCACTCAGTGGCCGAGAAACAGACATCCCACGTACTATCCTAACCCATTCGAACCAAATAGGTGTTTCATTGACACTTTCTTTTTGGGTGTTTCAAAGCCTCCAATTTTACCCAATTTTTAAAGATTATTGCCTCGACTGTGATGGAAAATTCCTTTACGACCACCTGTAACCTATTTAGCAGTCAATAGGTGACAGGTGGGATTCATCATGTTTTAGGCCAAAAATGGGTGAAAGGTGTTTAAATTCAAGAAACAAACTATTTCACGTGCCTCTAGGGATCTCCCAGAGAGGGTCCGCTCCTTCGAAAACCCAAAAATCTCACGTCCACGAAACACCTATTTTGTTTGAATGGGTTGGGATGGTACGTGGGACGTCGTTATCTCGGCCCCCGAGTGGAATTTTGACCTGGACCCTGGACTCCTGTCTAAGTTAGGACAAAACCGATCCAGGCTGCGAGTTTGATCCCGATCGGAGGAAGTCGAAATTTTCGTCGCAAAAACCTATAAGGGGGTAACTTGGAGTTTTTAGCGACCGGATTTTCGACTTTCTTCTATCTGGACCAAACTCGCACCCTAGGCTGGTTGGAGCCTAACTTAGACAGGAGGGCATGTTTCAGGTCAAAAGTCCACTCAGGGGCCGAGAAACGGACATCCCACGTGCCATCCCAACCCATTGAAACCAAATAGGTGTTTGCTGGACATCTAATTTTGGGCCGGTTTAAAGCTCGGATCTAGTCGAGAGGGTTGTTGGAGACGCGTAGACAAGTTTGTTTCTCAAAAAAACATGCATTTCCCTCTATTTTGGCCATAATAGGTGCAATGTCCCATCTGCAACCTATTTGACCGCGAAATAGGTGACAGGTGGTCGACTGGAAATATTCCATATGTCAAAGGAAGTTTTCTTGGTAAGTTTGGGGAAAAAACTAATGGAGAGGACTCAGAGGGCCAGTCTGAGTGGAGAAAAGATTTTAAATAGAAAAAAAAATCAAACATTAACTTAGATGTTTTGGGCTTGAGCAATAATTGGTAGAAAAATCAAATCTCAAAGTCTTGGAAGTGCTCCCTGAAGACCCAGGCCTATGAAAATAGTCAATCTTCATGAGAATTCCACCCTGATTCTAACAGTCTTGGAGCGGAGTCTCTATCTGTTTTCGTTGATTTTTTTATGATTTTTTTCATATGACTTTTTAGGCCTCCGTAGAAGTCAATGGAAACGTCTAAATTCTGGGGTTGACACAACTTCCAAATCACTCAAGTGCATGAAAATAGAGTATGTCGACTGACATTCCACCCTGATTCTAACAGTCTTGGAACGGAGTCTCTATCTCTTTTCGTTGATTTTTTATCATTTTTTTCATATGTCTTTTTAGGCCTCCGTAGGCCTCAATGGAAAATTATTTCTAAATATCTTCAAGCTCGCAGAATTTTTTCCAAACTTCTTAAAACTTTGCACGCCGTCTCGGGGCCTCGTCCCGATACTCTGACGACAATTTCAGAGCGTTTTGACTTTTTCGAGCGCTCTTTGACGCCTGTCCAAATAACACCTATGAAAACGAATGGGGTGGCATGGCAAGTGGGAGCCTTCGTGGAACGGGCTCCGAGGGTCGCAGGGGCCCCGGATTTTGCACGCCGGGTCCATTGGGGCTCCCGAACGACATATTAGGAGCATTAGTTGCAGGACCCTCAGAGGGCCTTAACGAGCTGTTTTCATCAACTTTTGCAAAGAGTCCTCTTGCAAGCGTTAACCCAGAGACCCTCTGCAGATTTTGGGAGTGAAAAGGGACATAAACGGTCAGGAAGGTGGTAGGGCCACCAAACTCGGGGGCCCTTAACGGGGCCCCCAGCGGAGCAGACGACCTGAATTTGGGACCCCTACGACCTTGCGGCCCTTCACAGGCGAGGTCCCAAATGTAGCCTAAACGACGTAGGTGCTTCTCGGAAACGGCAACGAACGGGCGTCGAACCGAATCGTACCGCCGTGAAACTTTACAGACGCGCCGACTGGGATGATGGTGGTTTTGCCACATTTTTGAAAAGCCTGCATGCTTTTGAATTGTTTCGGGGGCCATCTTAAAAGGTACCGGCACCAAACTCTGGGCTGTGCGTCGGGGGCCCCCTGACCGCCCATTCACCGAATTTGGTGTTTTTTTGATGCTGCGTTCTATCGAAACCGAACATCCCTTTGCAACCTATTCCTCCACTTTAAAAGGTTACGGGTTGGTCCGATGTTTAAAAACGGCAAAAAAAACTGGCATGGGTGCCTCGGCAGACCTTGCCGACAAGATTTGGTGCGAAAACCATGAAAAAAACTAACGTCCACAAAACACCTAGTCACTTTTGAATGGGATAGGCTGCAGACGGGACGTCCGTATCTCAGCTCGTGGGCTGAATTTTTCCACGTAACTTGCGCTTCCCTCCTCGGCGCGGTATGCCGAGTCAACGCTGCGAGTTTCGTCCAGATCGGAAAAGGTCAAAAAAGTGACGTTAAAACTGAAACGGCGCCGTATTTACTGAAACAGTGAGCCGAAATCAGATTTTTTTCAAAACGTTTCCAAACTCGCGGCGTTTAATCGGCATCTCCCGACGGTCAGAGGAATATCCCACGTGCAACCTATTCCATTAAAAAAAAAGTAGGTTGTTTGTGGACGTTGCGTTTTCCAAATTTTAAAACATGATTTTTTCCCGTGGGCCCTCGGCACACGCGCCCAGTGGTTGTTTTCTCAAAATTCTCGACGGTTCACTTTTACCATCCATTAGGCTGTAGGTGGGATGATAGGCTGTTTGTGGACCCCTCCCCCCCTAGCCCACCCACCGCTAGGCATTTTAAGGCCTTTGGGACCAAAAGTTATCAAAAACGTAGAAGTTTGTCGCACGATCTTGCTATGGCACTTTAACAAACTTGACCTTTTTTAAACGTGTAGGGCTAAATGGATTTGTTACTGTAGCACTGTAGATATGCTAATCTTATGACACTAACTCTTGTTCTTATACGTGTTGTTTGTGTAACAATAAGGATCGTCTTCACGTTTAAAGATTTGTAACGTTGGATACGAGGTAAAGTGCCTTTTCACCTCGTTTCGAGCTCTCGACAACGACGAGTGAAAAAACTCGAAAAAGGCCGGGAGGCGGTGCCTTCGCTCCAGCGGATGCATCGTGCGAGACCCCTCCCATCGCTGCTTGCAGCTTTAATTGTGTTTATAACCAGATGCAGAGAGATGAAGTTTTTGGGAGGGAGATTTTTTTTCTGCATAAAAATACTCTGCTCAAATAATCTTAGCGTGGAAATAGTAGAGTGTTTGATTTAAATGTGTGATGTGTTGTGCTGGACTAAATTGCTTGTTCTTTAACAAGGTAGGCTCTATCTCTGAACATTTCCTGTTTGCTTAGGTTATGCCACGGAGGTAGGGGAAAGAGGACTAAAACTAAGCAGTGGCGAAAGACAGAGAGTGGCCATCGCCCGCACCTTCTTGAAATCCCCTCTGATCCTTTTGTTGGATGAAGTGAGTGACAGTTGCCTTTGTGGTTGATGACGTATAATGGTGATGTTTGCTCAACTTCTGTGTATTTTACTTTCAGGCAACGTCTGCTGTAGATAATCAAACAGAGTGCAACATTTGTGAAACCTGCAAAAATCAGACCACTCTCATAGTGGCACAGAGGTAAGTCTGTTTAATGGATTCACTGAGCTGCTTGTTACGTTAAACCGAAGGCGATTAATGTTGCCAGGACCCATGATATTTCGAAGTCTCTTTCCTATAGGTCTTCAAAGTCAAAGACATCGGGGATTTTACGTGGAGCACCTGATCGTGGCCGGTATATCCATTTCCAGATAATGATTGTCCCTACATCTTCAGACCAGGAGTCTCTAGTTCAGAGAAACAAAAGCTGTTCTTTCATTCAGTCTGGACTGATCCAAAAATCAATTTTGCTCTGTGTTAAAACTGCTTCAACAAATCATCATGCTTCTTTACTTGAGTATAGTGTAAAACCAGGGGTTAAAAGAGCACACACAAATTGTACAAAAAAAATACTACTGCTATAATGAAAATGCACCAGTAAAGTCTAGGGTCCAGGCATAAAAAGAAAACAATGAAGAGAAATTAAGTAAGTAAGTAGAGCAAAACAGTCTCTCTCTTAGTTTTTCCCTACCAATAAGTAAAACAGTTTTATGTTTAGAAGTGTTTCAAATCTATGCTGTAAATGTCTCATCCGATTTAAACATTTAACATTTTTTTTATGACAAAGTCAGCCCCAACTTGAAGGAGAACAGATCAGGGACGATAAGATATAAGCTTATTTAAACACTCTTAGGCAGCGTAATGTCCAGTTTTCTATAATGCTGCCAGTTACAAACCAAATTATACAGAAACCAAATTTTAGCAGGTTTTACTGGTTCAGCATTTCACTTTTGACATGATCTTCTTTAGTTTTATGTTCATCAAACAGATTTCTGATTTTGGTTACTTTGTCTATGCCAATATTAGATGCCAACGATAGAAAGAATGTCATGTTAACATTTTAAATAATTTTTAACGTTTGTTCAAGATTTATTTTCAGTTTATCTTAAAGGATTTTACCTATCAGTGTCCTGTAACTGTATAGGTTTTCACTTATGGAATGTAAAGGACTGACATGAAAAACCGTTAATCTTCCAAATTCCAAAACCAGACAGTTTGTGAAATTATTTGTCTTCCAACCAAGTGAGTTTAGTTAAAGTGAGCCCAAAAAATACCACACAGATACCACAAATTATCCAATGGGTGGAAGTACAAAACACTAACAGTTAAAACACTTACAATACACAAACAAACAATACACATAAAAAAGGGAAAAGTCAGTATCAAGATTTCCAACAAGGCACAAACAACAAAGGAGCTTCATAATGGAGAGCTGTCGGTTTGGTGAAATTGCAGAGTTCTTATAGTAGAAATTTAATAAGGGGGCAGGACGACAATCATAAACACATATATTATCATCAATTCATCACACTCCTTTTATTTAAACAACCTTAATTATTTGTTAGTGATTTGACAGTGACTGACTTTTCATTCAAATGAGCAACACATGTTTCTTTACTGTTATACTGCTGTTAAATACTGACTCAAATTTAACTTGTCGCATGTCTACCTCTATTAGTTAATGTTTATCGGAATATTTCATAATTCCAAATATAATATCACTGGAGTTACAGTTTACTAGAAACTAGTAAGTAGAGCAAAACGGACTGCACAAATGTATTCTGAGCTGACAGTCTCCCTCCTACACAGTAAAATTTACAGTGTTAAATTAACTCTGCTCTGAGTCTATTTGGTACTACTCTAAATAGAGTTAATGTAACACTAAGCCCTTCAACTTAAAGCATAAAACTTAAGCATAACTTAAAGGTTAAATTAAACAGTTTTGTATTAAATTGAAATACAGACATGTATTACTAAGTGCAAGTTTTACGTGCAATAAGAATGAATAGTTTAATCTGTCCTGTGTATCAATGCAATCCAGCACACTGTGTGACACGCATGCGCAGGAAATGGCTTTGATCACAATGAAAGTAAACATGGACAAGAATTTGAGATGATTCTGTGGCTTTATTTCAGTTCATGTCTGATTGAAGCCGTCATCATTTTGACCAAAATATATCAAGAAGTTCTATGAGGTTACTTCCCTTCAACTGAGTGTTTTCAACTCCAACCTCAGCCATTTATGAAGTGAAACTTCCAACCCTGCACTAATGCCCTGAAATGCGATGTGTGTAAGCACACATAGATCTGAAAGTGGGATAAATAGGATGGCAAAAATATGTATCAGATTCAGACAACATAGTAAGGCGACCTGGGTCAAATTTTAAAAACCTCAGGTTTATTTGATATAGGTTTGTAAATAAAATAAAATATTTGCGATGTAGACAAAAATGTTTTAATGCAGATTAGTAAAAAAGGGCAGGTTTAAAACTTGGCTTGGCATAAATTCTTGAAGATTATATTTTTTTCCTTTAGACTTTGAGAAAAATAGCTAGATATATTCTTCAATTTCTTGATGTTTTTTTCTGTAGAGTGTAATAAATTGACTAGAGATTGTAATGGAATTTTTATACTCATGAGACATGATTTATGAACACAATCGCAAACAGCAATTTATTAGTTGTTCCAAAACATGAATTAAACTCATACCTTGATATCAACGAAGCATGTGATCACATTGCAAGCATCATGGAGGGAGAAAGGGAGAGTAAGGAAATAAGAGAAGAGAGAGAAGGAAGGAAAGGAGTGAAAGAGAGAGAAATGAGCAGCCCTTCCCTGGGCCGACTCGGAAGCAAAGAGAGTGACCAAGGGGCCTCCTTGAGATTACTTTCAGTATAAATCCCACCTCTCTACATCACTTCCTGTTTCCTCCCAAATACACATACAAATACATTCTTCTTTGAGAATCACTTACAATGATTAAATATTCTATTACATTCCCCCCTTTTTGTCACAAGACAAATACGTTTTGAAATTTAATCATTGAACATTCACCTTTAGACGATAAGCATTCCTATTAAACATTTCCCATCAAACAGTTTTATCTGTAAGACAAAATCATACAAATGTTTCTTAGCAATGCATCTTTCAATTATCCTACATAATTTCTTCCCATTGTTAAAGAAAATATGAAATATATAAGCAAATTACTCATTCACATTCTTACTCTACAATAACCACCATTACTAATGACAAAATTTCAGTATTGACAAACATTGAACAACATCTCCATGCTTCTTTGATTTCAGCCAAAATTTAAATACTTTTAACTGTACCTTCTCTAATTGCTGAATGCAGTTTGTTTTGCTTTTTCCTTATTTTCCAGTTTCAGAACAACACAAGAAATAAACAAAATAAAAACATGCAAAAATAAAAACAAGTCTTTAATCCCAGAGTTCCTTCGAAACAGTTTCCTCGAAAAGGTAATCCACAGTATGTTCTTTTTTGCATTCACAAAAGACAAGGCGAGCTTGTGAAGATCCTCCAGATTACGATGATGAAGATGAATTCCCATAATCTATAGTTCCAACCAGTATTCCTAACCTCCCCACAGCTCTAATTACAGAATACCAAATTGTCTACTTGTCAGCTACTTTTGATCTATAGGTTTATTAAATATAAAATTTATAACTACAGAATTTCTCTCTAATATTCCAAGCATTGTACTCATTTGATATTGAAACAGCAACAAGCAATACGTACAAAATAATTCCTTAATTATTTCATATGATAGCAATTCTCTTATTATTTTATATGTTAATAATTAATGAATTATTTACTTACTCCCCCCTTTTTGCTGTAAAAAATATCCAATGTCAAATTGCTCTTAACGACGCATCTCTATTGTTTACATTTCATCAATCGATATGTTTTAACTTCACTTCAGTCTAATTAGCTAAGAATAACATTTTTTTTTAAGTCAACCCATTAATAATTTAACACCAGAGTTATTTCTACCCTTTAGAATGTAAAGAACACCTCATAATTGCCATCAGTGAATCTATAATTCTAATAGAACATAACCATTACCTGTATAACCCTTAGATACGCATAAATTAATGGTTAGACTCTGTTTTGATGTTCACAGTTAATAATTAGACAGCATTGCATCACCCTTAATAAAGCTTCTAGCCCCATATTCTAATAATCAAAAACCGACAATAGAAAATTAGCAATCATTCATTTAGCAATCATTCAATCTGAATTTTTTTTTTACATATTTTCCTGTTTGATCTAGTTATCTTAATGTTACATTATGAAGATCTCACATCATAAATGCTTCGTTCCGAAAAGTTACAACATTCTGCTTTGGATGTTATTACTTTAAAATCTAGCTTTGAATACATATGCTTTTCAGTAAAGCAATTTTTTTTTGTATCTTGTCTGTAATTAAATGATTTTCATTGCTTCTGCCATTAAAGTAATTATAGCCATTTTTACATAAATCCTGAGAAACAAAATCAACAGTTATAAATTTCAGTGTACCATTCCGTAACCATATCCAACAACTCTGGATAAGTCTCAAACTCTCATGTTGTAATAATGCCAAGGCACAACCATAATTTCCCTCGCACTTAATTTTGCTATTTTAACTTGTTTAAAAGAATTCTCTGTTATGCCTTCCCCAGAAATCAACACATATATAGGGATGAGATAAGCAACAGAAGTCTTCGGACTTCACATTAGTCATTTTAGTCTATTAGTAGTTCAACTCTTCATGAACAAGAGTGGTTTGGTTACTGTCAGCCCACCTTAATATCAATTGTCACACCTAGACGCATTATAATGAGTCAGAGTATTCCAAACCTCTGCAATTCTGGTAGAACTCATTACATTAGTCTAGATGACATCAATCTACACCCAATATAATTAGATTGCAACCCTTTTTACTTAGGAATTAAAAATTTAAACATGTTCATGTTATTTTCCCTTACAAATTCAATATCAGTTGATTTAATTTTCTTTCAATGGATTTAGATGTTTTTCTAGTCTAAAAGATTGATTTGTTTTAAAGTCAATACAATTTAGAATTAATTTCTTTTAAATTCCCACAATCCCTCTGGACGTCAGAAACCAGTCACTCAACTTCTTGATGAAGTTTATAAAATAAATGCTATTCTATCTGATTGCACCCAAATTGCAAAGCCTAAATTTCACTTTTAACTTTACTCTTGGTTTAAGTTTGATAAATTCATATGCTCAGCAGAGTTTTATAGGTTTCAGTAATCCTAATTATTCCAAACCCATTTAAAACATGTTAGTTTGTTAGTATAAAAATATCTAATTTTATAGCCATTTTCCACTTCCCAGCTCCGAAGCCTTCATGATTCTGAACCATTCTGAGAGAGATCAGGAGATGATTGATGAAGGTTTTGATGATGTATTTGTCAGACGAGTGATTTGCACAGTTCGATTGTCTCTTCCTCAGATCTGACCCCTCTCCTCTCCCTTTCCCCTTTTCTCTACCACACCTCCTCGTGAGATGCATCCTTCCTCCTTTTCCCTCAAGCTGCTCACTCCAGGCCATAAACTCTTAATGGACTTACAGGATAGTGTGTGAAAAACAGTCTCTGTAACCAGCGCAAGCTACGCCATCCCAATGTCACAGTCTGCTCCACCCCTTCCTCGGGTGTACCACCATGTTGGAGGAATAGAGTCTTTGGGAAGGAAGTGTTTGTGTGGGTGGAGAGAAAAATAGGGTACTTGTATCAGATGATTCGTTCGCATGCTTATGATGTTTGCATACATAGACAAGGCTGGAATCTGTTGTCTGTGCAGTCCATGGGGCAGATCTGAACACGGCCAAGATGATCCCAGGGGCTTGAAGAACTCCATCATCTCCACTCTCAGAATGTTATCATACTTCGAGCTCAGAATTGATCAAGATCTCATTCAAAATAAACAAAACAAACAAGTTAGTTCTTATTCAGATTATATTCTGAGTTGGTAAATTAAACTCTGCTTTGATTTACTTACACACAATAATAATATGCTCAATCAACATTTTCCTTTAGATTTAGGGTGCATTGTTTAAAATCAAAAGTCCCTCTCTATCTAAAATACATCTCTTAGGGAAAATAACCACAACCTTTCCATTTAACACACATCTAAGTCAATTGAACTTATGCAAAAAGGAAAAGTCACCTCAAAGAGTCAAATTAATGTTTTTTAACATAACTATCATGAATGTCATGTCTACAGTAGCAAGATTTTCTCTCCTAGAGATTATTTGATTTGTCTTATGCTGAATTTCATTCACTACTAAAGCAGTAAGTTTAATGCTTTCATCTACGCTTTTTTTTTCTTCTGTTAGTTTTACCCCTTTTAATCCTCAACCTCTAGTTGAATTTCCCCAATTTGTAGATCTATTTATTCATTATTTAGCAATAATTTACTTACACAAATTTAATCTAAGTTGTTTGATTGAGATTATACTCTATATAATTTAGTAACTACATGTTAAATTGTAGGCTTAATGCCTCTAAAATTTAATAATATTCCCCAGTGTTTTCAGGAAAGCACTTCCCACTGCATTCAAGCACAGATGTCACACTCAGGCTTCCCAGTCAAACACAGACACAGATTTTATCACACATATGTGCTATATGTAATGAAAATCTGGGCTTTCACTTGTTCGCATGCGCTATAACATATATAGAAATATGTGTAGTTTCAACCAAGTTTCTCTTTCAAATTAAGAATTTGGAATTTGGTTTGCCAATTTAATTTTCAATTTGATCAGCTGTTTCTTGAAAAATTCATTTGCAATTGCATTCATGTCATGCTCAGAGTAAGTGGCCCAATTCCATTATTTTAGAAATAACATTATACACAGAAATCCAACAGAGAACATTCACCATAATGCTAATTAACACTTTCATTGCACAAAGTCACGCAGGAATTTCGTCAAACTCCCCGTGGTACCTACATTTCGCAGCCAGAATCGAACCGGTTAATATCGCCGATTCTATCCATACCGCTACACTGTCGATACAAAGACACCTGGTCAGCTATCACAGTACTGCTTCTCAGAGCTTAAGATGAGCCCAGCAGCGCCAACCGTGTGCAGAAAACAATTTGTGCATTCCCCCCACGTTTCTCCTGGAACCTGCGCGGTTTGTACTGGAGAGTTCATCACAAACTATCCCCTCAGTCGTGTTTCCCCAGTCATGAAAATAATTATAAGTCTCCCACTTGTTCTCCAAGACAACAAGCCGTACAAGAAGAACTTATCCCCTTAATTTTCAACAAAACACGACCTTCTCCTTGCTGATTCGCCACAAAGGCCACAACTCAACGTGCACGCGCGTACACGCACCAACAAGAATACTCACACAATAAAAAGTATCAAGAAATATCACAGCTGATAATGTTCACATGTCAGGTCTGTCGTATGTTATGTCTAAACGTATTTAATCACCCCAAACTTTACTAACCTTAGACGAGCACACATGGTAAAACTCGCTAGTTTCTTTGTTATTGTTAGCATCCATGCTATGCTTTTTCTTAACGGCTAATGCTAGGGCATTACCGCAGAAAAAACAAAAACACATGCTAATTCTCGGTGTTAATCACAGCTCGCTACAGCTGAATAACTAAAGCATTCTTATCAGGCAGGGACACAAACACCCCTGAACCGTCCGCCATCTTAGTCAATGTATAACAAAGGAACCACATGTCGTAGCAAGAAACGCATCCACCATTATACCCAAGGCAACAAATCGCAAAAGTTTAGGCTATCAATAATATAAATTTACACGCATTCGTCCGTTTTCCTAAGCTGATGTTAGGCACATTTCTCGTCGCCAATTGTAATGGAATTTTTATACTCATGAGACATGATTTATGAACACAATCGCAAACAGCAATTTATTAGTTGTTCCAAAACATGAATTAAACTCATACCTTGATATCAACGAAGCATGTGATCACATTGCAAGCATCATGGAGGGAGAAAGGGAGAGTAAGGAAATAAGAGAAGAGAGAGAAGGAAGGAAAGGAGTGAAAGAGAGAGAAATGAGCAGCCCTTCTCTGGGCCGACTCGGAAGCAAAGAGAGTGACCAAGGGGCCTCCTTGAGATTACTTTCAGTATAAATCCCACCTCTCTACATCACTTCCTGTTTCCTCCCAAATACACATACAAATACATTCTTCTTTGAGAATCACTTACAATGATTAAAAATTCTATTACAAGATATATTTTAGATTTTTTTCTGCAAATTGTTAAAAATAGCCTAGTTGTTAACAAATGGAAAGGGAAGTAGTGTTTAAAACGGAAATATTTTTATGTAAAGATATTGAGATCATAATGTAGAAATATATTTATTAATTTTTTTATTATTAACAATTGACAATTTTAAACAGCTGTAGCATTTTTAATAGAAAACAAATGTTCATTCAGCCTTTTCTTTGACATTCATTCATTTTTACCAGCTTATTATGGTAGTTTTCAGTTCAATAGCATTTATATTCTAATGTATCATTGATTTGTATTTGCAGATTATCCACCATTATGGGCTGTGATACGATTCTTGTCCTTAAAGATGGACAGAGCAAGGAAGGTCAGTGTTGTCGCATTTGCTTGTCTCTAAAAACAGATTTCCTACTGTACAAAAGCAATCAAAAACCGGAGAGGCCTTGTTCCCAACCCCAAGCAGAATAAAAGAGGAAATGTGACACCTCTCTTTGACTCAAATTTCTCTGGTTAGTAGAGTGATCAGAAGACACCATGTTGGAACAGACAGGTTCTTCCTCAAGCCATAGAAACCTTAGATCTGTGTGCAAGGCTGAGTCTTAAAGGCTGTCTTCTTGTTATCAGCCCTTCTGTAGTCTTAACCCAAGGGCTGTCTGAGTGTGCCCTCGTCTTCCCAGAGACAGGATACAGTCCACATCCTAACCGATCAGGGCTGCAGGCCCTCCCTCAGGTGGTAATCCTACAATCGCACACGCCAAGCGTCCTGCTAATGGACTCCTCATTCATCCTGCTCATTCAGCCTTGGTGTTAACCCTGTGCTCGCTGTCTTTCACTTCTGGCCTTTGATATCTGAGCTCCAGCAAACAGAACAGCCGCAAGAAAGACACACTCTTCGTCAGGGATGTAACTCCACACCTCACACACTCATTTCTGACGGACACTGCGATGTAAACAGAGCTCACTCAGCCTTGTAATCCACAGGAACAGGAGATCAGAATATAAGTGTTCAACAGAATCAGAAACTCTGGGAAAAAAGTTAACAAAATAATTACTGTTTTTGCACTCAGAGTACAAATGATGCCATTTATTCTTTTGTTTCCTGATAAGTTATCTCTGAATGCTCTCTTTAGGCATGAAGAGCTGCTGGCCATGAATGGAGTGTACGCAGCCATGTGGCTCAGAAAGCCCAGTGTTTGAAGATGCCACAGAAGAGCCATCCAACTTGATGGATACCTTTCCAATTGAGGGAAATTGTTCAGTGAATGCTTGTAAATAATACAAATCAATCAATCATAAAGAAGTAATCTCATTATAAACGACACGTTGTCTTTATTCTGAGTTTAAAGGGGGACATCTATGTGAGCAAGGCTGAAATTACTGTCTGCAAAATACTTCTAGATTTATGTCTGTCTAATCCTGGAAACATACAAATGCCTATGACCTGCTCTGTATTCCAGGCATTATCCATCAGATACGACCATCTTTGAGGAAAGCTTTTGTTAAGCCATCTAGGATATATCTATAGCATTAATTAAATTGATCTGATTGTCCCTACATCTTCATACGAGGAGTCTCTAGTTCAGAGAAACAAAAGCTGTTCTTTCATTCAGTCTGGACTGATCCTAAAATCAATTTTGCTCTGTGTTAAAACTGCTTGAACAAGTCTTAATCTGCTTGTATACACGGAAGACCTATATTGGTAGCCAGGTAGTTTAAAACGAATGAATGTGCGAATGAGTGAGTTTTTCCGTAACTGACCCCTAGTGTTTGATCTCGTTAGAACGCTTGTCACGTTCCGGAAAGGATTTAATTGTGTAAAAAATTATCCGGTACTCTCTTGCTGAGATATAGTGTCGTTATTAATAAACGCCATTCAAAGAGGAAATTTCTCTTAGAGCTGAGAGCCTCCCTGGGCTGGACCATGGTGTGACTCCACCAATCCGATTCCAGGAGTACTCTCAGTGGCCAGAGCTGCGAGGAAGACCCGCCTCCAATTCAAAGAAATCGAGGCGCGCTCCCCTGAACTATAGTCTTTTGTCTTTTTCCTTTGCTAGCGCTAGTCTTTTCTTTGCTAGTCTAGTCTTCTTTCCTTAGAGAGTTTTTAGTCTTCAGTAGTTAACAGTCTCTTCTTTTTGGGTCTTTCAGAGCCCTTTTCTTTTCAGTCTTCGGACCCAAACTCTCATCTCTTCTCTGGCTGTTAGCCAGGCTCCTCTAAGTACTCTCTCAAAGAACTCTTATCGTTTGGCGCCATCTCAACAAAGGAAAACCCGGCTCTAACCAATCCAGAGTCGTGACTTAAACATTAAAACTCTCGAACCCAACGGAAACTCCTTTTGGACTCTCAAGAAAGCTTCTGGGACGCTAAGATCATTCTCACAACACGGGCACACCTTCACAGCTGTCCTCCCGGAATCTGCTCGTTCTGTCACGGACCACGCCTGACCTGATCGACTCAAAAGATCTAAACGGTAGACTGCGATAATTAATTACTTTGGCAAGGGTAATACCGTCAGAACGGCGCTTGGGAATGCTAAATTAATTATGTGCCCAAATTGATACTTAAGGGTAACTTGAGCTGTTATTTCAAAACTTTGTCTGTCTGTCTCTCTCTCTCTCACTCTCTCTCTCTCTCTCCCTCGCTTGCTCTAATCCACCTCTCTCTCTCGGTGTGCGCGAACGAATGCGTCAGGTTAGCTTAGCTAAAATCATTTATCCAATTTGTGTGTCTAGAATAGATTAATAAACATTATAAGTACATTTACCTTGTTTGTGGTTTATACAGTGTTACGCCGTTCACTGTGGCTGACGATCTTGACATAATGCGATTTGCAGGTTGGGTGGAATTGTTTTGGTCAATTTGAGTAAGGGTCCATAATAATGTCGGTGTCTTTGTTTTGGTGGACAAGATAATTTTAACCGAATGTGTGACCTAGCATAACCTCATTTGAGATCTTGCGGTGTTCCGAATCCCCAGGGCACTGTGCTACTGCTCACCCAGGTAAGATTCTGATTTGTTTATATGACAGATTGAATGATTACCTCTTATCGTATTATTACTTATTAAATATGTGATAACCCGTTTGTTACATGCTTCTTTACTTGAGTAAAACAAGGGGTTAAAAGAGCACACATATATTGTTGTAACAAAAATACGATAATAAACAATCACCAATCTGTCATGTAAACAAATCAGATCATTACCTGTTGGGCGACCCACAGTGGTTCACAGGGATTTGAACCGCAGAGTCAGATCCCAGGAGTCGAATCAGATGAGATTGAATCGGATCACAAATTCACAGCTTATAGTTAAGTTGTCCACCAAAATAAACCATACCGCCATTAATATTGATCTTTACTTAACATGAATCACATCCCAAGACATTACTTTTAACTACCTTTAACTCGTTGTCAGGATCTGACCTCAGGGAACGGTAAAAACAGGCATAAACCACAGAGCAAGAAAATGCGTTTATGATGTTTATTAAACTATTCTACACACACATAGGATAAACGATTTCTGACTAAAACACACACACACACACACACACTACTCGTACACACACGCAGAGGGGAAGAGAGAGAGAGAGAGCGACTGTTTCCTTAAGAGTCCCAAATCAAACAGCTCAAAAGGTTACCCTTAACGACGAATCTAGGCACATAATTATGTTAAACAGTTTCCAAGAGTTCGTTCTGTTATCATTACCCTCGCCAAAAGTAATTAATTATCGCTTGCTACCGTATTTGAAATCCGTTGAATCTGTGAGGGTTCAAGCGGGGTCTGTGGAGCAGAACGATAGGATTCCTTGATAACAGCTGTGAAGATTCGCTCAGGCTCTGGAGAATCCTTGAAAGTCCAAAAGAAGTTTCACTTGGGTTCAAAGTTCTTATATTCTGAAGTCACGGCTCGATGTTAGCGGCCGTGGGTTTCCTTTGTTCAAACAGCACCAAAAAGGGGGATGAGAAAAGAGAAGATGATTCTAGGGAAGATGAGGAAAGACTGACTGAAGAGATGAACACAGAGAGAGGAAGACTGAAAGACGCGCGCGCCCTGTTTGACCCGCGAGGCGGGTCTTCCTCGTAGCTTAGCCAATGAGAGCACTCGTGAAATCGGATCCGTGGTGACGTCACGATCCAGCAAGCAGGGCCTCCGGCTGAGGAGAAATTCGCTCCTAATTGGTATTCATTAATAGACGAAGTCATATCTAATCAAGAAAGTACCGGATAACTTTCTACACAATAAAATCATTCCAGGAATGTGATTTAGAATCGAAAAACACCAAACATGGCTGACTTGCGGCTGGAAACACATTCATACCACTCAATCATTTGTTTTAAACAATCTATAAGCTATTAGCTATGCAGTACAAATTATTCTGTAACATGAGAGTGTATTCAAGAATATATGTCCGAGCACATAAGTCTCTTTGTCTTCTGTAGGTTAGGAGGAGCAGTTTTGTGTTATGTGTCAGATTAAACTCTCCTTGTATTCCTTCCCGCGCGACGAGCTCGAGGTGAACGGAGGGTGAACCCGACAGTCTTTGATCCGGGGGGTCACTCCGAGGTTCGTATTTCTCGCCCAGTCCTGGGAATTATCTGGGTGACACTTCTCCTGCGGAACTGGGATAAGGTTATCTCTTCTGACACCCTGGTGCCGGGAGGGTCTTGTTTGTGTGGGATTTATAGTTTATTCTATCTTTTTATTTTATTAAGTACTTATTTTATTAATTAACTTTCTTATTCTTTAAGATAAAACTGCTAAAAACTGATGAGTTGAATAAGAGAGGAATTGTAGGAGGATGTGTGTCTGGCTAGGGGGAGAGACGAGGTGTTCCAGCAACAAATTCCAGCAAAACCTTATCAGAAGCCGGGCCGGCCTTCTCACGCCTGCTTCCCACTGTCTCACCTTGGGAAAGGGACATCTGGTCTAGTTGCCATGGAGACCAGCTCCTGGCTGACGCGTGAGAAAGTAAACAATTTGGGTACAAAAGGAGAGGAACTTATAATGTAATTTCAGAAGATGATTTTTGGGATCTTCTCCAGCGCACTGTAACCACTGTTGATGATTTCTCTGGTGAAGTCTTCATTAAAACTAGATCAGTTGGCAATCTGTCTCTTGGTCATTTTGAACATGCAATGGACGCCTGAAAAGTCCAACATTTGACGTGTTTACAAATGAGACCGGAGCAATGGTCGACATTTGTTTTTGCTGAGGTGTGATGTATCGTCTCAAGGGGTCAGGGACAAAACCTCAGGAACGTGGGCCTCTTTCAGAATTCAGGGAGAAGTAATGAAGGGACGAATCCTTAGTCCTCACATTGTACTAAAATAAAAATACTAATGCTATAATGAAAGTGTACCAGTAAAGTTACACATTTCAAACTAACTGGATAAAAGTAAAAATTAGCAGAAAAATTTAGAATGAAAAATGTACTTTTTACAGCAGTGTTACGCCCGGTCTAGGGTCCAGACATAAAAATTTGACAGTGACTGACTTTTCATTCAAATGAGCAACACATGTTTCTTTACTGTTATACTGCTGTTAAATACTGACTCAAATTTAACTTGTCGCATATCTACCTCTATTAGTTAATGTTTATCGGAATATTTCATAATTCCAAATATTATTTTAAAAACCATTACAATGTTTAATACAGAGAATATAATATTACTGGAGTTACAGTTTACTAGAATCTAGTAAGTAGAGCAAAACAGACTGCGCAAATGTATTCTGAGCTGACAGTCTCCCTCCTACACAGTAAAATTTACAGTGTTAAATTAACTCTGCTCTGAGTCTATTTGGTACTACTCTAAATAGAGTTAACGTAACACTAAGCCCTTCAACTTAAAGCATAAAAAAGGTTAATTTAAACAGTTTTGTATTAAATTGAAATACAGACATGTATTACTAAGTACAAGTTTTACGTGCAATAAGAATGAATAGTTTAGATGATAACCTAATTGATATTTTAATTCTGTTTGAGTGTTATTTTTTTACTCTATTCAGAGTTTATTTGGTCCTACTCTGGATAGAGTTAATTTTACTCTAAGGATTTTACTGTGTAGTTTTTCCCTTCGACCAATAACTAAAACAGTTTTATGTTTAGAAGTTTTTCAATTTTTTGCTGTAAAATTCTCATCCGACTTAAACATTTAACATTTTATATGAGCGAGTCGGCCACAACTTGAAGGAGAACAGATCAGGGATGATAAGATATAAGCTTATCTAAACATTTAACATGCCAGTTACACACCAAATTATACAGTAAGCAAATTTTTACGGATTTTACTGGTTCAGCATTTAACTTTTGACGTGATCTTTAGTTTTATGTTCACCAATCAGATCTCTGATTTTGCTTACTTTATATATGCCAATATTAGATGCCAACGATAGAAAGAATGTCATGTTAACATTTTAAATAATTTTTTAAGTTTGTTCAAGATTTGTTTTTACCTATCTGTGTCCTGTAACTGTATAGGTTTTCTCACTTATGGAATGTAAAAGACTGACATGAAAAAAACGTTTATCTTCCAAATTCCAAAACCAGAGAGTTTGTGTTCAACTATCCAATATATTCTACCTGAGCCCTTGGTTCAGGCAAAACATTTGAGAGAAATAGTGGAAATAATAACACAAGGCGAGGAGCGCAAGCAGACAAGCAGAAAGCAGTTCAAATCAGTTAGAATTTTTCACAGATTCACTCCAAACAGGGAGAGACAGCTTTTCATTACCATGCTGCCGGAAACGTCGAATTTTAATTCTTTTAATGTCTTATCCCTTGTTTTTTTTAATCTTTCAACGGTTTTAATTTTTCTATAAAGCTCTTATAATTAGCATTATGTTTGAAAATGTGCTATACAGATACAATTGGCTTACCTATGTGGAGTTTGCGCGATCATTTTATATATACATATTGTTTTACTAAAAAGAGTCCGATTTCAAATGTAAAGAAGCACGTTACTTCAATAAAAGTCTGATTTACAGAAGTGTGAGTAAACATAATTCTCTGCTTTTCACCTTTGTGTAGCACCATGCCATTTTTTTATCGTAATATTTTTCTTCATCTCTACAAACTGCAGTACAAATTCATTTTCTTGATCTTTATCTGTAAAAGATGTATTCTACAGGAAGCATCTGTGGACCTGCTAGTTATTATTAAAGGTTAGCAAGGTTAAATGTAAGGTTGAATATTCATCAAATACCTTCTCGTTGGTCACCTTTTTATACTACATTCTAGCGGTCTCATACATTTGTCGTCTCTGCTCAGAATCTCTATTTTCGTCGTCCTAATGTGTTTCCTCTGTCTCTCATTGCTCTCCTCTTAGAAAATTGTAAACTCATCAGGATCAGAGTTGGTGTGTTTTGACCCTGTCCAACCTCTGAGATAGTGCTGTCACTTTGATGTGTTTTTGGGTGGTGGTGTTTAATGAAGAAGTCTCCACTCCTTTGTTTGAAGATGAAGGGCGACTTTCAGAAGGATTCGGGTGTGAAGTAAAGAAGCTGTGTGAAAAAAAACAACAGCTTTTTTTCAACTTTGCACGTGTAAACCTGTTGTTGGAGACCTTCAATATCGAAGGCACTTTAAAGGAGGCAGGGAATTACCATTCTTAACCCATGTAGTGCTTAACATCAAATGCCGAAAGAAGGGATGAAATTAAATTTGATTTATTTGAAATTAGATTATTGAAGAACTTTCCATACTAACTTTACCACAGATCACTTTACAAAAGATCAAATTGTTTAACTCTGTGTGTTAACACAAAATGTGGTACTTTTTTATTTATTTGCTTTTAATTCTGCAAATATCCGACAAAATACAAATATCTGAACTTCTGCAGACATCACACATGAAATCACATTTGCACCGCTACAATGTATTATCAACAACACAAAACCCACAACATCCACTCTGCTTTTTTGCATGCATTCAAGGTCACATCTTACCATTGACTTCAATTGTAAAATGCCTTCAAATCACTTTAAAAAAAACTTAAATACAGCAAGTCCACTATGGTTCAATGCTAGCTTAGCAGCTAAAGCTAACAGAATGTCATTAAATTCTCATACATGAGGAAAAAAACTTGAAACTCACCAGATTCGTCTCTTCTTCATTGACTTTTCTCCAAGCAAGATCGGTTAAAGTCTTGCTTTTGTAAAACCCATGTGCGGAGATAGAGCACAAGGTGTCCATACTCTATGACTACGTTTCTCTTTTTTTTCTGTTGAGACTTCCTTTCAACGCTTCCTTGTTCTAGAGCAAATTGATTGGTTAGCGCAGGGCTTCTCAAATAGTGGGGCGCGCCCCGCCAGGGGAGATGTCTTCCTAGGGGGGGGGGCATGACAAAAAATTATTGAGATGCACTGGGTCAGGGGAAGTATTTTCTGCCAAAAGTTCTGAACTTTGAAGTTCTCTGCCTCTCCCCTGACTGCAACATTGCATTCTTGGCAGAAAAAAACCTTGTAACATGCCACAGGGATTGGATATCTGCGATGCTAGTCTGCTTTTTCCACTTACTTGAGTCTACTCTATATCTTAACATGTAAAACATCTGCCATTCCCACTTTTCTGCATTTCACTGACACATAAAAGATCATGCTGGATTTTACAAAGTAATTGATAAGTTATATTTTAACGATGTATTACAGCCCTGGGCATTTTAAGTTACTTTCAGACTGTAGGTCTTAAAGGTTATATGTGTGTTTTTGTTGTTGTTTTTTTATGAAATCCATTTTTTTTCACATTACACCCAATATGCAACTTGTATCTGTCCTGTGTATCAATGCAATCCAGCACACTGTGTGACACGCATGCGCAGGAAATGGCTTTGATCACAATGAAAGTAAACATGGACAAGAATTTGAGATGATTCTGTGGCTTTATTTCAGTTCATGTCTGATTGAAGCCATCATCATTTTGACCAAAATATATCAAGAAGTTCTATGAAGGTACTTCCCTTCAACTGAGTGTTTTCAACTCCAACCTCAGCCATTTATGAAGTGAAACTTCCAACCCTGCACTTATACCCTGAAATGCGATGTGTGAACGCACACATAGATCTGAAAGTGGGATAAATAGGATTGCAAAAATATGTATCAGATTCAGACAACATAGTAAGGGGATCTGGGTCAAATTTAAAAAACCACAGGTTTATTTGATATAGGTTTGTAAATAAAATCAAATATTTGCGATGTAGACAAAAATGTTTTAATGCAGATTAGTAAAAAAAGGGCAGGTTTAAAACTTGGCTTGGCATAAATTCTTGAAGATTATATTTTTTTCCTTTAGACTTTGAGAAAAATAGCTAGATATATTCTTCAATTTCTTGATGTTTTTTTCTGTAGAGTGTAATAAATTGACTAGAGATATATTATTTTAGATTTTTTTCTGCAAATTGTTAAAAATAGCCTAATTGTTAACAAATGGAAAGGGAAGTAGTGTTTAAGACGAAAATATTTTTATGTAAAGATATTGAGATTTGTGGGATTTATATTTTACCTTTTATATATTTAAAAGTACTTATTTTGTTAACTAACTTTCTACTTTCTAAATTCTGATTAAGAAAAACTGAAGAGTTAAAAGTTTGTGTGTCTGAAGGCCATAAGCACATCCTGTTATTGAGCAAGGAAAACATCTGGACTTAGCAGATAAGAAGAGGAGCACAGGAGGAACCATCCTGTACCAGGCGAGAAGCGGAGCATCCCACTCCAAAAAAGGGAGTCAAAAACGTGGTTTCGTTTCGCCAGAAACGGCTTGTGAGGAGATAAAAAGCTAGGGCTTTTCAGAAGGGACCCAGAAGCTGCTAAAACTTCTCCAGCGCGCTGAAACTGCTGTTGATTTTTCTCTGCTGAAGTCTTCATTAAAAACTCAATCAGTTGGCAATCTGTCTCTTGGTCATTTTGAACACGCATTGACCACTAAAGTCCAACAAAATTGGTGACCCCGACATGATGACTCTAAGAGACTCCTAAGAGATTCCTAAATTCAACACAGAGGCGGCCGCCCTTTCAAAAGGTAAGCAGAAATCTTGTAATTAAATTCTGCTATTGACTACATTAAATCAAGTGTTGAATTGGGTTTCTCTATAGAACCGTCGATTTCTTTATACAGATTTTGAAGTTTAAAGAGAAAAAGCGATCTTTTCAAATTTTTGACTGCAGGGAGAAATCAACAGTGGAGGTGAGAGATTTTGAATATTTAGTGAAATGCATGCGAAAAGATTTTGAGAAGGAATATATGAGAAGTGGTTGTGTGAGGACATCTCACAAGTAGTAAACTGTGATTGACAATTGAGAGAAAATTGGCAGACCCGTTTTCAAAAGCCCCAGTGCTGACGAGGCTGGTGGAAGGTGAAAAATTGAAAAATCCCAGGTCTGTGGGGTAGTGGGAGTGCCCACTATAAAAAAAAATGTAATTAGAACGCTAAATCAAACAGTAGGTAAGAATAGGGAAAGGATTAAAATTATTAAATAGGGAAAGATAGAGTTTCTGAAATTATAAAACCTACTGTCTTTGAGAAGGAAAACAACCATGGATTTTGAGAAGGAATAAGATTTTGAGAAGTGTTGGACTTTTGAGACGTCCAACACTTCTCAAAATCTTATTGAGAAGTGTTGGACTTTTGAGACGTCCAATGCATGTTCAAAATGACAAAGAGACAGATTGCCAACTGATCTAGTTTTAATGAAGACTTCAGCAAAGAGATATCAACAGTGGTTACAACGCGCTGGAGAAGATCCCTAAAATCATCTTCTGAAGTTACATTCAAAGTTCCTTTCCTTTTGTACCCAAATTGTTTACTTTCTCATTGCGTCAGCCAGGAGCTGGTTTCCATAGAAACGAGACAAGATGTCCCTTTCTCAAGGTAAGACAGTGGGAATCAGGCGTGAGAAGGCCGGTGTGAGGAAGCCGGCCCGGCTTCCGATAGGGTTTGTTTTGGTTGCTGGAGTTTGTTGCTGGAACAGATCATCTCTCCCCTTATTCAGACACACAGACTCTTATAAATCCTCTCTTATTCAACTCATCAGTTTTTTAGCAGTTTTATCTTAATAAAGAATAAGGAAGTTGATTAATAAAATAAGTGCTTAATAATATAAAAAGATAGAATAAACTATAAATCCCACAGAAGGAACAAGATTTTGAGGTGACTCTGGGGAGACAATGGAGAAAATTAGTGAAATCATTATGATTCATTTGAACCCAAAGAAGTCAAAGCGCGCCAGCAAGAATTAGAGACTTGCCAAAAAATAAATAATAGAACATTTTGGGCCAATAAAAAAGAGAAACTTGGTTGCAACTACACATATTTTTATGTGTTATAGCGCATGCGAATAAGTTAAAAGCCCAGATTTTCATTGCATGACACACATGTGTGATGAAATCTGAGAATGTGTGAGAGTGGCATCTGTTGGTTGAATGCAGTGGGAAGTACTTTCCTAATAACACTGGGGAAAATTATTAAATTTCAGAAGCATTAAGCTTAAACTTTAATATTTAGTTACTAAATTATAAAGAGTACAAATTAGAACAAGCATAAAATAAATCTATCAAACAACTTTGATTAAATTTGTGGAAGTAAATTGTTGCTACATAATTAATTATACATCTACAAATTGGGGAAAATAAACTAGAGGTTGAGACTTAAAAAGTAAAAGGTAAAAAAATTAAACTAACTGCTTTGGTGCTGAATTAAATTTAGCAAAAGACAAATCAAGCATGCTATAGAAGACACAATCTTGCTAATGTAGACATGAAAATTCATAATAGTTATGTTAAAGACATGTAATTTGACTCTTTGAGGTGACTTTTCCTTTTTTCATAAATTCAATTGACTTAGTTGGTGTGTTTAATTGAAAGGTTGTGGTTCTTCCCTAAGAGAGTTATTTTAGATAGAGGGACTTTTGTTTAAAAAAAATAAATAATAATAATAAATAAATAAAAAATGCACCCTAACTTGAAAGGAAACTGAAACATTAAGTTGATTGTGGAATTATTTTGTGTGTCACTAAATCAAAGCAGAGTTTGATGTTCCAACCCAAGATAAAATCTGAATATTTTGAATGAGATTTTGATCAATTCTGAGCTCGAAGCATGCGGATGGCCTTCTGAGAGTGGAGATGATGGAGTTCTTCAAGCACCTGGAATCATCATGACCGTGTTCAGATCTGCCCCATGGACTGCAAAGACAACTTCCAGCCTTGTCCGTGTATGCAAACATCATCAGCATGCGAACGGATCATCTGATACAAAGACTGTTTTTCACACACATTCCTGTAAGTCCATTAAGAGTCTATGGCCTGGAGTGAGCAACTTGAGGGAAAAGGAGGAAGGATGCATCTCACGAGGAGGTGTGGAAGAGAGAAGGGGAAACGGAGAGGGGTCAGATCTGAGGAGGAGACAATCGAACTGTGCAAATCTCTGACAAAGACCTTCATCAATCATCTCCTGATCTCTCTCAGAATGGTTCAGAGTCATGAAAGCTTTGGAGCTGGGAAGCGGAAAATGGCTACAACATTAGGTATTTTTATACTAACAAACTAACATGTTTGAAATGGGTTTGGAATCATTAGGCTTGCTGAAACTTATAAAACTCTGCTGAGCATACGGATTTATCAAACTTAAACCAAGAGTGAAATTGAAAAGTAAAATTTAGGCTGATTTGGGTGCAAACAGATAGAATAGGATTTATTTTATGAACTACAGTGAGAAGTTGAGTGACTGGTTTCTGACGTCCAAAGGGATTGTGGTAATTTAAAAGAAATAAATTCTAAATTGTATTGACTTTAAAACAAAACTTTTAGACTGAAAATAATCAGATCCATTGAAAGAGAATATAACAAACGTGTTGAAATTTTTAATTGCTAACTAAAAAGAGTTGTAATCTAATTATATTGGGTGTAGATTGATGTCATCTAGACTAATGTAATGAGTTCTACCAGAATTGCAGAGTTTTTTTAATACTCTGACTCATTATAATGCGTCTATGTGTGACAAATTGATATTAAGATGGACTGACAGTAACCAAACCACTCTTGTTTATGAAGAATTGAAATACTAATAAACTAAAATGACTAATGTGAAGTCTGAAGATTCTGTTGCTTATGACATCTCTATATTTATGATGATGTTTTTTTTGGGGGAAATGAAAACAGACAAATAATTGAAGTGACTTGGGGATTATATGAATGAGAATGATCAACTATGAGTTTTTTATATAATGAAAAGGGGAAATCATTAGAATTTTGAAACCCAACTACAACCTTTCACGTTAGAGGAATCTATTTTGTGATTTTCATTGACTAAACATTAAAAACATTCATGATAATTACTGGTATTTCTGATTGGTCACAGTGTTAACGGTAACAGAGAAGCACGTAGTGTGCCATTTTATGTGAATGTTTATTCAATGAGAGATCTTGAATGGATACCGGAATAAGACTGAGTATTAAACAATGAAGAACAAGTGTTGCTTGTGGACAGACTGAAACTGGACGGTCTTGTGATGAGGCTAATTGAGAATAGAGACTAATGTGAACTCGAAAAATAAAGCAATGAAGAACAAGTAAGACATTTCCTAAAACAATATAGAGAAATTGTTATTCAACTTGCAGTGACAAATTGATAATTATAAGAGAATAAAAGGGTAAACAATGGCGATATCTAAAAATAGAGGCCTTTAAAAAAAAAAAAAACTTAATAAAAATGTGTAACACTTAGCTAAATCTGGGGAGATGATTGTTTGTGGTGAATGAGATTGAATGACGTGTGTCTAAACTAACCAATGTACATTGCTCCTGCAGGGAATTTTTAAAAATATATTTTTTAGCATTTTTGTGGAAAATCTGGCCATTGACTTTTTCATTTTTTTCCCCTCCATCTTTTTGGAAGTGTGTCAACAAGGCATACTGTGTGTGTTTTATTATTTTCTTTTGTTTTTTATTCTTCATTACTCGGAGAGGAATCCTACACTTTTACACATCAGGTGTCGAGGTTGTTGTGAATCTTCTTTTAGGACTGATGAGGTTAGCGATAGTTTAGAATAGTTTAGTTAGAATTTGGTTGTGTTTTGTTGCAGAACAAACCTGATAATTGAAGAGAGAAAAAATTTAAATGAGGTGTCATGAATCTTGACAAGAAGAAAAAAAAATATTCAGGTTCACTTTGAGAAGAGAAAACAGGGGTCTATGATGTCTTATGAAGTTCTTGGATGAGCTGTAAATGGTAACTTATTAATCAACTAATAGATTCCATAATAAACAAAGATTATGGAGTGAGAAGAAGGAAATGTTTCAAGGACTGAAATCTGTGATAACTTTGTTACAGATGCTGGAGACATGGGAAAAGGTGGTGTTTTACTGGCAAAATGACACTAATAAACATTTCACTGACAATTAAGTTTTGTTTTTGTTGCAGATGGCGGGAGCAGTGTGTGATGATTCGTTGCCTGATTTGTGTTGTGTTTGATGAGGATTTTTCAGATTGAAGGAGAAAACGAAGATCCAGGAGTGAGATCGTATTGAGTTTAAATCACTATTATGTATGTAGATGATCTACTTCTAGCAGCACCGCCCCCAGAAACCTGTATGGAAGCGACAGAAAGCATTTTGAGAAGGCTATGGGAAGTAGGATTGAAGGAAAGGGTGATATCTGGTATCACCTTAGCCAGAGCTGCCCACATCATGATCATTGGAAGACATAAGTGTGGACCTTACTTCTAAGGTCCAAGAGAGGGAGAATAGAGGATCATCTTAGAATTCAACAAGTAATACACAAACACATATACATACAGAAGAAGAAAAAACCCGAAGAGGACCAGGAAACAACAGGACACGTGAGTGACGAAACTTTTGACTAAAAATTTCCCTCAACAGGCTTTACAGATTGTTCACAGAGTGGGAGATCTCTTTACTGCTCCTAGTGGAGAACCAGTAGCACACTGTGAAAGCGCAGACTGTGCCTTTGAAGAAGGAATTGCAAAAAGATTTAGAGAAAAATACGGCATTGAGAAAGTAGAAGTCCAAAAGAAAAGAAAAGTTGAATGTGCCGTAACACATGAAGTAGACAGGCTTGTCTTTCACCTAGTAACTAAAACATCTGGACGAGATCTCCCAACATGTCAAGATTTTGAAAGCAGTCTAAACTGCATGCTGAAAAAGCCAAAGACATAAAGCCGGAGAAAGTTGTTGTGTTGGACATGTGTGCTGTGTTCATGCAGATAGAGGAAACAGAGGCTGAATTGATAGAAAATGTTTGTGAATAAAAAAAAAATGAATGATGAAGATGAGTAACTAGAATGTTTGAATGTGTGAGAAAGACTGATAAGTTCACCCAGCCTTTAAACACTCTCTTGGAAGAGAAACTCAAACACACAACGTAAAGCAAAGATAAACTATAGAACTTAGATGAAAAATTAAGCACTTCAAAGTGAAAATTGATTATTGAGATAATATTTCTAAATGTAGAATCTGAAAAATAAACTTTAATGATGATAATTTAAGTTAAATTACTTAAAAGTTAAACCTGAAATCACAATATAAATTGTAACTGAATAAACAATTGTAGTGTGTGGTTTTGGAAACTCTAGAATGAGTTTTGTTAAATTGGTAAAATTCATTAAATGTGTTAAATCAACAGATGGTAAACATAAAAGTAAAAATGTTCAGAACTGATAAAATAACAAGATTAATTATAGATAAAATAAATGTGGACTGTAAAATAATTAACAAATTTCTAAATGATAAAATTAAATGGAAAATGTTAGGACTTTTAGGAACAACAGGCTACTGCAGTGAATACATCACAGAGTATGCAGAAAAATGTTAACTAATGAGACAACTAATGAGAGATGCAGGAATAAAACAACTAAATGCACCTTTAAAATGGACTGAAGAAGCTTTAAAAGAATTTGGCCAACTTAAAAAAGAAGTAATGATAGCATTAGTAGAAGAACGACAGCAAAGATGCGGGTCGAGAGGAGAAATTGTGGGAAAATTGGAAATTAATGATTCTCATTGGAATAATTGCAGTGCTAAGAGTAGGGGGATAACACTGTAGGAAAAAGTCATGATCTAGAAACCTACAGAAACATCACAGTTGTGGTGCACAGATCTAATCAGACCCTAATCAGAACCAAACGAGAAGTGAAGAAACCAAATGTGACTAAAGGATTGAGCAAATGGAGGCGGAGGAGATGTAAAAAGGAAAACATCTCAATTTATACTTTGGAGTAAAATCCAATTAGATTTTTTTTTCTCTTCTTACATTTTTTGTTGATTTAAGTTTTTCTCTTAAAATTTTAACTTTATTGTTATGATTAATTTTCTTATTTTTTATTAAGTTGATTCATTTTCTATTACCAATTTTCTTATGTTTTTTGAGTTGATTAAATTTTCTTATGATTAATTTTCATATGACTCATTTATTAATTTTTATGGTGTTTAGAATACTCTTTACTTATTGCTTTGGTTACTGTATGAGTAAATGTCATTTATTTTCTCAAGACAAGAAAAACTGTATTGTGTGTATGTTTCTTTCTGCTATCCTTTCCATTAATTCTGCTTTATTTCAGATCCTGGATCAAAACGATTGTGTTATTGATTTGATAGTAATGTTAAAATCTAAGGTGAAATCATGTGTTTAGATTAGCTGAACTTGGGGGTCAATTGGGCCCACAGGGGTTTTCGCCCCAATCCTCTCCATGCACTCTGGTAGTAAGGATGCTTTAGCAGATAGGTTTTAGCGCAGTCTTTTGTTTCTATTTTTGCTGTGTATTAGATCTGGTGTGGACGAGAGAGCCTAAGAGTGATCGCCCACAAGCCAACTAGGGGGTCGCTCGGGTGTCTTTTTTCCTCACAGAGGTTTTTCGACCCGAGCACTCTCGGACGCACCAGCAAATGTGTCAGGCTTAAGATAGTATGAAGATAGTTCAGGATGCGTTTGTATTCTATCGGTGTTTTGAATTGTGGCCTCCTTCTGAGGCCAAGAGAGGGATTTGTGGGATTTATATTTTACCTTTTATATATTTAAAAGTACTTATTTTGTTAACCAACTTTTTACCTTTTTACCATGTGCCTTTTGTGTGTCTGAAGGCCATGGCACATCCTGTTTTTGAGCAGATAAGAAGAGGAGCACAGGAGGCATCCTGTACCAGGCAGGAAGCTGACCATACTACTTCAGAGGAGCTGCCTTGTACCAGTCGCGAACACGAAAAATAACACCTGGTTTCGTTTCTCCAGAAATGGCTTGAGAGGGGATAAAAACTAGGGCTTTTCAGAAGAGAGCCAGAAGCTGTTTTAGAACTTCTCCAGCGCGCTGAAATTGCTGTTGATTTCTCTGCTGAAGTCAATTAAAACTTGATCAGTTGGCAATCTGTCTCTTGGTCATTTTGAACATGCATTGGACGCCGTAAAGTCCTACAGGATTCACCAGCTAAATGCCTTTGTGCCTCCAATTGACCCTCTACATTGTACACTTTTTTATGACAGGAATGACACAACTCTATACCAGGAAGTATTCCAGGAAGTCGAAGGAGACAAGTGGGTCCTGAGAGGAGAAGGAATCATGATATGGAAAGAAGGAGTGGTAGCGCCAATGCGCCTTACTGAAGAGCAGACGAAATGGTATGAAATGTCAGATACAGCAGCACCACACATTTCCCTAGCATTACATCCAGGACATGAAGCAAGAGAGCTGAGACAAATGGCCAAAAGATTACTACAGGTGACAGTATGGGAAGAAACAGGTAGAACTAACGTTGTGTACTCGAGAGCAGAGGAAGTTTACTGGATTCAGGAAAACAAAGAAGATGTAGGAGTATTAGTTCATGAAAAAATATCCAGGTGTCATGGCAAAGAAAACACAGATGGGGAAGGTTCAGAGGAGCTCATTGCATCACTGCCTGAAGAATTATGGTCTCAAGGTCCCACGGATGTGGGATTTTATAATGTAACACCTGTAACATTTGAATTGACATCTACCAATCCTACATGGGTCCCACAGTATCACAACAAACCAAAAGCTGAGGAAGGAGTTGCCAGTACAGTGGCTGATCTTCAAGAGGGAGGAGTGATAACTCGATTTGACTCTGAGTGGAACACTCCCCTCTTTCCGGTTCTTAAAGCAGGTACACAAAAATACAGATTAGTGCATGACCTCAGACAAATCAATTCTGTGGTGGCAACACCTACATTGGCGGTGCCTAATCCTTATGTATCACTCTCTGTTTTGACACCATCTCAGAAGTGGTTCACGTGCATTGATTTGGCAAATGCATTCTTTTGCATACCAATTGAAGAAGAATGTAAAAAGTATCTAGCATTTACTTTCAGGAAAAAGCAGTACTCTTACAACAGATTACCACAAGGCTTTGTTTTATCACCTGGAATTTTTAACAGTGTGCTAAAGCAACAACTTGATGGCTGTGAACTGCCAGAAGGGTGTGTCATGATAATGTATGTTGATGACATTCTGTTAGCAGCTCCTTCACAAGAGAGTTGCCTCCAAGCAATGTCACTGATTCTGCAACAACTGCACAAATCAGGATTCAAAGTGAACAAAGATAAACTACAAATTTGAAGAGCCACTGTTACTTTTATGGGAAGATTGATTACAGCTACAGGGTGATCTCTGACCAGCAGCAATAGGAGTAACATCCTCTCGCGTCCTAAGCCAATCACTGTTTCTGACATGTTGTCTTTCTTAGGTTTAACTGGATTCAGCAGACACTACATACCAATGTATGTAGAGTCAACAATGCCCTTAAGGCAGTTGGCGAAAGAAAAAGGGATGAAGAAACTGAAATCAAGACTGGATTGGACACCGGAAGTGGAATAATCCTTCATTGAATTAAAGCTGCCGCTTTCTAGAGCAGCTTCCCTAAATTGCCCAGAATACACAAACCTGTGCACATGGGGTGTTGTTCCAGAAACAACACGGCCAAAGAAAGGTCTTGGCCTACGCCAGTGTTCTCTTGGATAACACTGAACAGAGGCAACCCACATGTGCCAGATTTGTTGCTGGATTGGCTAAAATCATTGACAAAACAAGCCACATTGTTATGGGCCATAAATTAAATATACTGACATCTCATTCTGTTATGTCCTTTGTTAACTCGACAGCATTTACATTCTCTTCCTTGAGACAGAGAAAATTGGCCAAGACCTTGATCAGCCCTAACATTACTTATTCCCATGAGGGATTAAACATGGCAGACCTAATAACTGACGGTGAACACCATGACTGCGCCCTACTGACAGAAGCTGAATCAAAAATGCACGAAGGACTTCAGGCAATTGAGGTCGCACCGGCTCCAGACATACTAAATTTGTTTATAGACGGCTGTTGTTTCAGGACAGAGGATGATACGCTGAAGTCTGCTTATGCTGTGGTGGAGTCTGTAGGGAGGAGCTTTGAGACAAGAGTTTCAGAAGCGTTGGAAGGGAAGCAGTCTGCACAAAGAGCTGAACTTCTGGCTATGATACAGGCTCTGCGTTTTGTGTTTCAACATTTATAGTGATTCTGCTTATGTGGTGACAGCTGTGCATGTTGAAATGCCTGTGTGGAAGAGATGTGGTTATACTACCTCGACGGGTTGACCCATTGCGCATGCGAAAGAAGCACTGGACCTCTTAGAGGCTCTTATGCTTCCTACTGAAGTTGCTATCATCAAGGGCACTCCAAATTGACAAACCCCATTTCAAAGGGAAATGAAGCAGCTGATTTGGCGGCCAAACAAAAAGGATGGTATGTAGCTACCCAAGCCATGGTGAAATCTGATGTGACTTTTGCAGACCTCTTACCAAAATTTTCTAAAGAATTCATTGTAATTGAGCAAAAAGGTGCCACACCAGAAGAGATCTTTGCATGGAAAGAAGGTGGAGCTCAGTGCTTCTACGATAATTTTTGGCAGGCACCAGATGGAAGGCCTGCTTTGCCATCCTCTCTTGTTCCTGCTGTGCTAGCTGAAGCCAACAGTCTGGCTCATGTGGATGAAAAACAAATGCTCAAAAATGTACAGTTATGGTGGCATCCTTTTATGCCATCTTAGATTGCAAACCATATTCAAGAGTGTGAAACCTGTCAAAAACATAATGTCAAGCCTTCTTTCAAGCCAAAGAGAGGGTGGTTCCCTCTCACTTCCGGACCAGGTGAAGAAGTTGTTATTGACTTCACAGACATGACGAAGAGGGTACATGGGAAAAGATATCTGCTGGTTATGGTTGATCACTTCACAGGGTGGCCAGAAGCCTTTCTTGTAGGAAGAGAGGACAGCACCGCTGTTATCAAATGCCTAATCAATCATTACATTCCCCATTATGGTTTCCCACAAAGAATTCGATCTGATAACGGTTCACATTTCAAAAATAAGCACTTGAAAATTTTAGAACAGACCCTTGGGTTAAAACATTCATTTGGAGCAGTATACCATCCTCAAAGCCAAGGGAAAGTCGAGCGCATGAAGTTGACACTGAAATTGAAACTGGCCAAAATTTGTGCTCAGACTAAATTGACATGGCTTGGTGCCCTGCCACTTGCTCTCATGTCTGTACGGTTCTCTATCAACAGAGTCACTTTTTTTACACCTTTTGAGTCGCTTACTGGTCGTCAGTTTCCAGGTCCCTTCTGCCAGCTGTACCCGGAAGGAGCTTCACCTCTTGCACACGTTCAATATTTTGACAAATTAACCGCTTTGATTGCACGTTTTTCTGTGCAGACTGAGAAGCTATCTGACGATCCACTGCCAAAGCCATGTGAGTGGGTCAGAGTTCGAGTCTTCCGAAGGAAGTGGACGGAACCCAGGTGGACTGATCCATTGAGGGTCACTGCCGTCCCACTGTTTCCAACTGCAGGGGAAAGGAGACACGTGGCATCACCTCAGTTCATGTGTTCCTTGTGATCCTCCCAACAGGTCGCTCAGAGAGACTGCTGTGGACAAGGTTTCCCAGGCCCAAGAGAGGGAAGGAGATACCGTTAACAAAGACCAGAACAGTCCAGGATTACAAAATTTTCCATCAGCCAACACCATCCATGGACAAAACACCGTATTAAAGGACAGTACCAACGTCACACAAAGGACAGGTGATTTGTTTTCTTGCCCACCGGAAGAGGCGTTAGCCCACTGTGTAAGCGCAGACTGTGCTTTTGGAGCAGGAATCGCCTTACAATTCAGAGCCAGATACGGGACAGATAAGGTAAAGCTACAATGCAAAACAGCAAGAGATTGTGCGCTTACAGACGGGAGAACTGTTATTCATCTGATTACCAAAACAAACTCATGGGACAAACCAAAGATCACTGACCTTTGCAATAGCGTAACAGCGCTACTTGAACTGTGGGAGGTTAATAATATCACTCGCATCGCTGCACCTCGGCTGGGGTGTGGATTGGTATGAATGGACTTTGAGAAGGTCCACCAAATTTTGTGTGTGATTTTTGACAGCTCAAAAATCCACATTACCATTTATTCGCTTCCTTAAACGAGTGCTTTTATCAGTTCTTATTATATTTTCTTTTAGTGATTGCATTTTATTGACAATTGCAGCTGTACTATTTATTGGCATATTACTTAACTTCAATTATTCTTATACTGCTTTTTAAGAATTTTATGCTAATTTTATTATTGTATGTGTAGGGAATTAGATTCGTCTTCTCAGCAAAGCACACTTACAGCATGGGAACCTGGAGCTTCACATTCCTAACTTATCCTTCAGGACCAGATGCAAGAAATAAAACATTCGGTTCAGCCTAACTCCAAGCCCTAAATGGTGACCGGCGCCACAAGGGTCAGGCTGGGAGCTATCAGTCAAGAGCTTCAAAGAAACTATAGGACACCTGACGCTCCCCAGGACTCACGCCGCGCACAGGGATTCACGGATCCTGTGACTTAAACCTCGCAATCTGCAGATATTCAACACAAAACTGCTTTTCTTAACGTACAGAGAAAAAGGGACAAATCTGTTTACGTGTACACGCCCATATCCTGGATTAATAGTCATAGCATGTTTTAATCTGCTTTGAATGAATGGGCGAAGGAATGGAGTTTTCAGTAACTGAACCCTAGTGTTTGATCTCGTTCGAATACTAATCACGTCCCTGAAAGGATTTACTTGTGTAGAAAGTTATCCGGTACTCTCCTGATGAGATATAACTTTGTCTATTAATGAATGCAAATCCGTGACATCATCACGGATCCGATTTCAGGAGTGCTCTCATTGGCTAAGCTGCGAGAGAGACCCGCCTCCAAGTCCAAAAACAGGGCGCGCTCTCTCTGATCGCTCTCTCTCTGCTCCCAGCTTCTAGTTTAGTTTTCTTCTGCCCCACTTCTTTCTCTCCCTTCTCTTCGACAGTCTTTTCTCAAGTTAACTTCTTCAAAATTCTTTCATCTTTTGGCGCCGTTTCAACAAAGGAAAACCCGGCTCTCATCAACCCAGAGTCGTGATTTCAGAATACACAGACTCTCGAACCCAAAGTGAAACTTCTGTGGATTTCTACGGACATTCCCACATCTTCTTCACAGCCGTTATCCAGGAATCCTTTCGTTCTGCCCCGCGGACCACTCGTGAACCCTCACCGATTCAACGGATTCCAAAACGGTAGCAAGCGATAATTAATTACTTTGGCAAGGATAACGATACAGAACAGACTCTTGAAATAGTCAAACGTTATTATGTGCCTAGATTCATAATTAAGGGTAATTTTCGAGCTGTGACTTGAAACACTCTCTCTCTCTCTCTCTCTCTCTCTCGCTCTAATCACCTCTCTCCCTCACTCACTCTCTCTGACTCTCTCTCTCTCCCATTCCTCTAGGTGTGTGTGCACGAGCGAATTGTTAGTCAGTGTAGCTGAACCGTTAGTCTCTGTGTTTTAGGATAGTTCAATAAATGTCATAACCATCATAAACATATTTGCTTGTCCGTGTTTTATTACATTCGAATTCCGTTCCCTGAGGTTATCGATCTTGACATAATACGATTTAAAGGTTGGGTAGTAATGTTTTGGGATACGATTCATTTTGAGTAAGGGTCCATAGTAATGGCGGTTGGTTTATTCTGGTGGACAGATTAACTCTAAACTGTGACTTTGTGATCTGGCAACTTCATGTGAATCGACTCCCAAGATCCGATTCTGAGGTTCGAATTCCCCCCAGTGAACTGCTCTGTCGCCCACACAGGTAATATTCTGGTTTGTTTACATGACAGATTGAATGATTGCCTCTTATCGTATTATTAATTATTATATGTAATAATATTTTGTTACATATGGGATCAATCAAGCTAACAATGCGCTTATGGGAAAATTGGAGACTGATGGGAGTGCTGGGGATAATTATTATTATTATAACGAGGATAATATTGGGCATAGAGAAAATTCATATAGAGAACAACAGCACCACCCAGAGGGATAAAAAAGAAGTGGCAAAAGACAAATGCGTTCAATGGTATGGGGGAATAAAAGTAGTGTATGTTAAAGGATCGTCTACATCATTCACGTTTGATTTGTGTGAGGTAATCAAATGTGGGGGGTCAAATGCATCATGAAGGGGTTATGACGTCTATATATGTGAAATGCCACGCTGCCCGAAAGAATGGTACACAAGCTGGGGTGAAGTATATACATCAACTAATCCATCTTTCAAACCGGAACAACACGCGCATGATTATGTAAGGAACCGAGCAAGGACACAGGGCGCCGTAAGGACCCTACTAACGAAAACAGATGTACGTATGAACCGTGTTATGACCCGAATGAAGAAGCATTCTATTTAACCCTAGGCGTTGAAGTAAGGGGTAGAGACACCGTGGGAGTAATTAAAATAAAACTAATGGATGAACCTACAAGACTCCCACTTGGAAAGGAACCTATAAATATGACAATAGTTCACCCAAATGTAATTGCAGTTGATTACACTAAATTAAGACCAGAAGATATAATTGAGAAAGCAACTGGCTATGGGGACAACAATTTGTGGCTTGAATGGTTGATAGAAAAAGCCAATGAACAAGGGCTAGAAGGCTGCATAGGATGTGCCAGTGCCAGACCCAGACTGCACATAGAGCCAGCACCATTAATCCCAGAGGATAGCCCCAACTGTATGTTGAAGATGACAAAAGAAGCCAGCCCTCCCAAATGTGAGGTTTTGGCAGCAGTGTTTCCCCCAATAGCTAATCAAACCAGAATTGGACCATTCACACCCAGAAAAGATAAATACACTTGTTTTAATTTTAATAGACCTGATGCGACTCTCAACCTGGGAAAAATAACTAAAGAATGGTGCACTATCACAATTGAAGACCAGGGGGCAGTGGTGGGTGAATGGGCAAGAGCAGGTATCTATTATTACTGTGGGGAAAATAGACTTTTAATCCGCATCCCAAAAAAGGTAATAGGTTTGTGTGTAATGGTGAGGTTGGGAGCACCACTGGTATTGATAGGTGAGAGACTAAAAAAGTTGGGAACCGATCAAACAAATTCAGGAAAATTAACCAGGAGACGCAGTTGTCATGTGTTGAACAAAAGATCCCACATAGATTTATCCATCAACAGCCCTACATACATGGATGCAATTGGGGTACCAATACCAATACAAATTAGCTGATCAAGTTGCAGCAGGATTTGAGAACACTCCAATAATAGCAGCTCTTTTTCCTGTAACCCCAAACAAAAATTTGGACAGAATAAATTATGTGCATTACAACGTCATGAGATTGGCTAACATGACTAGAAATGCAGTTGAAGGCCTAGCTGAACAACTGGCCCCCACTTCCTTAATGGCGCTTCAAAACAGAATGGCATAGGATATGCAACTAGCAGAAAAAGGAAATGTGTGCTCTATGGTGGGCGAATTATGTTGTTCCGTCATTCCCAATAATACCGCGTCGGACGGGTCAGTGACCCGAGCACTCAATGGATTAACCCTTGTATTATGTTACGGGTCAATTTGAACCATTTCAGTTTTCATGTTCACCAAAATGCTGGTTATGATTTATTTTTCTTCCTATAATTTTGTGAGTTTTTCTCATCTTGGGTAATGAACTGGTGTGTAAAATTTTAAATCTTTGGTGTGCAGTACAATGTCTGTGCAGAGTTTGTATACAAATATGATGACACTTCAATGTGGGTAAATAGCTGTTCAGATTCAAAATAAACAAGTTTATTTGATGTACTTTGTTTAGATTGCCCTGAGACCCAGATGGGAGTAGAGGCGGAACTTTCTCGCACTTGTCCTGGGCACTGTTCTCATGTCATTTCTTTGATGTACTTTGTTTAGATTGCTCTGAGGCCCAGGTGAGAGTAGAGGAAAAAGACAAGTTAGCTGCGACCAGAGATGTATGGGTTAAATGGGTCGAAATTCTGCCTTTGTTGTACAATCCTGGTCCTCATGTTACTGTTGATGAGTGCCTTGTTTCATTCAGGGGGCGCTGTCTTTTCCGACAATACATGCCTAACAAACCTGCCAAGTATGGCATCAAATTATGGGTAGCCAGTGACGCAACATCTAGCTATGCATGGAATACGCAAGTATCCACAGGAAAGCTACCTGGAGAAGCACCTGAGAAGAATCAGGGGATACGTGTCGTGCTGGAGATGAGTGAAGGGCTGCAAGGTCACAACATTACATGCAACAACTTCTTTATATCCTACCGCTTTGGAGATGAACTTCAAAAGAGGAAGCTGACTGTTGGGAACAGTCAGAAGAAACAAACCAGAAATTCTGAAGGTAAAGGGCAGACCTCTGCATTCCTCAATATTTGCTTTCAGTGAGAAAGCAACAGTTGTTTCATACTGCCCAAAGAGAAACAAGAATGTTCTTGTAATGAGCACAATGCACACAGATGCATCTCTGAGCACAAAAGAAGACATGAAGCCATAAATGATCATGTACTACAACTCAACCAAAGGAGGAGTTGACAATCTAGACAAAATTACAGCAATGTACAGCTGCCAGCGCAAGACTGCCCGTTGGCCCTTTGTGATTTTCTACAATATTGTGGACGTGTCTGCCTACAATGCCTATGTCCTTTGGACTGAAATCAACCAACAATGAAATGCCGGCAAATTGTTCAGACATTGCTTTTTCCTGGAACAGCTCGGCATAGCATTTGTCACTCCCAGGATGCAGATTTGATCCAGGCCACCTAAAATCTGGTTTAGTCTTTCTCCAATTTTTTTTACAGTGTACTGGTATGTAAATGCTTCTGGTCAAATTGGAATCAATTATCCAAATATGAAAGTTATTCAAATATCTATTCTAATGTTTGCTAAAATAAATACTTTTGCCAGATCAGAGAATGGCTGATGAATTATATTATGATACATATGAACAGATAAAGCTTGTCAACAGAAAAAATTTGAGACACAATAAACTCAAAGTGCGATACTACCACATTCATCTTAAAAGACGACCCGGAGAGCTGAAAAGAATGAACGTTTATTTCTGAAAATGAATTACAAAGCCTTCACAGGCCATTGAACCAAATGAGTCTGGTAAACAAATCAGCAACCAAGATACATCTCTGTGAAGAGCAAGAATCCAGGTTATGATGTTTACAAATAAATTATAGCAGAGTATTTGTGTAATAACATATGAGTGCGATTTCTGCAGTAGATCACCCACACCAGAGCCCATACCAATAAATTTGCGTGAGAACACAAGGGGTAAAGGAGAGAGGGCACAAAGCAGGGAAAGGGTGGGGGGGAGGGGGAACAGGAGACAGACAGAGAGAGAGAGAGAGAGAGAGAGAGAGAGAGAGAGAGAGAGAGAGAGAGAGACACAGAGAGAGAGAGAGAGAGAGAGAGAGAGAGAGAGAGACACACAGAGAGAGAGAGAGAGAGACACAGAGAGAGAGAGAGAGAGAGAGAGAGACACACACACACAGAGAGAGAGAGAGAGAGAGAGAGAGACACACAGAGAGACACACACAGAGAGAGAGAGAGACAGACACACAGAGAGAGACAGACAGAGAGAGAGACACAGAGAGAGACAGACAGTAGAGAGAGAGAGATAGACAGTAGAGAGAGAGATAGAAATGAGAGAGAGATAGAAAGATAGAGAGAGAGAGAGAGAGAGACACAGAGAGAGAGAGAGATAGAGATGATAGAGATATATATAGATATATAGATACACACACACACACATATATATATATATATATATATATATATATATATATATATATATATATATATATATCTACATACATACAAAGACTCAGTTCTGAAAGTAAGTAAGAATACTAGTTTGTCTCATGCTTCTGACCATCACAATAAAAACTTTTGAAAACCCAGATCTATTGAAAGTAACTTTCAAAATGTTGAGTTTACATAGTCTCACGCTCTTAATTGTCACAGTGTTGATATGCAACTGTTCTGTGATTAGTCATTCCCCTGTTCTGGCAATTGTGGTCTTAGCATAATTTGGCTTTGATCATTGAATCTGATAAGAGCACAAAATTTTTCATCAGTTTTGATATGTTATCCTATTTCAATCCTGACTTTTTTTTTCTTTTTTTTTTACAAAATCATGAGCTCGTATAAACAGAAATGGAAAATTTGTTTTCTGTAAAGGCAAAATTGTCTGGCAAATGTTATGCAGTCAGCAGAAGAGGGCCATTGTTATTTTAGAGCAGTAATATATGGCCTTAGAACAGTGCAACGCTTGTCAACTTCATCAAATACACCCATTATCTTCAAATTCACCTACATCACTAGTTTCAGCACAAATGCATTCTTCCAATAGTTAACATGAAACGATTTGGGGATGAAAGTACTTGAGACTTTCTTCTACAGTAATGTAACTTCCTTTAAATAAAATGAAGGGGTTTGAATAATGTCCACAGAGAAGACAACATGGAGACTAATATGTGCTCTACTGGATGATTACAGTGCAAATCTTAGTTTTTTTTTTTAATGAGATGCCAATGATTAGAACAAATAATAAACCTTCCAACCTACAGCAAAAGCCTAAAAAGAGTTCTTTTCTTAAATAAGCACTGGCCTACATTTCAAAAGCTTCACCAGAATTAATATCAGTAATCACACCTGTAAACATTTGTCTAAAAGTTACAACGTCTCAGCTGCATCGTCTCACATGTTCCAGTACATACTCTGGGAAATGCAAACTACACACTTGGAGTCCATCCAGTTTGCAAGGCATCCTGGGATACTCGTCCTCTTTCCATTTGTTGTCATCAGGGTCGAAGGTGAGGATAGAGTCGCTGTAATGGCCGTTGTAGCAAAGCCCTCCAAGCACCATGATCTGCTTGTCCAACACTGCCACTCCATGTCCGCTGCGTCCTATAGGCATTGAGGCCAAAATCGTCCACTCGTCCGTGTCTGGGTCGTACACTTCTGTTGAAGGGCACCCCTGCGACTCGAAAGAAGCGCGCAGTATCACACAAACCCCTCCAAAGACGTACAGCTTCCCATTGTGGGAGATCATCTTATGGAAGCAACGTGCATAGTTCATTTTCGACTTATTCTCCCAACAATTCGTGAGGACAGTAGTGCGGCGTGCAGGGTGTTCCGACGGTACATCGCAGCCTGGGTCAAAGACACACACTTGTTTGGAGGTTGATGAGGATGTGATTCCACCAGTGATGTACAACTTTCCATTAAGAACAGTTCCTTCATGACCGTACTTGTTTACTGGGTAGGGATCGACAAACTCCCACTTGTCTTCCACGATGTCATAGCGCTCTGTGGAATAAAACGTCTCATCACGAGTTCGTCCTGCGACAGCATAAATGTACTTCCCAATGACGCCAACAGCAAACTCTGATCTGGGAACGGACATGTCTGCCATGCGTAACCAGGAGTTCTGTCTGGGATCGTAGCGGTAGACCTTTGAGGAGGCATGGAACTCACCATCTGGGCCTAATTCTTCACCACCTAACAGGAAAGCAAAGTTGTTGACGATGGCCAAGCAATCGGGACGTAGAGGCACCTGCGGGCCTTCCAGTTCCCACCAGACTTTGGGTCGGTGCAGAAGTAGGATCTTGCTATTGACCATGCTATGTCCGATCATCCCACGGAAAACAGAAGTCTGTGCTCTCACTGAGCGGATACGGTTGGCTTTAGTTTCGGCCAGCGGTTGCTCGTTCACCTGATGGAAGTAGCTGAGCGCTTGGTCTACTTCTAGGCGGAGTTGGCGGGAATAACGGTAGAACTCTGATGTCTTCACCTAAAGCAGAATTAAAACAAAAGGCATCGATCAGCATAAAAGGGAGGCTATTTAAATAAATACACAACTTTGGGTTTGTGATATTTTAAAAGAAATTAGAGCAGATCTCAGACTCCTTAAGTGTTTTAAATATGGGAGTACAATCGAGGCTAAATATAATAAACAATTTAATGCTATGATCCACAAATACACGTAAAGAGATCCACAAAAATAGGTTAAATTAACAAATAAATAGATCGAGTTTGTATGTGAAAATAGCGTGTGTGGCGAGTTTTCAACTCACATATACAGGTTTACTTGGATCTATTTGTGGAATAGTCTGAATTTATAAATCTCTTCCTGCACATTGGTGAGTCTTGACATCGGTTCATTGTCAAAGTAGCCAGATATCCACAAACACAAATACAAAAAAAGTACAACCTGGTATTTGGCAGCATGTTTGTTTTGGTAGTTTATATGTTTGACAGCTTTTAATAAAATTGTGTAAGGTCTCTTTAATGATCTTTATGTAAAAAAATCTACATCAATTCAAGCAATGTAATCGTAAAAAATGCAATAAATTGTTCCCAATAGACATGCAACATAAAAAAACATTTAAAATCATGGTAAACTTTGATAACTAATGATTACACTTAGCAACCAGCTCTGGAACACAGATTTTTCACTGGGCTTTAGTAACGGCACAATTTTAAGGCCACAAAAAAAAAAAAAAAAAACACGCTTGGATCAAAATTCTATTAAATTTGTTTACTTGGATGCTTTCACACCTCTGCAGTTTAATATTGATGCAGTGCTTTGTCTTAGCTCTCTCGGCCCTAAGGGGACAAAAGTGACACGACCTGCCACACAGAGGCGCTAAACAAGTCTTTTCATCTGACACTCAATTTTCAACATAAACGAAGAAAGTTTATACATGCAAGACATCGAAAGGGGAGAATATATTTCGCTTTATCTCTTAAGCTGGAAAACAAACAATGAGAAGCTCCAGCAGCTGACAGAGAAGAGCTTGCTTTCTTCTTTTTATTTTTAGTCTTCTTCCAAAAAAGGCCCTTCTGTCATGAGGTTAATGAGAGCATATGTATTGAGCACCACTCATCTGTTCTTTTATGTCCCAACATCCTTCTGAATATGTAATTAAAGGAATAAACTTTCATTAGTCGACCATAAAACTTGGCTGTGAAAAAAAAATAAAAATTTTCTCTTGAGGTGCATTTGCACGTGAAAGCTCGTACCAAACAGTCTGCTGTCTTGCCTGTTAGTGACGGTAATTCCAAATTTTGCCAGAGCCCGCATAAAAAAATTATGCTTTGTTGTCTTCACTAATACAAGAAAGCTTAATTGAGAGTGAGAGAGAGAGAGAGAGAGAGAGAGAGAGAGAGAGAGAGAAAGAAAGAAAACATCCAAACATGAAATTATCAGTCTGCAAAATTAAGGAGCTCTTTTTAACTTACAGTGCAAAGTTACAGAGCATATTCCTCATCACAACAGGTCAAGCAACACAAATTTTACATTTATGGCCTGCAAAGCATTTTTTTCTATTTGTACAACTAATTAATTATTTAATGTAACTAATTAATATTATGTAGCAATGCGACCTTAAGATTTTATTTTGATCATTTGTCCCTTCGATGTTTTCCTCCTCCAGTTATTAATTTCTTCTTCGGTTTATGTTATATACTTTTTGGAAAAGTGAAGCATAAAAAAAAAAAAAGATTAACATAATACCACTACATGTGAAACGCTGAACCATACCTTCTCAAAGATATTGGCAGGAGTCATCAGACAAAAGCGCAGGTTTTGCACCACTGCATCGGTATGTCTCCAGCGTCTCCTGTCGTGTCTAAGCCAGGACTGAACCGCTTCATACAGCTCAATTTCTGTAAAACGACTGAGCTGGTCTCGATCCAAATACGCCATTAACTTCTCCAAACTCAAATATGACAGGAAGTCCGGTCTAGACATCAGGGGCACAAAGTTCTCCAACAGAAATGCATCAAGCTGCTCCTGCACACCTTCCACACCAACGCTGAAATCTTCCAAAAGACGCATGACTTCAGCACAGTTCTCCAGGCAGATTTTGGCCAGCAGGAAGGAACAGCAGAACTCCACCGCCTCTGTGAGCTGCACATACATGGCAGCCTGTAGAATCTCCTGCACTGTGAGCATGCTCAACTCCAAAGATCCGTAATACATGAAGCGAAGGACATGGCCAAACCCAGCTGCTGTCAAGCCTTTCATGTGAATCTTGTCCTGGTCTCGTTCCCTCATATCTGCAGTGAACATCACCCGGAAATAATCACTTTGCGTTGCTAACAAAGCCTTGTGTGCCTGAAAGTGATGCTCCTCGATCAGCAGGGTGACGTCAAGAAGTAGCCGCTCCTCATATAAAGCTCGGAACCCAGATGACACGCTGCCATCGTGCACCTGGGACAGGTACACTTCCACATCCCCTGCCATCAGGCACCTGCAAAGACACAAACTCTTTTATATGATGCCTCAAGATTTAGCTACGCATTTGTGTCGCTTTAACTAATCTATATGATAATTCATTCCTCTCTACTACACAACAAAGCACACTCACATCTGATTGGCCCTGAACATGTCATAGCATGGTGCCTTAGCCAATCAGAGTAAAGTACTTCTTTCATCCAAAGTAAATGATAGATCTTACACGATGGATCAAACAAGCCAGTCTTTAGAATAAAAGTCTGTGAAAGATGCACAAACTGCATGAACTCTCGACAAAATCTCACCTGAACAAATAAATGTTGCAGATAGTGAAAATATGGTCGATTTATAATATCCAAACTTTATTTTATACAGAATTAGTTATTTTAACACATTAAGGAAATAGAATGAATGGTCAAATGCAGGACTGTGTCAATGGTTAACTCTATATATGCACTCATCAGCATGCATATACGAGAAAAACAGCAACTTGCATCATCACCTTTTCGAGGCCTCCTGGCCAACTGTAGGCTTCACTACACTGAAGGGCCGTTCACATTTCCTCTGCTTGAATTTGCCCTGCTCTGAAAGAAATCACATGCACTGTTAAGAGATGGATGTTATTATGCATGACATTTTCTTATTCAAAGAGATGCTCTACTCCAAATATGAAAACTTAGAATTAGGTTGTGAACACTTTTCCTTTGTAACAAAACTTGAAAACGATTTACTTTTTCTGCTTCTAAAAATGGCCCTGAAAGCAATTAACATAAGCTTATTTCAAATTAATATTTAAAAATTAAGAACCATCTTAAGCCTTCCATATTATCCAAAATGTGCTTGAAAAAATGAATCTAAGTTTTCATCAAAATAAAGAACACTTCCATTTTTGATTTACCACCGCTTCTTTTAGTCAGGCACAATTTAATACTAGATTTGGGCTGAGGCTGACCCTGGCAGAAAAAGGGCTGAGTTTGAGAAAAATAGAAATAAAAGAGGTTAGAAAACTGTCTGAATGGTGCAATGCTAACATCACTTCTTCTACGGGGGCTGTGTAGCCATGGAGGATAAAACATCTGGCCTATTCATACTCTGAAACTGAAACAGCCACTCTTTTATCCTATGTTTACACAAAGAAAAATCTTTATTCTGTCAATCTGTTGTCTCTTAGCGATGACCTGTTGATGCTAGTGTCACCGCGTCATCTGCTGGAAGACCAATCAGAATCTAAACTGCCTCTTGCCTCCAATTTGTTTAGCTCTTTGACTTATGAGTTTGTAAACTTTTGGAGACTAGAGCGATGAAACTTGAGCATAGCTCCACGATTTACATCAGTTTACATCTAAAAGAGGTTTTGAATGCATGTATATCAGTTATTTAAATATATAAATGACAATGTGAGGTTTTACTTAACCAGAAATAAAGATTTTACATTTATCTCTATAATTATCAACATTGCCTAATAACACATTATACATTATATATAAGGCATAATGAAAGCTCTGTTCTGTAGGGAACATATTGTTTATCATGCATAGAGTTAGTTACTCATTCATATACACAATCATATGTCACCGACAACTATTGAATCAGGACTTTAAATTTACATCAAAACATCTTCAAAGAATTCTGATGTGTTCACCAAATGCATACAATTCTAGCCAACTAATGCACAACTTTGTGTGGATAATTTTACATTTTGTTCTAAGAAAATTCCAATATGCAATATGGGGGGGGGGGTATTTTTATTTGTTTATTTGCAAGCACTGACAGTACATAAAATTCTTTATAAAAAAGAATAACATTTCTAGGCTATACGCTTAATATTCATTTCGAATGAAAAACATGCAATCTACTATGCTTTGAATGACACTGTAGTTAACATACCAGCAATAACAATCCAAAAATGATAAATAAAACCTAGATTTGTTGACAAATTGCTTTGCCTGACACATCCAGACTCAGTGTATATAACCTTGAAGCCTATAAACCTGTTTTTTAAGTGCTCAGTTTATCTGACAGGTAGACAACTGGAGTCTGCTAAATCCTTATGTTAGTTGTCCTCAAAGCTAATCTGTCTCTATAACCTTTTGCTAACATATGGAACAAATACACTGCCGGAGGTTCTAGACAAAACATGAGCTAAAACTTAGTCGACATTCATCGAAAGAATGTTGGTCTACACAGAAACAGCAACTCGTTACAGGTGAAAAGTCAAAGCGTTCACAACGAACACCAAAAAAAAACTGTTAGTAAAACTGTTAGTATGTTTTTTAAGGCAATGCCAGCATTATGTTAGAAAAGAGGGCTTTACCACGGCGATGCGACTCCACGCAGCCCCGCTTCGACCAGGGAGCCCGGGGTCCTTCGGACATGGAGCGCCTCAGTCAGACGAGACACGGAGGAATTAGAGATGAAACCTCATTATCGGCGGAGATACTCTGTCCATTGCCTATTAGGGGACTGCAAACTAATGTTGTTTTGACTGAACAGTTAAATGTTGTTTGTCAATAGCCTCTTCAGCAATTGTAGACGCCATATTATCGTCCGCACTGACGTCAGTTCCCTAAGATTTGTCGGTCTGACGGAAGTGTGTCTGCTTCTTCTTCTTCTTTGGTGTTTTATGGCAGTTTGCATCTTTTCTTTTGGTGCATTACCGCCACCATCTGGAATGTAGTTTGGACAATTGTTCAAATGGAGATTAAGAAAAGAAAAAAAAAACCTTTCTACAGATATTCCAACCTATACTAAATGTAAGTGTCTAAAATGGAAACACATACCTGCACCCGCTTATATTCTGTAGTCATTTTTAGTTTTTTTAAGAAAAATCAAAATACTTTTGTAGGTTCGTGCATCTTTTAATAAAGTCGAGATTGTACATGGTTCTATTTTTTTTTTTACTTCTTTCATTAGACTATTTCTCTCCTCTTCATAGGTTTTGCAATCCATAATAACGTGTTCAATAGATTCCTGCTCTCCACAGTTTTCACATTTTCCTTTTGGGTGATTTCCTATTTTAAATTGATGTTGATTTAATCTGGTGTGTCCTATTCTTAACCTTGTTATGATTGTCTCTTCTTTTCTGTTACTTAAAATAATTGGTCTTTCGTGTACCTTTTCCTATATTTTATAAAGATCTCTTCCTGTTTCACCTTCATTCCATTGTTCTTGCCACATTTCATTTATACTTTTATTTATTATACTTTTTGCCTCATTCTTACTTAGTGGAATGTTTGCTGTTACCTTCTCTGTTTTAACAGCTTGCTTGGCTGCTGCATCTGCCTCTTCATTTCCCTCTATACCCACATGAGCAGGAATCCATAAAAATTGTACTATTAAATCTTTCTTAAATCTTCTAGTTGATCTGTTATTTCATTAACTATGTCTTGTCTTCCTTCTGATTTCCTTGTTTTTATACTAAGCAAAGCGAAGCAAAAACAGATGAGAGTATTTTTTACTTTTATTTTTTGTTTTTATTGATTCAGGTGAGAGCTGTTTTAATTGCTACTAATTCTGTTGTAAAAACACTAAGATTGTCCGTTGTTCTTTCTTTCATTATAATTTTATATTTTGGAATTACCACTGCTACTCCTGTTTTTCCAGTTTTGGGGTCTTTTGATCCATCTGTAAATATTTGTATTTTTTTTTTATATTGTTCATCAATGTAGTTTAGTGTGTGGGAAGCTTTCTGTCTTTTATGTTCAATAGTCTTTAGTTGTTCAATTAGGTTTAAGTTAATTCTAATTATTTGTGTATGCCATGGTGGTTTTTTATCTTTTACGTATGTGACATTATGCTCATATTTATTGAGCCCCATTTTGTTTGCTATTTTGTTTCCTAGCCAACCTAAATTATAGAAATTAGTTTGATTATATTCCCAACAGTTTTTGAGTATCCTTTTTAAAGCTTGATCTTCATCTTGACCTTGTATGTTTATCCAGTAGTTCATCATTATTTATTCTTCTTAACCTTAAAGGCATCTCTCCTGTTTCTATTTGTATCGCTGTTATTGGGGATGACATAATGGCTCCACAGCTTAATCTGAGTGCTTTTGTTTACTCTACTTCTAGTTTTTTTAAATGGGTTTCTGCCGCAGACATATATGCTAAGCAACCATAATTCAATTGGGGTTTCATTATGCTTTTATAAATTTCAATAATTCCATTTTTGCTTCCTCCCCAGTCTTTTCCCGCTAAGTTTCTCAATATGTTATTTATCTGTTTACATTTATTTTTGACATATTCTATATATTTTTGCCAGGTTAATTTCTCGTCGAATATTATTCCCAGGAATTTTATTTCTGTGACTTGTTTTAATGCTTCTCCATATAATTGCAAATGAATTGTCTTGTGTCTTCTTGCAAAACATATATGTTGTGTTTTACTTATTGATAGTTTGAAGCCCCATTTCTTTGTCCATTTTTCAATTTTGCTTATTGCTTGTTGCATTTTATTTTCAATAAATTTTATATTTCTTCCTCTAATCCATATTGCTCCATCATCAGCGTACAAAGACATCCCTATGTTTGATTGTTCTATATCCTCAAATATTTCATTTATCATTATATTAAATAAAATTGGGCTACATACACTACTCTGGGAGACTCCATTCTCAACTATATGTTTTTGGAGAGTGCTTGCCCTACTTTCACCTGTATTATTCTATTTGTTAGGAAACTTTCAACCCAGTTTAAGCTTTTTCCACATCGAAACAAACAGCTACCACTACTTCCTTATTAGTTTGAGCTTTCCTAAATTCGTTTTCATATAAATGAATATCTAGTGCTTTTCCCCTTTCTAAATCCATTTTGGTAAGATTTTATTTTCCTGTTTGTTTCCACATAGTATTCTATTCTTTTTGTAACCATTTTTTCCATGACTTTCCCTAGTTGTGAAGTTAATGCTATTGGCCTGTAACTATTTGGGTCTGCTTCATCTTTTTCTGACTTTTTGATGGGTATAATAATTGCCTGTTTCCATTCCATCTGAATTTTTCCTGTATCCCATATTTTATTGAATAACTTTAATATCATGCTTAATGCATTATCACCTAATTTAACTATCATGGCCTTATAAATTCCATCAACCCCTGGAGTGGTATTTGAATTTTTTTCTAGTGCAGTGTCTAATTCATGCCTTGTAAATGGCATGTTAATATCTATATTTTCATTATCCTTTTTTCCTAAAATTCTATTTTCCTCTATAATTTTTCCTCTTTCCATTTTTTCTTCCTCTGTTAGATTTTTTGTACTATGAATATCTTTATATATTTCCACTAATATTTCTGCTTTTTCTAAATTTTCTTTTAGTATTCTATCTTTCCATTTTAGTGCTGCCATTTTTTTGTTTTATCTATTCCTTTAATTTTCCTGATTACCTTCCAAATTTTATCTATATTTGTTTCTCTACCAATTTTATTACAGAACTCTCTCCAATAGCTTCTTTTTGCCCATCTTAATGTTTTCCTTACTTTTGCTTGACTTCTTTTGTAATTAATTAGTAGTTCAATTGTGTGATTAGTTTTTAATTTTTTAAAATTTTTATTTCTTCTTCTTCTGCTACTCTGATTATTGTGTTTGTTATTTTTTAACTTAATTTCACCACGTCTTCTTCTTCTACTATTTCTTTTATGAATTCTCTTTCCATAATATAACTATATAGATTCCAATTAGTTTTCTCAAATTTCCACCTATATTTATTTTCCCTCTTTCTATTTTCTTTTATTCCTATTTTAATTATAATTGGGAAATGATCGCTACCCATACCAAATTCTTCTACATCCCAGCTTTGAATTTCTTCTATATTATTAGTTACTATTGTTAAATCTATAGTCGATGTTTTATTTCTGTTACAATCATATCTAGTTCCTCTACCATCATATGAACATACTAATTGTTTTTCTTCTAGGAATTCTTCAACTGTGTCTCCATATTTATCAGTTTTCTCACTTCCCCACAATGTATTATGTGCATTAAAATCTCCACACCATATTGATTTCCCTTTTGCCTGCTTACTTATTTCATTTAATATCCTTTTATCCATTTTTTCCCTGGGTTATAGTAGTTTATGATATTTAATTCTTTGTCGCCTATCCATACTTTTACTATCATTGATTCATGATTTTCATTTATTTCTACTACAATATATGAGCACGATCCCTCTATGCATGTTGCTATACCTCCACCATTCCCTTCTTTCCTATCCCGTCTAATAATATCATATCCTTTTAGTACAAATTTCAAATGAGATTTTAACCATGTTTCTTGAATACAGATAATTTTTGGCTTATTTTTCTGTTTTTCTATGTATTGTTTTAGTTCCAACCCATTAGCTATTACGCTTCTTGCATTCCACTGTAAGAATTTTTCACCTGCTTTCACAATGATTTTGATTTATTCTGTTCTACTTTGGGTTTGTGCTGCACAATTGATTGATTCAACTATGAACAGGATAAAGTCTTTTTTCTTTACTTTCAGTGTATCTTCACTGTCAGCTTGTTGTAGTTGGTTTGGGGTTCTTTTTTCCTTTCCAGATGTTTTATCCACCTGTTGTACTGCCTCTGCATATGTGATTCCCTGACTGATTGTTACTTGTTGTACTTTTTCAGCTCTTTTACTCACTTCACAGCCTCTGTAGGCTGCGCTGTGGTTTCCACCACAATTGCAACATTTGATTTCTGCGTTTTTCCTGCATTTACCATACTCATGGTTTCCACTACATCTTGCACATTTGATTTTCCCATTACATATTGCAGCTGTGTGCCCAAACTTTTGACATTTGTAACACCTAAGAGGTGGTGAAATGTAGGGTTTAACTTTGTAGCTAAAATACCCCCTTAAAACTTTGTCTGGTAGTGACTCTTCCTCAAACTGCAGGATAAATGAATGACTATCACACCTTTCCCCATTTCTGTTGGTTTTGACCCGTTTTGCTTCACTTATTTTTCCTCCTTTTATGTTGTTTTTTATTTCATCTGTTGTTACTGCTGTTGGGATTCCTGAAATTACACATCTTGCATATCTCTTATCTCTTGGTGTTGAACACGTTACTTTGTTTCCTTAAATTTTTTGAATTTTGATTGCCTTTTCTTGTTGTTTTTTGTCCTTACAGAGTATAATCAACTGTCCATCTCTCAATATTCTCATTTCTTTGACTTCCCCAGCTAGTTTGTTGATGCACTTTGTTGGGTTCCATTTTGAAAAACTTCCTCCCTCGTCTTGTAGTTTTATGAAAACTTTATATTTAACCTCATCTGCTGGTTTTTGTTTTTTTTGTTGTCTCATTGTCTGAGTTCTCAATTAATGTGGACTGTGACTGTCTCCTTTTTTTCCATGTGTTGTCAGTTACGTTTGATTTGTAATGTCTCATCAAAAAACTTTCTCTTCTACTATTTCCTTCCTCCATTTCCTGTCCACTTTCATCCCAGTCGCTAACATATTGCGTTTCCATGTATTTTCTATCTTGGCTTCTTTCTCCATTTTGATCCGATGTTCGTCCATCTTCATCTCTTTCCATGCCATCACTACTATCCGCCATTATCTGTGTAGAGTTGCATCCGTGTGCTCCCGGAAGTGTCTCTGGGTAGAATGAATGTAAGAAAAATGTTTCAGGTCTGTTAGTAGATTTTATTCGCACGTGATTTTATAAAATCTAAGATTACTCATGCTTTATATTCTAATTCTATTATGAACAACACTTTCTATTTTGTAGTGTATTGTATTATTATATTATATTATATTATATTATATTATATTATATTATATTATATTATATTATATTATATTATATTATATTATATTATATTATATTATATTATATTATATTATATTACACTAAGATATGGGAGACATTGAAAGGAAGCTGATAGAGAAACTGAGGCACTGAAAGCTAAGGAAGTAAACAGATCTTAAGAACCACTGGAGATTAACAACTGATAGATATAATTACCGTTTGGAAAGTAATCCATAAAGTCTACTGGACAAATAAACACTTGTATCTAAATACACAGATGAGATAACTAAGGAAAAGGAAGGGGAAACTACAAGAGCCTAATAGGAAGTGCAGGAAGTAAAAAGACTGTATGGAAGTTTTGGAAAAGACATACAGGACAGAAGTGGTGTGAACTAAGTAGGAGGTGAGCAGTTAATTAAACTTAACAAGTCTACCAGTAAAATTTTAGAAAACACTACCTTGATAACAGGACTATATAAATAACACAACTGTACATTGGGGATCACCAGGAAATCACAAAGAAATACTAAAACAAGAAATGTGAAATCTTTGGGCCAAGGCAGCTTATTTGACTCAGGCAAGAGGATGCTCAGCATTATCCAACTTGGCTGACAATGTATGATCTCAGAGACGTAACACATTTTTGCTTTTCTCTTAAATAGGTATCTACCCAGATTTTGCTTTTTCGAATTAAACACTGATGTTATCATCTCTGATCTTAATGTAGTGGAATACACTACTTTTGCAATTATTTTACAGCCAGATCTTGTAGAGTTCTAGAATTTATACACATGACAGTCCAGTTGATTACAGGACCACATCCATTAGCCACTCACATTTACTGATGCCAATTTAGAGTTTTCCCTTTAATTGAAGCCTGTTTGAGACTGTTTGTGGAAAGTTGAGCACCTCAAGTTCAGCGATGACAACGAAAACACAGAAATCACTTACAAATTATTAATTTGTTCTTAATTCATCCCAATTTAGGACCAGGTCACATGGTGTTCAGGGTCACCATTCCTCAAAATGCATGTTTTGAACTCTAGGATACATAATGCAAAACCAACACCCAATTAAAGTGCTGGAGTCGCACTTACAACATGCAGTAGACTCACTTAGCACACATATTTTTGGGATGTAAGTAGTTTTAAAAAAAATCTTTCTTGAGTCTAAAATTATGAAAATGGATACAGTATTGGTGGTCAGTATTTACCACAATATAAAATATAGCTTGACCTAACATTTAAAATGCTTCAACAGTTGTTAAGGCATTAATTTTCTTTAGACGGCCACTCCTAAAATGCTTGCATAAAAATGAAATGCTTTAATTATTTCTCATATATATTTTAATAAAAGCTCCAACTTTTAATCAAAAGTACAAAAAAAATTCACTAACACGTGTAAAGTTTACAACACATAAAATATTTCCAACGCTGCTTTTTGCGTAAAACTACAACTCGAGTGACGCCATAACTTTAGGACGGACCCTCCAGAGAGAGTCTGTCGATCCACCGTGTTCAGGCGCAGCTATTTATTTTCTTAAACCCAATAATTGTTATTGATCTTGTCGATGTTATTTTGTACAATATAAAATATTAAAGCAAAAATGTTATTTTGTTTAATGAAAGTTTTTTATTTAATAGTCTTTACCAGGCAGATTGCATCATCCAACGCTCAGTAGAAAATATTTGTGATAATTAGCACTTATTTGAAGTGTAATTATAGTTTATGATTACAATTTATACATTCCAACTTGTTCACGTTTACATATATTTAAAAAGTCGAAAATTTTTATGTTTTACATCCCACGTTTCACTATCAATAAAATCGTGCAGGCGTTTGCGTGGACAACTTCACACTCTTTCTTTCAAGATGGCGGGCGATGAGACTGGAACAACGTTGGGTCAGCCTCATCTTTATAAACAAGACCTAAGTACTTTAGTAAGTCTGTAATTTTATTCGTTTATGAAATATAACTCTATTGCTCTTGTTGAATGATCAAGTCGGGTTTTTGGGCGCTTTGATGATAGCAAACGTGCTAGTTGACAGTACTGGTGAGCTCTCACCACATGATTCATTCTGGGATGGAGTAGGACCCCGTGTAAAACGTATAAAAAGGTTATTAAAACATACTCTTTTCACTGTTCTACAGCCAACATGTTAAACGAATCTCTTGTCACCCAATTGTTGAATAACGTTATTGTTTTTTTTTCTGTCGTGAGAGTCGGTAATGTATTTGACAATAGCGTTAGATGTTTTGATCAGGAATTTAGCTAATTTAAAGTATTTTTCTTGTCGTGTGCGTGCTTGTTAAATACCCAAAGTAAACCGATTGTTATCGCAAGCTACACTCTGAGTCAAAAGCTAGCAATAGCGTTTATTTGATTCAATTTAAGCTTGCAACAGTAAATGACTCCATCTCTTTTTAAAAAAAAAAGTTTATCTCTTTTAAAGAGAGGGTGTTACAAAATCCACAAAGTAATAATGTATCTTTCTGGTCCAAGAAATTTACAATCCGTTATTTAACTAATCGTGCAGCATTACAAATAAATAAATACCTTATAGTTCAAATTGATTCATAGAATTGTTATGTAACGTTGGCTGTAGGGGTGGGCGATATGGTTTTTAACTAATATCACAATATATTGGGAAATAATCACGATATAAAACAGTATTTTTATTTTGTAAAACTATTTAACAATTTCAAATAAATACCATTGTTCTCAATAAGTTACACATTTTTATTAGCATTAATTCGCACATTGCATCTTAAAATATTGAATAGAACACAACAGAATTAAGAAAAAAGTTTCTGTGCAAGTACTCAGTTAAAGATCAAATTATTAAATTCACAAGGAAATTATACCTTATAATAATACCCAACTTCGAGAGGTTAACGAGAGTTTATTTTCACAGGATGTAAGCAAACTGTCAGCTCTTTCCCAAGAAATCATCAGCAGACAGGCCACAATAAACATAGGTGAGCTGCTGTTTGCATCTACAAGGCGCTGTTTTACACAGATGGCTTTTTTTTTTTGCCCTCTTTGTTCAGCTTTTTTGACAGCCATTGATGTTATCTCTTGATTTTTCTGTAGGAACCATTGGTCATGTGGCACATGGCAAATCAACTGTGGTGAAAGCTATCTCTGGAGTTCACACTGTCCGATTTAAAAATGAGCTGGAGAGGAACATCACAATCAAATTGGGTTATGCTAATGCAAAGGTGCACATTTTCCTCTTACTCAAATGGCTCACTAAGAAGCCATTTGCAAGCTACACTCTGAGTCAGAAGCTAGACATGGCTATTATTTGATTCAATTTAAGCTTGCTACAGCAAATTACTGCTTTCTTTTGAGGGGAAATTTTTGTTTTTCCTTTGAGAGGCTGTTACATCTTGTGCTTTTTTATTATTTTTTTTATTAATTAAGAAGTTGTTACGACAAAAGTGGTAAAATTGGTCATATCTTCTGTGTAGGTGTTTAAGCTGGACGATCCCAGCTGTCCTCGTCCAGAGTGTTACAGGTCCTGTGGAAGCAGCACACCTGATGAGTTTCCTACAGACATTCCTGGCACCAAAGGCTACTTCAAACTAGTCCGGTATAGTTTTGAAATTGAAATTATGTTTATGCAATTGTTTCCACTCTACACTTGGTAGTAAGTTGAAATGTTTCCAACTTTATTTCCAATAATCGATCAGTTGCCTATTATTTTTGTGCTTTTAATTAATCTTCTAATAGTATAAAGGCCCCCACAAAATGTGTTCTGATGTCTTCTCCGCAGGGGGCTTTCACTAGCGTCACACCTCTGCTGTTTAATGACTGTGCAGTGATGTTTCCACTTGCATGACACTCAGTGGACAACAGTGCACACATCTGACATTTTTTTAAACACAGATGATGAACATGTTTTGCTTGCAAGCCATTATGGAATAATGGAAAGGGAGAAATCTATTCTGCTGTTGCTGTTTAGCTGCCAGGCTAACAATGGACAACTCCAGGACTTCTCTGGCAAAGAAATGCTTGCTTTTTCCCCGTCAACTCTTCTCATAGATGTTCTTCGAGTCATGAAGTTGACAAAAGAGTGTATTTTGAGTGCCACTCAGCTCCTTTTGCATCTCCTAAGAGCACTTGATCAATAAAGTTAAAAAGGGTTTAATACATTTTTAGAATACTTTTTTTTTTTGCGGACACACTCACTCAATTTATACAGTCAATGAACATAGCCTTGCTGTAACACATTTGATCGCAAGCAGAATACCAGGTGATGCAGGGTGATGTTTTCCACTACGTATAAGTCTGCATGAATGTGATGGATCTTGCAGGATTGTGTGGACAGGAGGTAGTATAAGAAACAAGGAAAAAAACTATTTGATGTAATGATTTAATAATTCTTTTTGAAGGATAAAAAAACCACCTGTCAAATTTGTTAATAAAACAATCCTTATTTCGTTAAGTATGTTTAAATTTATATTAATTGATTTTTTAAAAGAAAAAATTGCTTATTGCTGCTGTAGGAGTCACCAAGCACCATAAACCATACCTTAAGATAACTTTAGAAAGAACAGTTGTGATCTGTGTGTGAAAAAAAGCAGGAGTCTGTAAATATCTCCGTTTGTTAATCTGAGCGTGAATGGGATAGCTAATGTACCTAAGGTTTTACATATGTAGCATTGATGCATGGGGCTCCAAGACCTCGTTGTGAAAGTAGACCACAGAAATAACTGGCTAAACAGCTTTCAAATTTTACAAATAATAATGTGCATTGTTGCGGTAGTTGAAGGGTTGCAAGGATTCAAAACTCTGCTATTGTAATCTGAATAATAAGTACTGATTGTCTTTTTCCAGACATGTCTCATTCGTTGATTGCCCTGGTCACGATATTTTAATGGCCACCATGTTAAATGGAGCAGCTGTCATGGATGCCGCACTGCTGTTAATTGGTGAGTAAACTTTTTTTTTTTTTTCCTCCTCTCCTCCCACTTTCTTTTCACTAGTTATGATGTTTTTAGTCGCTCCTAACGGTGTTTAATATGACAGCTGGCAATGAATCGTGCCCTCAGCCCCAGACATCAGAGCATTTGGCTGCCATTGAGATCATGAAGCTCAAGCACATTCTGATTCTGCAAAATAAAATCGACCTTGTAAAGGAGAGCCAGGCCAAAGAACAGTATGAACAGATCCTGGCTTTTGTGCAAGGTAAGACTCCTAAAACTCAAATTAATGTCTTTTAAAAGACCTAGATTTTCTGTTCACAAGAATTACAGCTGGCATTTGGTGCTGATTCTTTTATGCTTTTAATGAATGTGTTCCTACTGGATAATTTTTAACATATTCAGTTTGTAGGAATGGTGTTTGCATTACATGTTTTTCTATAACTTATCTACCTAACTCTTGTCTTGAGCACACTGGCAGTGTCTAACAAGTTGCATTTACTTTTAGCAACCAGTTGGCCAGATATGAAGTTACCCCTATCCAGAGTTTGTGCTCTACATTTAACCCATCTCAGTGTAAACACACAGTAGTGAACAAACACGCGGTTAACACATACGCAGAGCAGTGGGCAGCCATCACTCACACCACCTTTAACTCGGTGAATCAAACCTGTGATTTTCACAAGTCGATCTTCTTTGTTCACCAGCCCACAACTGCCTGTTGAGTGTCTTCAGCGTAGCAGTGGTACAAGAGTCACTGAGGCTGATACAGTCCAGGGAGGTGGTGTAGATGAAGAACTGAAGATGACATGGGGTCGAAGGGGCAGGTGGTTGTATGTACTGAGTGAAGGAGTTTGGACAGCTGATCTTCTGTGAGCGAAGTGAATGAACTTGGGTGCAGGATAGTGCGAACTGTCTGCTGATGGTGAGGGTTTTCTCTATGAAGGGATCAGCGAAGTCATCTGCAGTGAGAGAGGTTGCTGGGGGAGCCAGAGCAGTGAGTTGAAAGTCCTGAAGAGCTTTCGGCTGTCCTAGGCAGAAAGATGGCGCAGTGGTGGAGTTGGTCGTTCTGTAACTGGAAGGTTGGTGGTTCGATCCCCGCTAGGGCCATTCTGCCGTTGTGGCCCTGGGCAAGCCACTTCACCCACATTGCCCAGTATGGATGTGTGTGACTGGTGAGGGGTGTTTGGTGGTGGGCAGGAGGCAGGAGGCAGGAGGCCGTAGGCGCAGAATGGCAGCCACGTCCTGTCAGACTGCCCCAGGGCAGCTGAGGGCTACCGTGGTAGCTTATCACCACCAGAGAGTGAACGTGGAGTGAATGAATAATGCTCTGATAATTGTAAAGCATCTTTGAGTGTCTTGAAAAGCGCTATATAAATTGAAGGCATTATTATTATTATTATGCATATTCAATCTTGTTGTGGTAGTATGTTGTCTTAGCATTTTGTACCTTGCTTGATAAAGTTGAGAGTACAGTTTGGTTGCATGGAGTGTGAGCAGGTAGGCAGTGTGAGTTTGAATGTGATGAAGTGATCAGATGTGTGCTCTGAGAATATGGAGAGCAGTTGCGTGTGTAAATGAGATCTAGCTGATTTCCTGATTTGTGTGCGATGGTGGGGGCAAGAGTCATGTCAAAGGAGGACAGGAGTGGGAGGAAGTTATGCATTGAGTTTTATTGAGTTTATTATTACTAGAGGCAGACAAAATCTGTGTCTGCTGATTTCTGCAGAAAATTTGACAGAATACAATGTTAACAGTAATTCCAATTGAGTAACCACTGAGAAAAATAAGTATGTTAAAGCAATATATGTTGAAACCAAACAAAAGTATACTAGGGGTGAAACAATTCCTCGCTTTTCTCGAATGACTCAATTGCAAAAAATATTGCCTCAAAATCCTCTGCCTATTTCCTTCAATGCTATGTTTGATTGGCTGGCAGTTATTAACCACACCAGGTTGGTTTGTTTAACATCTGCGACATTAGTGACTGTTGTAACCAACATAAGCTGATCTCCCATTACTGCGCTAGACAGCAGATCAGTAATCATTCACGGATTTGCTCAACTTGGCACTTAGATTGTGTTGTTTTTTTTCTTTGTTTACACCGTCATTTGTGGAGCTCCGTGGGACAGAAACTGAGGCATTCGATCATGAAGAGAGATGATGTAGGCTGCGTCATTCAGAAAATGTGGAGCATGGAGTGATTCCTCTTTTTCTTGTATATTTTTTTACATTGAAAGGAAACAAGGAAGGAACTTTAAATTGGCATTTGTCTGGTTTCATTCATGTAAATATCTTAACTTTACATTGAAGAGAGAGATTGTTGTGAAGCTGGTGATCTTTTTGGAAAATAATGTTAAGCGTTACTAGCTGCAGAAAAAATGACGTGTGTAATGTTGAAACTGCTGTTCGGAAATGAAACGCACCTTTGTTTTACACAGGGGTTCTCCTCCAACTTGTGCTACAAAACAGCAATTCCTCATTATAAATGTATTTTTAGGACATCTTGACTCTAATCAATATTATGACATATTAATGGTAATCTACACATTATGTTGTGCTTGATTTAAAACTGATTTAATAATACCTTTTTTTTGTAAAAATAAGGTTTCAGCACCTTCTAACATTGAATATTTATTGACAAATAGAGCAGCAGCCCTGGAAGCGGCATGTGACTTCACATGTTTTATCCGAATACCCGATTGCTAAAATATTTCAAAGTCACAACTCTTGCCACACATACTTTTTTTGGTCCTGCAACAAAGCATTCATCAAGAAGTATTTGGTATTGTGTGTCTTACTAAACTGGGTATTTTTGTTGTAAAAGTGGAGCAAGAGTCTCATCCAGTTGTAATTTGGTTACAGTATACACCACTAAAAGGGAAAATGGGATTGCAGAAAAGGGACCCAAACATAGAGAGAATGATGCACATGGAAAAGAAAACAGAATACTCAGCCAAGCTAAACAACCACAAAAAGTACAAACGCGGAGCAACAATAGTGATCAACAAGAGAAAACAGCAACAGACAATGAGTAATTGATAAAGCAAGATGCAAGCATTAAACACAAACAAAATGCCATGTTCCAATGAAAAAAATAAAAGTTTAAACTTTTCTTTTTTTATAAAACACTACTGGCACTGAAAACAAGCATTAAAAGAAAACTACTTGCATGTTGAAGGGCTTTAGGGGATTTTAGGGGATTTTTTAAATATGTGTGGGAACTAATTTTATAACACTCGTTATAAAACAGAACATTTCATTCTGTTGAAGACTGCAGAGGAAGATGGTCCCTACATTATCAGGTGTTTGTTTTCCTACAGGAACAGTAGCAGAGGGAGCGCCAATCATCCCTATCTCAGCTCAGCTCAAGTACAACATTGAGGTTGTTTGCGAATACATTGTAAATAAGATCCCTGTGCCTATCCGTGACTTCACCTCTGAGCCTAGGCTGATTGGTAAGAGTCTTCTCTTTGGGAGTCACTGAAGAGGGGACAGCGTAGTGTTTAATAGCTTGCTGTGTGTTCCGCAGTAATCAGATCTTTTGATGTTAATAAACCGGGATGTGAAGTGGATGACCTGAAAGGTGGTGTCGCCGGAGGAAGTATCCTAAAAGGAGTTCTGAAGGTAACTCATAATCTGTGTTCTCCTGAAGACCATCGCCTTCTGGTCTTTCACGCTGTTTCTCTGGTTTTTGATTTAAGGTTGGACAAGAGCTTGAGGTCAGACCTGGGATTGTTTCTAAGGATCATGAAGGGAAGCTGATGTGCAAACCCATTTTCTCCAAAATTGTCTCCCTTTTTGCTGAACACAATGATCTTCAGTACGCAGCTCCTGGTGGCCTTATTGGTGAGGACATTTCTTCTGAAACTAAAGAATAAGAGGTTCAGAGGAAGCTGTGTTTCCATGAACATTTTCTTGAATTGTACTTGAGGTGTCTTGGTGTTGACCTGTCAAACTTGAGGTTCTGATTTCAAATTTGAAATGTTGGGGCTAGGAACATTTCAAATTGTCACAATTATAGATTATTCTCTTATCAAGATTAATTTGCATTCATTAATTTAAAAAACTTATTAGTTAGGAATCACATGAAAACTTATTTTTTTAAAGTTATTGTTGCTCAGTAAACAAATAATGTGAGGTAAAATAAACAGTATGGATTTCTTTTGAAAATAACTAATACACTGGAAATTTAAAAAGCGCATTTCCCTTTATAGCTTTTTCATTGTCTATTTTGTTTTTCTGCTCTTACAAATATGCTCACATTACTAAAATATAATAGTTAGCTCTTTCGCTAATGTTCGCTCAGAAGACTAGTCACTAAGGGTGTTGAGCTGGATTTATAGTTGTATGTCAAGCCTACAAATTGTCAACAAAGCCTTCATAGTTGTGCTCTCCATCTGCACTGATCAACATTGCTGTGATAAGAATGTCAACTGCTAGTAATCCAAAACGCAACAAAGATGCCAACAAAAGACACATTTTATTTACCTGATCTTAAATCATATAAATATAACTTGCATACATCCGCTGCTGCTGTATAAGCACTGTCTCTAAACTGATCAATATCACAACATGGCGTGATGACTTTTCTAACTTCTAGCTAGCTAAAACTCAGCACAAATAACAAAAAATATTTACTTTATCTCCAAAGTTCTACTTCATTATCCATTGTTAAACATAGAGTCCAAGCAAAGAAGGAGAGTGAAAGCACTTGCTCTGCTCCACTTTGCCCAATCATATCAAGCCTTGACGTGAGGTTAGAACATTTCAGAGATGCATGTCGAGCTTTGCAGAGGGGTCAACTTAAGATTATGTAAGCGCGCGAGGTTCGCAAAGTGCAATTAGTTGGCTTGACACAGAAGTATTAGATCAAGCTTTAGTCTACACTTTACACCCTTACATTAATGTAATAATTCATCTAAAACTTTTTTGTTTTCATTGCACTGAAAGCTGCGCACAATGCTGCAGTTTTTCATTAATATTAACATGGCAAATGATTAAAATGTGTGGTTATGGAATTAAGTAGTTATGCATTACCTTTAATTGAGTTGACATCTCAAGGGTCCTGCACCTAGGGATTCACTGATTCTATGTTTTGGTTTACAATTGTCTTAGCATGCCATCATTAATAGCAAAACACTTTTTGTTTAAAAATCATATGAAAATTCTACATAACAAAATAATACAGCAAAAAATTAATAAAAACAAATAATAATCAGGTGTTCATAATTTATCTTCTTTTCAAATTAATTTTAGTAATCGAGTTAAAGTACCCTGAAGGTTTGTTTCAGCCCTAGTCATAAAGAAACTTTGTCTTTGTGCTACTAAACCATGTGTTTTTCTGTTTTGTTCTATTGTAGGTGTTGGCACCAAGATTGACCCTACACTGTGCAGAGCGGATCGAATGGTGGGTCAGGTCCTTGGTGCAGTGGGAGCTCTTCCTGAGATCTTTACAGAGCTTGAGATTTCCTACTTCCTTTTAAGAAGACTGCTTGGTGTGCGCACTGAGGGAGACAAGAAAGCAGCCAAGGTTATAATTACTTTTAATTAACATCACACACAACAAACCACTTGGATGTTTCTTATTTATGGAGGTTTTCAGTAAAATTACATTTTATATTTTTTGGTCTTAAGGGATGTGATAGTGAGAGGTGTTTAATTGGGGAAACTCAACAACTAATTTATGGGCGCAAAGGGGGTGTAGTGGTGGAGTTTGTCAACCTATAACAGGAGGGATGGTGGTTCGATCCCTGTCGGGTCTATTTTGCCACGATGGCCTTGGGCAAGGCAGTTTACCCGATTCATCCTACATGGATCTGAGGTCGATGTGCTTCATTTGTATTTGATGTAGCTCACAACCTGAATGTCTATGTGCTGCTGTAACCTGAAGGCATGTAACCCGATACCTCAATGATTTTTGTCCAGTGGCAGAGAATTTGCAGAGAATAGCCCTGAATAAATGCTATTACTGAAGCCTTAAATATATCAGCATCCTGCTGCACTGAGCGTCTTTTCATTGACATTGAGTACATTTTATAGCTGTGTTCACTTGTTTTACCTTTTGCCTTCATGGAGTTTTTCCATGAAAGGTTGTTTCAAATCTCTCCCACTAATAGTTGCGAGACTATGACAAGCCACCAATTTCAGTAAACATCTTTCAATCTTTTTTCAACCAATTTGTCAGACCAGGTAAAGTAGGGTTGTACCATTTTCAACTCAGGTTTCCATCTGTGAGGTATTGCCTCTCAACTCATGCCAGGCCCTCAAACTAGGCCCCAGTTCTGCCTCTTTTTTCACTTTCTTTTCGTGGTGTCTTCTGAGAAAATGCTTCGACTCTTCACTTGTCTTGCTGCTTCAGCTATGACCATAAGCTTGCTTGTGCCTTTCTTTATTTGTATTTTCTGTTTACCTGTCTAGTTAGGTATGCCATAAAGCAGATACCTTTTTAGTTCTGTTTTTATAGGGATTACTACTGAAATGGTACGTTTCAATTTGCCAGGACATGTGATTCAGATGCTCTGAAGCAAGGATGAATGTGTTTTAAGTAGTTGTACCAACAAGCTGGCTTCGATAATCTAGTTTATAGGCATATAGCTAACCTAAAGTGATGGAAGTTGTGTTAATATTGTATGTTATTCGGCCTACAGGTCCAGAAGTTGTCGAAGAATGAGGTGCTGATGGTGAACATCGGTTCGCTCTCGACTGGAGGCCGTGTGAGTGCAGTCAAGGCTGATTTGGCAAAGATTGTGCTGACTAACCCAGTGTGTACAGAAGTTGGGGAGAAGATTGCCCTAAGCCGTAGAGTGGAGAAACATTGGCGGTGAGAAAAGCTTCAGTTAATATTCCTATACTTTATTATTGAAACATTATTATTAGTCATGTATTGACTTGTTTCTCTCATGCAGTTTGATCGGATGGGGGCAGATCAGGAGAGGCGTGACAATCACACCAACTGTGGATGATGATTGAGGGATGACCATGTTCTGTCTCACTCTACCGGACATGATTATGAAACCATTTTCACACTCTAGTGCCCAGGGCGAAAAGAAAGAAATGTTTCCTTTTGAAGGAACCTTGTGGCCGTGTATTTTAAGATGTTCACCATCCTCTGTGGAAGGACTGGTGTCATTTATTTGAGAAATGCATTGAAAACATTATTCTTGGCTCGATAAAGAAAGTCATCTTTCAGTGATGGGGAAAAATAAAAGGTTTTTGTGGATCAAATAAATGTGTGTGGTTTTGTGGTTCATTTTACAAGGCAATAGTAGTTTGCTAGGAAATATGCATGTTGAGAAAAATATTTGAGTTGGTAAATAAAAAAAACATTTAGTCCATTTTAAACTATTGTCATCTAAACAAAGTTGCAGGAAAACGATGTTTTATTAACATGTTTTTAACCTTTTTATTCTTCGTTGTATAACTTATTGGATGCATAAATACGATTGACTAAAATCCTAATCGTATAACTTGAGAGCAAATCATGTTTTGGTTTGAAGTAAAATGCTCTTTTGATCGCAGTTTATGAAAAGCTACTATATATTTTAATAAGAGAAAGTTCAGCTTGTAAACAAATAGTCAATACTGTTAAAATAACTAACAATTTGTCCCCAGTTGTAATGAAACATTCATTTTACGATAAAAGACACTGATAAGAATTACAATTTATTTAAAAATCATGGTCACATTATACACGCGTACTTACTTAATATATAAGTGCGTATGCCTGAAACGATTTTTAATTATTTTAACAACGAAAACTAGATGTATAACTTCTCCCAGTCTCACTATACATAAATAAATTATTTCGAGGAAAAGAAAATAGCGCCTAACGTTATCCGTCGCTAAAATTACTTCCGAAGCTCCTCGGGTAAAATATTTTTACTAGGTTTAGCAAGCGCCGGTTGCATTTTAAATTGCCAGTACTCAGAGAAAATCCTTTTCCCAGGCCTGCCAAAATATCCGCAATGCGGCCACTGGTGTATCTCCTTCCGCATTTTCCTGCGGCTCCGAGGCAGTGACGTGCGCCTCTGAAGGCGGCGTAAAGCACCGGCGGAGCTGGAGGCTGCAGCGGCTCGCGGCGCATCAGAGTCGGCCCCTCCCATCGGCGCTACGCGGCGGCCCGCCCTGCTCACACAAGAGCCCCGGCTGCGCCCTGCCCGAGTCTGGGGCGGGAAAGGAAGACCCGTGCGGCCTCGGAAACCGAACAAAACAATTACACCAGGTATGCCGAAAATACAAATAAAAGTGGCGTGCACCTAATCCGACGTTTAAGAGCGGAAGTTACATTTCTGTTGACCCGTTTGGGCGATTAAGCCGCTGCAGTGGCGCGTAGGCCTTTGTTAGCTCTAAGCTGCGGCCTACTAAGGCCTAAGTAGGCCTAAAGATCGAATCTCTTACTGTCTGTATTTTTTAGGTAATTTATCTTAGATTTACTTTAAATACTCACAATGACCACTACATAACAATGCATACTATCCAATATCAGTATATAATTAGCAGGTATTGTTTTAAATATTTTTAACTCATTGTTTATTTTTTCAAAATGGCGACGCATAGAAAAAGGGGTGGGTCTTCTTGTTCAGATTAATTGGCCAGGGTGCTTCTGTCGAGGATGCAGACGGAAACGCCCCCTTTTCGATACAACGTTAAAATGTTGTTCAACTTTGTTTTTAAACCATGAAAAAGTAGATTATTCAATTAGCATTATTATTCCAAAACATTTTTGAAATACTAAGTTCATCTTTTTTGTGTTTATTACTGGCTGTTTGTCTGGCTGTGTCCTACATATAACATGTATTGCAATTTTGATTTGTTGAATAAAACGTTTAAAAACCAGTTGGCACTTTTTATTTTGTGAATAATTTTGTTCGAAGATCATGTTTTTTCTGATTTTGTCTTCTACATTACATTTACGCATTTGGCAAACACTTTTGTCCAAAGCAATTTACAGTAGGAGAGGGACAATATGCTATTCCTCTTTAATCCTTACAGTGAAAAGCATTAAACAAAATCTGATCTGATTCTCCAAAATAATAATAATTGTATTATGCAGATGACCAGTGAAAACAATGGATGAAGATGTCATGGGTCTCTCTCTCCATTCCCATGAGCCCAAGATCATTTTCCATGGGACCGGTAAGTAAATGAATATAAAATCCTAAAAAAATAAAATGCTCAGATTTTAATTCATGACTTTTTAGATAAACTGTTGTTTGTTCTGAGTAGGAGTGGATGGGGAAGATGAGGAAGTGGTAGTAGAGCTGCAGGAGTCTGTTCTGGTGTCTGATGTGGAGGATGATAAGATGGCGCTACATGGTCTGGCTCATGAGGAGCTGGTCATCCAGGAGGCCATTGAGGATGTGGTAGCGGAGTATGTGGCATGTGCCGAGGAGGAGGAGGTGGAAGACCTAGAGACCATTGCTGTGGAGACTTGTGTGATGTCTCCTGATGATGTGGCTCTGGAGGATGAAGGGCTACAAGTGGATGTCGTTACCGATGCTGAGACACAGGAGGATCCAGAGGCCTGCCAAGACTACCTCATGATCTCTCGTGAGTGGGTATACAGTGTGAATCGGTTGTTGATAGATATTATTGTTACAGCTTAGACTTTAAAAGAAAATTTATTTTGGGGCGAGGAAAACCGTTAAGGGAGCAATCTTTGTTAGTTAGATTTGTATGACTACTAAAACAGGGACAAGGACTGATTGGTTTGTTTTAGTGATTAAAAAGTTAATACTGGCTTTCAGAAATTATGTGCAACTTTCAACTGATATCTGATACAGTTTAGACAGGAATTCTGAACCAAGACATGACAAAATTGGGTGGAGATTGACATGGCATGGTTACTTTCATCGCTTGTAAATCAAAAGATGATGCTGGTTGCTGTTATTGCTGTGTGGGTGGGGCCTAAGACTGAGATTTGAGGGAAAGATAAAGTCATTAGGTGATTTGAGGTTGAGGCTAGTTAAAGATCAAAGAAAGCCTAGACAGTTATCAAAGTGATTTCATATCAAGGTTAAAAAATGGATTGAAATAGAGGCAAGATAAAGATCAGAGAGTCTTGGCTGATATGAAACTATTTTGAGGCAGAGGCAAGATAGAGATCAAAGAGACCCTTGAACGAGATCAAAGTGATTGAGGCAGAGGCAAGATAGAGATCAGAGAGTCTTGACAGATATCAAAGCGATATGAGGTAGAGCCAAGATGGAGATCAAAGAGAGCGAGATCCAAAAGAGTTGAAACAGAGGCCAGATGGAGATCAAAATGATTGAGGCAGAGGCAAGATAGAGATCAGAAAGTTTTGACAGATATCAAAGTGATTTGAGGCAGAGGCAAGATAGAGATAAAAAAAAGAGTTGAAACAGAGGCAAGATAGAGATCAAAGAGACCCTTGAACGAGATCAAATGAGTGAGGCAGAGGCAAGATAGAGATCAGAGAGTTTTGACAGATATCAAAGTGATTTGAGGCGAGGCAAGATTGAGATCAAAAAGAGTTGAAACATAGGCAAGATAAAGATCAAAAAGACCATTGAATGACCTCAAAGTGATTGAGGCAGAGGCAAGATAGAGATCATAGAGAGTGAGATCAAAATGAGTTGAAACAGAGGCAAGATAGAGATCAAAGAGAGTTGGGCCAAGATCAACAAGAGTTGAGAAAGAGACAAGATAGAGATCATAGAAAGTCTTGACAGATGTCAAACTGATTTGAGGCAGAGGTCTAAAAGAGATGAGACAGAGGGAAAAATCAAGATCAAAGTGATTTGACACAGACATTAAAGAGGTTCTAAACCAAGATCAAAAAGAGATGAGACAGGTAAGATGGACATCAAAAGGATTTAAGGCAGAGGCCTAAAATATAATCAACACAGAGATTCAATGGATTTAATTAATTTATTAAACAAAAAAAGAAGGTATGTATATGTATCTCACCAATCTCACATAGCAAGTTTAAAAATGACATCATATACCTTTAAGTTTTTTTTGTTGCAACTTTTTATTGTGATGTTTTTGAAGGGCTCTTAGTGAAACAAACATTTTAGAATGTATTTGGGTATGAATTCACTCAGTGTATAAGCTTTACTTTATTTGGGGTTTCTTGCAGTGGCTGATGCAGGTAAGGGGGTTTCTGATGAAGAGACAAAAGTCACCATTGATGGCACTTTAGAGGGTGCTGGTGATGTTGAAAAGGATGATGAAAGCCATGAAGTCATCAAAGTGTACTTCATTAAGGCTCATCCAGGAGAGGACGAATTGAGTATGTTAAAAACACTTTTTGTTTATGATTGTTTAAGTAATTTGAATTGTTTTATTCACAACATACTGATTGCTCTTGTGGGTAATTGACAACAGGCAGTGTTGACATAGGAGATGCAGATCTTGAGGTTGATGAAACTGTGGAGCTGGTTGATTCTTCTGGGCTTCCCATCAGAGAGAAGATGGTCTACATGTCGATGGATGAAGCTAATCAAAGCCAGGATGACATCAGTGAGTCCAGTTACTGTCTGGTGCTCTGAAAAGGTTTCCTCTCCTGAAGATTTGTGATTTTTTTTCTCTAACAGATGTGGCTAAAATCACAGACGAGGTCTACATGGAGGTGGTCGTAGGGGGTGAAGACCCTGGAAACGTGCACAGGATGCTTGAAAACACATCTCTCGATAAAGATTTTATGCCTGTGGCTTGGGCTGCTGCTTATGGTATTTCAAATGATTTGTTTCTACAGACACATCTAGGGCTAGCAAGTTGATTGTGTTAATTTTATTATAAAAATGTAAATGCAGGTCCGTCTATTATAATTACTGTGACCTGTTTGTCTTACTCTCATTGTGGAGGGTGTTCATAACTATCTTCTGGATTGTAGCTTTCTGGCTTTAACTAAGAGGTCGTTTAAAGGCTCTCTGTCTTTAAATAAAAACTATTTCAGGTAAAATAATGACAATATTCAGAAACTTGGTCTTCATTAGGTCTAAACCATCACCACTAAATCTTCAAAAAAGTAATTTTATGGAGTCAGGCATTGGCTTTATATTTTTTATTTAAAAAAAATTCCATATGTGTGAAAAAAGACTTACCATCTCCATGTTTGAACATGCTGTTGTGTTTGTGGATGAAATCTGAAAAACAGGTTTCTTTCTAATGTTTAAATGTCATCAGGGGGTGAAGAGAGTGAAAGCTGTGAAAACCGGAATGGAGCAGCCAGCGCTCTGCTGCACGTTGATGAGCCTGAGCTGATTGAGAGAATCAAACGGCAGCGAAGCAAAAACAAGAAACGCTCTGAGCTTCGGCACACTCAGACCGGTATGTATTTGTTATACTAGTAACAATATAATATTTGATCACTTTTGTCATTGAAGTGATGCCACTTTAAATACTATGTGCAAATATTTGTGACTTCAGACTTGAAATGTCACATGTAATAAAAAAGGTTTAATGGTCAATGTTATTTATAGAATAGTTTTGCAACATTGATCACTCAATGAGTTTCCATTTAAAATGTATTGAAGTCCTTATATTCACGTTCATAATTCATATTCAACAAATCATATTTTGTCAACTTTTTCATCCATAGGTGTGATTTTGATTAAATACAATCACTGAATAGCAATTAGGAATGCAACACAACGCTCACTTACAAACAAAACAAAATGCTGTATGTGGGTTTGCACAATGGGATATTTAGATACAAGATGCAGGGATGGAGGAAAAACATCAACTCACGTTCAGTACTCATAAAAACAATAAACAAGTTAATAACGAAAACAGTATTTACCTTAATTCTTCCTAATGAAGAAACTACTTTAAAAAATGAAATGGTTGCAGAATATAGACAGACTAAAAGTTAATTATTCTGAGAGAAGGGTCTCAGAAACCTCAGAACAGCTTTGAACAGATTGACAAACAGATTTGATCATGTAACCGAAGACTAAAAACATACATTCACGTAGCACTCCACATGTAGGCATCAAAAGCATGTATATGATATTCACAACATTATAAACTGCTTCGTTCTGTCGCTAGTTATTATTTAGTTTGTTCTGTTTGGAGTTTAATGCTGTCTAAAAAACTGTCTTTTCTTGCATGGTTTTTACAAAATTGGCCTTCCATACTTCAATTTTTTTTCCTATCATCCTTCCATTTACTAAATATCTGCACTCTGTTTTGACTCTGTGGTAAAAAATTATGGTGTCTGAAACTGAGTGGATTGCTTGAAGTTGTAGCTAAAACATACAAATGGTTATATTTCATCTCTTCTTCAATCATTTACCATGTGATGTTGGTCCGTGTTGGGGTTTGTTTTGATGACACTCAGAGATATAAGCTTCCGACCATGACATCCTTTCATGACAAGTCTTTGAAGATGTGCACGTCAATATACAATGTGTTTATAAAAGATTTACTATTCAGTTGAACAAGCCTCACTTGGATCAGTGCTGTGCCCCCCCTAAACCCCCTAGCAGGAATTGTAATAATTAACTAATTGTTTACCTCTCCATCTTTAGCAATCATCATTGGGCCCTATGGCCAGCCTCTAACGGTGTATCCTTGTATGCTGTGTGGCAAGAAATTCAAGTCACGGGGTTTTCTCAAACGCCACAACAAGAACCACCATCAGGATGTAATTAACCGTAAAAAATACCAATGCACAGACTGCGACTTCACCACTAACAAGAAAGTCAGTCTCCACAACCACATGGAGATCCACACCCTCAGCAATAAAGCCACACTGGAGTGTGAGGAGTGTGGGGAAGAGTTCCACCAGGAGGCGGCACTCTTCTCCCACCGACTGCAGCAGCACCACCGGGACGCTGTTCTCCAGATCCCTCCACCAGCCACAAAAATGCACAAATGCAAGTTTTGTGAATATGAAACAGCAGAACAAGGACTTCTCAACCGGCACCTGCTTGCTGTTCATAGCAAGAACTTTCCTCACATATGCGTGGAATGTGGGAAAGGTTTCCGGCATCCTTCTGAATTGAAGAAGCACATGAGGACACACACAGGTGAGAAGCCATACTCGTGCCTCTACTGCGATTACAAATCAGCTGACTCTTCCAACCTAAAGACTCATGTGAAGACTAAGCATAGCAAAGAGATGCCCTTCAAGTGTGACCGGTGTTTCCAGACCTTTGCCGAAACAGAAGAGCTTCTACAACACGGACTGACACACGAGGAGGCCAAAACGCACCAGTGTCTTCACTGTGATCACAAAAGCTCCAATTCTAGCGACCTAAAGCGTCATATAATTTCCGTTCACACTAAAGACTATCCACACAAATGTGAAATTTGTGGAAAAGGCTTCCATCGGCCATCTGAGCTCAAAAAGCACTCAGCTGCTCACAAGACTAAGAAGTTGCATCAGTGCAGGCACTGCAATTTTAAGATCGCAGATCCATTCATTCTGAGTCGGCACATCTTATCGGTGCACACCAAGGAGCAACAGGCCTTTCCTGACAAGAAGGGTCTTAAGAAGGCTTTTATTCTTGGTGCGCATGGAAGTAAGAAAATTTTGGGTGCAACAAGTCTGTCCAAGGGCCATCGAGAACGTCGGGTGTACCAATGCCAGTACTGTGACTACAGCACAGGGGATGCATCGGGTTTCAAAAGACACGTGATCTCCATTCACACCAAAGACTATCCTCATCGCTGCGAATTCTGTTCGAAAGGCTTCCGGAGACCTTCAGAGAAGAACCAGCACATTATGAGGCATCACAAAGATATCATGTCTGCCATGTGACCAGCCAGCTAACAAAGATGGTTCCACTTGAATCTAGCCGCTTCACATTTCAATATCCTGATTACCAAAAATGAGTGCATCACTTTATATCTGGAATCGGAATTAAATTTGTTATAATTCTGAAGTCAAATAGGTAATGTTTTTATGTACATTTTGGCTCCTTCTTTTTCTTTCTTATCAGTGACTGAAAGCATCAGGTTTCTTTTTGTTTTATCTAGTTTCTCTCGTCTGAACAATAACAATAAGCATGCTCGTCTGCAAACTGTAAGTACAGGTATAAATACAAGTATCTGTAATTAAATGGAATGTTTATTTTGGAAATATGCTCATTCACTCACTTGTCAAGTAAAGGTCTTATTGTTTGATCATCTCATCATAGATCTGGAACTTTTAGCATAGTATAATGTAGATCATAGACAGTAGCATTTACAAAAAAACAATCAGTTTCCTTATTTATGAAGTAATTTTGCTAATAAAACTGATTTATCTTTCTATACTTTGTGTGAGCAGTGGACTATGCTCGATATGGTGATGGAAGTAGTAAATATCAATGTTAAATTTTCTGTTGGTGAAACTACACAGTGTAATGATCAATATGGGAATTCTGGATACAACCTTAGATAAACATAGTTAAATTTTCTGGATTTTAGCAAAAAGTGTCTGTTTCAAGAAACATATAGGCAAAAGTTGGTAAAGACCAATAAAGTATTATCTTACAATGTTTTTATTTTTTTTGTTATGTAGCCTCTTTTTCCATAGATGTTATTCTTATATTAAATAAAGTGAAGCTATTATAAATAAAATAGTTTGTTTAACCTTGTGTAATGTCACAGTCCCCTTAGTGAGCCACAGTGTACTAATAATAAAACAAACTAAGTGTTATACATTTGAACAGTCATATTTCAGTCACTAAAAACTTAATAGTAATCATGAAAAAGGACAAACAATTGTGTTGAAATTGACCTTTTAGCTCTTACTGTGGAAAATGAGGATAATGAAATGTGAAGTACTAAGAGAACCCTAGGGAGATGTTTTATTCTAGGCTGGAATAAAAGGGTTGTGTAAGAGATTATTGTGATGTGATTTAATTTGGTATTGCTCAAAACAGTAGTCAAGCTAATTAGTTGAAAAACCCCTCTTTGGGGTCTCATACAGAAAAGCTGTTTCTGGCTAGCTTTAGAGGAAATGGGCAGACAGAAAGAGGTCACCTACTGAGTTTATTTGTGAACATTGAGAAGTAAATTTGAATCATGGTTATGGCTTTGCATGTTTGAACAGATCTAATGAATGTGAAAATGTTTCAACGATAGGGTTGAAAAAGTCACTTAACAACAGTGCTAATGCTTTATTGACAGGATACTTCGTTTCAGACTAATAAAGGCAGAGCAAGTACTAACATGATGAATTGACTGCCGATTATACTTTGACTTTTGAGAGCTATTGATCACATCTTTGATTTTGATGTTTGGTTGGTTTTCAAGATTGAGAAATTAATATTGAACACGAACAGAAAGTATGATGGGTGTTCTTGGTGTTTTCAAGATGTACTCTGACTGTACAGTTGGTAAATCAGGCTTTTTTGGAATTAGTTTTAAATTAGACCTGTATGTGTTTGTGCGTTACCTGACTGTGATGTTTGGATTATGGTCCATTTGTTCTAAAAAAAAATTATTATTATTATTAATATTAATAAATGTAAGGTAAATTTATTTTTACACAAACACTGAAAATGTATAATTTGGAATACATATATTGTAAGGTGTTCTGTTATATGTGTATATGAAAGAGTTGTAAATACAGAAGAAATTAAAAAATATTTTGTGTCCCAAATGATTTGGATTTTTTTATTAATAAGGACATAATGAAACAGTTATGTCACCTTCTTAAAGACATTTTAATCTATTGTAAAGGTCTGTTTTTAGTGCTGGTATCTCTGAATATCTTTTGTTATGAAAAGCAAGTAAACGATGGTAATGGCTGGCTTTGTCCAAAGATGGTACAGTGGTGGAGTTGGTCGTTCTGTAACTGGAAGGATGGCGGTTCGATCACCACTAGGGCCATTCTGTAGCTGTGGCTCTAGGCAAGCTACTTCACCCACATTTCCCAGTATGGATACGTGTGACTGGTGGAGTGTGTGTGGTGGTGGGCAATAGGTGCAGAATAATAGCGATGGGAAGTTCGGATCATTTCGCCGACTCGGATCTTTGAGTCCTGTTCAGCAAAATGAACGAATCTTTTTTCGAGTCATTTTGTTAATTTTAGTAAAATACCAATAAAATGTTGTGTGTTTCTTCCCTAACACATTTAGTATATACACAAACCCGAATTACACTACAAATAAGACAAAACTATAATGCTTGACAACAAAAAATATATTTTAATTAAGCCTACCTGGGTCTTTTAGCGTGATTCAGCTCTGATCTGTGTTTATGTTAAAGTCTCATTCGTTCTTCACATTTCTTCTCTCTGATGGTAACGAGTTAATTCCGGCCCCGGGGAAAAAGAACGAATCGTTCATGAAGGACACATCACTACAGAATAGCAGCCATGTCCTGTCAGACAGTAGTACTAAGTGCTGCCAAGGTAGCTTATCACCACTTGTGTGTGAATGTGGAATGAATTAATAATGCTCTGATAATTGTAAAGCGTCTTTGAGTGTCTAGAAAAGCACTGTATAAGTCGAAGGCTTTTATTATTATTTTTTTTTAATTATTATTATTATTCTTTCCCATTCACACGAAACATTGCGCATGCTATGTCCATGTTATATACAGTCTATGGTTTAAGTCCGTCCCAGATCGTGCACACTCTCGGCTTACAGACTAAGAAGTACGTACAATTTCTTCTGAAAATAAGTATCTACTTTAACCGTGTAGTGTAAATGTTCGGATTGGGGCGCCGTAAAACAGTCAATGCTCCGGCACACACGCCCACATCAAGCAAAGCTTTGATGCTTAGTGTAGCTTAGATGTTAGTTTTGCTACCAAAAGCAGACATTCTTTCTAAATACAATGTAGTAAATCAAAACCTAAAACCTAAACCTAAAATAAGGGTAATATTTAGTCAGGCTCTGTCACAGGATATTTCAGATTAATCAAGTGTCCTATTTGACTCGCCGTAGTTTAGTCACGTGAGCAAAATATAAAAGTACCGCGAATTCGCGAAAACATCTCAATAGCTGAGAGTAAGCTACGAAGAGGTTTATCAGTTTGGACCTTTAAACCAAATATCTGCACTTTTGGTGTAACTATGTTTTGTGAGAAGGCAGTCGAGCTAATCAGAGAGCTTCATCGGATGAGTGACGGACAGCTGCCAGCTTTTAATGTGAGTAAAGCGTAAAAGTTTGTAAATATTGACATTATTAAAGAAGCTTGAATAAGTTTATAAGTATGTTTATAAGCATTGAAAAATATGACTAACGTTAAAGAAGCTTGGCTTAAAATGAAGTTGAGACGAACATTGTTTAACGTTAACTAATGGCCGTCAACGTTAGCCCTAAAGTGGAATCTAACTAGTTTGTCCTTGGTTTAACTCAGGAGGACGGTATTCAACAAGTTCTGGAGGAAATGAAGGCTTTGTACGAGCAGAATCAGAGCGATGTGTAAGTCTTGAATTTAAGTTAACGTTACAATCACCACTCAGATGATGATGATCATGATCATGTAAACGTTAGTAACGTTAACGTAAACAAATTAATTTTGTCTGTAATTTTGCCCATTTTGAAACCTTATTTAGTTGTAACATTATTTCTTACAAGTAAGTTAACTAACGTTAAACGATTAAAAGCGACAAATTAGGAAACGAGATGCGTAAAGTTTAGTTTTCTGTCTTTGCATAGGCGCTTAACGCTAAAATAAATAACTTGCAATAGGTGATAAAGTAACGTTAAAACATGCCTACCCCCTCCTGACAGATTGCACAGCTCCTCAGTTTGTTGTCTTAATGTTTACCGTGCCTTCAAAACGGCTTAATAATGGCATAAGATGTGCTACCATATTTATTAAGTCAGAATCTTGCATACCTAAGTGAACAGTCAAACCGAGACACTTTGCCAGGATGTGTCTTTATTTCTGCGCTCCATTGTGCTTTTTCTTACAAACGAGAGTTACAAATTTTAGAAACAAGTACAGTGATACCTTAAGACGCGAAATTTCGGATTAATCAATTCCGTTCGTATGCTGAATTGTTCGTATGTCGAAGCAAGTTTTACATGTAAAATACTTCATTTTTTCCATGCCGCACAGAAACTACACAAAAAATGCGATAGAAAACCAGAGATAAATAAAGTAGGATTCTTCAATCCTTAAAAGCACAAATGATGCATCTAATAAATAATAGTAAAAAGATGAAAACAGAATAAAAGAAATGAAAAATATTAAATGTTACCTTTCGATTGTGGCCAAGTGTCAGAGGAGGAGGTGATAGGGGAGGAGAATGAATGATAGCAGAGCCATGGCCATAAAAATATGCTTTTTTTTAAGCAACACGAAAATATTCACAAATTTAGGACACCCACTTAAAGCTTAAAGTGTGCATGAAGAGAATCGATATTTATAGTCAATGAAAGAGAGGGAGAGCTCTTCCGGGAAGTTGTCATGGGGTGTCAAAATATTCTTTTTGTGGCCTTTCGTATCTTGAATTTTCCTTAATGTATCTCGAGGTATCAAAGTACATTTTTGAATGGTGAAGACCTTAAACCAGAAATGCTAAGTTTTCATTCACTTCTTGCAGGAACGAGGCAAAGACAGAGGGAAAGAGTGAACTCATCCCTAGCATTAAGTTCCGTCACAGCTGTCTCCTGAGGAACCAGCGCTGTATCTCTGCATACCTGTGAGCATTTCACTTGTGTCTCTTGCTTCCCATCAGGTCTTGCACTCATATCTGCATTGCTCCACAGCTACGATCGACTCCTGAGGATCCGTGCTCTCCGCTGGGAGTATGGCAGTGTTCTGCCCACTAACATCAGATTTCACATGTGTACTGAAGAGGTGATTCACAAGTTCCTCATGACCCTTGACCCTTGAGTGTGGATCATTGCCTGATATAATATAAATACTTGTTCATCAGATGGAGTGGTTCAACCAGTACAAAAAGTCCTTAGCAACCTATATGCGGTCAATTGGTGGAGAGGAAGGTTTGGACTTAACTCAAGATATGAAGCCTCCGAAGAGTTTATATATTGAGGTAAGTGGAGTGTTATTGATGTTAGTGAATCTACCACAATGTCAGATTGTATGATGCAAGTTGTTGCAATTATAATATAAACAAAATAAATCTGATTTTATGTGTAGCATTTTAAGGTCATGTGTGCAACCAAGACTGTTGTCAACAATAATCCTTTGCATATTGGTTTAAAAAAAGGACTGATGAAAAATTTGATGGAAATCTGAGTGCTTTAGTTATGTCTTTCAACTTGAGAAGGCACTCCTCTTGGAGAGCAGTTATTTTTTGCTTGGACATGAAATTTGCTATAAATGTAACTAATGGTTTTACAAATTTGTTGGTGCTGTTTATCGGCTATAAATTATTGTAAATAATATTATCCATCAATATCTTGTCGGCTTTTTCCCTGTCAGGGTTGCCACAGCGGAATGAACCGCCAAATCTACTTTTGTTTTGGCACATGTTTTTTAATGCCATCACTGGGAAACGTTCACACACACTCATTCACACTCGTACTCTATGGACAATTTTGTTCACCCAATTGACTGATAATGCATGGTTTTGGACTTTGTGGGGGAAACCGGAGCACTCGGTGTAAACTCACAAGATCATGACCCTGCCGAGGCTCAAACCAGCAACCCGTGAAACGACCGTGCTACCCACTGTACCACAGTGACGCCCCCTAAATAATAATAATTAATTGTAAATAATAATTGTATGCATACATTAATCAAAATGTTTTACAAGGGCTTGCAGATGCAGCAGTACTTCGAGATACAAAAGGCCACACAAAGAATATTTTGCTTCATGAGACAAAAAAAAAATCAAAGATACGAAAACACACATGAGAAATACATATTCAATATTTGAAATTCGGCAGCATTGTTTTACTATTGTTTATTAGATTTATAATGCGCTCTTTTAAGGATTGAAGAATCCTAGTTTATTTTTAATGTTTCTGTGTGGCTTGGAACATATTAGGCATTTTACATGTAAAACTTCCTGTATTATTATTATTTAGATGGTCAATGCAAATGGATGGGAATTTTTTTTCTAAAATACGATATTTATATGAGAAATCAATGTTGATTTTATCTAAGGTACATCTTTCACAGGATTCTTCTAAATAACTCTTGTGAGTAAGTTTAGGTTTTCCCACTCTCTTAATCATCTCCAGCAGTGAAAAGCTCATCCTTTGTTCACCTGCAGACTATATTTTTCTTGACGCCCTCACTTTTTTATTTACGCTTGGTTTTCTCCTCTTTGTGTCTCTCTGTCGCTGTCTCTACTCTAAATCAAACAATTGTTAATGCTAATATTAAATACATTTGAGCCTTGCCTTCTGTGTTAGCTCCTGTTACTGTTGCAAGATTTAATATACTGTAAAACAGTGGTTCCTTAGTTAGGGTCTCCTTAGGGGGGCGCCAGAGTTCACAAGAGTGGTGCTGGAGGTGGAAAATTATGGATAAGTGTTGAGGTAGAAAATTATGGGATTATTTAACATCACTACTCTGAGTACAAAAAGTTAACTTGCACTCGTGTAAGCTGCGTGTTGTGAAAGAAATATTCTTTTGTAGAAAAACATATTTTGAGGGATCAAAAGTCAATAGTGAGTGTTAACAATCTTGTTTGTTCTTGCAACAATACTCCCATACTCACACTCGCTCAAAACAAACCACAGTTACAAACTGCCATAATTTCACCAAACTCTCCTACCACACACGGAGGTGTGCTGCTGACTATCGTGCGGCAAGGAGCTTGTGCGCTTTCTAGAGTTTTGGTATTTCTGCAAAGTCAAAATATCGGTTCACAGAGTCTGAGCAGCTGTCAAATGTGTTCTGCAGTAAATGGCACAACAATACATCTGTAGTTACAATCTGTAATTGAAAGTAAATGCACCACTATTGTAATGCTTATATTCATGTTTATTATAACATTCAGTGTTACACATGAAGTCTAAGTTCATTCACAGATGACAAAAAGTAACAATTAAACAGTTAAAAATAAACAAAATGCCTGTGTAAATTTTATGTAACTTAGTTGTAAAACATTTGATGTATGCATATAATAAAAGGGTCAATTTAGATTTACTATACATATTAGATATTAATATTAATATATGTGTGTGTGTGTGTGTGTGTGTGTGTGTATGTATGTATATATATATATATATATGTATATATGTGTGTGTATGTATGTATGTATGTGTATATATATATATATATATATATATTACAGAAAAATAATAATAATTAATAATATATATATATATATATATATATATATATATATATATATATATATATATATATATATATATATATATATATATATATATATATATATATATATATATATTAATTATTATTATTTTTCTGTCTGGTGCATAGATCATTAACTGCATGTATGTAAGTGTATTTATATTGTTGTATGACTTCAAGAATTTGCAATCCTCCTTCCTTTAATAACTTCATTCTCATGCCTAATTTAAAGACATTACATGATTTACGGTACTAAATGAGGATGTGCTTGCAAGAGAGAATTGTTTGAGTTGCATTCTGCATGCGTAGAGCAGATATAGGTTAAAGATGAAGTAAGTAGGCCAAAAAGTTAACTCTGTGCATCTGTGAGCCTGCCTGGTTGGCAAAAGAGGTAGTGTGTGTGATCATGAACACTCCATGATCTGCACACGAGATGTACATGCTTAGAACACATGAAAGACGAGCCAATGAATGGTCGAGATCGGAATGCGTCATAACGGGTATAAAAGATGAAGACATGCACAGAGCGGACGGATTTGCTAGCGGAGCGGCGGCATCCCCAGAGCCAGGAGACACCTGATGGTGGACAACCGAGCGATGAAAAAACTTTTAAGACGATGAAAAGACATTTGCTTTGAGAAACCAACCAACCATTTTTTATTCACGATGGATGAGTACTATTTTACTTTATGATGATTATTATGTTTTGTAATATATTTAAAAAGCGATTAATTAAAAGAAATATAATTAATTGCAATTACTGACTATCGAGTTTTTGATTTAAAAATGATTTTTAATCTTTGATGAAAGATTTTTAATGTAAAAGCTTAAGAGAAAGAACTGACAACAAAGGAGTCTTCTGACCAAACTCTAAGCATTTAAAACTTAGAATTTAGGGCAGATTCGACTTACTTAACCTAACCTGAGAATAATAAATAAAAAGGTTGAAGGTGTAAAAGATTAAATGATTAATTGAACACCATAAAACAATATTAGTATGCATATGTGTAGAAAGATGCGAACTACTTGGATGTACTAAGGTAGGTATCTAATATTATTTATTTTACTTATTCTTATTTTCAACTCAATCCTGACTCCTTCCCCCACAATTACCTCTCACCTTCTCTTCCCCCTCCAAAACTTCTCTACCTCTCTTTCCCCCTTAATTACTTCTCTCCTCTTTCCCCTTTTTTTATTAACACCGTCCTGTCCTGATGTATGTTTATATGATTGATTAATGTAATTATTGTGATGAATGCGAAATAAATAAATAATCAATAAAATCAATTAAAAGCTTCTATCCAGAGGAATACTCAATATATAATATCTTCAATTCTCTGGAAAGAGCAAAACTGACCAACTCATACGAAGCACCTCCCTTCTCATGGTGTTGCTTTGAAGTAGGACAGGACAGGTGAAAAAAAGAAACCCTCTAAAAGTAAGCCAAGTCAAGCCAACAGTTATAAGACAATTTTCTGTTTTTAAGTTGTTTAGTGGAATACTTAAAGGGGATTTTTAATAATTTTGGGTGACCAGTATTGACATTTGGATGACAGTTAATTTCTGTTTCTTTTGGGGGGTGGCTCTAATTTAGCGCACAAGACCAATTATGTTTTTTAAAGAGTGATTTGTTCTGTAAGCGTTCTATAAAAATGGCGCTGCAAGTATGTTTGATGGGTTTCTTTTCACAAAGCACATTTTTTTCACCCGTTTAGTAAACATGCAGAAAATAACTGAAGTGCTTTTGCAACTGTGTTGTCCTCTTATCCAGGTTCGCTGTATTAAAGACCATGGAGAGTTTGAAATTGATGACGGCACAATCATTCTATTGAAAAAAAACAGTCAGGTAACTACAATTAGAAAATAGATATTATATATTTTGAAGAATGTGTATTGTTTTCACACAACACTTTGGATGTGGGAATGAGCGCTTTGACTGTGGGAGTTTTAGATGCAGCCGTTAGAATTTATGCAAAGTTCTCCACAGACCAGATGCGATTGGATGTTTTCCAGCCACCAATAATGAAATGTTTTAACCTTTTAAGTTAGCTTTGTAAGGAAATGGCATCAGCAATGAGAATACTATGGAATAATATTTTAGCATCAATTCTGAATTCTGAATTCAAAATTAACAGGTAGCTCGGGTCAATCAATGAAGTGACCGAATTGATCAAAAACTCAATAGTATATTAAGTAGCAAATTTAAGACATATTAAAATAATTTTAAAAGAATATCAAATAGCAGTTAATAAACAATAAAAATAAAGGGCAGAAGTAGTTAATCCAGAAATATTGTCTTCGGCAACCATAACTGTAGAAATTCTGTCACATTAGGAACATGGTACACCTCAAATGTGAGATGTTTCTCAGACATCAAGTTCTGTTACTCGTATATCATTCTGAAAGCTAGATTTTAACAGTACTTTTGCTCAATGCTGGTCTTGAACAGTTTGTTTGGATAAAAAACAAGACAACTATACTTTGGATTAGGTAGGGCTGGTACTACTGAATATTCTGAGTTCTTCCTTTCCACTCGCCCATAGACATTCAATGCTAGAAGGCACTGAAACTTTGATTTATTATTATATCAAAAACTATTTAAATGCATTTTAAATTAAGCAAAACTGTATGTTTGGGTCACCAATAATATACTATAATAAAAGCTATATTCAAGGTGTTCTAAAATATGTTTATAAAATGGAATATGTTGTTCTATAACCCAAGTTATAGGAAAAACCCCAGTGTGAAACAACAATGTCTATGCCTTTAACTTGTTTCTGAACAGCTGCTTCCACTTTGTAAACCTAGTTATACAAGTGTTATATAAAATCCATGCAATAATTGGGATGGAAAAACGAAGTTATTATTAATGTCTGTACTGCAATGAATTAGTGACTGGAAAAAAACTTCAGCTGTATTGTTCGTCTACAGCTTGCTTTGACCACGCCAACAAAAGTACTGCGGAAGTTTAATTCTGTGATGTCTTAACGTTTGGCGTGTATTATTATATCATTATCTTTTGCCAACATTAACATATTAAATATATTATTTGTGCTGCAGACAGAACATTTAATGTTGCTTCGAACATTAATTTTACCCTTACTCTGCATTTAAACATTTGTTATTGCTGCAACCTGTAAGAGGTGATCTGGAGTTAATGAAAAAGGTATTTCTAGAGACCACCCATGGAGCGAAGTAGTTAAGTTCATCCTGTCTCAGTACAGATCATTCACCTCAGTAACAAGCCTCAGGCAAACAGATATGATAGGTGCAGCAGAAGAGTTATTTAGTGGTGCTTTGACATTTAAGTCCGCTTAGAAACCACAAAAGCCTTTATTTAAAAAAAAAAAGTGTATGAATTATGTAAATGGTAACTGAGCAAAGTAAATAATTTGTGAGATTTTTATAATTATGTAGATTTGCAATTAATAATATAAGAAAATACACTCATATTTATTTATGAAAACCCTTCTTCTCAAACTCGGTTACAATTTTTTTTAAGTATAATTCTTGAAGTTAATTTTTTATCTTAAACATCTTCTCCGGAGGCCCGCACCAACAATTTTACAAAAAAAATACTCCAAATGTCAACATGTCTTTCTGAAATGACTACAATTTGTAAGCATTTAACCTTAAAATGCAGACAAAACAGCTAGCAGTTGTTATACGTACTGTGCATTTAATAATAAATTATCTAAATCTCAGCATGAAGACTCCAGAATCCTCCTTCTCTTTTTCTTACCTTAATTTCCACTGAACTAAGGCATTGAATTACCAGAACCTAAAACCCTGTGCAAACAGTGCATCTTACACAAACCAATGATAAATGTTTGTTAGATCTTTTGGAATTGAGCGTGCCTAAACCTAGGATCTTGAAGTTCCTTTGCCTAGTTGTTTTTACAAAAATCACTTTAATGTATTCACACCAAACGTTGTATAGGTTATGACACCTGACACATCCCCCTTTAGACATCATGTTGATTAATATCTAATTATTTCCCTTGATGGGCTATGCAATGGCACACATGCAGAATGGTTTGCTTTTGAATGCTTGGCCCCGCATTACAGCTTGCAGTTATATTATTTTTATATTAGTTTCTAAATTCTTTTAAGTTCATAAATACCAGGCTGGCATAATTCATTGAACTCTTCTGAGCTGAAATACTGGACTATATAATTCATATATAAATCATGTGCAGCATTAGTACCTTCCTAACGTTGATCTTTTTTGTTGATATATTCTGTTTAAAGGCTGTAAGTCTTTTTGTTCAGCTAGTTTTTTTTCTGTTGGGATTTTAATGCACTTTTTTAGTGTTTTTAAAGATATTAACCTATTTTCAAATTATTAAGGTCTGTACATTTTGATCTTTTTAGAGAGGAGTGCAAATGTTCTCCAGATGCTTTCTTTTAAGACAATCTGGAGATGGTCATTGGAAAGTTGCTTTCGTAAATTGTTGAAATTGAGTAGTAATTCATTATTTATTTTAATAATATAGTAGAGATTTGTGTTGGGAAATAGTTTCAATGTATTTTCATCCATCCATCCATCTTCATGTCGGCTTTATTCCCTTTCGGGGTCGCCACAGCGGAATGAACCGCCAACTCTCTGGCATATGTTTTACGCAGCGGATGCCCTTCCCTGCCGCAACCCATCGCTGGGAAAATTTATTTTCAATCAGCATCAAAGTTAATCTGGTGATTTTTAATTAGAGTAGGACTTCAAAATATAGGGCATTAAAGATTATCTTTTGCCCAAAAGCAATAGCAAAGTAATGGAAAAATAAATGCATGTTGGGTAAAACTATAATATTTTAATATAAAAGGATTTCTAGATGTTTAATCTGCACAAGTAGGAAAATATTGCAGTAGTTTTTATTCAATCTAGCAATCTATACATGTGTTAAAAAATGTGATTTATTTCAAATATTTTTCAATTATTCATCCGATTATTCGCTTTTTTTTATTACTGTGGGTGAAAGAACCTATAATCACAAGACATGTTATATTTATTTAGGAACAACAATTGGGTATATTTTTTAACACGGGTAAACATTTCTGTATGTTATCATTTGTGCTTTGAATTTTAAAACAGATCTGGAGTGTGAAAAAGCTCTTGTTTGAGCATAAAGCAGTGCAAGGTTTTAACCATCTTCATCTTTTTCTCTCTCCTCAGCACTTCTTACCAAGATGGAAATGTGAGCAGCTCATTCGGCAGGGTGTGTTAGAACATGTCATCTCGTAAATATAGTGAAGATTGGATATGATTGAAGTAAGCTTCAATCATTGACCTTAAGCCGTAGTTGTTCAGTCAAAAATGTACTTTCTCGTATTGTAACATAAAAATAGACATTTTAACAGTAAGCCAGCTCTTCGTTCAAATCAATAAGGACATAAGTACATCATAATTGTAAAATTGCACAAGTATTTGTATCAAAACTGTACATGATGATTACTGTGCTTGTGATTATCGCACAAAAATGAGAATAAAGTGTGGGTGTTTTTGGCAATTAGGTGACCTGATTTAACATTTATTTAATTCATAAATTGGACCTGACTCCATGAAAAAGACAGTCTGACCTTAAAAGCTAGAGTCCATGAAAAAGACAGTCTAACTTAAAAGGAGTGACGCTTTTCTGATAGGGATACGCAGCTAGAGACAAAATATCTGCCACGTGAAACTTATCTGCAAGGATAGCTTTCTGCATATATACCGCGCCTATGAAAAGTAAAGGGAGGTGCAGTTTTCGAGCCAGGTTCTGTAACCCATCACATTGCTGTTTCCTGATCTTGTGCTGAAAAGTAAAGAGAAATCGGACTGAAAGTCGTAGTCTGTCTTTATTGAATTTATTTTCAAAAGTGTATTTTATATTCTTGGGAAAACAACCACATTAAATGGCGTAGTCGGCAAGATTCAAGAGTCTGAGATCACAGCCGTTGACCCTGAAGAGGTGCCAGGAGCCGCTGTCAGAGCTTCGAGAGCGAGAGAGCAAAAAAAGAACAACCTCACCCTGTAACTGGGAGCTAACGCACATCATTTGGATTGGTAAGCATAACTCTTTGTTATTTATGCTTACTGTGTTAGTTAATGTTAAGAAAAGTGATGTGTCTCTCCAGTTTTTTGATTAGAATTAAATGAGGTTTTTGGCTCTGGGAAAAAGCTCTTAACTCTGAAAGAAGTGTGTAAAAATAAGACTCTGAATTAAAAAGAACAGGTTGTTTTTAAACCCCTTAAAAGAATTAAAAATAAGTTAAAACTAAAAATACAATTCGGTTAGTATTGTTTATTATCTGAGTAGAATAAGTCTGATTCAGAAGGAGGAAAGGCTGAGAGGATGGTACTGATGAAAAAGTGAGCACTTTAAAAATAATCATTGAACCAAATTGAACTTATAACCTGCTAACACAAATGTTGAGAGTGGATGAGTATTGAACTTGAGAAAGTCTAGTCGTCGGGGGTGTCGATTAGCTACTAAACAAATTGAAACTTATAATAATGGAGTGTGGTAATAGATAAGATTAGAGAGACTCAGATCACGGTGACTGCGCAGCGCTGCTGAATCGGGTGATAATATAATAAACTAGGATTTGTTTAGTATACCTTCGGGATAGTTAGCTTACCGAGGAGGCGAAGTTATTCCGGAAAACTTGCGCTTGTTTTTGATGCCAGACATTTGGTCTGAAGTACGCTCAAGGGTTGCCAGATATTTTGATCTGGAGCACGTTCAAGTAGCGTAAGGTTGCCAGATATTTTGATCTGAAGCGCGCTCAAGGGTAGCGTGATGTGATATACTCATGGAGGTCCTTGAATGACGGAGGTGATAGTGTTTAGTTGAAAACTTTATTAGAAAGGGATACAAAAATAGTGGTTAGACAATAATATTATTACTTTAAAACTAAAAGCATCTAATCTTGGGAAAACTGTTAACGACCGGAAAAGAAATAAAGACCATTTAAAAGTAACTAGCTTTGAAGAAAAAGAAAAAACCTTGAATTAAATAATTCCCATTAACGAGAGCGAAGATTTGGTCTTCTGAGCTGGCTCTTATCAACAATGGCAACTGCGGCTGTAAACAGGTTTGAGGTTAATGTTTCACTAACCCCAATACAGTGGATTGAAATGAAAGACTCAACTGCAGGAGTAAAACTTAGACGCTGGTCTGAAAAAATCCAAAACAAATTGAGAAAAGACAAATCTGTAGATCTTTCGTGGCCAAAAGAAGGTAGTTGGGACACAGAGAAAATCAAAAATTTGAAAAAATGGCTAATAATTAGGAAAAATGCAGGCAAAACTCTAAAAAGAATTGAGACAAGACATAAATTGATAGAGCAAATCTCAAAAAGAAAGCAAGAGAAAGTTGTTGTGTTGGATAATGGATGGAGATGTACAATGTTGATGGACATGTGTGCTGTGTTTGTGCTGAATTGATAGAATGAGGAAAAGCAACTAGAATGTTTGAGAAAAAATGATGAAGATGGCAAATTGTATGTGTGTGTAAGCAAGGAACTTGTGATGTGAGATGAGTAACTAGAATGTTTGAATGTGTGAGAAAGCCTAGACAAAATAACGCAGAGACTGATAAGTTCACCCCGCCTTTATGTGCTCTCTTGGAAGAGAAACTCAAACACACAAAGTAAAGCACAGATAGATAATAGAACTTGGATGACAAATGAAGCACTGCAAAGTGAAATTGATTATTGAGATACTTTTTCAAAATGTAGAATCTTAAAAATAAATTTTAATGATGAAAATTAAAGTTCAATTACTTAAAAGTTAAACCTGAAAATTACAATCCAAATTGTAACTGAATAAACAATTGTAGTGGGTGGTTTTGGAAACTCTAGAATGAGTTTTGTTAAATTGGTAGAAATTTTTAAATGTGTTAACTCAGCAGATGGTAAAAACATAAAGTAAAAATGATCAGAACTGTTAAAAATAACGAGATTAATTATAGATAAAATAAATGTGGACTGTAAAATAATTAACAAATTTCTAAACGATAAAATTAAATAGACAAATGTTAGGATTTTTAGGAAAAACAGACTACTGCAGTGAATACATTAGAGTATGCAGACAAATGCAAACTAATGAGACAACTAATGAGAGATGCAGGAATTAAACAACTAAATGCAACTTTAAAATGGACTGAAGAAGCTTCAAAAGAATTTGACCAACTTAAAAAAGAAGTGATAATTGCAACAAAACTGTCAAATCCAAATTACAACAAACCTTTTTTATTAGATGTTGCATTAGGAAAGGGAGGATTAGCAACAGCTATTTTACATCAAAAAGAAGGTACAAAACAAAGACCGCTAGGATGGTATTCAACTTTCCTTAGTGGAATGGACAATTTCACAGACTGTGAGAAAAATCTTGAAGCAGTATTTTGGGCTTATTCAAAATGTTCAAAAATTAGTTTTAAGTGCCCCAGTAGAAATAAGATCAACCCATGAAGTTGTAGGAATTTTGGAACAAAACAGATTTAATCTGTCAGTAGGAAGAAGAATGAAATATTTGGAACTACTTGAAAACGTAAACGACTGTAAAGGTACTCATTGATTGAAGCCTGTCAAACACCAAAAAAGCTAAGTATAGTGAAATGTGATGCACACAAAAGAGATCAAAGTGTAGAAACAATTGGAAATAATTTTGCAGACTCAGCAGCAAAACAAGCAGCGATGCAAGAGATTATTACTGAAATGCCAGTTGTAACTCGACAGCAAAAGAAAAACGAAGCAGTTGAACTAAAAGGTGAATGGGATTTTGAAAAACTTTGTGAAATGCAATCAAGTGCTAGTGTACAAGAAACATTAGACTGGAACCTCAAAGGAGGGATTAAATCAAAAGAAGGAATTTGGACAACACTTCAAGGTCAATTGATAATACCAGAGAGTGCAGAACAAATGGTACTATTACATGCTCATGGTACAGCGCACCACAATCGAAGAGAAATGATAGATGTTATCATTAGACAACTAAATCTTTGGTTTCCGCATCTTCAAACTAAGGTAAACAACTTTCTAGAGAAATGTGAAACGTGTATGGTCAGAAACATCAAAAGTGCTCCACATATAATCAGAACTTTTCCGACACCAAGGGGACGCTTTGTAAGCATAGTCATTGACTTTATAGATATGATTAAGGTTGTTAGTGGAAAGAGATACATTTTACAATTGTTTGCCGATTTAGCGGCTGGGTAGAAGCTTTCGCGGTAAAGCGTCAGAGTGGAGACTCTGTAGATACAGTGTGATAATGGACCGGGTTTCATAGCGGTTGTAATGAAATTGATGTGTAAGAGGTTGCAAATTGATTTGAAGTATGGTTCTGTGTACCACCCTGCCAGACAAGGAAAGTGTGAAAGAATGAATCAGACTTTAAAGGGAAAGCTTTCTAAAATTTGTGCAAAAACCGGGCTCAATTGGACAAAAGCTTTACCCATTGCATTATTCAGCATCAGGAACAGCACAAATCGTGAAACCAAATTAACCCCCCATGAAATGGTGACAGGAAGAGTGATGCCTCGACCTGATAGATAATTTATTAGCTGTGACAATTTGAATGATCTGAGAAATGATATTGACAAATATATCTGTTTGTTGGTAAAGAATCATCAGCATGTTTTACAGGCTGAGAGTCGACCAAGGTGTTCTCCTGAGGAGTCTGGACGACCAGGTCCTATATCAGTTGGAGATCACGTGTTCATAAACATTTTTAAGAGAAAGTGGGATCAACCGAGAAGAGAGGGTCCGTATGAGGTCACCCAAGCCACACCTACTGCTGTAAGGGTGAAGGGATCCAACCTGTGGTATCATATATCTCACTGCTTGAAAGTAAGAAATCTTAATGAGACCTTTCCAACAAGTGATCAAATTGCAGATGACCCTGTGAAGGAGTAGATTATTTGAAATAAATCCAGACATCCCGATAGACAAATAACCATAAAACTACCATTTTTGTGTTGAATTTTTGCGTTAGAGATTACTTTCGACTGGAGATTCTGAGAACCTGGGATAAGAGTATTCCTGTGTTCCACTTAGACTTGAGGCGGATCGAGACTGCTCCAGCCCTCTACCACTCCAGAGCTGATTAAAACCGTTCTAAGGTACAAATCGGAATTAAAACAGAAAGATGTCTGTGTTAAGATGGGTCTGTGTGCTTCTCATTTTAATTATGAATGCTTGGAAAGGAGAAGCTCAAACTTCCAAACTGTTTATTGCACCAAAAGGAGCTACCACAACCTGGAGAATTGATTTTTGTAGATTAGCCAAATGTGTAGGACACCATAATATGTACCAACGTGCTAAGATGTATATTTGTACAGCCCCAATCAAGGAAGATAGTGGAGCTAGAGACACGACCTGTTCATCTTGGAGTCTAGTAGGATGGTCTACTGATCCAAGCTGGGCTATTGAACCTCCACCAAAGACAACCAATCCGGAAACTGTGAGCAAGGGAAAAACTCTATTTCAGCGACTGAGTATCATTAAAATGCCCAACCAAGGAAGCCAATGCGAACAGTTTAAGTGTAATGGATTAATGATAAAGATGCCCTTGAAAGTGATGAAAACTACTATGTAGTGGGTGCGTCAATTGATGGATGGGACCCTGTGGGATCATTTTACGTTAAAGTTAAAGAGCATAACGGCACAACCACTAAGACAATTGGACCAACTTCCCCGTACGCTGAAACTGAAGAAATTAGAGCAGATGTTATCCAAGCCAGTTCAATTGAAGAATTATTTGCTATTGAAACAGGATTTACAGGTAGAAATGAATGGCTAGAATGGATCTCCTATACGGCTAAATCCTTAAACATTAGTGACTGCATTATTTGTGCAACAGCAAAACCCCTATTAACAACTACACCTGTCAGAGTAACAGACTTTCAAGAATTAAGATGTCTAGCACTGCTTTTTAGAGCACAAGATCCTTTACCATTTATTTGCCAAGAAATAGCACAAAAGTACCCGATAACTCAACCAATGGTTCCACCTAACGTTAGAGCATATAAAGGCAACTTTACATGTTTTGAAGGAGTAATGAAGGAAGACGCTAAAAGAAACTATAAGAATTTCACTAAAGGATGGTGCCAGCACGTTATTAAGCCAGCAAACAGTGCCCAGCAATTTTCCATGGCAGATTTCCAAAACCATAACGTAGCACGTACTGACATCTGGTGGCTATGTGGAGATATGCGAATTCGATCGTTTTTAAGTGAAAACTGGGAAGGACAATGTGCAATGATTCACCTTATTATGCCATTTCACATTTTAACTGGAAAAGATATTATAGAATCTGTAGCTGAAAGAACTCTTAAGATACCAAGAATACAATTCAGAAGCAAACGAGAAATACCAATTGGCTCATTAGATCAAAACATCCACCTGAATGCTTTAGGAGTCCCTGAAGGGATACCCCCTGAATATTTAGCTCGCAATCCAATAGTAGCAGGATTAGAATCAATTATTATTTGGCCGACAATTAACAAAAATGTAGCATGGATTAACTATTTGTACTACAACCAGCAGAGATTTGTTAACCTCTCCATCCAAGCTATTGGAGGAATAAAAGACCAATTAGACAAAAATTCTATCATGACAAGACAAAATCGAATAGCTCTAGATATGCTACTTGCAAAAGAAGGAGGAGTTTGTATTCTGTTTGGAACCGAATGCTGTACTGCCATACCCTCAAATACCGAAATCGATGGGTCAATTACTAACGCACTAAACGGACTGAAAAGGTTATCCCTGGAACTGAAGAGAAACACTGACAGAGAAGATCCATTTGGTAAAATGATGGAAAGATGGTTTGGAAAATGGGGAAAGATTATTTCCTCAATAGCAATTACTATAGTTGTTGCACTTGCCATTATCGCAATCATGGGATGCTGCGTGATACCCTGCGTTCGAGGACTCATTCAAAAAGCTATCGAAAATAGTATGACTAGGATGATGTACCAAAATACAAGCGACAGATTTATTGATATTACCCTAAACTTAGGAAAGGATCTTGCTGCGACTGAGGAAGAGCTTGGTTCACTACTTTGCGACGAAGTGGACACATGCATGTAACATATTCCTCAGCTAGGATGTCTGTCTTATATGTGCATGAAAGCGAGTGAAAGGAGAATGGAGGAATGAGTGATTCTCACTCCACTGTTGGATATTAATTTTATTTGTCTTGATTATAGAAAGAATGATTGTTTGAACAAAACTGAGTGAACTCCATGACAACGTGAATGCTCGGAGAGAGAAGAGCATCCCCTCTAGGTCCTGTGAATGAAGGATTCCTTTCAACCGACCTTCAGCTGACCAGAATGATATCCTTTGAGATCAGTAGAAACATTAAAGAGAAAGTTCACTTTTGTTTGATCCACATATTTAGCACTGTCTGATTCCTTATTTAGATAAGAAGTAAAAGTGTATTTTTTGAAACCTTGTGTCTTTGCCAATCATAAGGAGAACTTGTGTGATGAGAGCTTCTTCTCCTAGTATCTAAGATTTATTTTTCACTAACAATGAGCGTATTTTTAAGTGCTAAAGAATAAAAACAAGATGAAATTTTGAACTGTTATTGAATTAAAAATGAGTATGTGAGCATTATAAAAAGAAAAAAAAGTATAAAATAATTATGGAGTACAATTAAGGTTTTTAAATAAAGTATTTCTGAGAGTGTGAATCAAAAATAAAGTTGTTTATGTAGAATCAAAGATAGAATCTAAAAAATCATGAAACTCTTTTTTCCGGTTCACTGCCAACTTTTAAGATTGGTATGGAGGCAGCATGGTAACCCAAATTTGTTGTTTTCAATCTTTTATTTCAATAGTTTTTGCGATAGCGTTTGATGTTTTCTAGTCCTTAGTTTTATAGTTTTTTAATAAGTCGATTGTTTTATTTTGATTGATATTTCTTAGTACTTTTTGATTTTTGTAGATATCTAATACTTTGCGTTTTTATGACACTCACAAGAGAATTTTTGGCTGAAAACCAGAGAAAGTCTCCCACTTTGAATGGACAATTTTTTTAGTGGAGACAATGGACAATGTGTTATGAACTCTAAAGACTCTTAGGAGCGCAGAACCACTATCTGTGCTATTCTGAAAATGAGTGCAAAGAAACCTAGCATTCATTCTATTAGCTTGATCCTGAGGGACTTGAGCAAAAGGCTGAAAGGCTTTCCTGAGAAACATGGATGCAGTCGCGGTAGCAGTCAACAAGAGATCGTCTGATGAGACACCTGGAGGTTCCTGAGGGTTCCCGAAAGATTTCCTGACTCCCGTATTCCCATGTCACTGCTAAAAGGTCACCCATGGCGATGGTTCCTGAAAGTCACCCGGAGTGATGCTGAAAGCATGGTGCCAAGCAACTCTACAACCGCCACGACCTTTTGACCTTGCCTATCCTGCCTAAAGCCTACCCAAATGCTCAAAGGTACCCTGTTTCCTAAAAAGGTGATCACATGGACAATGCTGAGAGAAAAAGTGATCCACCTAAAAGAACTGTCAGATACCCCAGTACACCTGTTTCTGTGTGTGCGTGGGATGAGAGGATTACAAATGAGAGGATTACGAATGAAGAGGATCCGAAGCGAGTGTCTTTCTTTTTATTACTTTATTTCTACTTAGAGTATATACGGAGATTTTTGAGTTAATCTAGTTTTACTTTTTGATTTTTGCTGAATAAATTTTTTAGTTTTGGGTGAAAAGCTGTTTAATGCTGATTTTTCTGGTTGTTGGAGAGTTAGAGAACAGAGTTTGGCTAAACATTGGATTTTATGCTAAATTATTGTAAATATGGAGATTACTCCAAAAATATTATGCTCATTATCAAGTGTACAAGTTATAATAATCATCCTAATCACCAACATAGATGCAAAAAAAAAAAAAAAAAAAAAAAAAAAAAACTTTTCCATGAGGCATCTCTTAAATTTGTCTTTGAGAGAATGATGACTGAGTGAATGACATTTGAAGGACATTTTGAACATCATTATATTTGGAGCATCTGTAACCACTGAACAGAAAGTTTTAATGAGAAGTGAAGAAGTAATGCTAATGTGTGAATGATGTCTTGAAAGCATGATCGGACAGACCGGTATCGAACGGCCCTCCGATGACTATCTCATCGAAATCGCGTTTCCTTACGAAGAAGATCATCATCTGCGGATCTTATTCTACTTTTGATTAATTATTATTTTGTTTGTTTACTGTTTTTTGTAGAAAATTGGCAAAAGACAGGGAAAGTGCTACTCCTTAACTTAGCCAATTGAAGTAATGGAGAAAAACGATTTTACATAATTAACTCACTTAATTGCCTTAACGAATGGAAACTTGGAAAGTTCCCAAGGAGGGAATGTGGGTGTTTTTGGCAATTAGGTGACCTGATTTAACATTTATTTAATTCATAAATTGGACCTGACTCCATGAAAAAGACAGTCTGACCTTAAAAGCTAGAGTCCATGAAAAAGACAGTCTAACTTAAAAGGAGTGACGCTTTTCTGATAGGGATACGCAGCTAGAGACAAAATATCTGCCACGTGAAACTTATCTGCAAGGATAGCTTTCTGCATATATACCGCGCCTATGAAAAGTAAAGGGAGGTGCAGTTTTCGAGCCAGGTTCTGTAACCCATCACATTGCTGTTTCCTGATCTTGTGCTGAAAAGTAAAGAGAAATCGGACTGAAAGTCGTAGTCTGTCTTTATTGAATTTATTTTCAAAAGTGTATTTTATATTCTGGGAAAACAAGCGCAAGTTTTCCGGAATAACTTCGCCTCCTCGGTAAGCTAACTATCCCGAAGGTATACTAAACAAATCCTAGTTTATTATATTATCACCCGATTCAGCAGCGCTGCGCAGTCACCGTGATCTGAGTCTCTCTAATCTTATCTATTACCACACTCCATTATTATAAGTTTCAATTTGTTTAGTAGCTAATCGACACCCCCGACGACTAGACTTTCTCAAGTTCAATACTCATCCACTCTCAACATTTGTGTTAGCAGGTTATAAGTTCAATTTGGTTCAATGATTATTTTTAAAGTGCTCACTTTTTCATCAGTACCATCCTCTCAGCCTTTCCTCCTTCTGAATCAGACTTATTCTACTCAGATAATAAACAATACTAACCGAATTGTATTTTTAGTTTTAACTTATTTTTAATTCTTTTAAGGGGTTTAAAAACAACCTGTTCTTTTTAATTCAGAGTCTTATTTTTACACACTTCTTTCAGAGTTAAGAGCTTTTTCCCAGAGCCAAAAACCTCATTTAATTCTAATCAAAAAACTGGAGAGACACATCACTTTTCTTAACATTAACTAACACAGTAAGCATAAATAACAAAGAGTTATGCTTACCAATCCAAATGATGTGCGTTAGCTCCCAGTTACAGGGTGAGGTTGTTCTTTTTTTGCTCTCTCGCTCTCGAAGCTCTGACAGCGGCTCCTGGCACCTCTTCAGGGTCAACGGCTGTGATCTCAGACTCTTGAATCCTGCCGACAACGCCATTTAATGTGGTTGTTTTCCCAAGAATATAAAATACACTTTTGAAAATAAATTCAATAAAGACAGACTACGACTTTCAGTCCGATTTCTCTTTACTTTTCAGCACAAGATCAGGAAACAGCAATGTGATGGGTTACAGAACCTGGCTCGAAAACTGCACCTCCCTTTACTTTTCATAGGCGCGGTATATATGCAGAAAGCTATCCTTGCAGATAAGTTTCACGTGGCAGATATTTTGTCTCTAGCTGCGTATCCCTATCAGAAAAGCGTCACTCCTTTTAAGTTAGACTGTCTTTTTCATGGACTCTAGCTTTTAAGGTCAGACTGTCTTTTTCATGGAGTCAGGTCCAATTTATGAATTAAATAAATGTTAAATCAGGTCACCTAATTGCCAAAAACACCCACATTAGCATGCCTGTTTCTAAGACAACAAAGTACACTTGAAGTTTTTTATCTCATCAAAAAAATGTTTATGTAAAATGCATACACTTTATCATTGGTTTTACTTGTGTCTGTTCTGTAAAATGAGATGAATGAAACTTGATTTGATTCGCAGAAAGGAGAACCGTTTTAAGTAAAGTACCTCTTATTGGCTTGGTTTTATTATTTTTACACCAGAAGATAGAAGTGCAAGATCAGAAGGCTTTGTAGTTATAACTTCTGATCGTGTTTACTCTGCGAGTGTAGCCAGGGCGATCTTTTGTAGGAGTTTGAGTGCAAGCACTTTCTCTTCATTGAGGAAAGACCTTTTCTCTGCACTCTTCTGCCTCTGCTCAGCCACCTGCATCGCTTTCACCAGTTGGGAATTCTCCACGCACAAATCCTTCAACAGCTTAATAGAAGAGTATTGCTAGAGTTATCCCATCATTTTCCCATAATCGAGCAGATCCAAATGGTGTAAATTTGAAATTAGGGACATAAGTTGCGGAGCTGCTTTCATCCAAATCAGATGTCTAAGCTATGCTGCATATGCTGTAAATACAGCATATGGAACTTAATAAACACAAACAGAGAAGAAAGAAAAGTGAGATGAAAATGTAAAGTATGACCATTGATAAAAACATAAACGTAAATAAAAGTATTAAGATTAATATTTAATAAGATGCTGAGCTTCTCATATGCTGGTTTCACACACACATACACCCAGCAGAAGAGCCAAAACTGCTGAACTTCTTTCACACAAGAGTAAATTGCTGATTTGGTAGGTCACCTGTTCATTCAACTGGTTGAATTTAATTTGAAGCATGGCACCTACATTATCCATACGCTCCTGCATGCTCACCATTAACTTTTCATATTGCTCCTGTTGGATTTCAGAACTGCTTAGAAGAAGCTCTTGGAAGGCAAGCCAATGTAAGAACATATGTAAGAACATTAGAATGTAATGCAAGAACTCTATAAATGTTAATTTAACAGTGTTGATATTGTTATAATCTTGTAATTGCACAATTGTCCGTTCTTGCAAATTTTTATGTGTATGCCTGAAGTTATTGCAGATAATACTAATATAAAGCTTCTTAAAGATTTTTAAAAGAAGTGTATTTAATCTACATTTAAAGAAAAAATAGCCAGACATTCTGGGAAGATGTGGTGTGTTTGGCAGCTTTCTTTGGCTAAGACGCGCCCAGGAAGCCGTTTGACAGACATATCAAACAACCAATTTCACTTCACAAAAGTTTCATGGTTCCAGGCTTGGAAATGTTGCTACAAGTTGACCGGCATGCAGCAAGTTATTCAATGTTATCCAGTGTTTAGTTGTTCTTTATAACCGTTCATTCACAGTACACACGATAGCACTTTGTCAAAACCATTTCCTGGAACTTTGTTTCCGTGCAGAACAAAAATAAATGCACCGTTTGGTTCTCCCGAAAATCTGGATCAACTCAACCAATCAGATCATGACTTTTAGATTCTCAAAGTGCTGCCACAAAAAGTTAGTAACCCATCAGCTTTATATCCAACAATTCGTAATACTAGAGTAAACTCTATCGAATGGACATTAAAATAAAAATTAGCAACTTGTATAGAACAGTATTGATCAAGGTTTCTTCTAACTCTTATGTTAGAATAAACACTACAGATATTGTGACATGAATTAACACAGATTCACAAAAAATAAAGCAAAATGCAGATATATTTCTAAATACTTGAAAACAACACTTTTTCAGCAATATGTGGACTTTATATGGAAAGGATAAAACAGGAAGTATAGAGATGTCTTGGACATGTGTGATTTATGAAGTAAACACTTTTTTTTTTAAATAGACCTTGGGTCTGTGTAGAGTTGAAATGAAACTCAGGAACTGACTAAGACATCTGTGTCTTACTATTAATTCAGTTTAGATTTTTTATCATATTTAACATATTCTATCCTAAACTTTTTGTGTATAATTGCCTCCATACACTAGGTATACAGCATATATTAGGATCATCCCCTATGGCCAAAAACATGAATCCTCAATTACTTTTGAGGTTTGTCACCTTTGTTTGCTTATTTCTCTGTTCTGACATCTTGACACCCCATTATTGATATATTTAAAGTTATAGTTATTATGTTTACAGTTTGTGTTCATGCATTTTGGGCTTATTTGTCCTACACCCATATCATTGAGAACACATGTATAAAATAGCTGTTGTTGTTTTATTTATATATATATATATATATATATATATATATATATATATATATATATATATAAACTGACTATTTGTCCTGACCATTTTTTATCTTCATAATTGCTTGTCATTGAAATGTTGTTTCAATATTTTGAAGAAAAAAAAACAAGAACACCAAACTTTGTCTCTTATTGTGACTTTATTCCAACCGCAGTAGAAAAAGAACTTTAGCAGTAGAATCTCATTATGTTCAGATGATTTGACACAAAAGCCACATTTCAGAACATCAAAATCCAAGATAGATATTTTACAAGCCAATACTGTGTGTTCATGTAATATCATTTTTGTATCCTCTGATTAAGACACATGAGGTGTAAAAACAGAGATGTGATCATTCTATTTGTTTAAGGCACAAGCAAAATCTTTTCACAAAAAGTGAAAGGAACTGAAACCAGTGATAAAAGCCAGCAAGCTCAGGTTGTGTTTTCAGTTTTTCACTTCAGCCTTTTCTTGTTCTGGTAATTCTGTAAATGAGCATTCTCCTGCATATTTTGAAGAAGAGAGAGAATGCTTGATTAGATAAAATGGATGGAGACTGAAGGCACCTTCATGAATACAATTTCAGAACTTACCGTTTGGTGGCAGGATGGCAATGTTTTCTTCTAAGACTCCAGTGTCCAAACTGAACTGCCTGAACTTGTCCTTCAAGTCCTCAGTGATTTCTGCTGTGCGACCTGTGGCATATGCAGATTATGTTTATCTTTATTTCAAGGAAAATGTTTTACCATCTGTGGCCCTACTTATTAAGTACCTAAGAACCAAATGTTAAATATTTTAATCACCAGTGAAATATAAAGTGTTGATCTCCTGTGAATGTTCTTAAAATCCATTAAATAAAGTTTACTTTACTAAAAAGTTACTTGTTGTTTAAATTTCTCACATTAAATTAAATCACAACTTGGCTATTATGCTATTTTTTTCTCAAACCACACATTTTAGAAGGAGCCTTATTAATATTAACCACCTTAAATCTTGGATTCATTCATTACAATAACTAAACACAGTAAGATCTTACTGTAGAGTTTGTTGAGAACCTCTGAGACATCTCCTTTGGTCTTGATGGTGTGAATGATTGCATACTCATCAAATTTAGCATCAACCACACGCATGTCGTTGTCATTTTCCCAACCTGGAAGATGAACAGTTATCAAAAATGAATAGATTTTGTACAATGGCTAGAAGTTAAAAGACCTACGCTGGCTGTAGAAGGTGAAGCGTCCAGGAGTCTCAGTTTTCTTGGCAAGGTGCGTCATTTTCCAGCAGGAACCATCACTCCTTGAAAAAAGTACAGAGTTGTGAAATCGTCTTCTATCACACCCCTGTAAGAGGGGTGACAAGTTTGTGCTTACTTCAGGTTGGTAAAACTCATGTCAAGGTCTCCCTCTTCAGTAGCTGCCATCATGGCAGTCCCCATCTTCATGTCATCTTTTTTATCGACAAACCATTTGGAGTTTGTGGCAAAGCCGATGAGATACCACTTTCCTTCCATCTGATAAAAACAACAGTTCTCCTTCATTTTAAACTAATTTCATGATGATTATTTTAAGGGTGCATGCCTACCTGCTGCATATCGAAGTCAGTCATAGGCATGACTTCAGCAGAGGTGCAAACTGCACAGAGCAGAACACACAGCATCTTCAGGACACCGCTCGTCATGTTTGCAGAAGCGTTGGTTCTCTTTCTGTATGCAGCTGGCCAAGTGAAGTCGGGGGAGTGGAGGAGAGGAGAGGCAGACCCTGTTTTATCCTCCTTTCCTGGGGCCTCCCTCTTCCCAGCGTGCAGACTCAGCAGGAATGTTAATTACAGGGGTTACACAACCTCCAATAAACATGGCAGGATCTTTCCAGGTAAATCTGAAAGTTATGGGTTATGAGTTTCACTGTCCTTAGTTTGCCTCAAAATTAACTTTGTAGTTTTTGAGCTTATTTTTAAACTTGATGTACTTCTTTCCACAACAGCCGTCCTGACAGGTACAGAATGAGGAGTTTTGCAATAAGACTTTGTATGTTACTGCATGGTTAAACCAAGTATGGACATTGTGTGGTTTGTGACGGAATTACAGTTGGGCTTGGAGATGCAAATTTTGTACTTTCTTGAAAGGGACGATGTGGAAAATGAGTAGATAAACAAAGGTGAATCAACAAATCAAAAGCTTCCTGGAGTAGCCCTGTTTATAATCAAGAGGAAAAAATTCAGCAATGTCAAACAAGCTGGTTATCGAAGATTTTACTTGAGAAACACTAGCTTTTGAGATCTCAGATGTTCAATGCATGGCAGTGTGGCAATTAAGACCACATTCCACCAGGCAGCTTGTTATGAAAATTCCAAGCTTTAAATATGAACCATTCAAATGGCAACAGAGTTTACTTTAACTTACTTCATTCACACCAACAATAACAGCTCATGCTTTATTCTTTTTCTTCTATCGCTGAAATCCAGGTTTAATTCATGAATTCATAGCTGTGTCACACGGTTGTGCCAAAACGATAATGTGACATGTGATGTGATTATGCAGAAGCTATCGGTTTAGTCCCTTAGCATGCTACAGAGGAACGTTGCATGTGCCAACAGATATTTGCTAGTATTGCCTCAAGTGGCTGAATCAGCTATGATACAAGTGCCTATTGTGGGGGTTTTATGTTTTATATATACAGCTCCTTTTGTGTTACTAAGTCCCCAGGAATCACCTTTTTGATGATTCGTGTTTGGATTGCCTTCTTCATCACAGTCACTTTGTGTTGTCAGTGACTGAACATGGCAAAATTAGTATCACGATTTTTTTGTGTTTATCTAGCTTCTAAAATGGATAGAGCTGTTCATTGAATGGCTATTTGCATGAGGATAGGTGTAATGCCTGTTCATCTTCATAAAAATTTTTTTTTGCCAGACTCAACAAAACACAAACACATATGGCAGCCATCAAATGTAGAACATAAAAACTATGGCCCATATGCATGCACTGAACTACCAAACGGTTTCATAAATATGATTAAAATAATCTTGCAAAACTTTTTTCTAGTTTTAAATAGCAATTTCAAATCCCAGAGCATAAAAGCATAGAGCTTAGAAAATAGCATATTTGAAATAAAAAAATATGTTTTTTAAATATTTATAAACATTTAAGGAAAAATCGGGGTGGATGTAAATGTCTAGGATCTCTCCACGGTCAGGCATTAGAAACAAATGAATTTCTTTGTTAATTTGAAGGTTATCTCGCTCTAAACCACCCAAAGTCTGATTGATTGAGTTGGCTGTTAAAAAAGGAACCAAAACTGTTCTCTCCAGGGATCACTTACAAATATAATTATATGCATTTTTTTTCAATCTTATTTTTTTCTGACTATACCTTTCTTATATGTTTGACTTCTTTAGTATTTTGTAAAAAATTGCATATTGTATCTTTCCCTATTGTAAGTTGCTTTGGATAAAAGTGGCTGCTTTAATCAAACCAAGCATGACAAGATTAAACACACCCTTACATTTCATGTTGCTTTAGAAGCAAAATATGACATAAAACACATAGAGCATTCTCAAAGCCTTCAATTTAGATTTTTCTTTATCACTTCAGACCATATGAAAATGATTTTTCTGAAGATTCTTCATGGATTGTTGGATATGCAACATGTTTTCCATCAGAGTTGTGTAACTTAGAGAGGGGTGGGCAAGCAGGGGCCTGTTAAGACTGTTGCATCACTCTCCACAGTCACCTCACAAGGATGTCTTGCCTTGTTTGTAGAGCTTCTTTTGTATTTGATAAATTTTAAATCATGCAAATTATGCAGACAATACATGATACAAAATAATATGTGTGCCTTATTTAAACACTCAAACGCTTACACTTTAAAACACCTTTATTGTATTCATTCAACACATAGAATTTTCTCTCAAATATGTTGACCAGGAGTCTTAAGGCAAATCTGGAGGACAAAGACATTACAGAGAAGCTGTTAGGCAAGATAGACAGCATGGAAAATGGTACACTTGCTAGAATAAGGGAAGGGTGGGCAATACAGATCTGTTACAAAACCTATTTTGAGGTTGTGTAAGTTTTGTAACCATGTGCTCTTAGAAAAAAAAATGCACATTTAGTTGGATTGGCTCCTTTTGCATGATCTGATGGTTTTAATCAGATCTCAGCCAATCAGCCTGAGGTGTAGCTGCTGTTTGAACTCACTTTAATCATTTAAAACAACTTACTGACTTCTGTGAAAGTCTTTTTTTTTAAATACAGTATTTTCCACTTTAAACATTTTAACATATTTTTCACAAGTATGAATTTTATTATCTATAACAGCACATGTTAATGTGTTTATTTGACTAATTTACCATTTGAAAAAAATAATGTTCAGTAATATGTTGGCTAGATCTTACCCAGAATTCTTTCTGTTGACTCACAAAAACCTGCAAAAACATGGCATCAGAAAAAGAGTTCAACTGTTTAGTTTTTATGTTTTTTTGTTATTACCATAGTCAGGAAAAGGTACAATGACATCCAATCCCAGATCAAAAGTCTTCGCACGATTCTCAAATTTAGTCAGTATGGTGTCCGGCACATCAGGTGAGCGTCCTTTCAATACAGAGAATTAGGTATTAAATTTAAGTTCTATGTTTGCATTACTTCATAGGATTTTTTTTCTTTTTGAACATACACATTTTGTGTTTTTTTATAATTCTTTTATACTAAATGTTTACAATTAGAATATTTGTATATTTTTACAAATATGTTAACTAACAAAACAAATACACACATTTTTCAATACAACATGCAGTATTTCAAATCTTTAAATAATGTCCCCTTGGAATTATAAGGTCCTATCTATCCTTTTGGTCAAAATGTTATTAAAATATTAAGATTCTTTCACATCTTATTAACATGATGTGATGTGTTTTGTAAAGTTGTCTACATGTTTTAACTTTTTATTAAAAAAAAACAAAAAGGTTCTACTTGCATTTGCTACATAAAATGCAAACGTTTTAAATAACTCAATATAGAAGCTAATAATCAGTTAAATAAAAGGGAACCGTATAGAAAACATTATTAATTACGAACATGTTTTTTTCAATTTGGCCTTTTTTGTTACCATATTAATTAAATAAAAAAAATTAAATAACGTTAGGATAATCTATTGTTTAAGTTTGTGTTATATTTTAAGTAAACATTTGATACACCCATTATTTTTACTGTTAACTGTTTTTTCTAATTTATGTATATATAACAATTTGTGTATAAATAAAATTTATATATATATTGTCTATTCCAGCAAATAGGAGACCTTAAACAGAAGGCAGTAACACAGAATTGAGAAACAGGCTGCCAAACTCTTACCGTATAGTTTCAATGTGATTTTCTTTACTTTCTTTAAAACCACTATAGCATAAGAGCTGTGGTCCGTCTCCACCACAGTTATGTCCACATCATCGACAGGTCTCTTACCTGAACAAGAAAACACCATGGAACAACTGTAAGAAAGTGACTAACTGTAAAAATAATTGACCAGTCTTTACTTATATAGCTAACTTTTTAAAATGTATATTATGAATTTACTTGCCATTCTGTCACATTTTTTCAATTTAAATTGTCTACATTAAATGGGGCTGTAGTTTATTTTTCCCTGAAGAGAAGAGTTTTCCGTTGCTTTTTGAAAGCTGTTAGTGTTGCTGCTTTCCTGACTGGATCAGGGAGTTTGCTCCACCAGCCGGGGAAAGTTAGAGAGAAGGTTTTGCAAGAGATTTTCTGTCTTTTGGGACAAAACCATGAGTCGCTGTTTCTTATCTGAGCGCAGGCTTCTGGTGGTCATGTAGGAGTGTATGAGCTTGTGGAAGTAAACAGGGGCTAATTTGGAAATAGTTTTGTATGCCAGCATTAGTGATTTGAATTTAACATGAGCTGCAATGGGAGCCAGTAAAGAGTGATGAAGAGGGAAGTAACATGAGCTCGCTTCGGTTCCTTGAAGGTAAGACGAGCTGCAGAGTCCTTGATTATCTGCAGAGGTTTGACCGCGTTTGCTGGAAATCCTGCTAGGAGAGCGTTTCAGTAGTCCAGATGTGAGAGGACCAGAGCCTGAACCAGGAGTTGAGTTGCATGCTCAGTTAAGAAGGGCCTGATCTTTCGAATGTTGTGCAGGGTAAACCTAAACGTTGGAGTTGTCTTTGTGGTGTGGACTTTGAAGGACAGCTGTTCATCCAAAATCACTCAAAGATTCCTGACTGAAGGAGAAGTGGTGATTGTAGAGGATTCCAACTGGATGATGAGGTGGTGATTCACAGAGGGATTGGCCGGTATTACCAGAAGTTCTGTCTTTGCCATGTTGAGCTTTAGGTGGTGGTTCTTCATCCAAGTAGAGATGTCTTTCATTAGGTCAGTTATGCCTACGATTGGTCATCTGGAAGGAGCGACAGATAGAGTTGAGTGTCATTAGCGTACCAGTGATACATGTCTATGGCTGATAGGGCCCAGGGAGGTGGTGTAGATGGAGAAGAGAAGATTACCAAGGATTGCACCCTGGGGAATCCCTGTGAGTAGTCTGACACTGAAAGATCTACCAGTGAGAAAGGACTCAAGCCAGTCGAGTACAGTGCTAGTGACGACCATCGCAGAGAGAGTAGAGAGAAGGATCGGATGATAGACGCAGCAGAGATATCTTGTAGGATGAGGACAGATGACCTGTAGTTAGCCCTGGCACCTTGCAGCGATTTGTCGCAGACAACAAGGCCTCTGTTGAGTGTCCATTCTTGAAGCCTGATTGGTTGTCATCTGCTTGTCATTACTTCATTATTAATAAATTAATAAGCTATTATTAATAAATGAATCATTTGTTAAGCATTGTATTTTGGGTTATACACATTTATAAGCAGTTCATAAATAGAACTGCAAGTGATTTATTCTTGGTTTATAAGTAGCTATATATTATGCTTAATACCCTTAATTAAATGTTTCATTTTTAAATCAGTTAATAATTTATGAATTAACCTTTTTACCTTTTAAAAACCAGTAAGTCGTTAGTTGTACAGATTTCTTGAGATCATTTAGGAAATGGCAATAAATTATTATTAAACAGTTTAAAGGCATATTCATACATCTTATTATTCAGATATATAGCAACAGTTACTCTGTGTGATAATAAATGTTTCAATAACACATAATCTTACTCTAACTCATGGTTAATTCAGCTAGTTATAAAATATCTACTAGCTGCCATTTAATTCTTTTTGTGAGCTCATCTAAAAAGGAGAGGCCTATTTATGACTCATAAAGCATTGTTTTTATTGTAGTAGGCCATTTTTATCAGACATATATATACATATATGGACATATACAGTAATTTCTATGACATAACTGAATCCTGAAGTAAATGTATCCATCTGTGCAGTTGGCGGCATGCTTTTAAAAGGTTTATTTTGTTAGTCAGTGAGTGTCAGGCTCTGAGCAATACCTGCCTTTGAGAATAAGCTGGCCATTGGTCTTTGTTCTCATGTACTTCTGCTTGATCTCCCAGCACACAAAATTGCTGAGAGGAAAGAAAAAGTACAATGAGTGAACAGGTGGAGATTTACATATGTGTCATAGAGGCATTCCTCTGGACTTTTGTTAAAAAATAAAATAGCTCCATTCAGAGTTGTTGTTTTTTTTTAAATCACAGCAGTGGGTTGAGTTGATGAGTGATATGTATATAAATAAATGTATATAAATAAAAATAAAAAATAAATATATATATATATATATATATATATATATATATATATATATATATATATATATATATATATATATATATATATATATATATATATATATATATATATATATATTAAGAGCAGTAACATAGGGAGATCTAGGTTTGGGAAACAAAACAGAACTAGGGGAACCAGTGGAACAACCATAGTGACTGCTGTGACTTAAGATGAGGAGATGTAATGTAATTATTGAGAACAGCACTTTGTGATAAATAGGTCATTGAGGGCAGGTGTGTTTAAAGGGTCTGTGACAGTACTATGTTCATTGCTTTGTGTTTGTTTACTCCACACCTGTAACCTGAGACATGCACATCACTGGTGTTCATCTTATTTTGTTTATTTTATAAACTTTTATAGAAACTACCTCATTAGGTAATTTACCTGCTGATATCTGTAAATACTGTTCTATATATGAGCCATAATCTGTAGGCCAAAGTCATTCAGGAAATAAAGCATTTTAACTAATCAATAAAATACATGGATTTTCTTAAATGAGTGATAAAACATTTTGGACTTTTAAATAAGATCCTTTTTTTTAAATATTTATGTTATTCATAGAAAATGCATCATGACTATGTGGGTTTTTGTTTTGTATTGCAACAGTTGTAATTAAATTATCGAAATTATTTGCATACGAATTTTGTATAATTTCTCAGCAGTCACCCTTTGATAAACCACAATACTAATCCAATAATAGACTACACGTTAAAAAGTAATAAAAATTAAATATAAAACGTCAAATTATAAAAACTTCCAAGTGTTTCCAAGTTATTTGTTAAAAAAATATAGTTTTGCGGTCTTCAGTAAACCCCCTTTAATGGCATTTTGCTTGGTTTTAATTGAGTAGACATGTTATAATACATATACTTTAAAAAGGAAAATATAATTATCAGCTACAAAAACTACAAACCCCTTGATATGACTGAAGTTTAGAAAATATATATTGCTTTATATAACATTTTGGTGATTATATTGAGACTACAACAACAGTAGGCTGTTTTTAAATTGAAGGGAAATAGATTCGAATTGGCGTCTGAATGTGTGTGTAGAAAGCGCCCTCTAATGGCTGTAGACGCACTTACAGTTTCCTCACGGTGCTCACCCACACCTTCCCATCGGAGACGGTCCAGGTTACAGCCGTACTCTGCACTTTTAACGCCGTCTCCAGAAAACTCGGACACCGGCACCCTACGCTGATCAGATACCACTTGCCACTCATCTAGAGAGAGAGAGGAGAAAGAGAGAGATGATGAGGAGAGCAAGAGAGGGGAGCGAATGAGAGAGAAAGAGGGAGAGAGCAAGAGAGAGGAGAGAAAAAGAGCAGAGCAAGGGAGAGATAGAGGGGGGAGTCGGTAATATCAACAAAGCCCATAAAACGTTCTCTGAGTGAATTTATGAAGAAACACGGACAAAACAGGTAAAAATTACAATTTGGGTATGCAAATTTTGCACACAAATGATATCTGAAATTACTAAAAGCAAACACACCCCTAAACCAATAGTACCATGCCTGTATTTTGGTAGTTTCTGCTAGTTGAACAGTTTTTCTATTCAAAGTTGAGCAGAAAAAAAGATTAACTGTAAATCAGAGCACTGTGAGGATGTTGAAATTACCTCATTCATGTTGACATTTTGACTTGGTGTCAGATTGTCGATAGCTGTGTCAACTTCGGTTTTCTTTGGCTTTGGTGGAGTTGGTTTAAACCGAGTTTTTCGTGTCTCAACTGGTCCCCATAAGCCAAGACACACCAGCACAAAGAAAAAACATAGCCAGAAGCGAGTCATTGGAAGAGTTGTTCCAAATGAATCCTAACGGTACTAAATCAATGTTCCCGTTGCTCAGAAGTTTCCTCAGTCAGCTGTCTGGCTTTTCCTCGCAGATAAGGTTGATAACCTTCTGCTGAAGTTTATTATTAACCTCTCAGCAAATGCACAAATACACGTAAATATACAAAAAATACAAAGTCTACTTTAATAAGGTCAACATCTGCCATAAGGTCACACGCCGTCTCAAGAAGTGTTTTTCTTTTGGACCAGAAGCTACAGTAGGTTTGGTATATTTTTTCATAGTGGATTGCTAGTCTTTAAAAGGTCAATATTATTGAAACAGAACTTTTGAAAGGTGTTAGGAAATAAATGTGTGCACTAATGCCATACACAAATATATTAGAGTGGTTTCATTTCATTGAGTCTTTTCTGCAAAACTTGATAAAAGCTAAATGGGATTCAAGAAACGAGCTACTTTCAACTGATTGCATCACAATGCGATTTCACCACCCTTGAATATTGATTGACAGTCACAAATTAGATTTCCATTTGTAAGTTTTGGTTTAGAGGGATGTCCCTAATATCTGTCCGCCTGAGTCGAAGGGAAAGTAGAAGCAATGGCCCAGAGAACGAACACCCTTGCTCTGTTTCAGGATCAACATCTCAGCACTGAAGTCTTCATCATCTACTCACAGATGAGTTACATTCTACTCCTCTAATTCATGTTTCAACTCTTCACTATTGAACCATTCACTATGAAGCCTGCCATGTTAAGGAGAGCCAGAAGATCAATACCACCTCTTGTTATATTACAATAATATTGACCCTTTCAAGTGTCACAAAGATAGTGGATGATTTTTGTCTGCAGAACACTGTAGCCTGAGTTTATTATTTTCTTAGCTAATTTTCTTAGCTTAATTTATTTTCATCAGGATATTTTTAAGCCGTTTATCGACCAAATTTATTTTGCAACATATCATCATTGTTTTGAATAAGTGGATTGAGTGGTTATTGTTTCAATTTCTTTAGAAGCTTGTGGGCCCAGCTATTTTGTTTACACACTCTCGCCTCAGCAGTAGAAGATGTGTGCAAGCAATCTGCAGTGTTTATACCCAATAACTCCTTTTTTTATGCACGTCCCAGTCCCTGGCATCTTATTAACTCACTTCTGCCCTCGCCCCTTTCCCTGGGATTTTCAAGACTGATGGATGAAGACACCATGCTAAATCAGGGGTCTCAAACTCAATTTCTGGTGGCCACCAGGTTTTACTCCAGCCTTAACCGAACACACCTGATTCCACTAATTAGGCTCCACTGTCTCATAACAGGTTGGAACAAAATTCAGCAGGGGATGTGGGCTCCAGCAATTGAGTTTGAGACCCATGCCTTAAACGATTCCTGAGCACATTCTATTGCTGAGAACTTACAGGCGAACTGTATAATTTTAGATTACCATGAAAAAGTTAAATATTTCAGTCTTTTGTATCAGACACTTCATTCAGTTTATTATATTGACTCAAGTTAAATAATTAAAGTCTTTGTATCTTAATATTTTTATTTAAAAGCTTACACTCTATGTAATCCATCTAAATGTGTGTTGTTGTTTTTTTAAATGAGTGACAAAAATATAGACAAAAACTGAAATCCAAACGCAAAAATCATAAATGCTTGAAAATGCACAAAATCAACTCCAAAGGTTTTTACCTACAATATATTTCCATTTGCAATAAAGATAACTGATTAAGAACAAAAGCAATCTTGAAAAGGCAATTAGTTGACCAACAATCCCAAAATCAAAGTTATACCAACGCTAATCAATTTCTACAATAATCGAGCTAGAACAAACACGTCCAGAATCATTCCTGCAGGGAAGCAGCCCTATAGTTGCAATCACGTCTCACTACACTTGTTGCTGTTGTTGTTTTTAACTTGACGACACCAAAATGTAACTGCATTGTGTACTTCCAGCAGCTCCTATTCTTTATAGACTACAGTTTAGCAGTGGGCATGTATACCATCTTTTAAAGATAAAGCCATAAAACAAAACTACCAATAATATATTTTTTGCTTAACACATGTAGAACATACAAAGTAGTTTTCAGTAGCTTCTGTAGTAAAACAGCAGCATGTTATCAACAAATTGACCACAACAGGAAGTTTTCGACAATAGTTACTCCAAAGCAGAAGAAAATTGGGCATTTTCTCAAAAACTAGACCGTGTGTAAAGTGGGCTCAAACTAAACGATGCCGGGCTGCAGACTTCCAGGAACCACTTTGGACACCTGAGCTGTTTTGTTCAGCATTGTTTTTCTCTGGCTTTAAAGGTCAGTGCTACACTGTTGATGCAGAATCGTTGTCCAGTTGGGTCTGGACCATCCTCAAAGACATGCCCAAGGTGGGCATCACACTGTAAAACAAAAATGCATGTTGAGAACTTGAAATTCAGAACATAAATGTTAGATGAAAATCCAGCTCTCACGTGTTTGCAGATAACCTCTGTTCCTGTGCTGCCCAGCGAGTTATCGGGACGACGGACAATGCTGGCATGGCTCTCGTCTTTCTCCCATGTCCCATGAGCCTCATAGAAGGACGGCCACCCAGCTCCTGCATCGTATTTTGCTTCTGAGCTGTCGAAAAGAAAACTAGATATTTATTTATTTACAAACTAATGTTTACAACCCCCAAAATATAATAACTTCTTCTCAACCAATCAAAGTTTGTAACACCTGATTCAAATTAACTTTGATAAGGAATCTTAAACATTTTGAAATGTGGAAAAACAAAAATCAATAATTATGCTAGATAGAGAACTAATTCATTTAGAAAAAAACAATATTAGTCTAAAATCACATTACCTAAAGAGAGGAGCATCACAGCAGACACAGTGGTACATTCCCACTTCATTGTGATTCAAGTAGATTCCACTGAAGGGCTTTAAAACAAAGATTTTTAGGGATGAAAGCATGAAAAAGCATGTAAATGTTATTAACTTACCACCTCAGTGCCCTTTTCTCTTGTAACAACATACTGTTCTGGGGTCAGTTTTTTCTGCCAGTCTGTGGACTGGTCATAACGTGTCAATGACTGTAAACCTGTACACAGAAGTGAATCCTTTATCCCTTTAATGCATATTCATGCCCATGTATTCATGCTTTGTAAAGTGGAGTGAGGCATGTTTTTCTGACTGTGTATTTTAAAACTTCTTAAAGAAATTATTTGCTATTCAATGTTAACATTTTACAGACACACAAGAAAACAGTATTATGGATATGTATTTTCATGAAGGATTACAGTATATTGTTAAATGTATAGCTTGATTCTATTCTCATTTTACATAAATTAGAATACAGTAAAGTTTAGTCTATATAAAAATATTACTGAAAATTGCTACAAAAGAAACGTGCTGGTACCCTGCCAGTGATTTTATGAAAACTACATCAAAGTTTTATACATTGATAAAAGATTGAAATTAATTCACTAAAGGGAATCTATTGAGTAGTAAAAATTAATACTTATTGATTTAATATTTAACCATAAAATATTTGGTTTGCCTAAAGTTTAAGCTAACCAAATGTATTTTGGTATAAATATATTTACCAAATGTTTGGTAGTGTTTTCAAGCTTATATTACTTGGTTTTACATTTATTTTATCCTATACAGTTGAAACTATATCCATATATTCTCTATATCTATATATTCTCTCTGCCAAATAAATATAACCCAAATAAAATAGAACTTTTCCCTTCAGCATGAAAGTGCAGCTACAGCACGTTGTGTTCTTGTGCTCTTTAAGTAATCAGGTCACGCAGGCTAGCCTAAATGTTGTGGAATATGAGTAGACGTTATGAACTATACATACATTGAATGTATTCATTAAATGGAGGTATTTTGTAACGAAAAATCTACCTGTTGACGTAGAGACCAGTCGCGTCCCCACGAATGTCTTCTGAGCTAAAACGGATTTAGCTGCTGCTCTTGTGGAAACGGCCCGAGCTATAAAACAAGACATTTTTCTCGACATTATCGCAGAAAATTCCTTCACCTTTTCCTCTAGTAGTGAACATGGACCCCAAACCGAGGGAAACGACACTGAACCGAGCGGAGTTCGTCTTCAGCTCATTGCCCGCCTCGCTCACAGCTGCTCGAGCAGTGGAAACTGCCCTCACTCCCCGGGACAGGGTTTAGAGGTCACCGTCGACACGCGGGGAAGCGATTCACTTTTGAACCTTTTATCGACGAACTTTTCCTTTATAGATAATGTAACCATACTACCAAACTGTATTATTGATTTTCGATTATGTACACGCGCTAATAAATTAAATCGTAGTTCATGTGTCATGTTAAACTTTGAACTTCAATAAGAGAAACAAACACTGGCCTTTATCCTCTATTTAAAATTAACCAAGGTTTATAACAGCAGTCATGTTTTCTCGTACACTTCAGAATAGTTTTTCTACAGATAAACGCAGTTGACTAATTGATTTATTGGTCTGTCATCATAATACACCACTGCTAACTTTTTCTAGACGCAAAAATTAAAATAACAAATTGCAAAATACAGATGTTAAAATGTAACGCTGTAAAACACAGTAAATCTGGATTTCAAAATTGTCTGTTGTAAAACTGAGTTACAATCAGTCATTTGATGTTGTAGGAAAGTATTGTTTTTTTACAGGGTAGATTTTATTTTACAGTAAAATAAAAAAGACTACAACACAGCGTTTAGTATAATTTTCCTGCATGTTCTGTGTACAAATATTGCTTCAGAGACAAAAGTCAAACATAAAATAAAATTTGTATTTTAGCTGTAACTGGATTAATTTTCTAGAGAAAAGGTATACTTTTAAACATTTATTTTTACACATTGGACCTACTAATGAGACCAAATCAATAGCGTAGATTGTGTACACAAATAGGTTTTTGAGGATAAAGTAGAGGTAAAGAAGTTTTGATTGCACTTTTAGGAGTACCAGAATAAAGGCAGGATGTGGGAACACAGTATTGCTCTACATGCAAAGAGAAATTAGATTATTAGGAAACAAACCTGCTCCCATCCAAGTTCTCATGAATAGGAATCATCAAGTTCTCATCTCATAATGTTGCAAGTTGAACCTTACAAAGTGCTATACTATTCAATAAATTCAAATATTTCAAGAAAATGTGCACCAAGTTATTGGCACACCCCATTAAGATGTAAATCAGTGTCAAGACTGTCTAGAAAAGCACTATATAAATGGAATTAATTATTATTTATATTATCATAAAATTACAGATCCATGTAGACTGTTTGCTTATTACTGATATCATGTGCTGCTATGGGTTTCAATCAAGTTCACTTATGTCATACTGCTTGGTGTGCAATTTTTTTTATGTTGTTACTATTTTGTTTTGAAAGCTTCCCCACTCATGACATAACAAAGACTTCACAATTAAACTTCATTAACTTTCAGTTTGTATTTCCTTTATTGGGCATAACCAACACCGGTTGTGGAGAAATGTATTTCTCAAAACATGTAGTCAAACTGATTTTTCCTCATATCATCTGATAATCCAGAGCTGCTGGTGAATTCGTTTTCATGAGTAATCCAGGCTGATGCATGAGATCTACGATGAAGCTCTCAGGTTTACCAAAACCATTCGCTTTCTTTGGACCAGTGATGAAGACTTCATTCCATGCATGGTTGTACTCCCCTCTGTTGAGACTGCAGCTCAGTCCAATATGGTCAGCAATCACCTAAAATTAATAAATAAATACATTTCTTCACACAACTGAATATTGAGCCGTTAAAACTGAAGCCAATATAGTATTTTACAGAGACAGATCCATTTTTAACTCAAAGTAGTTGTTTTGAGCTTAGAAATTTATCTAAGTGGCTTTTTAATAATGTTGTCAGTGTAAGAGCTGTCAGTAAAAACATAGCAAGGACCAACCAGAGAGGATTTTGTTCAAATTTGACAAGAGAGAATTCAAATATCACTTTTTTACCAATATACCAAGTGATAGATTATTATATTTGGCTTATTTTAAAGGCGTTTATTTTGAGAAGGAAACACTTAAGAGTTAACAATTACAATCTAAGAAGATTTTTGTTAAAACAAAGCTTTAAAAGCAAATTAAGCATCATAAGCTGATTCAGAAGAAGCACATCTAATAGTGCCTAGCTCAAAAAGTTTACAAGTACTCAATAACTGATCAACAGAGTTTTTAAAAACAGGTTTACATGCGTTAAATGTACTTTCTTTTTACTCTTTATTTCCAATGTAAAGCACTTTGAATTACCCTGTGTATGAAAGGTGCTATACAGGGAGTGCAGAGTTATATTAGGCAAGTTGTATTTCTGAGGATTCATTTTATTATGGAACAACAACCACGTTCTCAATGAACAAAAAAATTAATTAATATCAAAGCTGAATATTTTTGGAAGTAGTTTTTAGTTTGTTTTTAGTTTTAGCTATTTTAGGAGGATATCTGTGTGTGCAGGTGACTATTACTGTGCATAATTATTAGGCAACTTAACAAAAAAACAAATATATACCCATTGCAATTATTTATTGTCACCAGTGAAATCAATATAACATCTCAACATTCTCAAATATACATTTTTGACATTCAAAAAAAACAACAAAAAAAAAACAATCAGTGACCAATATAGCCACCTTTCTTTCCAAGGACACTCAAAAGCCTGCCATCCATGGATTCTGTCAGAGTTTTGATCTGTTCACTATCAACATTGCGTGCAGCCTCCCAGACACTGTTCAGAGAGGTGTACTGTTTTCCCTCCTTGTAAATCTCACATTTGATGATGGACCACAGGTTCTCTATGGGGTTCAGATCAGGTGAACAAGGAGGCCATGTTATTGGTTTTTCTTGTTTTAGAACCTTTCTTGCCAGCCACGCTGTGGAGTACTTGGACGCATGTGATGGAGCATTCTCGTGCATGAAAATCATGTTTTTCTTGAAGGATGCGGACTTCTTCCTATACCACTGCTTGAAGAAGGTGTCTTCCAGAAACTGGCAGTAGGACTGGGAGTTGAGCTTGACTCCATCCTCAACCCGAAAAGGCCCCAAAAGCTCATCTTTGATGATACCAGCCCAAATCAGTACTTCACCTCCACCTTGCTGGCGTCTGAGTCGGACTGGAGCTCTCTGCCCTTTACCGATACAGTCACGAGCCCATCCATCTGGCCCATCAAGACTCACTCTCATTTCATCAGTCCATAAAACCTTAGAAAAATCTGTCTTTAGATATTTCTTGGCCCAGTCTTGACGTTTCAGCTTGTGTGTCTTGTTCAGTGGTGGTCATTTTTCAGCCTTTCTTAACTTGGCCATGTCTTTGAGTATTGCACACCTTGTGCTTTTGGGCACTCCAGTGATGTTGCAGCTCTGAAATATGGCGAAACTGGTAGCAAGTGGCATCTTGGCAGCTGCACGCTTGACTTTTCTCAGTTCATGGGCAGTGATTGTGTACCTTGGTTTTTTCCACATGCTTCTTGCGACCCTGTTGACTATTTTGAATTAAACGCTTGATTGTTTGATGATCACGCTTCAGAAGCTTGGCAATTTCAAGAGTGCTGCATCCCTCTGCAAGATATCTCACTATTTTTGACTTTTCGGAACCTGTCAAGTCCTTCTTTTGACCCATTTTGCCAAAGGAAAGGAAGTTGCCTAATAATTATGCACAGCTGATATAGGGTGTTTGTTGCACATGCCCCTTGTTATGTTCACGTGTGCCTAATTATGTCATTAGTTAACTTATTTATTCTGGCTCTTTTCTGTTCATGTTATTGGTGAATTTTTGGTTTTGTGAGCAAGAGTGTTCTGCTCCCCTGCAACTGCTGTAGTCAGTCTGAAATAAAAGAAGTTTGCACTTACTGTGCTTGGGTCCGCGTTTGTACTGCCTAACAGGATTCACCAATCACCATGGACCCAGCAGTAGCCGCGACTATCCAGGAGGCCTTACTAAGTCGGTGCAGCCTGGTTGGCCGTCCTGAGTCCGAGATCGCGGAGTCCCGTAAGGTGATCGACTCGCTTGTGGCCACGGTTAACGACCTTAGCTCTCCACAACCTTCGGGGCGCCCACGCCGGCTCCAGCGGCTTTCCTGAGCCTCGAGTTAACAACCTGCCCATATACTCTGGCGAACCTGAGCACTGTAAAGCCTTCATCACTCAGTGTGAGATTCTTTTCTCCCTCCAAACAAGCACCTACCGTTCGCAGGAGCCCAAGGTGGCGTTTGTTTTATCCCTCCTTTCCGGTCCGGCTCGGAGCTGGGGAACGGCTCTGTGGCGTTCCAAGGCTGATTGCTGTCAGTCATTTGAGGCGTTCAAGGAGGAAATGATCCGAGTCTTCGACTGCGCGGTCTCAGGGTTTGAAGCCTCCCGGTCCCTGGCTTCGCTGCAGCAAGGCGATCGCTCGGTGACGGACTATGCCATTGAGTTCCGGACCCTGGCAGCTTCGATCGGGTGGAACGATCTGGCACTCATCGCTCGCTTTCTGGAGGGGCTTCGTGCTGAGATCAAGGAGGAGCTGCTCATCCAAGATCTTCCACGCTCCTTCGATGTTCTGGCTGAGCTGGCGCTACGAGTGGACTCCCGCCTTCACGCATGCAACGCTCGCAGGTACACTCCCGGAGATCTGCAGCGCTCGTCGGCCATTTCCGGCGAATCGGCATCGAACCGATGCAGCTGGGGGGATTTCGCATATCGCCGGCCAAGAGACAGCGGAGGGTAGATCTCCAACTCTGCATTTACTGCGCCGATGCTGGTTACCGCCTCCTTCAGTGCCCGCTACGAGACAGATCCACTAGGGGGAGGAGTGTCCGGGTGAGCACCTTGTCAGTCTCTCCTCCTCCCACCTATTCTCAGACTTTGTTACCTGTCACCATTTCTCTTGGTCTGTCTGCTTTAAGTGTAAAGGCCTTGTTGGACTCTGGAGCTGAAGGCAGTTTTATTGATGAGTCTTTTGCACGCGCTAGTAACATCCCTTTTAGGCGATTAGAAAACCCCTGCTCTATACTGTCCTTAGAGGGGCGTGTTATTGCTAATATTACTCACTACGCTTAGTCTGTAGATCTGCTAGTGTTCGGAAACCACCAAGAGAAAATTCGTTTTTTTATTTTTCGGTCATCCAACACACCTGTGGTGCTTGGGCACCCGTGGCTGCTAAGGCTTAACCCACAGATTGATTGTCTCCAGGGAAGAATTTTATCTTGGAAACTTTCTTGTCACTCCTCCTGTGTTCTGTTTGCTAAACCTCATACAGTCTATCCAGTCACCCCTCCTGAGGGGGCGCCTGATTTATCTATCATGCCTAGCTGCTATCACGACCTTGGTCAAGTTTTTAGTAAGTCTCTAGCTGCATCTTTACCACCCCACAGACCCAACGACTGCGCTATTGATCTCCTTCCCGGAGCTGTTCCTCCCAGGGGCCGTCTGTTCTCACTGTCAGCTCCTGAGAGGAAGGCGCTGGAGAATTATCTTGAGGAGTCTCTCGCTGCAGGAACCATCGTTCCGTCCTCTTCACCGGCAGGGGCTGGCTTCTTTTTTTATTAAGAAGAAGGATGGCTCTCTTCGGCCATGCATTGATTATCGAGGGCTCAATAAAGTTACTGGAAAGCTACTGGAGAACCGTCTAAATGTTAAGCCAGAGAAGTGTGCTTTTCACGAGGAGTCTGTGCAGTTCCTAGGGTACATTGGGGGGTCAGAGGGTCTCCAGATGGACCCTGCCAAGGTGTGTGCCGTTACCGACTGGCCCGTTCCTACGTCTCGCACAGCTCTGCAGCATTTTTTGGGGTTTTCCAACTTTTATAGGCAGTTTATACGCAATTACAGTCAGATTGCCGCAGCCCTCACTGCTCTCACTTCTGTAAAGTTGCCGTTCGTGTGGTCTTTCGCTGCTCAGCAGGTGTTTGATCGGCTAAAGAGTTTGTACATCTCCGTGCCCATTCTTATTACCCCGTCACCTCAGAGACAGTTTATTGTTGAGGTCGATGCATCGGACACAGGGGTCGGGGCCGTACTGTCCCAGCGGCTTGAGTCTGATGGTAAGGTACACCCCTGCGCATACTACTCTCACGCCTTAATCCCACGGAGCGGCGATACGCGGTAGGAGACCGGGAGCTCTTTGCTATTAGACTCACGCTGGGGGAGTGGCGACACTGGCTAGAGGGCGCTTCCATTCCCTTCATTGTGTGGACGGACCACCGTAATTTCTCTGCTCGGCTAAGACTTTAAATGAGAGGCAAGCTCGTTGGTCTTTATTTTTTACACGTTTTAATTTCAGCATCACATATCGTCCCGGTTCTCGCAACACTAAGCCTGACTCTTTGTCCCGTCAGTTTAGCGCCACACCCACTGCTGAATCCAATTCACCCGTGATCCCAGAGGGGAGGGTGATTGGCGCCCTCTCCTGGGGGATCGATCGCTCGGTTCAAGAGGCCCTCAAGGGAAGGGTCAGCTCCGTTCCTTCAGGATGCCCCCTGAATCGTCTTTTTGTCCGTAAGCATCTCCGTGACTCTGTGTTCTGTTGGGGTCATTCCTCCAGGCTCGCTTGTCACCCAGGTGTCAGGAGAACCTTGGAGATGATACGTCAGCGTTTCTGGTGGCCCTCTCTGGTCACTGAAGTGCACCGGTTTGTCCGCACTTGTGTTGTCTGTGCACAGTCCAAGTCAAGTACTAGGCCTCCGGCGGGGTTACTACGCCCTCTCTCAATTCCCACCCGTCTGTAGTCACACATCGCCCTCGACTTCGTCACTGGTCTTCCGGCTGCTAAGGGTTACAACACCATCCTCACCGTGGTGGACCGCTTTTCTAAGTCCGTACATTTCGTTCCTTTGCCAGGTCTTCCGTCTGCTTTAGAGACAGTGCGGGTTGTTTTTAGTCACGTTTTCCGCCTTCATGGTCTCCCCCGGGACATTGTGTCTGACCGAGGCTCCCAGTTTACTTCCCAGGTTTGGAAGGAGTTTTGTCGACTGGTTGGGGCCTCAGCCAGCCTTTCCTCTGGGTATCACCCTGAGAGCAACGGTCAGGCAGAGAGGTCCAACCAGAACTTGGGTCGTATGCTGCGATGCCTTGTCAGGACTCACCGCGTGTCATGGGTCGACCAACTCTCCTGGGCTGCACCAACGCCGCGCTCCACAATATATTTGCGGCCAACGCATATGGCTTGCTACCCACAATCTTCCCCTTAGGGGGACCACACGCAAGTTAAAACCTCGCTTTATCGGCCGTTTCTCCATTGCCAAAGTTCTCAACCCTTCCACGGTACGCCTCAATCTTCCCGCTGACTTGAGTCGAGTACATCCGGTCTTTCATGTTTCATGTATAAAGCCTTTTCTGTCGCGCTCTTCTCAACACACACCCCTCAACACCCCTCACTCCAACAGCCCTGCTTCTAACCTCATTTATAGTGTGAGACGCCTTTTGGATGTTAGACGAAGGGGCCGGGGCCGCTAGTTCCTTGTCGACTGGGAAGGTTATGGGCCCAGGGACAGGAGCTGGGTTCCTTCCAGGGACATTCTAGATCAGTCCCTCATCGAGGAGTTCTACCGATCCCATCCATCCTGTTCTGTCTAGTCGCCAGGTGGCGACCATGGGGGGGGGGAGTCCTGTTGCATCTGCCCCTTGTTATGTTCACGTGTGCCTAATTATGTCATTAGTTAACTTATTTATTCTGGCTCTTTCCTGTTCATGCTATTGGTTAATCTTTGGTTTTGTGAGCAAGAGTGTTCTGCTCCCCTGCAACTGCTGTAGTCAGTCTAAAATAAAAGAAGTTTGCACTCACTGCGCTTGGGTCCGCAATTGTACTGCCTAACAGTGTTGATGTCATTAGACCACACCCCTTCTCATTACAGAGATGCACATCACCTAATATGCTTAATTGGTAGTAGGCTTTCGAGCCTATACAACTTGGAGTAAGACAACATGCATAATAAGGATGATGTGGTCAAAATACTAATTTGCCTAATAATTCTGCACACAGTGTACGAATAAACTTGCCTTGCCTTGCAGATCAGGCTTGCCTTGCCGGCTTCACAGAAACCTATGTTTTGATGAGTGTCTAGTTTGACAGAGGTCTTCTTTTACCTATATATTTTTCCATCTCAAATCAAACCAAAAGTCTTGGAGTCATTCTGGATCAAACACTGTCACTGGGACCTCACGTTAACTGTCACCCACACTGAATACTTCAACATTCAACCGCCTCCACCCATTTCTGTCAGCCAAAGCAACTGATTCAGTCCATGCTCTGTTCACTTCACCTCTAGACTCTAGACTTTTGTCATTCTTTGTTTTACGGATTGGCATCCAAAACACTAAACAAACTGCAGGTTGTTCAAAATCCTTCAGCCCTTGACATAACTAGGACTCCATGTATTGAGCCTGTTAATCACCTGTTTGTTGTCTGTGTTACATTTTTTTAACCACTGTCTGTTTCTGCTTTGTTCAGTTCAGTCATTGCAGGTGCTGTCTGGCGAACTGTTCATCGATAGTTCTTAAGTTCAAATCATTTTTATGCTGGGGAGGTGACTAGCACCTGCCTCAGTCAGCGAGGCTCCCTGTGACCTGTAAGGGAATTCTTACTTACCTTACCTAATTCACACTAGATCGTTCTGAAGCTGCTTTGAAAGCAACTGCTAAAAAAAACATGCTATATAAAAACTGCTATATAAAAACATATTGATTGATTGATTGATCCGCAGCAGCAGCGATGTGTGTGTGTGTTTTAAATCTAGATTGAAGACTAGATTGTTTCCACAACAGCTAAGTCTTGTGTTTTTTTAAGGTGTCTATATTATTTTGCACGATGACCTTGGGTGCCTTGCAAGGGGGCAATAAATAAAATGTATTCTTATTCTTCTTATTATTATTACATTCCTCTGTTTGGCTATTCATGTTAGCAGATTTGTGTTGTTATAATTCTGGTGCAGAATTGCAGCCATTATGTCATTCAGCTGAATGCTTGATACTGCTGACTTTAGAGATATCTCCCTCAATATGCCTCGAGTGCCTAGAAAGGCATCATATAAATGCCATTAATTGTTACTATTAAAGCCCTATCCACACATACGCGGTTACGGTGTGTGTCCACACGTAACCGGAGCAGAATTTTTACTGTAGCCAAATTCATTTGAAAACGTTGGCCAAAGTGATTCTTTTTTTAAACGCTACTGATTCGTTTCCGCGTGGACACGATAATTGAGCAAATTCTGGTGCAGACCGAGTTTGAAGGAGTTAAATGAGCGCTTTAACTGATGCAGAAGCATTTGCTCAGCACAGCATTTGCTTAATGGAAACAGAGCGAGGGCTTGCACTTTGGCTCTCTTTGTTAAAGCAGATGTTCTGAGATGTACACGACTACACAAGCGACTACACAAGCACACATCATATTTAATATGCGTCAAACCACGACCATGTATGTGTTATTGCTACAGATGTGCTCACTTCATGCTGAAAAATGCGGCAGTTTAGAAAAAGAACTGTTTTTGAAAAAGAACTGAGCCTTAGATAAACAAGGAAGATTAGAGAGTTATACAGTTGTTGGTAAAAACTGGCAAGAGAATTTTTGTTTATGAAGATGTTATTCTTATCTTTGTGTGAGCTGTATTTCCCAGTCATTAAAAGGAAGCACTGCATTCTGAAGAGTCTCAGCTAGGAGCTGAAAGAAGCTTCTGATTGGTTGATAACTTCAATGGAGGAAGAGTCTGCTGCCCTCTACTTCCCTCAGGAAAATCAGCTCCTGAACCCATAACTTTCCCCATCAACACTCCCATATATTTCCTCTAAATATTGCACTAAGCAACAGGACTCTGATGTGGACTTTTTGCACAAATCCATTCACTCCACATTATGTTGTTCTGTTGCTGCATTTCGTTTTTAATGTAAGCGTTGGTCATCACATTAACTCCAAAGCACATCTCTTAAGCACCTCTGTTTCTAGACTATTACTATATTGTATTTACTTTTAACTTTAGCAATTTACTTTTATAACTCTATACAACCTTATTGTGTAATTTGTTTGTACCAACACTGGAGAGTACCCCTGTACCACAAAAAATTCCTTTTGTGTGTTTGCACATGCACACTTGGCAATAAAGATCTTTCTGATTCTGATTCTGATTCTGATTAGAGGGGAAGAGCTGCTATCGAATTGGGTTGTTTGTGTCAGGTCAAAGAGCCAGGCACCTATTGAGGGGTGCTGAGGGAACTCCACCTCCTCAGTATCTCCTCCCTTTCTAATGGTTTGTATAGCTCCTCCCCTCTGTTGGTCGAGGTAACACTGTGATTTCAGCAGTCTCTGATAAAGTTACCATGTAAAGTTGATCAAATAAATCATAGGCCACATTAAATTGATCAATATGATGTCAAGCTAGACTGAAACGTTTTGTGAATCATTATTGGCCAGTTGGATGACACGTGTGGTTTAGAGTATTCTCACATAGAAACTGCTTTAAGTAATATACAAGAATTTACAAATCACCTTAAAAAGTAATGCTCTGTGGTAGAAGGTGCCCTTTTTTATCTGTCCAATCGGAACAATGTTTGAAGATGCTTGAACCTTCAGCTCACTAACATGGAGCTCCCACAGGAATTCATGGATCTTCTCTCGCTCGACCCGGCCACCCATTGTGTCACAAACGAATCTGAGGGAATCTTGTATCATTAGATTGAATGCCTACAGTTCAAATGGTGAGAAAAAGGGTTGATGAAAAGACTTGCACTCTTACATAGCTAAAGCCGTGTACATCCTGACCTCATCCTGAAGTGGCAAAATCGTTTCAGCAGCCACACTGACAAGCTTATAAAATGCTTCATCAAATGGCAAGTTCCGACCAGTGTCCACCAGCATCTCCTGGTGGGGCTTAAACTCATCCTCATTTTTCTTTTTCTCATCTTCTTTCTGACCCTTTGCTTTCATCTTACTTAAAAAAGAGAGGAAAGATGAAAAATGGATCATATAAAGCCCATCTTTGAGAAGATGCAACTCTTAAAGGCATACCTTGGGGTTTTGCTACCTCTTTTATTGTTCAAAACTGATGAAGAGGTGGTTTCTACTGGAGAGCCAAGCTTGCATTCTTCTGATTCCTTGGTTATAAGCCTGAAATAGAAAGTGACGGTTTAATCTAGTTATTCTATCACCATTTAATCTATTCATTATACTGTAGGTATTTTCTAAAATCAGTTGGCTATTTTATTGTTGTAAATTGTGTTTCTATTGTAAGAAAAAGACTGATTCGATGTCAGCAGCTTGAAGATGCAGAATTCCGTATGTTTTGTTCACTAAAGCTGAAGTAAAGGAATATTTGGCTCAGACATCATCTCCTGTTTTTTCTATAAACACAGGAATTTTAGTCCAACAAAGGAAGGATAAAACTTTTAAACCTTAGCATATATATGAGAAAGCAAGGGATTACATTTTTTCTTTGGGATGAAAATTATGGATTTTCAACCGCAAAGAAAGATACAGGACACATAGCTGTCAAATATTCCATTTTGACCAGCAAACTACCGTATTTTAGCCTATTTCCTGCCCGTTTCCTTCTATATAAATATTTTCATAATATTTCCCATAAAAGGGCTCTCAAGTCTTATGCATTGAGTGTATTCGTTCACATGTCACAGTTCTTATTTCTTATGTACAAAGTATTTGATACTGTAGTTTTAAATAATACTATATTTTAAAAGCATATGAGCACTGTGAGGAACTGAAAAACTGACAACAACCATGTAAATGTTTCTGCAGTGTAATGACAATGAAGAGTGAATGACATAATTTGTAAAAAGTTTAACTAGACTGTAGATAAGATTTAATAATACCTTATTATTGTGAGAGCGAGAGAGAGAGAGAGAGAGAGAGAGAGAGAGAGAGAGAGAGAGAGAGGACAAAAATCATTGACAGTCTTTCTCTTGTTTTTGGCTTTCTGTGAATAAATAATTAAAATGTAATGCGTCTGGGTTCACATCTTTCTACAGATTGGTTTGTAAAGAATGACACATAATAAAAAAAAGGTTTTAGTGGATCTTTAAATGTGTTTAATTATTGTTGGCATAATTTCAATAGCAGTTACACATTTTTCTATAATAAAACAGTACCCCTGGCTGACCACAGTAAAGTTTCCTATATTTGTCTACAGGTGGCAAGCAATTTCCCTTGCAAAACTTGTCAGGTGGGGCAAGGAACACAGTATCAACATAAATTTAAAAATGACCTTCTAATAATTAATAAGAGGTCAAAACATATTCAACTTGGTCAGACACTTCAGTCATCCTTCAAACTGTATGCTTCCAGATGAAAATAAAGCCCTTTATCCCACAGTCTGGATGCTGGATTCAGATTGCCTGGCAGGTGTTGTATCTTCTGGATAAACGCAAATGTACTCCCAGATGGTTGGATCACTCTATCTATCCTTGCGCAACTTTAAAGCCATAAAAAAAACTTTGCAATAAAATATTAGCCGATCACTCAATGTGCCAGACCACGGTTCACAGATTTTCTTAATTTGGATTGCTTTAGCAATCGTATTATTTAAGTTGTACAGTCAATGTTTTATACACCAACCCTTATTTGAGGGCCTCTACTGAAGTGAATCCAAGAGACATTTGTTTGAGAGCGAGTGCAAAGGACAGAGAACAAGAGTTAATGTTAGTCTGAGGAAAAGGAGAGCAGGTGTTGGGAACCACTGGGTTTCATAATCAATGTTTTCTATACATTTTGAGCCAAAATGTATTGTATGTTAATGTAATGTAAATGTTATTTAGTTTTTAAAATGAATGAAAGTGTACAGAGTGTTGTTTGAGCCTCACTGGCAGAATTCCCATCCTTCTCATTAAAGCTTGAAGGCAAAATCCAGAGCCTAAAAAAGAATTTTCCTGGAATGAGAGATCTATGCCTCACTGTCAAACTGTTGTGCAAGAAGAGGTCTTTAATATTCAAGTGTGCTGCTGTTGAATAAAGCGATGGAAGAGGCTGGCCCCTTAAAGCCTTTCTTTTCCACAAAGAGCTTTTTTCATTAAGGAAAAGTGAATGAGATTTAAATACTAATGTATGGAAATTAACTTTAAAACAGAAACAGCATGTCTGCATGATTGGGAAACATACTGCTCAGGAGGTTTCCCATTAACAGCAATAGTGGCTCGACGTTGATTGACCTCTTGTTTTGATATTTCCTCTAAGGAAGGAACATGCTGACCCATTTTTATCTGTGAGAGAAGACAAACCAAGAAAAGTAATCATGTGATTGATTTTGTGTGAGGGTTTATTGCTTCCCTGTGAAAACATTCCATTTGTACCTGTCCAGGGTCGTAGAAGCCATTAGTGGTTATATCGCTGGATGAAAGTTGGCCGGTCAGACTATACTTTAGAGATAGATTGATGTCAAGAAGCTTCTCTAGAGCCAGGTTGCTGAATTTGTTTTTGCGATGTGATGACAGGTTGATTTCCTGCATCATCCCTAAAGCCCTGGAATATTGGTGAAAAGAAAACAACCAAAACATCCCCTTTAAAGAGTTTAAACATGGGAAAGTTATGAAAAATTGAAGGAATAAAAAAAACATTTTTAGAAATATTTGGGTTTGTGCCTGTCCATAATGACAGCCTTTCTCTTTTAAGAGAAAGCATGAACAGAAGATAACCTTTCACAGAGTCCAAGCACCTAGAAAGAGCATGACAAAGGTGAAATATAATGGATGTAGAGGCATCTGTGACTCAAGCTGAAGTGACTTAAATTTTTTTAAGAATTTACTTATATAAATACTGAAAGTTATTACATAAGTAAAAGTATTTGATGGGAAAAAAGTTTTCAAGTACTTAGTTACAAGTTCTTAAAATTATGAAGCAAAAATCCCATAAGCATAAACAAGATGCACAAAAAGAGACGAGTGAATGCTTATACATAAACCATCACTAAAAATGTGTGCAGCTGAATGTGACCATAAATCCTGATTGGATAAGTAACTTAATAACCTTAAGTAATCTTGAAAATAAAAATGTAATTACTTTAATTTTACTTTTCAATTTTTTATTGCAATTCTTTCACAAGCACAGTTACTAAATAGGCAAGTAACTTCTTATAGTTTCATAAAAAATTTTGGACAGTTTTTGCATTTTATGGTCTAGTTTAGAAATGACTCTAAGGATATTCTTCATCAGATACTTTAACTTGTGTAAATAAAAGCAGAGTTAAAGTTTTCTAAAGTACTCATATTTATACTCCATCAACCTCTGAAAATATTACAGTTGACCATAAAAAACGAACTTGTGAAAGAGGCACATACTTTTTTCACAATTGTGATTGCCTTCATAATATTTAAGTATATAATGAAACACATTTAAATTGTCATAATTTCAGCCTAAGCTCGAACAGCATCTTTTTACACTTACAGAAGTTAAGAATTCCTCATTTCTCTTTTACATGTTCCATTTTCAGCTGAAGTCAATTTTCAGCTACAGTAATGGCTTCATCTGCACCCTTATCTCATCAAACTTACTTTTTGTTATCTATATAAATGGTAGGCTGGGTAATTTTCCTAACCATTTATATACATTTACATAAAGTTAAATCGGGTGAAGATACTATTTACTGTGGTTAAACGTTTATGAATAACTCCCAGAGAGAAATGTGGCACTGGCACATAGATGGATGTATGGATATAGCTATTCTCAAAATTTCCCTCCCTTGAAATGGTCTGTTTGCATTTAACGCGCTGATTTTTCATGCTTTCAGTGGCTTGTAAAAATTAGAAACTTGTTAACTACTGCCATCTACTGGTGTAACTTTGATAGGTCTTTTTATAAAAGAAATTGATCTTTCAGATCAATGATCATCACAAACACACACTCATAGATTACACACTTGGAAATGTATACTTTGAACTCTGAATAACAAAGAGTAAAAACATTCTTACCCAGCATTGCACAATTCCAGAGCAGTTATTTCATCACCGGCACACACACTAACGGCCCAGGAAGCATTTCTTAACAATTCAGTATTGGTAGATTTGAGCAGACAAACTAAAGCAGACAGGCCTCCAGCATGTCTCAGCTGTAATGAAAACAAAAGCAACCCCCAAAACAATATCACTTATACTGCTCAACAAGATTCGGCTTACCCACAAAAGAGTTGTTTGTAGATTAGCTCCAGAAAAGAGTTTGTTGGTAGATAAGCTCCAGAAAAAAAAGTTTGTTTTGTTTGTAGATAAGCTCTGGTGATTGGGACAGAGTTCACTTTTGGAAGGATCAAACTCAACCACTTTTTTAAAGTTTTTTTTTAAAAATCGACATTTAAAAGTTGAACTAGGGTATAACAACCAAATATGTTTTATGATGATAATAATAACATAGTAAACAAAAAGTTCAGTATATAGTAATTTTAAATAAATGTTAATAAAATAACATAGAAAATTAAATTAAATAAATGTAATAAATAACATAAAGTGGCATAAAGTTAATTTGAATTAATAAAAATACATTTAACAAAAAACTTATATAGAATACCACAGAAACTACAAATTTCAAATAAAATGCATTTGGATGAAAAAGTATGAGAATATGTGAAATCATAAACATAAGTTAAAGTTTTCAAAGAAATAAAGTAAAGTTAAGCAAAAAAAGCACACATTTCTGTGTGAAGTTTGCATGTTCTCCCCGTGATCGCGTGGGTTTTTCCGGGTGCTCCGGTTTCCCCACAAGTCCAAAGACATGCGGAATAAGTGAATTGAGTAAGAACGATTGCCCATAGTGTTAAAGTGTGAATGTGTGTGTGAATGTTTCCCAGTGATGGGTTGCGGCAGGGAAGGGCATCCGCTGCGTAAAACATATGCCAGAGAGTTGGCGGTTCATTCCGCTGTGGCAACCCCGAAAGGGAATAAAGCCGACATGAAGATGAATGAATGAATATAATGCAATAAAGTACAACAGGGTAAAATACAGTAAAGCAAAACCAACAAATCCCAATTTTAATTAATTTAAATCAAATTAATTTTGAGGAAATTCATCTAATTGTTTTATTAAACATAAGTTTACAATAGTTACGTGAAATAGGTAGGACAATAAGTTACGTGAAATAAAACAAAACAAACAAGCAAAGCGAAAACACATATAAAAGAATTCAAAGAATAATAAAATTAAACACACTGAAAAGAACTGCATCTAATTACAAAAAAAATTAATTCAAGTATAAAGTAATTTCAAACAACAAATAATTAATTTAAATATTGTCATATCATAACACAAAAGTCACATTAAAGCATATAAAAATTGCTTTACCTTTTACTTATTAAATTTTTTATTACATTTCTGAAAGAGTAAAGAACTAAAAAACTATTATAAAAATATAAAAACATAACAAATCTTTTTTTAACATAAACATAAAATGTAATTTAAATTATATGAAATCAAATAGATAAAAAAGCCCCTCCTTGAACCGCCACCTTAACGTGGTGGAGGGGTTAGCGTGCTCGAAGGATCCTAGGAGCTATGTTGTCGGGTGCTTGCTGCCCCTGGTAGGGTCTCCCAAGGCATACAGGTCCTAGGTGACAGGTCAGACTAAGAGCGGTTCAGAAGACCCCCTATGATGACAAAAACAGATTCTGCGACGTCGCCCGGATTGGCATCACCTGGGCCCCACCCTGGAGCTAGGCCTGGGGTTGGGGCTCGATGGCGAGCGTCTGGTGGCCTTGTCCTTTCCCATGGGTCCTAGCCGGGCTCAGCCCGAAAAGGCCATGTGGGATCGCCCTCCAGTGGGCCCGTGCCCGCCCACCCCCCGCAGGAGGGACCGTAAGGGGCCAGTGCTTTGTGATATAGGCAGCAGCCGAAGGCGGGGACCTTGGCGGCCCAATCCATGGACACAGAAGCTAGCTTCGTTGTCGTATCATCTGACCTTCGACCATGTGTTTTGGACACTCGGGTGAAGAGAGGGGCTGAGCTATCAACTGATCACTACCTGGTGATAAGTTGGATCCGCTGGCGGGGGAGAAGGCCGTAAAGACCTGGCAGACCCAAACGTACGTTGAGGGTCTGTTGGGAACGTCTGGCCGAGCCCCCTGTCAGAGTGAGCTTTAACTCCCACCTCCGGGAGAGCTTCCACCAGATACCGGGGGAGGCTGGAGACATGGAGTCAGAGTGGACCATGTTTTCCACCTCTATTGTCAATGCCGCAGTGCGAAGCTGTGGCCGCAAGGTCTCTGGTGTCTGTCGTGGCGGCAATCCCAGAACCCGGTGGTGTTCACCGGAAGTAAGAGATGCCGTCAAGCTGAAAAAGGAGTCCTATCAGGCCTGGTTGGCTTGTGGGACTTCGGACACAGCCGACCGGTACCGGGAGGCCAAGCGCGCAGCAGCCAATGCTGTGTTAGAGGCAAAAACTCGGACCTGGGAGGAGTTCGGGGAGGCCATGGAGGAAGACTATCGGTCGTCCTCAAAGAAATTCTGGCAAACTGTCCGGCGCCTCAGGAGGGGAAAGCAGTGCCCCACCAACACTGTTTACAGTGGAGGTGGAGAGCTGTTGACCTCGACCAGGGATGTGGTTGGGCGGTGGAAGGAATATTTTGAGGGTCTCCTCAATCCCACTGTCACGTCCTCTGTTGAGGAGGCAGACGCTGGGGTGCTTGAGTTGGACTCGTCTATCACCCAAGCCGAAGTTACTGAGGTGGTTGGTAAGCTCCTCAGTGGCAAGGCACCGGGTATGAATGAGATCCACCCTGAGTACCTCAGGCACCTAGATGCTGTGGGACTGTCCTGGATGACACGTCTCTACAGCATCGCGTGGCGGTCAGGGACAGTACCTCTGAATTGGCAGACCGGGTGGTGGTCCCTCTTTTCAAGAAGGGGGACCGGAGGATGTGTTCCAACTACCGGGGGATCACACTCCTCAGCCTCCCCGGGAAAGTATATCCCAGGGTTTTGGAGAGGAGAGTTCGGCCGATAGTCGAACCTCTGATGCAGGAGGAACAATGCGGGTTTCGACCTGGTCGTGGAACACTGGACCAGCTCTATACCCTCTGCAGGGTCCTCGAGGGGTCATGGGAGTTCGCCCAACCGGTCCACATGTGCTTTTGGATTTGGAGAAGGCGACCGTGTCCCTCGTGCTGTTCTGTGGGAGGTGCTCTGGGAGTATGGTGTCCGGGGCCCTCTGCTAAGGGCTGTCCAGTACCTGTACAACCAGAGCAGGAGCTTGGTCCGCATTGCCGGCACAAAGTCAGACCTGTTCCCACTGCGCGTTGGCCTCCGGCAGGGCTGCCCTTTATCACCGGTTCTGTTCATAGTTTTTATGGACAGAATCTCTAGGCGCAGTGGGGGGCCGGAGGGGGTCCGGTTTGGGGACCTCAGGATTTCATCTCTGCTGTTTGCGGACGATGTTGTCCTGTTGGCTTCTTCGGGCCCGGACCTGCAGCGTGTGTTGGGGCGGTTTGCAGTTGAGTGTGAATCAGCTGGGAAGAGGATCAGCACCTCCAAGTCTGAGGCCATGGTTCTCGACCGGAAAAAGGTGGCCTGCTCTCTCCAGGTCAGTGGAGTGCTCCTGCCTCAGGTGGAGGAGTTTAAGTATCTCAGGGTCCTGTTCACGAGTGAGGAGAGGATGGAGCGCAAGATTGACAGCCGGATCGGTGCAGCATCTGCAGTGATGCTGCAGATCGGTAGCTGTATCGGTCTGTTGTGGTGAAAAGGGAGCTGAGCCGAAAGGCGAAGGAGAGGGAGAGGGAAGTCTGGGCATCCCTGCTTAGACTGCTGCCCCCCCGTGACCCGGCCCCGGATAAGTGGGAGAAGACGAGATGAGAAATAGATAAAATAAAATTTCGCGACATTCTTAAACTCACAGTGACAAAAAAAGGAAAAACATTCACAATTTATGCTTCTCTGACAGCAGAAATCCCATCACTCCCACAATTACAGAGTTTCTAACCTTTTCAAAGAGTTCAACGACTCAACAATGATGATGTTTTTGAATTTACAAACAAACAAATAAACAAACAAACAAACAAACAAACCGGAGCATGTTGTGGATAGTTTGATGCAGGGGTCTCCAAACCTGGTCCTAGAGGGCCGGAGCCCTGCAGATTATTGGTTCAACCACCATGAAACACCTGTGGCACTAATTAGGGATCTCTGATTGTCTAAAGCTAGAATAGAATGCAGACTACAGCAGGGTTGCAACAAAAATGTGCATGGCTGCGGCCCTCCAGGACTAGGATTGGGGAACCCTGGGATGGCTACTGCTGATCTGTTTGCAGCTGCCGTGTTCATCCCAGCAAGCTCTCCTAAAAGGGTTTTTTTAAATTCTGAAACAACACCATTATGATGAAATAATTCACATATCAAATTTTAAAATGCATCTTTACCACTCAAAGCTTAAAAAAAAATAAAAGCTTCGACGTGAATCTCTAGTTTGTTACCTTTAGCCTTCCATCAGCATCACAGGCCAGTGAAGCCAGCGCACGTGCTGCACAGATCAGAGCGTTGTTTTCAGTGGAGTGGAGAAGTTCCACCAATGCTGGCATGACGTCATGGACCAGAATGCGCTTGCGCAGCTCCTCTTGGGATGCCATGTTTGTCAGAACTGATGCTGCATGCATGGCAGCTCCCAAATAGCAGTCTCGCAACTGTTGCACTAGCAGCTTGTCGCCCCCTGCCTCGTATACGGCTCTGGAAAGCATACCTTAGCAAAAAGCTGTCAAATATACTGAAACCTTGTCCTTACTACTCACATAGCGTTGAGATCATTGCTGTTGGTCAAGCTGGACAGGGCACCAGCTGCAGCCATCCGTAGTTCACAGTCTTCGCTGTTCAGCTTCTGCACAATGGGTTTAATGACATCTGAAGCACAATCACAAATCAACATTCAAATTACATGATAAAAAAATGAAAGAATAATACCAGAAAACGTGTGTGAACTAACCCAAAGATCTGAAAGTGTCCTGGCTCGTTGGGTCTTGGCACGCTGCTGAAACAGCCTGGCATACAGCAGTGAGTAGCTTTTCATTCTCCAGCTTCAGAAGGTCAGCTAGGATCTTTTCTAAACCCTTCTGAAACAGAATCTGTCGGCTCTCATCTGTAGGGAGAGAGAAACAGAAACAAACTAAATAACAGAGGTGGGTAAAGTATCCAAAAAATCTACTCAAGTAAAAGTACTTGTGAAAATATTTACTCAAGTAAGAGTAAAAGTAAGTCTCAAATGATTTACTTGATTAAGAGTAAAAAAGTAAAAAATATATATAAACAAAAACGCAAGCTATTACATAGTATTTCTTAAAGAGTACTTTAGTTTTTTCCTAAGAGGAAAATAATGTATAGTCAATTCCAAATTACAATCAAACCCACATTACAATGGTGATACACGCAACAAAAAGTTGTTTTGCATCTCTACAATCACGTTTACAGAATAACGTCCATCCATCTTCTTGTCGGCTTTCTTCCCTTTCGGGGTCGCCCGAGGTCTTTTCTCTATTCACTTATACTGCATATCTTTGGACTTGTGGGGAAACCGGAGCACCCGGAGAAAACCCACGCGATCACGGTGAGAACATGCGAACTCCACACAGAAATGCCAACCGACCCAGCCGAGGCTCGAACCAGCGACCTTCTTGCTGTGAGACGACATTTGTAAATTAGTAGACTAAAATCCCCAAATAAAGAGTGTGTGAGTGGAGGTTGAGAAACTATGTTCCATGTTCCTAAAAACATTTTTTAACATTTAATTATAAAAGATTTGAAAAGTTTTTTTTCTGAACTGAACTGAATTCCACTTGATATTGAGCTGTAAAATAAATTAAAATAAATCACATGTCAAAAGAGCATTATAGTCAACCTTTAAAACTGCCAACAGCCTTAGTAAGATATTACTGAAAGTATACAAGATATTAATAAAGGATCCCACAGTAGTGTTTCTCTCTTACTACATTGGGTCATCTTGGTTAAAGCTCTGACTGCACAAGCCTGCACTTCAGCCAGTGTGGATGAGCAAACAGCTTGGATGAGCAGTTTAACGCCACCCATTCTTTGAAAGAACAGCATAGACTCTGTGTCTTCCAGACAGTTACAGATCACCTTGAGAGCCTTCTCGTGTAGATCACTGAATTCCTGCAGGACGAACATACAATTAATATTTTTCCTCAAATAGGTTAGCTATAACACTGTATGATTAAACAGGAAAATAAACAAAGCGAAATTCTTTATCTACAGTATAAGAAAATGAAGTGATTGCCCCCAAATGGAACACTCTAACCCAGATTGCTTGTTGCAGGTGGAGGCTAAGGAAAGGGGTTCGTGGAGCCACTTCTGACTTGATAGGTAAAACAGTTTATATAGACAGTACGGATGGTACACAATTTTTAAACTATAGGTGTGTAGACAATCATATTTAACTAATAGCTGCTTAGCAGCAATTGAGAGGATAAGTTCAGAGCACAGGAGTAGCGAGAGCAACAGACAGATGGAAATGGTGGAAAACAAAACTAACACGCAATGTGCGAAAACCAATTACAGCAGCAAGAAGGATGATATTCAGAAATGTTATTAAAAATAACGATATATTTAAGTAAGACTAAACAGTGTAAGTTCTGCAGCTTTAAAGAGATCTGAAACTTTTGAGGACAGTGACGGTTGGTACACATAGTCAGCTAAAAAACAGAATGAAAACTATATGCTAGGAAGTTAACGAAAAGATCCTCCTGCTTTAGCTAAGCATCAGCTCAACCATGTGAAGCTTCAGATCTAGAAGCTTCAGATCCACCTTGCAGAAGAAAGTCTGACTGGAGGAGTACATGTTCTGCTCACATGTGTGAGGATTTTTACTCCGGATGCTCCATTTTTTTTCTTCTCATAATATGAAAGTAAGTTAATTGAATGCTTTATATTGCCAACAAATTAGGTTAAATTTGGCAAGACTAGACGTATAAAACCTTTTAATGATTACAACCGTTTTTTTCTTAATGTTAGCATGACTCATGTAGAATTAAGATAATTATATTTCCAGATTTCAAAATCAATTCTAAGGTAATCAACATTAGCCCTCTTGCATCTTGAAAAAATTGTGATAATTATTGATATCGACTGATAGAAAAATTATTGTGATATACTGTTTGGACTTATCTCTCAACCCTACTTCTGATGTATTGATGTGTGAGGACCATCGATGAACTCAACAAAGGAAAGGCAAAAGGCAAAGTGTCTGTTAATCATGTTTGGTCTACTTTTGCAGCGAGGAGCTCCAGGATTCTGTCAAAGCCCTGTAAATTCCTAAAGGCCATACAGGTTTCTCTTTCAGCTGTGATCATCTCAATAGTGCTCAGGGCAATCAACTGAATAATGGGGAACTCTGAGCGCAGCAGATCCAGAAGTGGAGGGAGTCCATTGAGCTGCTGCACCACTGCTCGATTCTGAACGTCCTGTGTGTACAGACCACAAACTATTAATATTAAACATTTTCTGTTTCAATTTAACATTTCAAAGCCAATGAAATGTAACTTCCCTCAAAATATTGAAACAAATCCAATAATGTCAAGTACAGCCGTCATGAAGATTATTCAAGCAAGACATGTTTCTTACTTGGACAAGATTAAAGATGCATTCCACAGAATTTTTCTTAACGTCAGGATCTGTACTGGAGAGGAGTTGGATGAGCGCTTCAAGTCCATTATGGTTAAATATCTGGATCTTGCAGGAGTAGTCGGCAGATAATGTTGCCAAACATAAAGTAGCAAACTCTTGGACCACAATATTTTCTGTGGAACAAGATAATTTTTGGTTTATTGTTTATTTTTTTATATTAATTTAATGTCAAGACACCATCGATGGTCTACATGGGTTAGGTTATACACATACATGCATGACATTTTCTTAGCACTATTGCAGCTCATTACAAAGAACTTACAGCCTAACTGACCCGAGTGTGTTTTTGGCTTCTCAAAAGATGAATGTATTCGTCAGAAATGGATGGATTTTCTGTGTGGCAACAAGAAAAACGCAGCAGGGGAAGTGGCAGCAGTGAACATGAGCTACATGGCTGTTTTTTTTTTCAGACCAGATTCATTTGAGGTAATTGAAAAATATTTGTACAGTAGGTTATTAAGGGTGTAGACATAGTTTAGAGAGATCAAATATGTAGCATGAAATGGCACCATTAAATAGGAAGTTAAGGGTTATTATAGAGTGGCCTATTCGACATCTTGTGATGGTTCCTGGTTTGTAATATGTTTGTTTCTCATCCTCAAAAGAAACAACAGACATTTTGCAAACAAGTACTTAACCAAACATCCCTAATGAGAATTTCAGCAAGACAAGTTCTAGCTGTGTTTTGTGACATGGCAGTGAATCCTATAACAAACACCGTTCTAACACACAATTAAGAGTAACTAATTACCCTCTTACTATAAGTAATCAAACAGGAACCAGTTGTGTTCTTAGCCCCATGTTGCTGGTCCTCTAAACAATATTGTCCATTTGTTTGAAAGTAAAATGTCTGTTGATGTTTGCTGTTTCTTATTAAATCACAATCAAGAGATAACTTTCTAAAGCATAAACATTATGTAGGAACCATTCACATAAATTGGTTTAATTATTTCTTCAATATTTTTTATAATCATTTGACAGCATTGTTGTTTTCTTTGGAGACTTCTAGAGAGTCACTGAAGAAAAAAAATATGAAAAATGAAGGAAAGAAGGCATTAAAAAGGTAAATGGGATAAAAAAAACTTGCCTATGTTTTGGCTTGAATTTAATTGATCTTGCTCTTATTTTATCATTAAAGCACGCGCTACATATTGGTTATCACTGATGATGATTTATCTTGTTTTTCTAATTGAGTGACGGGGGTCTCCTGCCGGTTCATAGCCCCTCCCTTTGAAGACCTCCCACCTCACACAAAAAGTAAACAGAATGTTGGTGAAGAAGACATTTTTTTGGCATTGTAATCTAAAAACATGTAATCTAAAAAAAGATTTAAAAAAGATCAACGCTAAACACTTATATAGTGTAAGAAGGTAGATAATGAAAAATACCAAAGGATATTTTTTATTTCAATGTGAAAATAAATTCAAGCCAAAAAAATTTCATGGATTTTTTTCAATGCCATTTTTTTCTTTTGATTATTAAAATAGTTACGAAAATAAAGTCTTCAAAATGGCTCCATACACATACAGCTAAAGTATTCCTGGTTAATAAACACATATTTACATTTTGTAAACAATAAATTTACCATAACAAGTATTGGCACATGTTTGTTTGACTAGCCATCTATCAATACAGATGTAAACGGATTAATGGATGGATGGTCCAATGGAATGTGAAAAAAAAGTGCTGTACCTTCAGGTGACAGTCTGTTGATGATTCCTGGAATAACATCCAATGTTTTTAAGCACTTCTTAACTTCATCTGTCCAAATATGACAGCTAAAATGAAAACTATGCTGCTGAACATCTTTTGATTGACTATCAGAGATATTTTTGCTCTCTACGTACTGTTAGAAGACATGACAGCCAGAGCCATCACTGCATTTCTGCGCACAGTCCTGTCCTCATGAGAAATGAGACGAGAGATAGGTTCAATCGCTCCCAAGCTCATCAAAGACGTCTGATTCTCATCACCTAAAAATAACCCAGACACAGAGGGAAATCGATGAAGACAACAAGTACAGGCTCAGTGAGGTCCACTGAGATCCATTTAGTCCACTTAAACGGTTACTTGGGGCCCCATGACCAACAGGGGGACCCCAAGCATATTCATGAAATTACTGTAAATGAATGACAGAAGTTGTCAATTAACAATAGTTTTTTTTCACCCAAAAATAATCCTAAACAAGTCATGTTGTGTTTAGAGACTGCAACACACAGACAGAGAAAGATTGATAGAAAATAGAGAAGTTTTTTTAAATTTAAGTGTAACATATAAAGCTTCTCTGTGCTCTAATGATTCCAGATTTCTTGGTTTTTTTTGTTGGGTTTCAACTCTACCGTTCTCGAAATGGTCTTTTAAATTTGTTAAAACTCATTACTAACAGCTTATTGGAATAGTCTATTTCAATCTGTAATAATCTTTTACCCAATCTCTGTCTCTTTTATCTTCTTTCGAAACCTAGGAGTGACATCACGTAGTCTACATGGACACTACATTCATGTTATTTACAGTCAATGGCAATTTTTAAAGGTAATACTTTTTGCCAATTGAAAAAAATTAAAAGATGAAAAGATCATCACTGAAAACCAACATAGAATGCAAGAATGCAACATTGATTCCCTTCTTTAAAACCAGACTTAAAACCCACCAGTTTAAACTCTCTTAGTCACAGTAACTGTACACTCTGTGTTAATGCCCTTAGTATTTTTCTATATCTGTGTTTTATTTAGTTTTATGATTTTGTACAGTGACCTTGAGCTCCCTGAAATATTATTATTATTATTGTTAATATTATTATTGTTGTTATTATTGTTATTAAAGTACATTATTGAAAATATTTGAATGTCAAAATTAATTCAAGCCCAAACATTTTTTCTTATATTTGTTTCATTTAATAATTTCTTTTCAAAACCTTCCTTTTCAATGACAAAATATATTCTTCTCTTACGGCCCCAGAGGAGGGTGACCCTCGAACCTGCTCGCCTCAAGTGGTTCTCGTTTATCACCTCTGACTGCTCTTGTGGATTTTCTGTTAATTCCCTAAAGGTTCGCCTGTAAATATGTATATATACAATAAAATCAACAACCAAAAAAACATATACTTTCTAAGACTTAAATTGATAAATGGATAGAGCATTGACAAAGTTCTTCAGGTAGAGGTAGCTCCAGGAGAATAATATTCTGTATACCCCAAAATCTTGGGACAGCTCTGATAACGCCACATTATTACCTTTCTCTGCGAACTTGCGGATGGCCTCGCAAGCTTTGGCCAACACTTCTTCTTCAGGCGAACCGAGCATGAGGACCGCCGTTCCGGCTGTTTTGCTCTCGATGGATAACGGGTCGAACTGAAAGATATTGTGTTTAATCTATAAAAAGTTTGGGGAACAAAAAATATCAGCAGAATCACAAAAGAAGAGAAATACGCCCTCACTACATCTTTTGCAGACGCCTCGGCCTCTTTCTTCACCTTTTTCCCCATCTACACTCCAACCTACACAGAGAAAGAAGTAGTGTCACAAATATGTACAATTTTCTCAATATATTAACGTTAAAACCTCTATGAAACTAACCGCAGGCGCTGAAAGTTGGGCTGAGTTTCTGTTACACAAGCAGCTGTTGCTAGGTGACAGAATGCATTGAATTGTTCACCCATAGGGGGGGTTATCGATCCGTTTATTTCTTTATTTATTATCAGTTTCTCTCTGGTTTGTTTTTATATAATTTTACGTTGGTCAGTGGTCGTTAGCTCCGATGTAAGGGTGATGTAATTAAGTGAACAGAAAATTTCTGAGAGTAAAATGAACTCTATCCAGAAAAGGACCAATACACTTAATAGACAGGCCCAAATAACACTCAAGCATAAAATCCTTTCTTGTTTGATGCTTCTCTTATTGTAAATGTGTGAACAAAAATGTTAGCATGTGCCAGAGATTGTGAACTCTGTAGTCCACACTTTAGGACTCTTCTTAACCTCATTAAATATTCTACGCTATGCTTTTGCAGCTATCTTCACAGGACGACCATGTCTGAGTAAGTAATGTCTAGAAATAATGCTGATCTTTCTCCATTTGAAGACAGTCTGTTTTACCGTGGACAAGTGAACATCCAGAGTTTTGGAGATACTTTTGTAACCCTTTTCAGCTTGATTTAAGTCAACAATTCTTGATCATAGGTCTTTTGAGAGCTCCTTTCTGCAAAACATGTTCACTTCAATCAGTGCTTCTTGAAACCTGTAAACCCAAAACTGAGAAGTGTTTTTAAAAGGTAGGATAGCTTTCAGCAACACATTAAATATATTCACACTGATACACTCAAGGTAGGCAAGGGGTTCACATATTTATCTACCTTGCACTGTGTGTTTGCATGTTACCTCCAATAAAAACGTGAAAATATATCATTTGTATTTATTTTAAGCAGACTTTGTTTTTCTGTAGTTATTAGTTTGATGATCAGAGTACATTTTATGACCAATTCATACAAAATTCCTTGTAATCCCAAAGGGTTCACATACGTTTTCTTGCAACCGTATGTATATATACTGTAATGTATATATTTTTTAAATAGGGATATAAAAAACAATTATAATTTATTATATTTATAAATAATTTATTGCTGAAAGAAGAACATGGTAGCAAAAACAGCACAATCATCAGTGCCTTCATTTTGGAGTCAAATTGAGATTTTTTAAGGTTTGTCTAGCCCTCTTTTCAAGCACCTACACTGAGACCTCATAGGGGAAAACAATCAAATAAGCAAAGTATTCCATTTTATTTGTGAATTGTTTATCACTAAACTATAAATAAAATGTTGAACTTTTTATTAAGATTGTTCTCCATGGATTGGTTACATCATGTCACGTTTATCTTTCAAGAACATATTCTAAAACTCGTACATCCAGATCTTTAACAAGTCAAGTCCTACAATGCTGGTCCTTAACTTTGCAGGCCCTAAAAGTGTAGGTCTTGACAGTGTGCAGGTCCTTGATGTGCAGCCTCTGGTATTGCAACGGGGATGCTACACCACTGACCTGGGCTCCGCCTAAAATAACAATGTTTGACTTTTCTTTTTCCTTGTTTTAATATTCATCTTTTAATTGTAACTACGTTTAAATTACCTCAATTTCATAAATGCACAAAACGTTAAGGTATATTATCCTTGCAAAAGAGAATCGAATCACATTCGTGCGCGCGCGGGAGGGAATCTGTCAGTCGGGCAGTGCCAACCAGCACCGATTAACCGGATACGCCAACTTCACGCAATATATGACAACATTTTCACCGAATTCAGACTCGGGAATCTTTTGCTCTTGGAATACGGCCGTTTTTCACCAAATATACGCTTTCGGAGCTGACCAGTTACTTATACAGTGGGAGTGGGTTTTGCTAGAGACATTTTTGAAGGCTGGTAGGTTTTGCCGTACTGTGAAGAGCTAGCATGCTAATGGAGGAGCCCCGCAGTAGATGTCTCTTCAGCCCTTACTTTTTTCATTAATTACACGGACGCCGCTCAACTTACACTTTACCCCTCGTTTTCTTTACTTCGTGTCAGTATTTAGCATGTTTATTCTTTAAGAGGGTGATAAGGAGAAGCTGTCTTGCCAGGCTAACGTTAGCTAGTTTAGCCAGTAAAGATGACTTACTAATGCAGTCTTAGTGATGGTTTACGAACGAGAACTTAACAGAAATCCAGCGAGTTACTCCGAAGTTTTATGCTTTATCTAAAAAAAAAGAGTGCTTTTGCTTTTTTGGCGAGTTTTTTATCTTTTCAACGAGCTAGTGAGTAGAGTTGGTGACAGTTTCAGCTAGCTGCCAGCAGTTAGCAGACTGAACGTTATGCCAAATTATATTTTCCTAAGAGACAGTTAGGACACCACTAGCTAGGTTAAAAACACTTGTCACTGTGTGATAGTTAATTTATTGTTATACAACAAACAATGGCTTCTGTTGGTAATACGGTCTCATCGTTTGCGAGCAAAACTAAAACGAAGAAGAAACACTTTGTAGCTCAGAAAGTCAAGCTGTTTCGTGCCAGCGACCCTCTGCTCAGCGTCCTTATGTGGGGAATCAATCACTCGGTAAGTCAGACCTGGAGTCTTTTCCTGTTGTTTATCAAGACAGTAGAATTTCAAATCAAATGTCCAGATTGTCTTGTTTTGATGTGTTCGTGATCAGTCTGGTGTTCTGTGACAAGTATTCAGACGTTCTTTGTTGTTTTAGTGAAGGTAAAAAGTAAAGCACTATAATGTTTGTAACAATATCTGCCTCTATTTGCCACTGACACTCTCAAGCTCTAAGATGTTTTATTTACTTTAACATTTAGTTAAACCTGTGAAATTTCCTGTCAATGCATTTAGTTTATTTAAATACAGAGAGGAAGTATAACAACCCCTATTTTCAGCACAATGGATTTCAAAAAAGAAAAAAGTTTAATCTGATTAGCGCTTACATAAGATAAATGCACATTTGTGACCTTTTCATGAAACAAAGCAGCAGTTGATCACAAGGGTCATGCATTTCTTGTAGTTGGTCACCATTTGTTCACACGTCTCAGAGGTAAGGATTTGGTCCTAATTATCATTTCAGAGTCTCTCCTTATCATTTATATTTCGTCTTGTGACAACTAAAACTTTCATCTTCCACCCAGAGCTTATATGGGTGATACCACTGCAGGATCAGCTCTTTCACCAACCTCTCTTCCAATGATGTGCCTCAACTCTGTATGCATTTGGGGTCTATTTTGTGCTCGGTACCATTTTTTGATCGCAACTGAGTTCCTTTATAGGTCACTAATTTCCCTGCATGTTAAATTTAATCACTTACACACTCCTTTGACCCACTCCATTATTCTGTGTTGTGTAGCTTTTCTCGTTTCTTTTGCATTTACTAGAATGTAAGCTAGACTCTCACTCAGAATTGTTATATGGAGTTGGTGAGTCAAGCTTAGTTTTGCCATTTGTAAAATCCAATAGAGAAGCTGCAATAGAGCTGGGTGGTATGAAAAAGAATGTATATCACATGCATATTTTTACAATTTATAACTGTCACAGTATTTTTTTATTGTATGACTTGGTGTTCACTCCATTTCCTATTAAGATAAAGAATAATTACTGCTGTAAACTGATTTAGAATGAGCAGACTAGTGTTATCCTGGGTTTAAACGGTCTCACTAAATGCTGCTGCTCACAAAGAACTGACATTATTGTAATGAGGTAAAGAAATCAGAATGCATGATTGTTGTCCCCTGTAGCTGCAAAGTGAAAACCTCTTTATCTACTAGATTTTCATTAAGACAACAATAAATAGTTTTGAAGACATGGAAAAGCTGCAGATCTTCCATGTTCCAGGAGATGTTTGTGGCAGAGGTGATGAAGCAGATTTTTTGTGTTCCCTCATGCAGATACTGCACACAATCCACATGGCTCCTGTTTTCAGAAAAAGGTTCTGTGTCTGTGACATTTCCTGAAAGAATAAACTGGTTTCCTACCACTCTCAAATGCAGGTGCAATTGCTTGTTTTGTATGACTGCAAAATCATTCCACCTGAACGATGTCTTGTGGAGCACTTTGTACACGTACACACACTGGTATTTGTATGTAAAGATATACCACCCCATCCTAGCAATAATGTGTGTTTTCTTGCCATTGACCACAACCCATCTACTGACTGAGGGATGGAAGTTCACTCACAGGGTTTGATGGTGGTTCATCATCTAGTGTATGCAATGCACTAGTTTTCTCTGCTTAGAAGAAAATACCCTAAAGCAAAACAGTCCACCACCATGTTTGACGTTGAGATTTTTTTGGTTGGTTGGCAGCATCCTTCCTTCAAATGTGACTTGTTAAGTTGTTAAGTTTTTCTCTTTTGATCACAACAATTCCTCCTAGCTCTCTTCTGAATCATTCACTAGAAAACATAGGAAGAGCCTTAACAAATGCATTCTTGGTGAGGTGGAATTGTTCTGCCTTGATACCAAAAACGAGAGAATGTTGTGTTCTGGCCAGGGTCTTAACTAGGCTTTTACTTGGAGCCCCAGACTGAGCAAGATTGAAAGTTTCTTCTGTTTCTTTATAAGCGTGTAATCTCACCAGCTGTTGTCGCATTCACCCCAAGCTACATGACGATGTTCTGTTAGCTCTTTCCTGCCTTGTGTTGATGGTCTAGGCTCTGGCAATATTTCGTTACAAGAGTCTGTGTTCAACAAAAGTATGTACTTTTAAGGGAAAAATACTTATATTTATCGATTGATCTTTTTTTGTACAACTAAGGTTGAATGCTGCAGGTCTAATACATCTTTTTTCTTACTTTAAGTAAAGCTGTTTAATTGAACAGTATTGTCTTTTAACCCTCCGGTCGTGTTCGCATTCAGCCCCCTACTTTAGTGTTCCCGGTCAAAATTGACCGGTCTGTTTTAACTGCTCTTAAATTAGCACACAAAAAAATTTCACCACCAATTTTTTTTATTAAACATTCTTTAGTTGAGAACAACATTTAAAAGTAGTGTCTAACAACAATTTGTAGATGTAAACATTAAATAACATCAGTGAAAATACAATTGGGCACTGAAAATGAACTACAAAATGAACATATAATACAAAAAATAAATGGAAAACCAAACACCAAACTCAACAGGGTGTGTGTGTGTGTGTGTGTGTGTGCGTGTGTTTGTGTTTGTGTGTGTATTCATTCCCTCAATGGACTCTGGTAAAAAGAGTTGGAAGCTGGACTTGATGTCATCCACACGAGATGCTGCATAACGCGTTGGTCCTGGTGTCATCTTTATGATGTTTTCCACTCTCGCTCTACCTCCTCGGTCCTGGGGGGATGATGACCAGAGCAAGTGTCCACTTTTGGACTGAAATGTTTCCTCAGGTGCCTGTTCTTCAGGTGCTTCTCCCTCTCCATCTGTTGACTGGTCAGTCTCCTCAGAGTCTAGTTCAAAATCTGTGATGTCTTCCAATTCCGAGACATCCTCCTCTATCTCTGGTTCAATTTCAGTGCCCTCTTCATCATGCCCAAGAACCTGGACCAGAACCTCTTCCACAGAAAAACACTTCAGTCGTCTACTCATTGTGCTCAGAGTAAAAGGAATGCAAGGCAAACATCGAGCTATATATAGTATGGGGTTGTGTAAAGATGATACATTGATTATTCTGGAAGGTGTGGTTCACGTGTGATAGGTACAGAAGCGTGGGAAAGAAATGGGTTCACATAATAGACACCTGTCTAGTCTGTGTAAACATATGATACATTGTATCATTAGGAAGTTGGTTCACGTGAGAGGATCAGCACATAAGCAGAAAGACATGTGTACCCACAAAAGACATTGTGTGTGTGTGAGTGAGTGTGTGTGTGTGTGTGTGTGTGTGTGTGTGTGTGAGAGAGTGTGTGAGTGAGCTGGGGCAGTGTGTATGGGGATGTTTTCTGTATGTTGAATGAATTTACTCTGGATACCCATTCATTTCCTATGACGGTCACTTTTGACCGGGAACACCACAGGTGTAACAATGTTGATTAAAACACTCAAAATTGAATGAAATAGGTGATCATCACTTTTATATGTTCAAGTACACAGTGTGAAGGATATCATAAGGTCTTGAGGTAATCAGATGTAAAACATAATATTTATGAGTATTATAAGTTGTAAAACGGTCAGATTTGACCCGAACACGACAGGAGGGTTAAAGGAGTAATAATTTAGCGATATTTTAGAGTTGTAGCACAATGAAAAGTATTTTTTTTCTGAATGTAAAACTTGTTCTTCTGTGAAGTATCCTTTTATGAGTGTTTATCCATGAGGAGTCATTGGCTGAGTTCTTTTCCTGTAAAATGATGCTTTCAAAGCATCAATCCGACTGTGGTATTACTTGTCACTCTCGCTCCCCTCACCACACCACTGTCCATAACCACTGCATCTTCATTGTGAAAAAATCTTGGGTAAGTGGTGGGGTTTCATGGCTCTTTCATTCACAGTGTACATGCACTTGCAAAAGAGTTTGCAGCAACTTTGTGTTTTCATGTAATCAATCATAAATTATTAGTATTTTATGGAAGCAATAAACTGTGTTTGCTATCCATTCTAAACAAATGTATTTATTTTCACTAGTTCTCTAACTAGTCACACTAGTTCTCCAACTGTTTTTGTAGTTTATAACAAAGCTGATTGAGTGAATTTGTGTAGTGTAAGTGTGTCTGTGGATTAAGAAAATATATGAAAATTGTTACAGAGTCCATATGTAAAGTCCTTGTCTTTTTACGTGCATTAGAAGAAGCTACAAAATAGTGTCTGTGTTAGTAGTGGTGTTGTGGGTGAGTAATCATTTCCTGTTGTAGGTTTCAGTTGCTAGAAGCTGAAGTTGAAGAATGACTCTTTGGGTTAGTGATAATTTGAAGGAAATTAATAGGACATTTCTGCTGAAGGCTAATATTATCTTGCTTTAAAGATTAGCTGAATTTTTAAGGCTTAACTAATGTAGTTGCGCAATAAATTGAGATTCAAAAATGTCCATTTGATTAGTTTGTATACATGATCTGGGGTACACTCAAACATCATGTGAAAAAGCATCTCTGAGTGCTGAAGCTGTTTTACCCTAACTCAAACGATTGAATGATTTGTTTGTTTGTAGTAACTGTTAGAGTAAATCTATGCTCAGCTCAAACATCATCATTTTGTATTGATTAGTATGCGAAAGGCAGTAAGCAAGCAGAGCAGTTGAATACAAAGGTTGAAAAACGCTATAAGCGAGGAGCTTCTGTGTTCTGGTCATCAAAGTAATCTCTAGCTATGTCCATAGATGGAGACCAAACATTTTTTTTTTCTTGAATAAATTATGAAATATCTTGTCAACTATAATTTTCTTAATGTTTCAGCTTGTTTTTGGAAATGTACATATACATGAATGGTAATGCAGTGTATTTCCAGATATATCTAACATGGTCTTATTTTTGGGCTTCCAAGTAAAAACACATTCAGTTTTTAGAGCTGTTCATTTAATTTTAATAAATTATACATTTTGAGGAAGTAAACAAGAATAAATATTCCTCCTATAAGGTAGAGACTTTTCACTTGGTGGTGCGTGAGTTCACTCGCATCAGAACCATTTGCAGATAGCGCTAGCTTGACGGGTTCATGGATCACCATATTGCTTTCACTTTTTTTGAGCGGCACAATCTTGTTTTATGCAGAAAGAATAGTTTATCTGAGCCAGTGTGTACATTCTGAAAGGAAATTAAAGCCAATAATCTATTTCTTGCACAGCCCTACTGTCAGACATTTAACCTATTGTGGCCAGGCTGCACAGTAAAACACCCTTAAAATGTTAATATTTATCGTAAACAATGGCTTTCAATCACCTCTAATAGTTTTGCTATGCCGAACGAGCCGTGTACCCCTTGTCCATTCCACTGCAATGCTTCCGCCATGTCTCCTGCTGGGTTTTTCTTGTTGCACACAGAAAATCCAGCCGTTTATGAAGAATATAAAGACTCTTTGACAGGTCACGTGATCAAATAGTTGCATGTGTATTTAGGCCAAGAAATTGTGAAAGTGGAGGTGTTCGCCGTTCGTTTGGACCAAGGGCTTTCCCTCTTGAAGCTTGATAGGAAGTGACTGAACTGCAAATCTCTGATCTCTGAAGTGCGGCTCACTATACTACGGCCATGTGAGGACGCATTTTCAAATGCTGGTTATGTCCATGTTGAGCTTTATTTGACTTTACCAGAACCCTACGGGTTTTGGGTCAGTCCTCAAACACGTTTTTAATTAAGATGAGCTGCATTAACGCTTCATCTTATTGGTTAGTGGGCCGTGCTTCAGCCAATAACACAGAAAACCGTGTTACACAAACATGCATACACCATGCAAGGCGTGTTTTTGATGACAACAATACTAAAACATGCAAAAAGTTCTGAAAAGTTGAGTTTACATGATACAGCACCTTTAAAATTACCTGCACTGACAACTGGGTGCTGATATTACATTCTACCTACATTTTGAGTTTCCTATCTTCACATGTTAGCTTGTTGGCTTGTATTTAAAACAGATCATTTATTTCATCCTTTCACTTTTAATTTGCTGCAGATCTTCCATATGCTGCTCTTGGCACACTTCATGTCACAACGGTTAGTGATTTTAATCAAGGAAAAATCCAATAGAGGTCAAAACTGTGTTATGGGATGAGCCAAAGCTCTAATCACCATCAACATGTTTGAACTATGGTTGCCTCAACCTTGTTTGAGTTTGTGAGCCTAATCCTGAACCATTTAAAATGGACCCTGTTGCCTGTTAATGCTGGGTATTCATTACTGTTAAATCATTAAACAAGTCATTGACTCCAGACTCCAGAATGTAACTTTTGTGTATGCTTAGTTGAGATTTGGTCTGCAGAACTACTGTGATATATTTTTTAGGCTTATTTGCGCTGGCCCTGCTTTAGGTTGTGACTGTGCCAGGACAGATACTAACCTTAAAATCCCAATCTCTCACCTCTATTTACCATTTGATTGTTTCCTTTTGAATTAAACTTTAGCAAGATTGTTAGTATCCTATTTACCATTTGTTCCAGCTCTTTCAATCAATCGACCAAACAAAAAGTTACAGACAGACCATGCTCCATTTTTTATGCCTTTAACTTAGTCATCTGAAATGTCATTCTTTAGATTCTATTCTTTGCTCTTTTACCATTATACTGTCTGGTGACATTTTCCAAACACTGAGTCTGAAACCTTTTAAAGTTTTGTCATTTTCCAGTTAAAGTAACATTCATAAAAGTTAGTATCTTCCTTATCTGTATTTAATTATTGGCTATTTAAATATAACACACATAGATTGGCATATAAGAAAATATTACATTTTCCATGAAAAACATAAAAGCGATTCATTGTTCCAAGCACTGCTTAGAATCTGAATTTTTTTTAAATGATGTTTAACAGAGTTGTCAAAATAATTTTAGCACAGGTGCAGAAAAGTCACATTGACCAGGTAAATCATAGTAAAATTGGTTATTGCTCATTAATTCCACACTTTCCCCTAAAAGAAAATACATTTTAGTAGTACTTTTCTAGACACTCAAAGCACTTTACATGGCTAGAGGGCTGTCTCAGAATCCAGCAGGTGTTGGATTTTGACCACTGCCGTTCTCCACCAGAACACTCAATTCTAAGGATGCTATCGATACCTAGCTCACATACTCGTACTCCTAAATACATACCAGAAGTATGTATTTAAGACATACATCTACAGAAGTTTCAGGATAGCGTTAAAAATACTTATATTATTTCATACAATAGAATTAATATAAATGTTTATATAAACGTGATATAATTATTTTTTTGCATTTCCAAATGTATTGTTTGCGCTTCCTGTGGCACGTAAATGCTGGTTAGTTGGATATATAGGCTGTATGTTACCCTAGCATTTCAGCACATACGCCTGAAACTTGGTCATTGACAGTGTGTAATATATATATATATATATATATATATATATATATATATGTTGAGGTTCGCACCACAAATCGTCTGCTGCCAAAATGGAAACAGACCTCTATCTGTTTTATTCTGTTGCTAGAAACTCTTCAAAGTAGGAACCCTATTAATCCTAATAAGGGCACTTTAAAATAGCAGTGATCGTTTATAATTAGGTGTGCACTATGTTGGATTTATAAAGAAGCATGTATTTAGTCTCTGTCTTTGGAACAGATCCGTCTAAAACACTTAAACAACTATGCTACTTTCTTAATTATTAGTATTATTAGTTAGTAGTTAAAGAAGCTCTGATGTTTCATTTGCTGAGATTGATTATTTACCCACAGTTCCATCATGTTCCTTTGCTTAAATACAGATTTTCTAAGTTGTGGTATTCTTTTTAAATCACCCTGTATAACACCTGATCAGGTTAAATACAACATATAAATTACTTTTCTTGTCTTAAAATAAGGAGTTCTCCAAAACTAATAAAAGACATCAGTGAAATGACAGAAGTGGATATGGCTCAATTAGACAGATCTACAGAAAGCCGAATATCTGGTGCAACTTGCGTTTAAGCACTTTCTATTAAACCATTGGATGTTTACAATGTGAAAGTGATGTCATTACAAGCCCTCCATAGAAATATTTTCTACATGTTATATGACCATAATAGCAATTAGTAAGTAGCGAGACGTTGGCTTGAATTTTAAAAATGTTCATAAAGTAATGAAGGTATTGAGTTATTACATTGTAACTGATGTTTTATCACTGAAATCTATGGTAAGGTACATTTCTAAACTACGGTGAATTTCCATGTCACACAGAGGTCAAGCTTACTGTTGTTTTATGTAAAGGCATTAAACCACAGCTGTTTTGTGTGGCAGGTTGTTTGCATGATCTAAACATCAACGGAGCTGTGGAGCTTTTTTGTTCTGGGTCAAAGCGGAGGTCAGGTTTTGGTCTCAAAGGTCTGCAATGGAATTGGAAAGGGGTCCAAAGTGAGAAGCACAGAACAGATTCTTCCTTATCTGGGAGTGCTAAATACATGACAACCACCAGCTAGTACTACATTTCTCCAAATGGGACTTGAATGCCTGCACTAGATGTTTTCAATATATTTCAAGTGATGCTGAGTGCATGCAGTGAAGAAAGTTGAGGGTGGAATATTCTGTGCAGGGCTTACACAGCTAATGAATCATGCATGCAGTAGCAGACCCTCACTGAGAGCAGACTGCTAAACAGACCGCTGAGCAGCAGCATGCTTGAATTATATTAGCAGACTAATGAATAAGGGAATAAAGGAACCATCTTATATCTTGTATTAAGGAGCACCTCAGCTTTTTTTTGCCTAGTGAAGTCTCATTTGTTTATCAACTGATCGGTCTGATATTGAATTCTAATAAAGGAATATATTCATGTTGCCTCATTATGAAGGCAAATAAACAGTGGGAAGTGTTTATCCTAGTCAGACACTTTTACAAGTCTACTGCTCTGCTGTGCAGGTCTTTACACTCTCTTAATCATTTTATCTCATACTTTTCTTTTTGTTAAGCCCTACATGTTTCTCAGACTCTCCCACCTAGAGCAAGACTCATTCTCTCTGTGTCTGGATTGCATAAGGAGCTTCTAAAAATAATCGAGAGACAGCAGCCGATCTGTGGCACTGAGAAAATAGAGACACAGTTATATTTTTACACTCCCTTAGGCAAATGCATATTTCAGACTTTAAACATTTGAGTAGAGTTTGCATGTTCTCTCCGTGTTTGTGTGGGTTTCCTCATGCTGGGGAAAATCATGCTTTGGGTAAATTGGAGAATCTAAATTGACCTTAGCAGTGAATGGACTGAACTGAACTTTAAAGTGTCTTACCAGGACTTGGGAGGATAAAGAAAATGGAAGAGAGAATGCTTTTTTTGCATTAGCAAAATGTTTTTGATTGTTTCTGCTTTGAGTTACTGCTTAAGGACATTGTACATCTGGAATTCTAGGTCTAAAAATGCCTCGAACGCTGGGCAGCAACGTGACCTCACACATCCGGCTGAGTAAATCTAACCAAGATTTGGCTGAGTTGGCTCTAACCAAAAAAGTTTGGCTCTGCCATGTCACTTTGGCTTATTGCAAGGAAACAATTGACTTAAAAATGTTTGTACTTTGAGGAATTGTCCAGATGATTTCTCCACACACTCTTGCGTCGACCTCATGACAGCAAACAGAGAAGAAGAGCAGCTGAAGAAGAAATCTCGTAAGAGGGGAAAATGGACTTTCAGAAGCTCGTCTTGTTTGTGTCCGACTATCAAGAGTTGTTTGACAATGGCCATAAAGATGATAAAACAGATGCAAGTCCAGCCAGAAGTCCCCTGAGCACCACGCTTTAACCATCAGCTACCACTGCTTAAACATTACACAGCAGAGATGTGATGCTAGCAGAAAAAACCCTGCAAAGAAGTCATCGGAGCGAATGTGGCGACATACAGTATACATTACAGTAGACTTAACAGGTCTACTACATGATTATGGTTGTTAAAAAAATCTGTTTTCTTTTAAAGTCTGGTCTAGTAGTAATGCTGTCTACATGGTAAAAAATGGTTAAAATAAAGGACAAATGGTGCTTTAATTACCATGGACTTTTAAATGAGGGGGAATGGTGGAATTTAAAAGTTTTATTGAGTTTAATGATTTTTAAAGGATCATATTGACATTTTTGGTAATCTCCAAGAACAGGTTGGCGAGTGACAATAGTGGCACTTTAAAATCCACCATGAGCTTACCTTTTGGAAGTCCAGGGTCTGCTGTTGCATGAAACTCATGTTGTTATTTGTTGAGTGAATATACCTAACACAAGGCATTGTTTTTGGATATTGCAAAAGACTTAAATCATGAATTAAATTCATGTTTAAGTGAAGACTTGTGGAAATAAACACCAAATCCCTCTACAATCTTCATCTGATGTTTGGGTGTTGTTGATCTCAAGGTGCTGAAATACCGAGCACCCCACTCTGACAGCTAGAATTTGACAACACCAGAGACAAAGAGCTTTATAAACATCTGGTAGGAGGATGAGCGTTCTCTGAAATAAGCTTCCTGCACTGATAGTGTGCAAACTCGTTTGCTCTGTAAGCGGAACACCTGACTTTGCTACCATGGAGATAAACAGGAAGTGGTAGTTTGAGACTAGGCCAATGAGATGAGTGTGCAGAGATAAGTGCTGAGTTCATGAACAGACGCAACCAGTGCAGTGTATTGAATCTGAAGGTAGCATGAAGTTAGAAACTGGGGCAGTGGATTATGTTGTCTACGCCAGTTTCTCAGTGTTTCTAATCTTGTGCTGTGCAACATCAACACTGTTCATGTATCTAACAGTGGTTATACCATATTTCAGTGTTTAATTACAACATGTTGATCAGTGTTCTTTCTTTAAAAACTTAATGAAGGAAATTATTTGTTCTCATCACCAATGAAATGTAAAGGATTGTTTCCCATTGGCCAGGACAGAATTTGTAAGTTAACTATTAAATATGAGGAGTTTGGTTCCAAAAACGCTACAAATGGCATTAAACATTTTTTTTATTTCACTTTAAATTTGAAGCCTTTTTTGGTTACCTGTTGTTAAGTCCACAATTGGTTTTTATTAAGACACAATATCTGCCTAGTTTTGCTTTGTTTTCTGTTTCCAAAAATGTGCAATAAAGTACTCCATGCCATAACCCCATTCAAACATATCACAGTGCAGCATATGTGATAATTTTACACCGACTCAGGGCACCAAGTTTTTTTTTTGACTATTATAAGAGTGAAAACTAAAGTAATATTCTTGATGACATTGATGAGTCAATGGTGGTTTCTGCTGTTGTCAAAAAGGGAAAGCTGCCGAAAAGCAATCCTGTTTGTGAGAATATAAGGATGATGAGGAACTCCGTCGATGAAAAAAATCCTGGTTGTCACCTACAATCAAAAAAAGCACCACCTCTTGACAGTTGGACATGTAAATACCAGACAATATTTCGAAAATTCGGCATCAAAAGATTTTACAGTTTGTTACGACCCCAAAATGGTGGTGGTGTCTAGGGTCGGGGTGTAACAAAAAGGTGGAGGAACAGAAATGAAAACGGGAACAACAGGACACAAACAATAACTTGACAAATCAAATGTGCTTTAATTAACAGAACTGGTGTTGCCAATGGTAAAATAAATCAAATACAAATACACACACTCCAGGGGCAGAGACTAAGGGACGCCAGGTAAAACAAAACAAACTAACTAGAAAGTGCAGACAATTCTAAGCTAACTAAATAACATACACAAAGCTAGAACTAATCTACCCTAACTAGGAAGTTACACAATAAACAAACCTGGCGCACACCGCTAAACTAGTGTGTATAACAGAAATAAGCCTACGTGCAGAATGTATGTCACGTGACATTCTAAGCTGTCTCTGAGACCCTGGAAGTCAGAAGACAACGAACGTGACACACCGGGTAGGAAACAGAAGTGAACTCAAATGGCAACAAACGGAAGCAAACACAGGGAGCAAGGACAAACAAAACGGGCGGCAACCGAGTGGAGCCACTCTCTCCACGCCGCGTGAGCTAAGGACTCCGTAGAGCCCTCGCTTTCCCATCAATGGCAACATATGGAAGGAAACAAAAAGGGAGCACAAACGAACAAAACGGGCGGCAACCGAGTGGAGCCACTCTCTCCACGCCGCATGAGTCAAGGACTCCGCAGAGCCCTCGCTCCTGAACAGGTGTCGGCGCGTTCCTTTTCAACTCCAGCTGCCGCCGCTGATTCGCAAACGAGCCGAAGTGGTCCGCCTCCTCGCTGCTGATCGGCGTCCCAACTGGCGAATCAGGGGACAGCTGGAGTCACCTGCAGAAATAAGCAGAAGCGCGCACGGGCGCGCGCACAAGCAGGCGACAGAAAATAAATGGGAAACGCTGCAAAACGGCAGGGGCCGTAACACTCCCCCCCTTAAAATCAACCTTCCAAATTAAACAACATCCTATTGGAAGGTTGAACTAAAAGAGACAGACACCCAAAGTGCGTAAAAGTGTTTAAACATAATTACAAACTTCAAAGAATAAACACTAACAAATACGCACACAAAATATACTTAAAACAAAGTGGTGATAAGACTGCAATCCAAAGTACTTAGAATTAAGCACGCTAGTCTTCGACAAAAAACACCACAAACACAAAACAATGGTGCTAGGACCTTCACCAAATGTGCTCAACGAAACCTCATTACAAAGGTTAGCACATAGGCCCTGAACGAAGCACCAATTAACTGAACATTAAGGGAGAAAATAACTAAAGAACACAAGTGAACCAAAAAGATGCTAGGACCTCAAACGAATGTGCTTCAGCAAAACCTCACTGAGGCTAGCACATAGGTCCTTAACAAAAGCACCCATAACAAATTGGTCCAGACACATAAAAACGAAGTGCTCAAACTAAATGAATGTCTGCTGAAAACATAGTGGCAATTCTCTCCCACACTACAAGTCAGGAGCTGACAACAAATGAAATGCCACAAACAAAGCAGACAAGCTCCCAAAACACAAAAATAAAGCACACAGAACCCAAAGTTGCTCCACACAGACAAAACTGCACTCCACCAATTTTGGGAATCATGAAGATATCCCGGACGAGCCCCCACTTTGTTACGACCCCAAAATTGGTGGTGGTGTCTAGGGTCGGGGTGTAACAAAAAGGTGGAGGAACAGAAATGAAAATGGGAACAACAGGACACAAACAATAACTTGACAAATCAAATGTGCTTTAATTAACAGAACTCAACGTTGCTCCACACAGACAAAACTGCACTCCACCAATTTTGGGATCATTAAGAGATATCCCGGACGAGCCCCCACTTTGTTACGACCCCAAAATGGTGGTGGTGTCTAGGGTCGGGGTGTAACAAAAAGGTGGAGGAACAGAAATGAAAACGGGAACAACAGGACACAAACAATAACTTGACAAATCAAATGTGCTTTAATTAACAGAACTGGTGTTGCCAATGGTAAAATAAATCAAATACAAATACACACACTCCAGGGGCAGAGACTAAGGGACGCCAGGTAAAACAAAACAAACTAACTAGAAAGTGCAGACAATTCTAAGCTAACTAAATAACATACACAAAGCTAGAACTAATCTACCCTAACTAGAAAGTTATACAATAAACAAACCTGGAAAAATTAAGCGCGCACGGGCGCGCGCACAAGCAGGCGACAGAAAATAAATGGGAAACGCTGCAAAACGGCAGGGGCCGTAACACTCCCCCCCTTAAAATCAACCTTCCAAATTAAACAACATCCTATTGGAAGGTTGAACTAAAAGAATAACCGTAACACAGTTATTCACCATTCACCATCAAAAAATTTGTTGGAGAGAAATGTCTCAATTATTTACAGCCGCTATACCAAAGATTCTGGTCTCCATGCATATATATATATATATATATATATATATATATATATATATATATATATATATATATCCATGCAGCATATATAGTATGTCCATACCATTAATCCTCAAATTGATATGCAGCAGATCTGTGATGAAGGATGAAGTTGCTGTTTATCTGATAAGATTTTATGTGACCAAAAAAGAGATCTTAAAAGCCTTTAAAACTTCATCAAAATACATCAGTGTCTATTGGTTGTAGAATAAAAAAAAAGTTGTAATATTATATAATTTAATATAAAATATTATATTGTATGATGAATTAATATAAGTTTCCCAGCGATGGGTTGCGGCAGGGAAGGGCATCCGCTGCGTAAAACATATGCCAGTGAGTTGGCGGTTCATTCCGCTGTGGCGACCCCGAAAGGGAATAAAGCCGACATGAAGATGAATGAATGAATGAATTAATTAATATAAGATGTGCAAATGCTTTCCTATGCACTTACAGTGGTCGCTCTCTGTCACGATTTGCTTTTCGCAGACTCTCTGTTTTGCCAATGGTTTTTTTGTGTGTGCTTTTTTTCAACAGTGCTGGGAGTTCAAATTGGTCCCTGCTGCAGAACCAATAAGTTGGGGTTAGGGTAGGTTGTAAGTCTCATCCGTGCTGTGTCTCCTGTACAGTAGAAAATGCATTCAGCTTGCTAAATTTCCATAAATATTTGATTATCGATGTGACTGAAGTTCTGCATTGTTTGTTTCAACAAATCTCTCAATGTCGACAAAATGTTCTACACCATCAAAGCTGCTTATGTCAGCACTCAGAAAAATGCAAACCATCACTAAAAGTTAGAATTCTGGATATGCAACGCAGAAGTTTGAACTTTGAGACTGCTCAAACAAGAGAAAAGGTAAAAATGTTGACGGTTGTCTGAGAAAAATGTATAGCATATTTAATGTGGGGTTTCAGCCATAAAACATCTAGAATAGTTGTTCAAAATACTTCAGAGTTCATCTACCTTGGCTAATTTTTTGAATGTGACCCCCACAATAAGCTAGGTTTGAACTGTTTATGTTTGAGATTCATACATTTTCTCAAATGTATCAACATGGATTCATGTGGTTTTGTAAACTATGTATTCATGTTTTTATGATGTCAATCCACACATTGGTTTGACTTAAACGCGCAGCGATCTTCTAATAATAATAAACAGCAGCGAGCATTAAAAAAAATGAACGTAGTCAGCGCATAGTCCAGACAGGCAAGACATCGGTGTAGCGAAGACATCTGATTGGTTGAATGTTTACATTTAATAAATCTTAAAGTAATTTAAAAATAATTCATGAATGTCAAAACTAACGATCAGAATAAAATAAAAAAAACATTACAGCACCAGGGAAGTAAACATGTTTTTTTTCCCACCTCCAAAGTTGGGCAGTTTTAACATTGGAGTGAATAATAACCTGCTTACTTCTGACCCCATTCCCCTTGCGGCTTGTAGAGGTACTAGAGTTCAATCACTTCCTATTGCGGGAGCAGTAAGAGCAGGTTTTTGCCCTCTGGTCGACCTGCTTCAAATGAAAAAAAAAATGTTTTTGTCCAGTTCATTTTTGCCTTTTCTTCACTCTAATTCAATGCTGTGGATTGCTATAACATATAAACAGCCACAGCTTTTACTGTGTGGTGTCACTGCCTCAGCTCCTATATCTTCCAGCCTACACATCTGTTGATTCTTAATACCTTACAAGTGGCCTTTTGGCCAAAATTGCTTGTTGAATAAACTGCATTAATCACATCCTCCTCTTAATTTAAAAAAAAATCTCAAGCAGCAGATCTTAAGTGTTGTTTTTGTCGTCTTCTGATCTGGTTTTATGGTGATTTAGTGTCCTGTTCTCATGGTGGTGCTTGTCAACTGCAGCAGTGCTCAGCCTGAAACTCTCTGATCATTGATAAATTATGTGCATGCTTTCTGGTCAAACATCTCATGCATTCTTTTGAAAGGATGAATGAGGCTTGGGTTGTTGGAACAATTTGAGGAAATCTAGTTTCAGTTTGTGAGAAGTGTTGAGTTTGCATATTATTGAAGACATTTGCTTCCCTTTCTCATATATTTACATTTCAGCTTTCGAAGCGTAATCTCAAAATACAAATAAAGCTTTTGCATTTGAATTTTGCTGATTTGTATTTATTGCTAAATAAGAATGTAAGAATGAGCTAGGCTTATATAATTGGTTTTGTACATGAAACTGGTGTCCAGATTGACATGTGATCACCTATACTTACAAAGAAGGCTCTTCCGTCCAACTATGACCTGAACCTTTATAGTGATGTCCCAAAGAGACCAACACAGTTTTCCAGCATATCAAGGAGAAGGCTATGATCAAATGTGTCAAGCAGCCCTCAGGTTTTGTGAGCAGGAATTGTTTGTTTTCTATAGCAGGGCTGTCTGTACTCTGATGAGCTTGGAAACCTGGTTGGAAAATTTCCTTTTGTTCGTTTAAGCTCACGAACTGGTTAAATCGTTTAATATAAAGTTTCCCATTTGTTTTCCAATTAAAGTGAGATGTGTGATTGACTTGTAGGTGTTCAATATGGTGTTGTCAAGATTTCTCTTTTTCAGGAGTGGCTTTATTACTCCAGACTGCAAAAATGTAATTTATCTTGACAGCTTTTTTAGCATTTTCATATTTAAATCATTCAACAACTTTCTCATAAAATCCACATTCATAACAGGAGTTTTCAAATCAAAGATTTTAATCAGGAGCTGAAAAGGTATATTGGGGTTTTAGGGAACCACAGGGAAACAAAAATTTTGTTTTGCTGTAAAGCGGTATGAAAACAACCATGTTTTTTGTGACCAAATACACTTTTGAACTTTTTCATGTTTTGGTTTTTAATTTCCAAGCAAAAGTTCAGCATGCTAGCCAAATGTTTCACTCTTATATTTTTAGTCTGCTCACAAATGTGTTTTTATGTTCTCGCTATTCTTGTAAAATGATCTGCGTTAGTGATTCTCAATGGGCTCTCTAATTTAAGATCTCACTTGGTGCTGTATGCCTGTTTGAATGCGTATAATTATCCTGGTACTTCCACGTCAACTGCAAGCAAACAAAAGCATCTCTATAATTAAAGCTTTCCCTTCCTCTGAGTTTAGCTAATGTGTTTTTTTTTTATTAAAGAACCTGAGCCTACTCATCTCATAGCTGTCCAACTTAAATTTGTACTTGTCTCACTGTGCTGTAATTTCCATTTATACAGTTTTATTACAAGCTATTGTACGGTTTTCACTGAACCAAACAAGGCAAAGCAGGAACTGGTGACTGTTGAGTGTGGTGCATTGTTTCAGATCGTGAGCAGTGCGTTGTGTGACAGAGATATCGCAGGGCACATCACTGACAGTAAAGCTTCCTGTACCAGAACATTTCTGCACCTGCTGTTTGTCTGCAATGCTTGGTTCACTGTCACATCAAGAGTCATCTTCAATAAGTAAATTCTCCCTGAAATATGGCTCATAAATGTAAATAAACAATAGTCAAGAGGGTTGGAGGCGATTTCATGTGAAGTTTAAGCTCGGCCTAGAGTAGAACTACCAAGCTATCACAAGAAAACATATTTTGTCTTAACGGTGTAATTCAATGGCAAATTAGTATTTCTGACGTAAAATACACTATTTGATGTTAGTTAATTATTCTAGTAGTAGGAACAGATGTAATCTGCAGGTTAAATATGGTGTTATTTCACCCTTTGACGTTATAACAGCTTCAACTCTTTTAGAAAGACTGTTTGCAAGGTCAACAAGAGTGTGTTTTTTGCAATTCTTCGTGAAGAGCATTTGTGGATTCAAACTTGAATGCAGAAGCTTGGCATTGAAAATGTATTCCCCAAAGCTCTCTTAGAACTGTTGTTTGGCAAATCCGAAGGCCATCTAAAGCTTGGAGATCTGTAGTGATTGGTTGTTGAAAGTTGGTGACACTTTTGCAAGATGTATCTCAACATTTGCCTACCCCACTGCGGCTGTGTAAACAGTTGTGTTAACACTATGAGAGTAGTCACTGGTCAGGCACGTGAACAAAAGAGCCATAAAATAACAAATCTCAGAGATTTCATGCAGTGCATAAGAATTCAGAAATGAGACCAAAGCATAAATTACACAAGGAAACTTCTCTTTGAACCAATTACTTTCAGTATTCTAGCATCAAGTTTTCATCCTATACGTCTTGAACATCTTTCAAGGATTGGCTTAAAGTACTCATCACTTCATCACTACACTTGGACGTTTACATTAAATGAATAAGTTTCAGATCCAGAATCAGAACCGCCGATGACCTGATGGTTGAATTGGTTTGAGGTGTGTTTGGTGACTTCTACAAAATGTCAGGTTTTGACTTGGTAGTATGTGTCTGATTATAATATATGCTTGTCATCTTTTAATTTTTAATCTGTTTATACACATCACAGCTTCTTATGAATTTGGGTTTTCTATCCCAGAATTAAATTTTTGTAGCTTTGGAGTACATTTCCAATTAACCCTTAACACTGGTAAATATTTCAGATATTTTTTATCATATAAGCTCTTGTAAAAAAAAAAAAAAAAAAAAGAATTGGTGTAGGTGTCACATGTTTTCATAAAATTTTCTTTGGCCCAGAGCCAGAAATAACCCAAAGCTCAATCTTTTTCTCCTTCTTTTTCTCTCTTTCTCTGTAGATAAATGAGTTGAGCCATGTTCAGATCCCAATCATGCTTATGCCTGATGACTTCAAAGCCTATTCTAAGATTAAGGTAGACAACCACCTTTTCAACAAGTGAGTTCCTCTCAATGTTTTTCAATGATACATTTGTGATGTGATGTGTAAGAGTCAGCCTGTTTGATTTAAGTGCCACAATACATTTGAATAATTAATAGCAACACATTAACAATAGCAATAAAAAAATGATTACCTGGTAAAATGACTGACGTATCTTGTGTTTTTGTTTTGGTGAAATGTATTTTTTCTGCTGTTTTCCTTTCAGAGAGAATATGCCAAGCCATTTTAAGTTCAAAGAGTATTGCCCACTTGTTTTCCGTAATTTGAGAGAGAGGTTCTGCCTTGATGATCAGGACTTCCAGGTAGGCTCTGTGACTGAAAAATCTTTAGAGTTGAACAGAAAACCAGTGCACTTACAATTAAGCAATGCCAAATAGATTCAAGTCGGTGAGAAAAGCCCATGATTACTGAAAGGTCTTTTAGTCATTAACCACTCAGTTTGCTGGCTTGATAATGAGCATTTCCCCCTATAATCACATTATAATGTCAGTGCTGTCAGTCTGAATCGCACACTCTCCAAGGGTGGAAATTACCCTTTTTTTAGACAGAATAGGTGCAATCAGTCTGTTCAGAGTATTGCTTATTTGGTCTAATGAGGAGGATAGGGCTTTGCTCTTCTCTTCAGATCTATAAGGACATAATTTTTGCTAAAGCTCCCTTGTGTGGGTTTAAAAACAATTAAATTAGGACTGCAACCCTGACACATATGCAATAAACAATGGCTTCCAAGAAAAGGCTGCCAAGTTCCCAATATTTGATGTTTAGAATGTCGTGTTTTTTAGAGTTTTTTTAGAGCACAGTTTAAGCTTCCAGTTGTGTTCTTTTAATGCAAGTGGCATAAGCTAATGGAGCTAATTTCTGTGTTAAAAATAACAACAGACGCTAGAAATGAATAGAGAGAAAGAAAGTACTGTGTTTTGCTATATAGGATTCCTGTGTCAGTGGTTTTGAACTAGACTCCCCTTGACTGTTTTTCCTCAGTCATTGAAAATAAAAATGAGTGTTTAACTTCAGGTTTTTTTCGGTCGTGTTTAAACCATGAATGTCTATGAACATCTAATTTATATTCAATAATAGAACATTTCAGCAAGGAGCATTGGGCTTACAAATAAATAAATAAAAATGTTTCAGCAAGTGTAATTGTTTAATTTTAGCAATAATGAGAATTATTTGAGAATAATGAAAATTAAATGTAATAGGGAGAAAATTATTAAAATTTAAAATGTACCGGTTTTAGTAAGTATATAGTCTCAACAAGTACTCAGATGAAAGTACTCGTACTTGTACTCACGTTGAAGAAATGTGGTATTGCTGCATCCCTACAGAAAAAGGTCTACTCACTTACTTTTCCTGTAGGTGAACTCCACCCGCAGCCATGGATTCCATCATTGGCTATGTTTAGATTGCAGCCCAAAGTCTTTTTGCTCATATATGACTTGAATATGATGTTTTCATGTAAACAGCTAAATTTTTACTTTTTAAAATTCGTGGTTCTGAATCTGATACAGATCTGATTTTTTGCAATACGACCTCAGTCTGAACAATCAGATTTTAAAAAAGATTTTACTGGGTTTTACACCATTAAACCCTTTTTCAACTAGCTTACTTTCATAATTAGCTTGAATTAAAATTTTTTTTAATTATTATATCACCTGAAGGTAACTATAAAATATGAAAAAATAAAAGTTCATCCACTCACATATGTAGATCAAACAGCTTTATCTAATTTTTTTCAAGTGACCTACTTAAACGAGGTTACTCGTAGATATGAGTCACTGGAGAATACTGTTCTTTGCGGTAATAGTTACAAGCACCCAGAGATGCATTTAAAGCATAAATGAACTGCTGTTATCCCAGCACTTCCAACTCTGCTTCTGCCAATTCTGTAATATTTCAGATATTGGATTTTTTTGGTTTAGTTCTAATAAATTTGGCTGTGATCAAACATTTAAGTGAGCAAGAGTATCTGAGAGAATTCACGTAAACGTTTCCTTCTGTTAAAAGAATATTGCAGCATGTTTGAAGTAGGGTTGGGTTGATAGACGATTCCTTAGTCCATAGCCGATGGCAGACAGACATCGCGATGTTGAGTCGGCATTGGTGATAATCTGGCTCTTCTCTAATGACAAAGTGATTGACAGGTGGTAAAGTCTGTGTAACTTGTATTTATTTATGTTATGTTTTTGTTATTGATAAAACAAAGACCATCTGGGCAGGCTTCAAATAATTGATTCATTATGAATTAATTATACAATACAACAATTCCCGTATCCCCTCTCCCCCATCGGTGATGTTTCTCATTAGACCAGGGTTCCCCAATCCTGGTCCTGGAGGGCCACAGCCCTGCACATTTTAGTTACAACCCTGCTGTAGTATGCATAGTACTTTAGCTTCAGACCATTAGAGGACCCTAATTATTGCCACGTGTGTGTTTCATAATGGCTGAACCAATAATGTGCAGGGCTCCGGCCCTCCAGGACCAGGTTTGGAGACCCCTGCATTAGACAATGCCGATGCCAAATTGGGCATCTTTGCCAAACCTTAGTTAGACGTTTGCTAAACAGCTCCTGGATGTTACACAGTTACACTCTCCACAGCATGCAAACTGCCAGAATATTCAATAATGTAAACAACTGTTCAGCTACTTGGTTTCTTAAATGAACAATAAACATCAGCCAAGTACATCATGGATTGTTGTCCATCTTTCTGTGTCTTTTTTTTCCCCAGAACTCCCTAACCCGTAGTGCACCTCTCGTCAGTGAAGCTCAGGGCCGTAGTGGTGCTCGCTTTCACACCTCCTACGACAAGAGGTACGTTATTAAGACCATCAGCAGTGAGGACGTGGCAGAGATGCACAACATCCTCAAGAAATACCACCAGGTAGGAACTTATTTGTTGGATAGCTGATTAGATGTAATATGCGTCTGTTTTGAACATGTCTTGTGGTTTGTGTCTGATTGCAGTACATTGTTGAATGTCATGGGTCCACACTCCTGCCACAGTTCCTTGGCATGTACCGGCTAACTGTAGATGGGGACGAGACCTATATGATCATAACACGCAATGTCTTCAGTCACAGGTTGTCTGTGTATAAGAAATATGACCTGAAGGTAAGTGTTGAAAATAGTTTGTGTAAGCTACATAATGATTGAGTTAGTCAATTTATGCATTTTTTTTCTCTGTAGGGATCTACTGTTGCCAGAGAGGCTAGTGACAAAGAAAAGGTCAGTTGAATTTACAGTGAAATTACAACAAAAACAAATTGTACAAAAAAATGAAAAATACAAAAAGGTTCATTTAAAAATACTAAAAATAAATCATTATGTTTTTTTATCATTTAATTTGGAAGGGATCAGTCATTATTGAAACAGTAATACACAAAATGCTTACATGCATTTTCCTGAAGCTTTGCCTGTTGGACCAGTTAAGCTGAAATGTATTTTTTTCTTAAACAGATATCTATTTTTTATTTATTGAACAGACTACTTCCAACTAATCAACAGGGGGAATTAATTTAGTTCAAAGTGACTGTGAACTTTCTGCTGCCTGCCCGCTTCTTTCCTTCCCACCCAGATGTGGTCGTGCTATGGTGTTCTTATGTATCAAGTGTGCTCTCGTGCAGCCCTATACCAGACATTAAAGAGTTGCGTTCATTACAAAATCTGATATCGCCTTTATTCACATTTATTACATTTAATCATAGTCAGTAGCACTTCCTCATCCACGTTGCCAATTCCCATGAGCTTGAGCTGATTTTACTTATTAGGCTTCTTTTTTTTTTAGTAATAGAGCAAACTGGCAAATTTCAACTCAATTTGCACATCAAAGAGCCATTATGTTTTGGGGTTATGGACATGGAAGAATTGTGTTGCATGAAAATCTACCCTTGGACACTATTAAACCAGGATGAAGGATAAGGAGGACTAAAAAAAATGTTGTTCCTGCAGATTAGAAAAAAGAAATTACAGTAATATAGATTTGGGGAAAGGTTAGCTAAATTTACAGGTTTGGAAGGTAGCCTCCCAATTATTGTTTTTGGTTTGTACTTTGAGCACATGTGGTTGAGCAGAATTGTTTTTATGCAGGACTTTTTTGGGGGTGGCCATTGGCTTCTCTGTAACTTGTACATTGAAAACAATTACTTAATACAGGGGAAGAAATATTAAGACTAACACAGATTGGTAGCCTGTTACTGACATTACACAGTTTAAAAGAGCTCTCCTTCGTTTAAGATTGAGTTGTTGAGCTAATCTTTTAGTCTGCTCCTAACTGTTCAAAAGTCAAATGAGCTGCGCTATTCAAACACTTGTGGATCAAATGAGTGGAATTAAGAATATCTTGGAAAGTTTTCACAAACTTTCCGTTTGATGTTTATCTTTCAAAAGTGTGACCTGACAACTGGTTTGCACCAATAGTCCAGTGTTCTGGCGATTCATCCTTCCTCTTCAATTTTCCTAGTATAGCATTAAACGACCGTTATCCTCTGCACAGAAGAGAAGCAGTTGTTTGGGATGAAGCATGTAGGAAAACAAACCTACTGTTATGTGATTTTGTAATACCAGGCTATAGCTTTGGCCACAAACCTCCAAACCGCTCCTTGTAATTATTTGTGACCCTGAAGATCTTCATTTGCTGTGAGGAGCAGTCAGTCCGAGTGATGCCTGCTGAATTTAGAGCCTCCATGATTATCAGCTGCACAGATGTAGATCTATCCTATACTTAGTGCGTCAAGGTGAAGCCGGGCCTCTGGTGCTTTTTTAAGCCATGAGATTAAATCGAAAGACTGTAAGCTTCGGTTCTATCCATCCTGAGTCCAGGAATAGAAGATATGATTTAATGTTGATGGTTAAGAATGGTGGCTTACTTTATTCTAGAGACATAATTATTTTTGGTGACAACACAAGAGATTCATTTCAGTCACTAATATGCAAATTAAACTCTGTTTAGAAGGGATTGCTCTATATTAAAGCTCAAGGTCATTATAACTAGGATTAAAATATAGTCTCTGGCCTGAAAGAAGGGCTCTATAGCCTATTACAGCTGCAAAGCTTTTGTTTTTTTTTTTGGCCTGAGAAGGTAACATGTATCTTAATATTTACTCAGTTTTGTTTTATGTAAAAATAGACCAAGAGAGGTCTAGTTGTCTGACCAAATGTTTGAGGCACTTCACCCCCTTGACCATGTTTGTTGTCTACTCATGTTTAATGACAGCTTTTTTGTTGGTCAAGACCCACCCATTAGATTTATGGAACTAAATATGAACACAACCCTTAAACACTTCAATATAAAAAAATTAAAAAAGTTTAGCAAAACTCAAACAAAAACTTTTTTTCTCAATATAAATTTAACGAGTGACGCTACACAGTCATGACTTTACCACAAGGGGTCACCACCCCCTCAGCCTTATTGCTACAATGGCTGGCTTCAGTTATCAGCAAAACAATTGACTTTTTCCTGTGTATTATTTGGTGAAGCTTCTTTTGTTTGCAAAGACCCAAATATAATGGAGGATGAAGTAAGGGTTGTGTTGCTGTTCACTTTGCTAACATGCTTTTTTAAACTTGTACAGGACTACATTCATACATGGTACTCTGTCACCAAACAGAGACACAAACTGCAACAAAATATAAGCCGGTGTTAGGGACATGCTCATCAGTAACTCCATTCAGGTATTGAATAACACTGCGTAGAACTTAACCTTTTTGGTAAAAAAAAAACAAACAAAAAAAAACCCTTTGCTTAGTTTGAATCACTTTAACTGTCTGCAGCCAGCTAGAAACAATGTTCATATTTAAACATTTAATATGAATGATAGGCTAAACCCCCAAAAATGAATGAAACTTCACTACTACAGGGACAGCAGCCACAAGCCCGGTTATCTTTGTGGGCTTTGTCAAACAACTTTTGATGGTCGGACACCAAAACAGCGAGCTTCTGAATGTTCATATCCTCCAGGAACGCTTCCATGCTTGCTGGTTAAATAATCTCCAACTGGGAGCATGCCAATTAATAGGTTCCAACTTCATCCTCAAGTCTGAATGATGTCATAGATGCTAAATCCATAGTTTTTCAACATTATGAGCAAATAGTTCCACTTGATAACCCTGGGATCCATTTTCCTGACATTGTTTCACTGTTGGTGTTTACAGTTAGAGTTGAATCGTGTTTTAATAACCCGACTTTTACCATTAACATACATTAACGTCATCAATTTACAACCAGGGCATTCTTTAGTGACCTAGATTTCACAACATAAGTGTTTACTTGTCAGCATTGGGAAATCTGCAAATGCTAGTAGCTGCAGAAGTTTATTAAAAGGATTTTACCCGAGTCTAGACTAGAGCAAAAATCTGCAAATTACTACAACTTGCAGGGTTGGGTGCATTCTAGACGCTTAAGTCACCCTGAAGGAAATATTTGCCTTCATTCCTTTCCAAAAGTTTGAATGAGACCTACATAATGTTTACCGAACTGTTACATTTAACAGGGTTTTTTCACAAGTCTTATTTTTCTGATGTTCATGTTTTGTTGTTGTTGCTTACATAAAAAGTGCTCCTAAATGATAAATAGTTTTGTTTTAAATGATGGTTAGGGTTGTCATAGTCTGAGAAAATGTGCATAAATGCTTAAACGCATAAGTCATGGTTGCCAGAGATTGAGAAAACTTTCTTAAATTCTTAAAAACATAAAATCACATGTAGCGCTACCATCGATTGAGAAAAGGATCAAATACACTCAAAATAATAAAAGTGATAGTGTTGGGTATTGCCCTGAACGCTAGTTATTGAATGGATCCCGACCCTGCAGGACTCCGGTCAGAGAGTGGAAACCAGTAAGACGTTCTTTCAACCCTTTATTTGTGAGATGACCCCTGACTGGCAGAGATAGTCATATGTAAACAATAGTATACGTAGATTATGTTACAGAACAATAAAGTAAGGAATACAATACAACTGTAAACATCATCCCATTTAAGAGATTTGTATACAAAGCACACACCATTAACATTTAGCTACTTATTTCTTAAAAGATAATCAGACTGAGTTTATAATCTCAAAAAAGAAATAGTCAACAACAACCATCCTCAACCGAAATGTATACCTTAGAAATAATAACGCAGCAATATCAGTGGTTATGCTAATCAACTTAGCATCGCACCGAGTACTCGATAACAATGGATAACAACAGCGAAAATCAATAGAACACTCTCAAACATACACCCGACCTGAAACCTATTCATAAGGGTTACGCTGTTTGCTGTAAACAACACTGAACTCACCTTGCATAAACTTTATCTCACACGACGAGCAGCGTGAGAGTTAAAGTTACCAGTGGTTAAGGAAATGCTCTTAAATGCTGAAAAACATAACAGTGCTTGTTTGGATTGCCAGTGTGGCCTAAATGTTAAAAAAATATAAAAGAGATTGTTAGGTTTTCAAACAAAGAGGTGTTAATGGAAGCATACTGTTTTTTTTATTATACAAAAACATTTTCTATGTGTTTTTGATGTCTGCGGAGCTAGTGTTGAAAGTGGATGTAGTGACGCTCCTTGTCATTGTTGAAAAGAATTAATCTGACTCATTAATAATAAACTCTTTTCCCGGAGTGAATCGTTTTCTTTGGTCCGTACACTAATAATAATCTTAAGACCCGAGTAAGCATGTTTATTTACTCAGAGTAGTGTATTTTTCTCTTTTTTGGGTCTTTGTCGTAACGGTTTGCAAATAGATCAGATTTTTCCTGATATGAACGATACAAATAAACCGTTCAAAAGAATCATTATTTCAAATGAACAAGAGTCAGAAGAAAGAAGCACCAAGTTGAATGAAACTTCCTATCACTGCTCAGGGGACAACAACCACACGCCCGAGTTTTTATGTTCTTTACTGAACAACTCTTGATGGAACTCCTTGGCGGTACATCTCGTTGTTTTTCAGCGCAGTTTTATGTCGTGAGATTGATGCGAGTGTGTATATTGAGCACCATCCAGTGGCTCTTTCATGTCTCATTTGCATCAAAACAGCCAGATTTTCCCTTGCGAAAAACCCACTCGATGTGACAAAGCTGAACTCTTCTTTTCGTGTACACCAATCGCTCAGACTTATGTGTGATGTGTTGTTGGCACCCGTGCTGTCCAATCAAGGTATGTTCGCGCACGTAACTTCACACGAAATATTTGTATGATATTTGTAGCGACCTTAAGTTTTAAACTTGTTTCTTAGAATTCTAAAATAGGTCTTAAATGACCTCATGAAATCTGCAGAAACCCTGATTTACTGTTGATACTGTTTTGTTAGGTGCCTTGTGGCTAAAAATGTAGTTTTGATTGCAGATGCTTTTGTTTGCTTTTTCACAAATGTAGATTAAACTGCTGGGACTCATTTGTATGTATGAGGTTCTCTTGAAATTCTGTTAAACGGGTAGAAGAGTATCTTGTTTCTAACAATCACTGAGTGCCCTCTGCTGTCTATCATGATATTGCACAGCTTGATCAGTGGCTGAAGTTTGCAGTTATGTGGAGAGTTTGGAATAAATCACCTCCTGGTTAAAATCACATTAAATCACATGTTATGAACTCTCTTCTGTCAGGCAAAAGAACTGCCTACATACAAAGACAACGACTTCATCAATGATCGTCAGAAAATCTACATTGATGAGGAGAGTAAGAAAATCTTCCTTGATAAGCTTCGGAAGGATGTGGAGGTAAAGTTTCAGAAGAGTTTAGATGTTCTTTACTTATTCTGTAATTAACTGTTTTCTTTTCCCCCTCTCGTTTCCATGCCTAGTTCCTCGCATTGTTGAAGTTGATGGACTATAGCCTTCTAGTTGGGATCCATGACGTAGAGAGGGCAGAACTGGAGGAAGTAGAGAGCGAGGATAACGAGGGAGAGGATGAAGGAGAGAGTGATGGAGGGATGGTGGGCACTCCTCCTGACAGTCCTAGTAACACTCTGGACAGCTTGAAACCGCTGTCTCCAGGAGACTTCGACCCCAGTATTGATGTTTATGCCATCAAAAGCCATGATAGTGAGTGTATCAATAGTGAGATAAACTATACATTTTAAGTATTGAAGTCGCAAAAGGATTACTTTGACGGGTATATTATGAACAGCACCCAGTGAAATAACCAAGTTTACCACACAGTCTTAAGTATAAAGTTTAAAAGCCTATTTTTTAGAGCTAAAACAAAGTCTTAAATTCAATGTTCTAGGTCTTAAATTATTTCACAAGTCTTATTTATCTGATGTTCACATAAAGCTCACTTGATATGTGTTGTTTGTTTGTTACAGTTTTTTGTTGATAATTATAGCTAGGGTTGCCAGTATCCTCAAAAATTGAAGTTTAGTGGTGCCAGAGTTTAAAAAAATGCTTGTGAACACTCATGAAAGCTCAAAATCCTAAAAGTGATTGTTTTAAGCAATGTATTTGAAGCATATTGTTTATAATTTGTTTAATTATATGTTTTGTTTATTATTGTATAGGTCTTAAATGATATTCTTTAAGGTCTTAACAAGGTCATTTTTATATCTCATTAAAGTCTTAAAATCTTAAATTTAACCTGAAGAAACCATGAATAAAACTCCTCTCTGAATCTGTAATTTATTTATTTATTTATTTTAAGAACTTTGCTATTAAAAAAGCTGCCGGCTGAACTAAATGTTCTGATTGGCTGCTTTTTACGTTTGACAGATAAAAATAGGTTTTATTTTTTATTAGAGAGGTTACCATAACAAAAAATTGCTTTACTTTTAAGATGACATCATACTTTTTAAAAAACTATGACCCTTCTCTTCATGTAAAATGTTGTATTATGAAAATCTGTTTCCTTCAGATTCTCCCAGAAAGGAAGTCTATTTTATGGCTGTAATCGACATCCTGCAGCACTATGATGCCAAGAAAAAGGCTGCTCATGCAGCAAAGACCGTAAAACATGGGGTGAGTGCTTGTGCATGGGGTGACACTTTTTTTATAATCAGCATTACTATTACTTATTACTAAATTAATGAAAAACAAGACCTAGGGTATTTATGTTAAAGAGCCAGTACTATGACTCCTTAAAAATAATGTTTAATGCTGTGGGTACCATAGCTCTAAGTCTGAGGAACGTCCAGTTTGAGTTGTATTTGTGAAAATGATTTGTGTGTCAAGTAATCTTCTTTAAAAATGAAGTATCGATTCGTTGAAATAAGCCTTTTCGAAAGTCCTCCCACCACTTGCGCAAGGTTACCTGTAAAGGTGTTCCCCAAACATAGCTGCTAGCGGTTGTGATTCAGTCGCATCATGCCGAGGAACTGTTTTGTTTTTTTGTAGGGGATTCACATCATTATATTCTCTGCTGAGAAAAGAGGCTTTAATGAAATAATGGTGAAGCTTCATCTTTCACCTGAACCTCAGCAGCACAACACCAACCTTTTGTGGTGTTCCTGCCGTTTTCACGAGGAGTGCCTCGTGAATCTATTTGCGTTCCAACTAAGGTTTCACAAAAAGGCTTTTGATCGTGTCTAAGCCTGAGCTTCATCTCCATCCGAAGGTTCAAATTGGGATGTTAATAACTTAATATTGTTTTATTTTCTGTCTCCTTCCCATGTTAAAGTCATGTAATAATATTATAGTACTAGTGATTTGTAGCGCTAGATGCTGTTCCCAAAAAAATGGCAGACTTGAGTCCAACTACCAATCGCTGCAGATTGCATCACAAAAAGGAGGAGTTTTTTATAAACGAGTTGCAAAGCAAATAATTTTGGAGTCATTGAAAAATCGGGTAGAAATAATGGTTTTAGACACAAAAACACAAATAATCAACATTTCAGAATCAAAGTACTGACTATTTAATGTGTTTGAGCATTGGAATGGGATGTAGATTGGGATCTACATTTAGATCATTACGGGGTGAGGAAATAAACAGCACCACGACAACTGATCCAGACATGGACCCGTTTCATTTTACATCCAGTTCTTTAGCCACCAATATCTCCGAACACCTGCTTTTCTCACTTTAAGTTGAGCCGATGCATAGAAAAATAGAATTTATAGGACATTGAGTCTAAGAATTGGATCTAGATCATTGATTAAGAAAAAGCACACCTGATAGTTGCTTGATTTCTATATATATATATATATATATATATATATATATATATATATATATATTTTATAAGCAACCACAATAGTTGATATGTAATTAATGTATTATTGTAATATAAAAGTAAACAAAGAAATAATTAATGAGATGTTTTATAAATGCTCTACATTTTTCACAATTAACTGAAATAATTTCAACAGACTTGATGACAACCGAATTTACCCTATTAATGCCCTATTTTTTTTACATTCATCCTGAAATATTCAAGAGGCTTTAAGCCTCTGAACACAATGTTACCCCAAAGTTTTGACCAGAAAAGAAATCAAGTTTTTTTGAAGCTAAAGAACCAGAAATTGTTCCGCTTATTACAGAGCGGTGAAAAAGTATTAGAGTAAAGTTACTTTTAAAGATTTATCCAGACAATTCTGAAAATATCAGTCGCAGTAATCTTCCAGACTCAGTCTGTTTACCCTTAAAATACTCCAAAATGAAGAACCACACCTGAAGACCTGCTTTGTCTTAACCCATAAAGCTCACCAAACTAACCCATTGAAGCTAAAACTTCTGAGCATGTATTCAGCATTTTCGTTGTTGCACAATGCACAATGTCTTTTTGTTTTATTGCTTCTGACTGCACTTTCCAGATCAAATTTCAGAATACAAAATAGAGATGACTTTTTGGAATCAGTTTGAAACTATTTCTGTCATCAGCACATTGATTTTAATTAAGGCAAACAAAATTGTAAAAAGTACATTATATTTTTTGGGAAAAAATCTGGGATTTTATTTTTAGTCCACACAACCCACGTTTAGTGCTTTGTGTCCCCCAGGATTAACTGTGTTCACCCCTTATCTGAATTGTAGAAGATTGTTGCCTTTATACTTGTTTTTTTTTTTATATCTTAGGCTGGAGCTGAGATTTCCACCGTGAACCCAGAGCAGTACTCGAAGAGATTCTATGATTTCATCACTACCATTCTGCCCTAATCAGAGGCAGCTGGGTCAAGTCCAGGGGGAAGAAGAGGGACATCAGCAGACAGGTGTAGAAGATGCTCTCACCCACTCTGCCAAAGGGGAGCACCCCTCCGCAGCTACCATTTGTTTACATTTGCAGTTTGTAATTGGGTTGTTATTTTTGTGGGACCACAAGAGTGATGGAAAAAGACAACAGTTTAACCTTTTTTATCTGTTTGTTATGGGTTTTTTTTTTTTGTGGGTGGGTGGAAGGGGGCTCCTTTTCGCTTTTCTCATGCATGCCCTTCCCCTTGTTACTTCTATTTGAGTTTTTTTTCTGATTTTAATTACTAAAGGAGGGGTCAAAGGGAGTGGTTCTGTTAGTTGAAATACATTTAAAAGGGTAGGCCAAATCAAGATCCACGTTTCCTGGAATTCTGCAGCACACCACGGGAATGCCAACCCTTGGCTGCCTGTCCGCTTTCCTACATTGAGTTTAACAGGTTTGCAGCACAGCACACACCTGCTAACTCTTCTCTCCCGCACCATCCTCATCCTCTTCCTGCTCTAGACAGACTCTCCAGAACACTGGTCTTGAACTGTTGATAAAAGGATAACCCATCGGGCCCAGTTGCCTTCTGTGAACAGATGTGAATCTGTTTTTGCATGTCTCTCAAGTGCTCCGAGACACACGTTTGAAAAGTAGATTAAAGGTCTGGTAGATGTTTCTATTTTTTGCTTTGCAGAAAATTGACCTGAGTGAGAATGAAGACACTGAGGCAGCAGGATCAGTGCTTTCTCTTCGCTCATCAGTGATATCTGTTACATTAGCGATTCAGTTGCCATCAGCACCTTAAACTGTTGCACTTTTTCTTAAGATCACTCTGTCTGTTTTAATCCACAACGAAAAAGCACTATGAGGCACTGTTCAACGCAGCCTTGCAGTTCCACGTGCTCTCATACATCTGCTTGTTTACAGCAGACTAAACAGTTTACCTCTCGCATCGTACCAGGACACAACAGATTGTTGTGTTTCAGTATTCCAAGTGAGGTTTGGGCAAGATGTGCTTTTTTGTAATGTAAAACATTGGTTTTCTTTGAATTTGTGTGTGTCTTTTGTTCAGGGTTCTTTTGAACTTTCAAATTGGCAGCAAATGATTTGATGATGTACACTTTGCACATGATGAATGGAACCAAAATGTTCATGTCAAGTCATGTTGGTTCTGCAGTGGTATTTACAAGGGAAATTTTAATACCTGTAACAGAAAAGAATACTTTTGTAAATGACATTGAATTAGAAGCTGATGAAATGGCTTGAACATTAAAATTTGTTTGTAACTTTTCTAAATCAAAAGACAAAAGGCCTTTGTTTTTTTCACTTGCACATACTTTGTTGATTTTTAACCAGGCTAAGGATTTTGACAAATGAAGAATGTTACAGTTTTGTTTCATGCAATGTAAGTCGTATCAATAGAGCAGAGAAAGATGCTCGTTTCATTTTAGTGTTCGTTGGTTTAATCCAGAGATATGGTGTCCGATCCATGCTTGTTTTCTTCATGACCATAGGTCCTTTTTTCTTTTAAAGGTAGTTCCATACCTGCTTAATATAGTGTTTTTTCAATGTATACACTGTGCAAGAGTTGTGCCTTTTTATTCCAACTTATTTAATTCTCTATTTTAAAAACGTTTTCTTTTTCAAACAAATGTAATGTTATTTTCTAATATTAGTGTGGGTGAAAATACAGATTTGTTCAGTGTTTCTTTTTCTGATGTTTGGTTGAATTGAGATATGCAGTCCCTTCAAATGGACGATACATACTTTGTTCTGCTCACAACTCCACACACTGAAAATGTCTTGATTTCTCCTCAACTGGCTAATTCTATGTGCTAAGCCTTTTTGGACAGGAGTGCTTTGTGACCTTGTTGATATGAGTAGCTGTGGCTCTTATAGTGTTACCTGTAAATTGTGTTCAGACTTTCTCAAAGAATTTTATCTGAAAGTATTAGTCGCTGCCAGTCGTCTTTGGTTTTTTGAAGCCATTGCACAGTAAATGAATATAACCATTTTTAATTGGGAGGATGTTTAAGCTAGGGATTTTCTTGATTGATATTTACAACAGAGTAAAATATGAACATGACAACACAGACTGTTAAGTTTAACTGTGATGGAGTGTTGCTTCTGCTTCTGATATTAAATTCACATGCAATGATGTGAACTTGTCTACATGTGAAAAGTGCTACAGATGCAGCTTCAAACCTTCTAAAAAAACCTCCTCTGTTCTTTGTTTGCCAAATACTTTTTTTTCCCCTAAACGTGTTCATCAATGGATATTTCCCACAGAATATTTTGGGTTATAGGTAACATTAAATTAAGAAGTTCTTTTAACCGTTGCTTTGGTGTGAAAGGACGGGTTTATTTTAATAAATGTAACTGCTTGTTGGATTAAAAAAACGCTATTTGTGGCCGGTTTATTATATATGTAAAAGGTTATGGAAGTGATGGGAAGCGCGCTAAAAGCACATTTACGGACCTGAGAGTACACGCTGTTTTGGAAGCCACTAAAATGGACGCTCTCTCCAGTGTTATGTTGTAAAGCGTTATACACTCCATTTCAGAATCATTGCTCAAATAATAAAGCACTTTGTCTGCTATTTGTTTTATGCCTCTATTTATCTTGTAATATTAAACTTCATTTGTTTTGTAAGTTATGGAGTTAGTGACATATGTAGGTTTTCGGAAATTGTTACAAATAACGTGAACTGATTGCGACTTAAAACTAATCATTGGAGCACGTATAGTCTTATTGACTATAGTCGAGCAATAAATATGTTTAAATAAATATTGAATGGGAATAGTTTCCGATTTATAAATACATTATTCATTTTTAAATGTTAGGATAAAATCAATACGAAAAACACATAGCATGCAATGACTTTAATTATGCAACCTAATAGATTAAACGGTTGATAAAATAAATGTCAAAGCCGATTTTGAAAAATTACAATTCATTTAAATCTATCTAGCATATACATAAACTTCGTGTCTTTTGTGTGAAATATTTAGTGTTACTTTATAGAAATTATGTCCTGGATATCCAACGTCCCAGACAAAAGGTAAAACTCGCCGTAGCCGTATGTAATTAAGAGCGAAATAAATTGAGTGATTAAGTGTATTTAAGCTGAGAGTGTTCGCCAACAATTGTATTGATTGGTTTCACTGTGTTGTATTTTTAAATCATATTCACCAATTGTCGTTTTTTGTCTTACATTAACAATAACACGGAAAATTGCAGTGCGCCGATTTGAAGAGGATTAAATGAAGGCAACACACAAGGTATAAAGGCGTATCCCGATGAACAGAAGATGCTATTAAAATTCAGTCGAAGCAAATAACGCACGTAAGGTTTTTAAACTAAATATTCAAACGCCGGTTTGTTCATCTTCCATTAAATATCTCATCAAACAAAACTATTAGAAAACACAACCATTAATTGAACTGCTCAGTTCAGCAAGGCGTGATAATACATGTTATACATGTTATATTTACCAGGGTATTAATAGGTGTATTGACAGAACGATATAAATATGCAATATTCGCTTAAGTAGTCCCATAAAAATGGCTCATCTAAACAGGGTTTGTTCACTGAACCTACCTAAAAATAAGTCGTTGCAGCCGTCATTTTTTCATCAAAAATCTAAAGTTTTATTTTCAACACAGTTTCAATATAGGTTACATGAGTGTCGAACTGTATCTTTAAAAGCATGAATAACTGCCAAAACACAGTTTAGACAATAAATTCTTACGTAGATTTGTATTTTCTGTCCTTAAATTATCATAAATAATTTTATTATTTACCATTATGCGTTGTAATGGAATATATATGAAGATAATTTTATAGAAAACGTTTTGACTAACAAACGTTATAATCGATGTGTTATTTTCTTAAATAGAACATTAATTTAATAAATGTATTCATAGAGCTTTGTATTTACAGAGCACTTTATCTTCTTAGAAATAAAATACCTTTCTTGAAATAACATGTATCTCACCGTGCGCGAAACAACCAACCGACCATTTAATAATCGCTCGCTGAGTCGGGTGAGACGTTCTTTCCAACTCAAAATGTTTTGTCCTCCCCTTTAAGAGAAAAATGTAGAAGATTTTTCTTGCCCAAGCGGGGGCGCAATAACCACGTTCAACGAAGAAAGGTTCTCTGATAATTATCACAAACGCTCCTGTTCTTACTCAAACGTTCGAGAAGCTGCACATATCCTCTTGTATTGTTTGTGTTCCCAAACATCGTCTTTTGGTTCACATGTTAGTTGTTGAGATTGGATTCACGCGTTCGTTTACAAACCCGAATCAAATTCACTAAATATACCGTCGCCTTTTCCGCGGAGCTATTTAGCCTGGATTGATTTTACATATAAACCCATTTATTTTTCGATATATGATTAAGACATTAAACGGCAAATATAAAGCTTACCATACCACTAAACGGTATTTAAATTCATTAATATATCTAATTGCAAATAGTACAGTTAGCAGAAAAAAAGTATTTTGACGCTGCTTAAAATGTTACTAACACGATTTAATCATTGACACAATAATGCAATAAATGGATTGATTTTGCCTCAAATAGCAAGAATAGTTCAAAGAACGGATGTATTCCTCTGTTTTGTCATTGCCCAAACAAAATCTCCAGAGTACGTATCATCTCTGTGTCTATTTCAGTGCAGCAATATCTTCTTTTAATGGTCAGCGGATTACGAGAACTGACGTAATAATATCTGATTAGGCGATCGCTTTATTCACTTAGTTTTGCAAATCACATTGTTTTAGTGCTTGAGCGTTTCCACATTTGTCCATATTTGTGTGCCACATGTAGGTCAACATTTTAGCGATACCTATTTTAGGTTGTCTGACATCAGAAAATGCATTTACAGGTTAAATGCATACACAGACTAATATATGAGAAAAGCGAACTGTGCGGAAAAGGAACTCTGCTCAAAAGACAAATATTTGTTTTATTTTGTCTGACAACAAAAAATTCACCGCCTTATGTATACTTTATAGTTTCAATACAGACTATAATAAATGGAAAAAAGACGTGGCTACCAAAGCAATCTGAGTAGGTTACCGGTTTCCTCTCATTTTCTATCTTTCTATATTTTCTATCTCATTTTCTATCTTTGGCGAGCAAATAAGAGATGTTTTTAAAAAAAAAAGTCGCAGCGTTTTAATATTGAGCCAGTCAACTTTGTACAGGAACTAATTGGGCAAGTCTATGCTCATCCTTTCCTATGCAGGGTGATCAGCTGAAAACGATCAGTTCACAGCTCCATTTGACACAAAAAGATTTCAAATCATCGATAGGGGGGAGTGTGGGGTTTTGACGCATATAATGCACCTGAGCATTTATTTAAAATATGTTATATAGACGTGTTATGAACGTCTAATTAAGATTACTTAAAAATAAACATGTTGATTGGCAACTTGGGAAGATATTGTTAGTTATGAGTCTTAGTGAGTAAACTGGGAATCATGTCTTAACATAATAAAAAAGGCTGGTTATGATTTACATTACTGTTTAGAAACAAGTTTAATATGGTCTGTTTAAAAGAAATAATCGGTCCTGCTATTTTCTCTAAAAAGAATTACAGTGAGCGGGGTCTAGTAATTATCACTGTCACTGAAAAAAAAGTCGAGCAAAGTTCTACTCAGTTTTGTTTGTCCATTTTTTGCTCAGCTCTTGTTTAGGACACAAACTCGTTGTTTGGGAGTATTCACAGACCTGATTTCCTCAGCTTGAGAAGAAATGTTATATATCATCACCCAGGGCCACGTAGGTTTTATTTAATGTTTGGAATTAGCTAAATTGTATTGATGTGTTAATAACTTTGGTGTAACTTGGGTTGAGAAAGCAATACACAGCGATAACACTGTGTAAAGCTTTGAAGCCTTAGATTAGTTCATTTTAGCGGTCACGTGTTCCAGCCTTATTTCCTCCCACCAGCACATACCTGACAGTCGATCAACAGGAAATGGAGGCAAACTGCTTTTATCATTAAGTACGTTATAGTTAAGACAACAATTAGATCTGTTTACGATGTAACAAAATACAGATAATTGGTAAGGTTGTTCTGCTAAGGGCAAACTCCTTGCGCTAAACCGTTTAGCCTAAAATGAGGCTAACTAACATGGCAGGGAATAGGTTATTTATATGACTTTTGCTTATTAAACTGTTTACAATGACGTAACCATATCAACAAAATGTCCTTTAAATAACACGAAGACTAATTTCTTCAAATGTTATCCTTGCGTTACAGGTAAACATAAATGATTTTTAAAAAGAAGTTGCCTATATTGTTTCTGTGAAAGTGTCGAAGTCAAGTCTCCTGATATACGTTTTAGTTAAAGCCTCAGCAAATAACCTCCATAGAAATACAAAACTAACAGTTGTGATACTCATCTACCCATCACCTCCCCAATGTCTTGTTGGTATGATTCTGAAAAAAGACAACTAAATACAGTCTAAAAATGGTACATGCATATACTAAATACGAATATAAGAATATATTCGGACAGCTTATTAAATAGTTTTGCATCCAGCAACAAAATCTCAGTTTTCAACTGTTTTGTGCAGTACGGCCTAATGTTAACTAATAAACATTTTTATTGACTATATGTCAGTTGTGGGTTTTGGATCTTAAACTGTAACACTCAAAATTTTGCTGTAAAAGCTGCAAACTAAATGAACATATATTTACACCTACTGCATCATTGTATACCAGACGGTTGCTTTTTGAACGTCTGTCATAAAGGCCCGATTTACTATCTATTTTATTTCGTTGTTTCTGTATTCAAGGTGTAAAATGCATAGTTTTCTTTAAGTTTACTCAATTTTATTTTATTTATCTTTATTTCAGTATTGAGATGGAAATAACTCCTCCAAGACAACGTCTTGCTGATGCATTCCACCTAAATTAACCAGAATATGCATAGTTACTTTTTTGAAGCCGTGGCATACTTCATTTCCCCCCGAAATTCACAATGAATTCTGTAAGAATATTTATTATTCCAAAAATACTTTGTCAATGAAAACATAAAATTGGCTTTAACATGTGATCTTTGTTGCCTAAAGCATAGTTGGTTTGAATAGAACGTCTATATTTTCAGTGAATAACACAGAGGTAAAATGAACGACCACATCATGTTCACATGTTTTAATTATCACTCTTTTTTCAAAATACACAACACTTGTTAAGCTTGTTTGTATGTGCCTTTTGGAATACAAAAATAAATAAATAATTAACAAACAAGTGACTTCAATGGTTCAGAAAAAACCTGACCAACCAGAAAAAGCCATTGTTTACAGTGAATCACTTTGTTAATGAAAACTAGTTTAATGAGGATGTGACTTTCTTTCATTGACTAAATTAATGTTTGTGAAGACATTCAGTCAGCCTGATGACCACTTCAAAAAAACAGAACACATTTTTCTTTTTTTAAAAACGAGAGCAAACATTACCTATATAGGTGGGTTGAAGCATCGCAAAACACTTGCTTGAATGCTGTAGGTCTTGTGTGTTTTGCACAAACAACAACAAAAAAGAATACATGGCTTTATAAGGCCTCCTATCACTTTCAAATGTATTTATGGGTTTAATGTTGGGTGAAAATCATAAATTTAGCAAACTCATCAGTGCTTTTTAATGAACCTCTCAGTGATGGTAGTGGTTGCGTGCATGAGTTCCGTTATTCAGTCATTTAATCGCATTTTTTTATTAGTGGTTCATTTTGCACGGTCGTGTCCACCAACTAATCTATCTGGAATCAACAAGACTTTACACAAACCTGTCTTGATCATTTCAAGTTGCGTGTTCAGAGTCAAGCTTGCGTTTCGACAAAATACCTGCTTTGAAACTCGTTTTGTCAAAGTTAACAAATAAACAACAAGGAAACAAACATTCATCACAAGGCATTGGGCAGATACATTCTATTGGACGTTCGGTTACCCTCTTTAAAGAAACTTTTTCGATAATCAAGTTTTTAAAAAACAGTACAAAACAGCATATTCGAAAATACATACGGACATTCAAACGGACATATCTTTTCTAAGTAAGTACCCTGAACCGAAGGGGTGTGTGAACATTCTACTGAAAGTCGTTTTCCTTTTTATTTGACACATTTATTTTCATTGCAGGTTTTTATTTCAACATTTACACAAAAAGACATTCCCCTTTCAAAGTCAAGTGACAAAATTGCTAATAGCACCACAAAGACCTGTGACTAACCGTTTAGGAGTAAGCTCTGAATGTTTCTTTTCGTAATTTCACATTGTTTTACCTTAACTGCAAAGTGCATTGCATGGAACGTTTGTGCTTTGCTGCTCTATTCAACGAGCTTCGATTTGATGTTTCCTCTCGCTTACATCGTGCAAATCAGACAGGTCTTGATTGTCATTTAGGGCCATTGTTTGGGCTTCTAGTGAAGATCCTGGCGTGCTCAATACACAATCAGAAGTGCCATTTTGAAGAACACCCGTAAAATGTATAAATAAGAAGAAAAACACAGCATGAGGGTGAGACATGAAACAGAAAATACTAACAGTTCAGATTATTGACAATGTTTTGCTAAAACGTTTTAAATCAACTTAGCCATAAACGCACCTTTGTGAAAGCAAGTAATGCACCTTTGTGTCCAGCTCCAAGTGAGCCAACATTTGCCCTGATCAGTATTAAGTCAGTAAAATGCATATTTTCGCATCCTTTTCAAATTCCGGGAGCATACAGTGCGTTGAAAATACAGTAAACCACCACAAACGACCCAACGAGAGTCAGTGCTTTGAACCCTCTTGCGAAATATTCAGAGCTGAAAAACGGTTCAAGGAATAACAGAGGATTTCCTGAATTTGTGGTTTGGAGGGGGAGGAACAACGTGACCGATCTGCCATCCCCAGAGCGGATGAGAACGATGAGGCAGTTGGCTACTTCTTAAAGTGTTCAAAGAGTACGCAGGACTCAAATCTCCATCGCTGCCTACAACAAGAGACGGCGGAGAAGGAAAATTGGCTATGAACCTAAAGGGCTTTTTCAGAGAACCTACACTTGCGTTTGTTCTTTTGCGTTTGTTGCCGCCCACGCTGTCTTCGGTTGATATTGCACTTCTGTATTTCGCTCCAGAACTCTGGTCTGCTGCTACAGCGGATTTCGCGGATGCTCTCTCACTTTCGCCGTTTCTACCCCAAAGCATAGCCTTGAAGTGTTTTCGGACCCTCGCGGTATTCTTGTATTCCCTCACAATAAGCGAGCCTCCCGATTCCTCCGTACGTGCAGATTTTTTTGGAACGGAGCTCTTCGTGGGTTTACAGTAGTCCAATTCCTGGAAACTGTGACTAATTGCGTCCTCCTTACACAAAAATTCCAGGGGCTGATTTGCATATTCATATTCGTCAACAGTGTTTTCCACTTTAATCCTAACGTTGTTGAGTAAAAATGGTGGCGTTTTTGCCGCTGCTTCGGCGTTGGCGCCAGTAGTTTCCTCTGCTTCAGTTTTGATTTTATTCAGCGGTGAAGGCGGCTTGAGAGAAATTTTAACTTCTCTCTTAGAATTTGCAAGCAATGAAAGAGGGCTGTCAGAGGACTTACAGGGCGTTTTTTCTTTGTCTGAAACCCAGTTGGGAATCAAGCCTTGACAGCTGTTTGCTGGAGCCGCTACTCTTTGTTGAGGGGAACCATTTCCATACACATTAGGTGACTGTGCTGTTTCTTCACCTCTGTTCGTGTCTGTAATCTTTGGATCAGTTAAAAAGGCAAGGCGTGGCGGTGATTTAGTGAACTCGTTTTCTCTCAGATATGTGAAGCTGGTCCGCACATGGCAGATTTTTTTCTCACGATTTGCGGCGTCGTCACTTTTGTCCGTGTCCCTAAAGTTCAGCGTCTGAGTGTTGCTTATCCTTTCACAATCCAGAGTGGTCGTGACTCCTTGGTTAGAGGCAATGCTCAGCAATTTAGGCCTGTAGTGAAAAGTTGGTTGTAACAGCAGAGGTTTCTTTTTGTTGAGACTCGAGATCCTCGCTCTCCTGAAACGTATACTCTGGATTGAAACTTGGCTGGACACAGAGCTGGAATCAGACTGAGAGGAGCTTTCTTCGTCGCTACTGACATCAGAAGAATCCGACAGGGAGTCATCCTCCTCATCTGAAGTCCCGGAGTTGCTGGTGGTTGAGAAACCCGACCCAAAATCCGAATCGTTGTTCAACCGTTCCGATATACTGCTAGACTCCGAGTCGCTGCTGTAGTTTTCCTGTAAAGTCTCAGCTCGCCGAGGTTCAAGTTGTATTCCAGGCTCCAGAGGTTGAAACCTGCAAAAAGATCCATTGTACGCATTAGGTTTACAGCACTTAGGGATGACCAAAATCGGTTGTCCGTGTCTTCTCCTCGACCAACGCTGTTTCGTTGCGCTGTCTTGCTTCCTCCTCCTTTTGTATGGCAGGTCTGCGTTGCCTTGGTGCTCAGCAATGGCGGACTGAAAGAACAGCGGCTGCCGGTTCACTGCTTGCTGAATAAACGTGTGTTTCTGATGATAAGTCACATAGTTGTCGGGTATTTTTTCTTTTTTATAGTTTTTAAAAGGTATAGATGCCGACTTCGTTACTGATTGATGGTTACGGCTGAATGATTTGCTGTAAAAACGAGGTAGATTTAATTGAGTGTGTAAGGCTGGATCCCGTTGAATCCCTTTATTTTTGAATGACAAAGTATGAGGAACCCCGTGTAAACTTAGCCAAACTTTCTCTTTCCAAAATTCACTTTCCTCACACGTGCAAGAAGTGCATCGGCACTTCTTTAGTGATGGCGCGTCTGTCTTTTCCCTTCTTTTGTGCGATTTCAAAACTCGCTCCGTTTTGCATGAAAAGTACAATGCTTCCACGTCCTCTCTTGAAATGAGAGTGCATTTAGCTGCGTGAAAAGCGATGGAATTTATTGCTTTGAGCTTTCGAAGTTCCTCCAAATCACAGTGATGCTTCTTCACGTTTAAATGGTCCATTCGCTTGTGCACAGTAGTCCGCGGGATGTTTTTCAAGAGGTTGGTGAAGACTTGAGAAAGGGCAAACATCTGTTTGCCTTTTATAACCAAATAACCAAGCTTCACACCCTCCATTTCCTCAAAACCGGATTCCAGTTCTTCCATTTTCTTCATTGCATTAATTCCATCATTTGAGCGACAGATGTCCTTAGCCACTGCTTCTTTTAAGTCAAGGCATTCTGGTGACTGCTAAAGCATGGACTGTGGCATGTCCTACATGGTGAACGAAGGTTTCGTATAAAAAAATAAATAAGAAATGGTCTACTGGAATTAAAAACAAATCCATAGACCTTAGCGCCGCATGATAGATGAATTGCGTGATGTGTCCGACAGACTGGCTGCAGCCTGCTTGTGCTCCTGTATACCTGCGCACCTCCGCTCTCTTCCCATTTGGTCATGAGTAAAAGAACACTGCCAGTAGTAGTAGCAGCAGAGAGACAGAAAGAGAGAGAGAGAGAGGGGGGGGGGCAATATACAGCTGCTATTCCCGTTGCTGGTTGGTCACAAATAAACGACTGAACTGGAGAAAAAAAAGCCGGAAACACCTTCATCAATTAATACAAACCAAAGTCTGTGCTGATTGGACGTTACTGACAGGTGATGCAATAAAAAATGAATATTCCTCCCATAGCCTCCCCCACCCTTTAGCTACTTACCATATTGCTATAATGCCATTCCCTTAAATACTAAAAATACTCTACCATATATTAGTTTTGTCGACGAAGAGTTACACCCACGCCTTTAACTTCTGTAGCATATTTGTTTTTAGCCCAACTGTTTAACTGAAGAACTGAAAAAGTGTTTTATTGTGTGACTGTGTGTAGGCGGGTTATGTGCAAAGAAACAGTTTTATTTGAATAGGTTGTTAAATTATGATGAAATTGTGTGAACTCTTAATTTTACCTGACCAATACGATTTTATGATTTAATCAATGTCTTTCAATAAATGAGTACACTGATTGTTTTGTGAGTGCGTGTGTGTCTGTCTGTCTGTCTGTCTGAAACGCATGAATCCTTCTTTTTTTCAACTTCATGCCTATGTACGGCTTAAATGTTTTGAAACACGCAAAAAAGCATTTTCTATTACGAATCACACATTGGAAAATTGCATGGTATTTAAACATTTAAGTTATTAAAGAAAATAAAAAATAAAAGTAAATTAAAGCTATCTCCCGTTTTTCGTCTGACGTGTCAAAGCTGTGAGGAAAAGAGAACAAAATAACTTTTTTGACAAACCGTTTGAAATTGGTAACTTGCGAGCAGAACAACAAATCTCACATCTGAAACAAAACAAAAGAGAAGTATATCATTTCACGAAGTCTAAACATTTGTGCACTGCATTTCGTGGACGCGACATAATTTAAATGTTTAAGGCTTAAAACGCGCTACATTTGCTTGAATGCATAAGTTAGATGAAAATGTAATTATCCGTAATATGAGAGAAGACACTGGTTTTTACGTTGCATTGAATGGCCTAAGTTTCAACTCTCCATGCAGATGATGAAATCTATTTCACATGTACCTGCCTCCAAATGCACAGACAGCCCATAGCAGCACATATCAACAAATTCAGGGTTGGCATATCTACTATCACGATCTAATTAACGCTGAAGGTTGAAACCGAAATAAACTTTAGTGTGCAAAGATGTTAGCTGTCCTCCGATGTACTTTGGAAGTCTCCTCGTTGATTCAACGGTCGCTCTCCTGTAATCCTTCAGCAGGAGTTAAGCTTCTTATTGCGGCGAGTCGTGGTGTAACTGTCTGGTCTAAATGAAAAAAGGCATTGACTGAGTTTTTTTTTTTTGACAAATATACATTCAAAGAGTAGACAGCCATCGATAGTCATAGCTGTGGTGTGCGCGCACACAGCCACAAAAAAATAAAATAAGTCTCAAAGCAAAATGTAATTTCTAAAATTAAACCTCTTAACTTTTCAACCAGAACGATGGATGCACACTGGGCAGCGGATCAATCACTATCGCTCACGTCACAATTGAGGGCAGCTCAAACTGTGAGGTTTTACAATCAAAGGCGGCGGATCCGAGAGTTGTCTTTAAAATGTTGTGTGGATAAAAGTTAGAAGTCACAAAAGGTTGGAATAAAATGTTTTTAAGGCACAGGAATACACATTTACAATTCGAACCATATGTAGTTATGATTAGCAAAACTACACTTTATTAGTACTTAGAAGTTAACGCACGAGCAATATGTATGAAGCGTATTTAAAAATTACCAATTGACCTGACGCGTGAGATTCCTTTATAAAAACAGTAACTTTTAACTGTTCAAACCTACAATTATTTTTAACGAGATCCAATGCGTGACTCATGCAGTTTCTAATTAAATACGAGTTTTAAAAGCCCTTTTAATCTAAAAAAAAAGTTTTGCATGCAGGAAATATAATTTCAGATAATTGCTGTGCCTTCAGGAATTATACATTTGTTTTAGTGACTGGACTTGTTTTTGATAGTGTCGCACATGGTTTATTGCAGTGAAATAAGGATGGAGCCTGCAGACACGACGGGTTCGCCGAGAGGGGTCCACGAGGGCTCCCACACAATAACACCAGCCGAGTAGAGGGGGACACCTCCGCTCTAGATGAACGTGAACGGGGCAAAGCCTTTTCACTGCCGAACGCGCGTGGAATAAGCAAAGAAACGGCGAGCTTCTTTGATTACGAAGATTCTCACAGAGAAATTAAGGGAATAGGACATTTGTGTGGCCTCTTTAGATAACAACAGAACAAAGAAATGACTTCCCTTGCATTTGGAGTTGTCTGATTCAGTGAGCCTGAAATTCTCACTTTTGTTTTGTAATTTTGTCATTTAGCTAACTTTTAAGTGTACTAAAAGATTGTTTCTTGACGGATAGGATGCTATTTAAACAGGTATCGATTAAACTATTGTTTGAACATTAAAAAGTACTGTAGTACAAAACGTTCTTTTGTAAATACCATTAAAACTAGGATTACAAACAGTGGATGTCAAAATGAGTAAACAGCAAGGACAGGCCCATTCTAAACCTGAACACGCGTGCAAGGCTGAACAATTGACTGCTGTTTCTGCATTGGCCATACAACCACAAGGCATGCTTGAAAAGTGCGCTCTTGACCCAGATCTTAATAAAACAATAGGCGTTTTTAAATCAAGCAAGGAATGCAGGCTCCTAAATAAACTACTAATACACTAATTTCTCGTTGTTCAAACAGTGTTTGCTGCATGCAATCTGAACTGCTGTGGTTGAAGGTCGGCCTGGAGTAACCTTTCACCTTGCTATGTCAGTTCTGCAAAAGCCTGATTTGGGTCAGTTACCCAAAATTAATTGGGTACTCTTGTAAATATATAAATGCCAATCCAGAAACATTAATTCAGTCAAGAGATTTCATTTGTCTAATGTGGATTTGTAAAAAATGTAATTGCCTCAATTGAAGCACCTAGAGTCAAACATCTAAAATGTGTATGGCTTCGATTTCAAAATGTGTGCTATCGAAATGTGTGCTGTCAAAATAAACACGCAAAAATTCATATAACTGAATCAAGTTAAACAGTGCGCATTTGAGGGTTTGTTTTTAAATAAGCTTAGTGTTAACATGTTTCTATATAGTATGAGTAACTCATTTAATATGACTGTAATAGGCTGTAGTGTGGGCGTTTCATCAGCTAACAATAAATACATTTAAAATTACATTTAATAAGTAGCATTAATATATTTTTAAATGATAAGCAACCATTATTTTTGTAATAAATACTGCAATTGATACATGGGTTAAATGAGAGAGGAAAAAAAACGACGAAACAAATGATAGACTTCATCCAAATAAAGTCTACTTCAGACCTTTACGGTATGAATTTTGGAAATTAGCAATGTCAAATTTATTTACAATATGTGTTAATTTCTCACTTGAATAACCAAATATATATATGTTGCATTAGAAAAACTTTAGGAATGTAACATTTTGCAACAACCAACATAAAAGCATTTGACATCTTTATCCTCATATATTTCACTGCATTGCTCTGTTTATGTGACTTTTGAAATGTATTGATGGCTTGGAGCTAACATCGCTTTCCAAGGTATGTGCAAGCAACCAAAAACATTCAGTTAAGGTAAACTTTATTTTTCTTTTATGGGTCCACTATATTTTGACTGCTACGATCTAACTTCAGGGAGCGGTACCTCAAAGGTGGTTTCAATTTTTTTTTTTCAAATCAAAGACAACAGTCTAGACGTATATTTGAGATAATTCTAAACACGAGATTTAATAAAAAATGTATTACCTACTTGCAGTTTTATCTTATATATTGTTTTACCAGAGTCAAGTAACTCGGTAAACTTAGTCGCATTCACACCGCGTGGTTAAGCATGTGGGGGCCCTCGCCAATCCGCCTTCAACGCATGCGCAGATACGCACTTTAGCATAAACGGGATTTGTGTTGAGCCGAAAACGCTTCAAAAGCAAGGCAAGGGAAATATGGAGATTTTAAATCATGGAACATAAACTCAGAGTTTCATGTGAGATAGGGCTTCCTAAAACAAACGAGCGGCCGCGTTGCAGCCGGTCTTTGTGCGCTGCCGATGGTAGATGGTCTCCAGCGGGCTGCATCTGGCACAGGAAGACGACGACTCGGTGAGGACTATGAAGGAGATGATCGGAGGCTGCTGTGTTTGCTCTGATGAGAGAGGCTGGGCTGAAAATCCCCTGGTATACTGTGACGGACATGGCTGTAACGTCGCAGTCCACCAAGGTAAATACCAAAGAATGGATTTCTTTTCGATGGGGACGCGGTTATTGGGGTCGATGTTGTTAGCGATGTAGCTTAGCTTAACGCTAGCCTAGCCTCAAACAATCTACCTGTGTAGTTTCAGTATTAACGCAGTTGGTGTTCCTACTTGCTTTTGAAATATCTCTGTTTTTCAATCAGTTTATTGTCATGTCGCGGTGTTTTCTGGATGTGTTGACTGCCTTTTAAGAAGATGTTTACCAAAGGCCTATCGTTAGTGGTGTGCTACTAGCATGAGCGCTAGAACAGGATGGACGTCATGGCTGTGCATTTTCGTCTCCGTTTTTGACTCAACAACGTGTGTGACAGAACTAGGGAGACTGCGATGAGTGAGACACAACTAAGCTTTGGGGTCATTGCAGAGCTGTTGATTGCACGTGTTTATCTCTAGCGAGTGAAGCTGTCAATAAGTGCTCAAACGATGACCGTATATGTTATAACGTTGTTTATCCGTTCAATTACGTAATAAAATGATACATTTTTCCTTAAACGCAATCATGTCACATTATTAGGTTCACAAAGGGGTTCCAGGTATATGTTAAAACAAAATATAATAAGGGCAGCGTGTAAATTGTGCAATCTTTTAAGATTCGCTAATAACTTAATGTAGTATATGTAACAATTATTGCATACTCCTAATGCATATTTTATTATTACAATGGATGTTGCACTTTTATATGTGACTTTTAGAATGCAGTGTTGTTGAAAATATTTTAAACACAACTTAACTATTCATATTTTCAGAAAAGTAAAATTTAAATTTATAAATAATATTAAAACAGAGGTTTTTGAATAAGCTTGCTTTCACATCTTGATGTGCAGGGATGGTTTGTTGCGATTGACATTCTCCACACACTTATTGCTCTTGTCTAGGGCAGCATCTATAGATTATGTTGATAATCGATTAATCAAGCACTTTTGTCAATCGATTCATCGGATAAGCTATAACCATTTTTGATCAACTGACGTGAATACAAAAAAATTAATGGGTATAATTAAGTAGCAGAGACACCTGCTGGTATTAAAACGTCTATTTGTGTTTTTAACATTATTTTTTGTAGAACAAATTGCAACTGTTACGCTTAATTGTTACTTTAAAGAATAGCAACAAAATGCCTGAAGTCAATAGAAGTTACATCGCTAAATAATTTGCATAGCTTTATTATACTCATGAGATGTGTTCAAAAAATATGCATGTATTGCCAACAAATGCAGATCAAAATTCCATGAAAAGTTTTTTATTAAAAAGTAAATGTATTTATTGGGACAAATAAATAGAACAATCAATATGTGAAGTTTGGAGAATTTTTATGGGTCTGAGCAAACACACAAACTCTCTGAGTGACTCCTGTCAGCAACGCCATCCTTGCACACTGATGTCATGACTGGGATACACCTTTCCAATTAACATGTTTTTTTAAGAGTCAAATGTTGTCTGTAATTTACATTAGATATATTTAATGAAGTGACTTATTCGGACACTGGAAAGGAAAAAAGTCTGGTTCCTGATCTGTGTATGGGCTAATGCTGTTGACAGTACAAATATTTACTTAAACTGTGTCAACTTGAAAATGTGTTAAGCGCTCACTACAACATATGTAAAGCCACACAAAGCTGATTTATTTTAAATATTCTGTTAATCTTTAAAATTGATTTGGTTTCAATATTTAGTTTTTATTGTCCATTTGAACCTTCCCAATCAAGCAATTTAAAAAGAAAAAAGTACTCCTATAACACCACACAAAGAACTCACACTTTATTCAAAAGCATCAAGTTTAAAAGTAGCTCACCAATCCCAAAATCTGGTTTGATGGGGTATACAAGGCTGCTAGATATACACAATTTAAAAAAAAAGTCTAATACTTGTGTACTTTGTTGCTGTTGTTTTAGCCTGCTATGGAATTGTCCAAGTCCCGACTGGCCCTTGGTTCTGCAGGAAATGTGAATCACAAGAACGAGCTGCCAGGGTGGTGAGTTTGCTCATCCTTACACAAATTATATATTTGTTACCATTTTGAAGGATCCAGGTTTGTGTGCTGTTTTCAGTCGGTCTGATTTTAACAGCTTTACCAATTAGGTTGTTTGCCACGGAGAATAGTTGTACATTTTACCAAGTTATTCATTAAGTGCAAATGATTAATTCTGAATTATTTCATGAGTAGTAGCCACATTATTGGGTAGATTTCGCTTATATTATATACTTAGACTAGTTTATTACTGTAGTGTAGTCAAAATATTATAGTTTCCCAAAAATCTATGTTCAGTTACTTATTTGATACACATTCAGCATTTGATTTGGTCACATAGTTTCAGTTGTTTTTTTTTTTTGAGGAACAAAATGTGGAAAAACCCTGTCTGCATGTCTCATCATCTTTGATTGACTTGTTTTGAGACAATAGTTGGACTAATGCAAAGTTCAAAAATGTGTTTAATGCAAATATTTAAATGCTAAAAACAAATTATTGGGATACTCTACAATCATTTAGAAAGATCTCCAAAACTTTACCATGATGAGACTGAGTTTACATTCTAAGTCTTTCTAATGAATAATAAGCTAATTTATAGCATCTTTTATCTACTCCACCATTGTACAGGGATCTGGTAACTGGATACTGTTTGACAGTCAACTTACTTAAACAGCATTCAGTATCTTTGGTGGATTATCTGCCCGCAATGCTTGATTCACTTTTGTTACCAAAATTTCCACAGATACAATACAACGTCCTTATTGCGCAAACCACTGAAGCCACTGAATGATGGCTCTTGATTAGTTGGATTCATCAGTTGGTTGAATGGATGAACAATGTGTTTTGAAGGCACACACCTGTTCACAAGTTTCTTATCCTGAATGACTGCATAGACTTTTGAAATCTAGTAGTATGCTCAAAGCAATTTGCATTTATAATTGGTCAAAATTCAATGACAGTTTTTGACCACCTTTTTGGGGTCATACTTGGTCACAATTATGGCTACAACAATTTGAGTATTCAATTAAATTAGGGATGCATTTCTTCCACATTTCTTCACTTTCTTCTGAGTACTTGCTGTACTAAGTGCATAAACTAGTACTTACTACCAAATTTTCACTTTTATTACAAATTTGTCTGACAACATTTTATTTTCTTCACTCTTTTTCCATACATAAAACAGAAGCATTTTCTTTTCTCATTTCTAAAAACAATCTGACAATTGAAGGAAACACAATTAGAAACACAACTATTAAACCTAAAAAGAATGTGAAATATAACCATTCAGTCTATTCATCAAATCTAAGGGAGATGTTTTTGTTCATGAAATACAAAGTTTCTGCATTAGCAGTCTGTTTCGGAAGTTTATTGACCAACTTCTGCTGCATTCACCACACTCCTCTGTGCCGCAAGGCCCTCGTTATCAGCAGGACTCACAGTTCAGCATGAATAGAGCATTTGAGGATTTTTTTCATGTTTGAAGTATGTTCTCAGACATGCCTCTGCTGGTGTGCGAAACACAAAATTGACTCTGATCACAGGTACAACCCTCACCAATCCACTGCCTGAAAGCTCATGTTGCTGGTCCGAATAGCATTCGGGAAAGTCTACTTCACTGACAAGATCTTTAAAGCAGAGCCTTGGGTAGTCTTACGCTGCATCTTCGGTCAGGCTTGTGAATTAATGCCATTGGATGGTTAAACTGAGTTTCCCCAGTCGTGAAAATTTACTTTACTATATTACGTTAATGGTTTCATTAAAAGTCAATGGGAGCTCTTAAGTTGTACATTATGAAGTATTTCAGAGACATGTATCTACATCCATGTCTTTGCTCACCTAAAATTTGACTATCCTTTTCTCTAATTCACTCTACAATAATTGTAATGAAATGAATTTGCTTGATAAGATGATATAGAGAGGTCAATGATGTGTAAACTGAACTTCTGTGTTCAGGCGTATTTGAACTCTTACTCCTGATTGGTTGAGCTCGTTGAAGTCTGCCTATGGAGACACAGAACTGAGATGCTAGTCCAGATCTCCATGATTTCTCTAAATATACACCTATAAGTTTTTATATAAAGTCTAAACTAGGGTTGGGCGATGTTCATCGGCGCTGTCTATTGATAAACATCGCGATGGACGATGGAATAATTTCTGGGGTGGATACGGGGATTGTTCTATTGTATAGTTAATTATTTGAAGCCTTCCCAAATTTTCTTTGTTTTACCAATAACAAAAACATTACATAATAAATAAATAAATAAACATAAGATGTACACAAATTACCACATGTCGTGTTAATCACTTTGTCCTCAGAACTTTGGCATGAACTGACAGAGTGATCTGTGTAGTTATAATGGTGGCAATGATTTGATTAGGTGTAAAAGAAGTGTATTGACCTATCTGCCAATACTTTGGCTTTAGACCGAACGAAAGAGGACAGCCACCCTGCTCCGCGCGAGTCAGCTATCTGACCAAAGTTTACCAAAACAGCCAGTATTTGTCCATATCTATTGAACTTATTTACTGATTTTTGAAGATTCAGAACACAAAACATCAAGAGACGATTGGCAGATCTTTTTAAAGAAAAAAATATGTTTCCCAGCGATGGGTTGTGGCTGGAAGGGCATCCGCCGCGTAAAACATATGCCAGAGAGTTGGCGGTTCATTCCGCTGTGGCGACCCCGAAAGGGAAGAAAGCCGACATGAAGATGAATTAATGAATGAATAATTACTTTTGATTGTGTATTATTCATAAACCTTATACTATTAGTTTCATCATAAATGTTTCATCATAACTCTAAACTTAAAATAGGCAGATGTGGTCTGGTAGATAAGGAGGTCGACTTGTGATTAGAAGGTCGCCAGTCGATCAACAAAGGTTGAAGGTGGTGCGAGTGATGAAACACTTGCTCTTCATCTTCAACAACCACAGCCGTGGTGCCCTTGAGCAAGGCACCAGTTTGTGTCACCTGATGTGAACGTGCAGATCAGACTCTATTCACTTGAATGATGCACATCTAGCCACTGGCAGGTGCTGTAAATTCACAAATTATCTTTTGAAATATCTGTTTTTAGTAAACAATTCCAAAAGTATTTATCACACTCAATTAAAAAAGCTTTTAAGACAATGTTTGTTTTTGTAGAACTTGTTAGAATTTTTCTTATATTACATTCACTGATGTGGGCATGCTCTGAAATAGTTCTGAACGTTTAATGTGCATCAATTAGATCCAACATAAGGTTACTATTTGTCAACTATTTAGGGATCAGGGAGTATTTAGTCAGTGTCATGCAGTGTCTTTTAAAGTTTGTATTTTTTATGCTTGTTCTGGTATTCAGAGCTCATGAATAATGTTGATAATGAAGAATTTTTTTGCTGCTCTTCCACCAGACTATAGTAATGCCATTCTGGCCTAGAGCGACTTTCTGTGGTATTTGTGTTTCTACTGATTCCAGAATCAGTTCTGAGACAGCTTGTTTGAGATGTGCCACTCAAGATATAGCACTTTGCTACATAAACAGTCTAGATTTGCTTAGTAATCTTTACTAAGTACTCTTTACACTACTTAGATTTGTTAGTGTTCAACCCTGGACTCAACCGCTGACCCATCAGCGATCAACAGGATGTAATGTCGCAGTTTTCCTCCCAGTCAGACTCCAATAGCTTGCCTACTGTTATAGTCTACTGTTACAAAGCAGCTCTGTTACAAAGCCTTGGTTTTCATATTTAGTAAGATGTAGATTTGTCTGAAACATGGAAGTAGTTTAATTGTTAGTTGAATAAACAAGAATATTTTGACTTGGACAAATACCACTGTCTTCTACATATATTAACAGGTTGTTTTATCTGCCTTTTTTGCCATTTGTAGAGTAATTTGCAGTATTTAAATAATGATTTACAAACTTGTTTACACAGACAAATTTTAAGCAATCCGGAAGATTCTGAGGGGGTCATTTTAAATACAAAGTCACTTTAGTTTGGCATTTAAAAGAGAAGTTTTCCTGACTGCATGGAAAAGCAGTTTTGCTTAAAGATGATGCATTGTCAATTAAGGTTTTGTCCAAAGGTTTTTGTTTTGTCTCCCTATAAAGTTCCATCATGTGTTAACCACAGCTGGCATCATCAGAAAGTTTTTTTCATTAGAGCATTATTTAGCACCTAACTTTTTATATACATCTTAAACCTAACAAAGCCAACTTTCTGCTTTTGTCCTCGTTCCTCCACTTACTAAAAATGAGCCCATTTTTTTCCCCATTTGTGCCCTGCTCTGCCACTTGACTCCCAAAGATTAAAGGGTGGAGGGGGAGAAAGCCGAGCTGGCAGACCCCTGAAGAAGGAGGACAGTCCTGTAACAATGAGGAGGAGGACAGCAGACTGAGCAGAAGCTTAAAAACATTGAACATAGTGGTATGTGGCAAACAATGGCATGGTTCAAAGCACAATATCGTGCCCCAATTTCTAACCCTGTTCTTTTATTGTGTCAAATATGCATGAAATGCTGTCTTATAGGCCATGTGACTATGGCCATTCCTTCATGACACTTTCAAACATCTATATTGTGATTGTTGATGAAAAGTAGATGCTTAACTTTTTTCACAAAAATGGTTTTCTCCTAGCAGAGAGATTTTATTTCATCTTATAGTATATTCCATGACTATCTGTTCTGTAGTTTGAAGGAAGAAAGTGATGCAGCTCTGCTCTATTTGGGTTCCTGAAAGTCTTGGGAGTTGTGTCTGGCCCTCAGACAGTTGAATGGAGTATACATTCATGTAATTTCTCCTCTTTTCACAGAGATGCGAGCTGTGTCCTCACAAAGACGGAGCTCTGAAGCGAACAGATAATGGAGGTAAGATGTTGGAGTTCATGCTAATGACCCATCTTTAATCTTGCCCTGTTTGAAAATTGGTATACTTTAAGGGATACTCCACCCCAAAGATGAAAATGTTGTTATAACCACATTTTTTTAATTGTAATTAAAACAATTTGAGATATTTTGGGTATAATTCAGGAAGCATTTGACTTTCCAAGTGATTCACACCTCAAACAGATTTTCAAGCATTTAAAAACATTCAAAAACAATCAAATGTCTACATCTGCCATCATGGGTTAGATTTAATAACATAAGGGAAACACTGAATGGATGTGTGTGACTAATGGAGTATGTTTGGTGGTGGTCAGGAGCCGTATACTTGGATTGGCAGCCACGTCCTGTCAGACTGCCCCAGGGCTACTAAGGTCTAACAAGGTAGCTTATCATCACCAGAGTACGAATGTGGAGTGAATGAATGATCTGAAAATTGTAAAGAATCTGTGGGTTCTGAAAAGTGCTATATAAATTGAATGCATTATTATTATTACTTTCTTATTTTCAAAATAAAATGAAGAATAAATCTCTAGAATCAGTCACAAAATGCTTGCAGTTGCACATGGCATTGTTATGAAACTCTTTCTTGGTGTTTTATGGTGTACAAAGTCTATGGCATGAATTGTACTTGCTGACCCATTCTCTAAATTTGTAGATTTCCTCATTTATTAATTATGAAGAGGGAAAATAATTTGGTAAGACGTGGGGGTAACTGAATAAGTAGGAAATGGAACTCCCTGAGAAATCAGAATAAATGCCATCCAATAATTTAAACAATTAAATGTTATCGTTCATCTGGGGGAAAAAATCAGATGTGGAAACTAATCAGATCTACTGATACAACAAAGACCCAAAAATAGAGCGAAATGCATGTATCTGTATAAATGAACATGCTTACCTGTGTCTCTAATTATCAACAGTGTAAAGCCTGATTTATACTTCTGTGTCAACTCGACAAATTGCCCTCTGCGAAGTCTGCATGCTTACATAACCTTGCGCTGACCTCTCATTGAAGCTCGTTGTTTAACGCTGGATAATGAAGTAAATCTTTGATAGCATTAATAACCTTCCATTGTTATCTGTGCTGAGTTTTAGCTAGCTAGAAGTTAGCATTGTCATCACGCCATGTTGTGATATTGATCATTTTAGAGACAGTGCTTCTACAGCAGCAGTGGATGTATGTAAGAAGTTATATTTATGCAATTTATGATCAGGTAAATAAAACCTGTCTTTTGTTAACATTGTGTTGTTTTTTTTCTTGCTAGCAGTTGATGTTCTAGTATCTAGTCCAGTATTGATCTGACCATCCGCTCAGACAGAGTCCGCAACTAAAAATTATTTGTTGACAAATGAGTGCTCTCCATTCTTCCACAATGGACAATTAGGAGAGCTGACACAGAAGTATAAATATGGCTTAATACGCTAACAAGAAAGAAAACAAAGATAAGTGTTTAGTGGTCTCAAGAGGGGGTGAAATTGCAGTACAGATTTGTAAAAGTTTTATGGTAGATAGTGATTGGTGACATCTTATTTGATGTAACATTTCTGTATAATTTACATTTGGAGAACCTGCCTAGTAATACTGCAAGGATCACCCTTTAAATATTTAGCTTCTAATAAGTAAGTGAAACTAAAGCAGTGACATGAATTAAAGTTTGTCTCATTTGCATATTTATCTGGTATTGTTTGGTTTTTGCAGCCATTGCTGCTGAAATAGTTTGGTAAAGTTTCAATTCATTAAGCTTAATCGTCTCACCATAGGCCCAGCTTAAAATTGAACTTGATAGCTTATAAGTTTTTTCAACCACAAACATTTTGTTTTTTTAGTTTGTTTTAGGCTAGTTCAGCAAAAGGTTTAGGATGCCTGCAGGTTTTGTCTCTACAACCTTGTTTTTATTGGTGGGCGGACCCCGTGGGGTCATTTTAAGGCTGAGAGGGGACTCATCTTCTTCATGCTCTGGGTTCACAGCAAGGGCAGCTCAGAGACTGTACATATGGTATGAGACACAGCTGTGGAACCCCGGCCCATCTTTAGGGTGGTTAGCTGTTAAATGGCTGTGAGATAGACGTCAATAGGCCAGCTAGTGTTTTTGCTGTCTTGAACCATGCAATCTTGTAAAAAGTTAAGGCTTTCAAGATGGATATTCCTTATTATAGTGTTCTTTACCTGGAAGGTTGAAGATTTTTGAAGCATGGGCTTTCTGCATACTTATTTGAACCAGCAGAAGTTTCTCAAGTTAGATTTACGATTAGCCAAGAAAATTTCACACAGAGAAGTGAAACTTAAGAAGCGACCAGGCAATCACTTCAGGGGATATTTAACTGCTTTCAAACCAGTATTGGTTGTCCCACATGTTCCCAAATGCTGTTTTCGTTTTCTGTTTTGCTGGCATTTGAAGAGCTTTGTAATGAAAGGTAAACGCATGTTTTGAAAACCATTACATCCCACCCAACCCCCCCCCCCCTCAAGTGTGCCACTCTGTTTTGGAGGGGAGGGGTGGGGTTGTGCTTGTGTTATATTGCCTGGTTTTATTGGCTTCTGCTGGATTCTTGGAGTGACTTCAAAACAACAAACCCACCTTCCTGTCCTTTTAGGATCAGGTCAAAGACAGTTCATGGGTTCACATTTAAGTTTAGACTTGTTATTGTCTCCTTGTGGTGACATAAGCAGTGTTTGTTTGCTCTTTTATTAGGACATTGTCATTGGCATCTGGTGGAATAATTAATTAGAATCTCAAATGTTTTGCCATTTCAAGACATGTCATTCTGTGCATCATGTTCTACATTTCATGTCCAATAAAAGTAGTATGCTGTTATGATAATGTTTTTTTTAACAATTACTGTAGTTGGGAAATGGAGCCTTTTCCTCTGCCTCACACTTCTGTCTTTGTGGTCACACTCAACCCACATACTTTTATAAGCGTTTCTCACAGTGTAGAGAAAGCCAGATTGGCCCCATAAGCACGAGCATTAGAAAATAGCTGACTGTTTTTTAAATAAATAAGGTGGTCTGTGAAAACAAAGCCTTATGGTTTTTTTGGAAAATCTAAATGTTAAAAAACTGTGTTTTGGAGAAGTATAGCTGTTTTGTTTGACAATAGATTGGTATTAGATAGGGACGTAAACAAATAGAAATATAAAACACAAACAAACTAATTACACTGCCCTCAAAACATTAGACACAGATAATTTAAAATATTTGTATTAGTACCGTTGATCGATAAATAATTTTTACCAATTAATAGATTATTCGCAATGACAATTTGAAACTTGTCATTGCGATTGATCATAATTTAAACCATATCATTGCGATTAGTCTTATGATTAATCATGCTGAAATTGTTTTTAAATCCATAAATGTAAATAATTAATGAACATTGAAGATAAAGAAACTATTTAAATTCAATACATGGTTGTTTATTGAAATTTTAATTTACTTTGTAGCACAAGTTTTGTCATGTAAACAACATAGCTGCAATAAACTATCAATATCCCCCAAATTTACCTTTTGCTTCTCTTCTTTGGTAGCTGTAGTTTGTTTCTTTATTCGTTTGATATTAGTGCTGTTCTTCCTTTTAGATAGTCTGAGGTAAAATCTTGTTTAAATTTAACTATAGGCTGGATCATCCTCTGTTGACTCCCTAATTTTGCAAGTGGCACAAGGCTGGCAATACCACTGAGCAGGAGAAAATTTATTTTATTTACATTAAATTGTTTAACAGCATATATATCTCTTCAACTTTTTAATATTGTTTTACAATAATTTGAACTTCATTTTCTTTTTTGCAGCATACCTTGACAGTGGACACACACACACACACACACACACACAACAGACAAGAGATGGAGATATAAGTATTAGCCTACCTGCAAGGTTCTGTAGAATTGCCACTTGCTGTTCCGTTAGTTTATGAGTGTTGGATGGACAATGCTTTAGGTGCCCAACAATGTCACACCATTTAGCTAGCGCACTTTCTAAACCGCTTCTGTGAATGGAAATCTAACAGTTCCATCCAGTATGTGGACCATGCAGGACAGGTGTTCACATGGAAGTGTCGTGGCAGCAAACATATTACGAGCACCGTCAATGTGCTTTAACTTGTCCTCGAAATTTCCATTCTCTTGCGACTTCACATATGCCTCCACGTACTGTCGTTCCTCAGTTTAAGACAGAGTTAGACTGAATAAATGCATTTTCAACAAAGTGCGCTGTAATGCCTCAGTGGTTGTCATTTCTCACAGAAGCCCAGCGCTCCCCCTTGAGCACGATGTGTGTCGCTTGTTCACCCTCTGTGCCTTCTCATCGTCATACAAGCTACATTCGTCTTATTCATACTTTGTTTAAAGCACGTCAGCCACAACAGGAAACAGGAAAAACTGGAACTGCGGTGGTTGCGTTAATTAGCACACGCATTAATGCGTTAATTTTGACAGCACTTATTTTTATTGATTGATATTTTGAAAATCTAAATCTGTTATTGTGATTACTCTATCTGATGGTGTTGAGCAAAGCTGCTGACAAGCTCATTTAACAGGTAAGAGCCGATATGACTAGAGATCCCGGTGCATGTGTTTTGTAGTAGCTGGGTTGATTTTTAATTTCACAATATTATTTTGGTTAATTTGACTATTAATTTGAATTATTTTACAGGTGATCGGCTTAACATTTTTGGGGTGGAGTATCACTTAATGTCTAGTTATTGTTAAGATTACTATAGATGAACTGTTATTTTTAAGTTATTGTTGTTGGGTATTGGTGGCGAGAGGTTTGAAAAATTTTAAGTCATATGGTTGTAATTAGGGCTTAAACCATTCATCGAGTTATTCAAATAACTCGATTACAAAAAATGGTCGAGACAAAATCCACTACCTCGAAACCTCTATTAAAACCTTTTATGTCGTGTTCTGTCTGAATACTGTGCCATGTATCCTTGCGCGACGTTAATCACAAACAGTCGTTCTTCACAGTGACCATTCACGCAATGTCAGAGCATTGCGTACAGAGTCGATCAACTTGGATTGTTTTAGTGACTGTATTATTTAAGATTTACAGTTATATTCAGCAGTTTGTGTTCCCCTTGACTGAGAAACGTTAGCTTTTGGTTACAGCGAGAGCTCAGTATGGGAAGGGTATCACCAGATAACATTATAAGTAACATTAAATGCTCTGTCTGCAGCGCAAATATTAATAATATCTTTAATATGTTTAGATAATGCATAAAGATAAGGCATAATCCATGCCGAACGTTAAGACATCACAACATTTAAACGTCCTCACTACTTCAGCTGTAGTGTTCCACTATTTTATTGCTCTTTAAAGATGTTGATAATGACTTTATTATGAGAGTATTGGTAAAACCATAAAGTAAACAGGACAGAAAACCTACGTTTACAAAGTGGAAACTGCTGTTCAGAAATGAAAGTTAAAGGTCAAGACGCCTTGACTCTGATCTTTATTATGACAGGTAATTGGTAATCTACACATACTGTCCTGCTTGATTTTAAACAAATTTAGTTTTTTTTATTATATAATAATAATAATAATAATTTATTTCAGCACCTTCTACCATTGATTGTAAATGGAGAAGTGGTGCATAGACATGAAATGGCATGTTACATCACATATATTTTATATTGTATACATTTTCTCAGTTATTCGATTACATTTTCAGTAGAATACCTGATTACAAAATTAATCGGTAGCTACAGTCCTAATTGTAGCACTGTATTAATACATCTATCTATTGTTAAATCTAAGGTTGTGTGAAAATGGCTATATTAAGTGAGTTGTTAGATTTTCTGCAAACAACAAATTTCAGTTAGTTGGAATTTGTTGGGAAAAAACTGCAGAGCATGCATATATCCAGAATGCAGTTGGTATATTTCAAATGACCGCGTATTTCATAAATCTGATATTTCATAATGCAAGTGTTGATTATTCAATTGGACTCAGTGATTGTTCTTGACTAAAGGTCTGTTGCTTGGTTATGAAACAAAATTGTTGGCAAAGTCCCTTTTAAGCCAAGGGTAAACACTGGTGATAATAAATTATAATAAATATGTTTCTCATTTTGTTCTCCCCGTGATCGCGTGGGTTTTCTCCGGGTGCTACGGTTTCCCCACAAGTCCAAAGACATGCGGAATAAGTGAATTGAATAAGAACGATTTCCCATAGTGTTAAAGTGTGAATGTGTGTGAATGTTTCCCAGCGAAGGGTTGCGGCAGGGAAGGGCATCCGCTGCGTAAAACATATGCCAGTGAGTTGGCGGTTCATTCCGCTGTGGCGACCCCGAAAGGGAATAAAGCCGACATGAAGATGAATGAATGAATGAATATTTCTCATTTTTATTCTACAAAGAAAATAAAGTCTTATATTTTCATTTATTTTGACACTCTGTTGGTAGATGACTTAAGATGGGTTCAGAACCACAGCAGTTCAAAAACTTTTAGTTAAAATTTGGTGATACTTTTAAATTTAGTGTTTCTGACAGCTTATTACCATTTTATGCTGATTATAGACATTAAAAAAAATTTCCTTAAAAAAATTCTTAAAATGAGTTTTGTTGCAGAATCACAAAATCAACAGTTATTAATGTCCCAATGTTTGTGATTAATGTGAAACGTTTGAGGATTTTATTAAATTGTTTTATTAAAAATATGCAAAAAGATGTTTTCAATTTCTCAAAGTGTGTTTTGTAGTCGAAAAAGTGGGCTGAATTTGGCATCGTGTTTGAGTGAAGTTATTGACTGTTTATGTATTTTTTTTTCCCAACATACACATTAAAGGCAAGATCAGTATGAACTCATGACCGTTTGATAAGAGTTGTTTTGATTTAATAAAATGGGTTAAAGAACTATATATATATATATATATATATATATATATATATATATATATATATATATACACATACATACAAACCTTTCTCTTACACCCTTAAAGAATTGTACCAGCTAATGAGAAATAAGCCTCTAAATCCTGAGGATTTAATAACATATATAAATAAGGACTAAATAAAGGTATCAATTCAGTCTGCTCAGGGTTTGAAACATCTGCTCATCATATGTTGTGTTTTGCTTAGGTTGGGCTCATGTGGTTTGTGCCCTTTACATCCCAGAAGTGGAGTTCGCCAATGTATCCACTATGGAGCCTATTGTGCTTCAATCTGTCCCCAATGAACGTTATAATAAGGTAAGTTGACCAATCTCTTGATGGACACTTGCTGCTTGCCTGAATTTCAATCGAAAAGCAAAAGCTCTTAACGATAGCCTCATCAATCAGCTTAATAAAGTAAACAGTATGCATGGATGGACGGAGCTTAGATCCACGAGGTGAATATTTTCATTAGGGACCAAGTGCTACATTCATCAAACTTGAATAAACAGAGAGGGCTGCCAATAAATTTGCCCCAAGTTAAAATAAAACAGAGATATAATTATTTTGAGGATTTAGAACAAGTTTCCCAGTTGTGAAGTAGCAAGTAGACAGTGTAATTTAAATTAATATAAAATACTTCTACATTCCAGACTCTGAAAACAATGTTTAATAACATGTGCTGTTGTGCATTTCCTGATTTAAAACCTCATATTGCCAATCTATACTTGTGCAACAAGCCTTCAAACTTTTTGTTGTGAAGGCTTTGCTTGCCCTCATTTGTTGTCAAAATCATCAAAATTTCTGCTTTATGCAGTGTCTATGCACTGATCAATATTGGCCTGAAAAAAATGCTTACTACTAGCTAACCAAAATACAACACAGATGCTAACAAAGTTTAGCTTTTATTTGCATCATCATACATCATTCTACAACTCCATACATACATACATACATACATACATACATACATACATCTGTTGCTGCTGTAAGAGCACTATCTATCAATTTTACAATGTGACATTATGACGATGCTGTTTTCTAGCTAGCCAAAAAACAACTTAGATAACGAAGGAAAGTAATTTACTTAATCGTCAAAGTTTTGCTTTATTATCAAGGACTTAACATGGAGCACAAGCAGAGTGAATTTGTTGCTCTGCTCCAACTCAACCAATCACAAAGCTTAAGGTTATGCGCACGCTCACAGTTCATAGGGCAATTCGTAGGATTGACGCACTTTGACATAAAGTTTGATCCTGTATAGTTAATTGGTCCAGTTGATGCATAATCCTTAAAACTAAAATTATACTATTGATGTTAATGAGGTACAGCAGCACTGTCTCTAGTTTCCTGCTGTCCTGCTGAATTCTGGGTCTAATGTTTTTGCTGTAACCTCAGCATCTGAGAAAAATCTGGAGTTGGAAAAGCTCTCATAAAAGGACATAACCAGATGTGAAATAAAGATAATTAGGTAGTTGAACTAGTGTAAGGGTATAAAAAGGGTCTTTCCATTGTAAGTTAACAAGTGTCTCGCTTAATGTGTGTAAAATAAGTTGCAAGCGTCAAGGACAAGTGTTCATAACCTTAGAATGGAGAGTTTGTGACTGGGTTGGAGTCTGTTAAATGGTAAACCACAGTCTCTCCACAAAACATAGTTTTCATAGCTCTTGCATTGAAATCTCTGATCGTTAAGTAAAAGTGCATCCATCTCAAAATCACCATCACCAGACACTCATTTGATGCTGATTCCACCAATCTGAAACACTAAAATGTCCTCTGGTTAAAGGAAGATTTTTTCCTCAATTCCTCCTTTGGTTTACTGGGAAAACCTTTCTTCAAGCTGAGATATAAATCTTAGACCCAACAGTACTTATTGCTGCATTTTGGAGACAAACGTCATCATCTTGTATGAAACATCGGTCATTTAAATGTTATTTGCAGAAGGATGGGAAAAGATACAGCTCATAAAACCGCTTTCTGATTGAAATATTCAGAGTTTTAGCTACTACATCACATTCTTGAAAATCATTTTCAAAAAGGAAGGACGAGGATGCGCTCATCAATGGCCACAAATCAATTTTAATTTGTGTGTTTTGCAATTCTTCAAGATCTTCCTAGCTGCATAAGTCGATCTCCCATCCTAGCTAGAGTGAACTATGGCAATACTCTTCTAGCAAGACTATGCAATCTAATGCATTCAAACCAGAAAAGAATATCCAGAACTTGTCTGGTCTTTAAAGTTGCAAACACACCAAAATGACTCAGTTGTCAGGCATTGGGTGGGCGTCGGTGAGGCACATTGGTTTGTTCACAGGTTGACTTTCATTGACCTTGCATAGGCAGATGTTTTATTGTGGTGTTCAGTTAAAGAGAGTACACTGATTGGCTGTTCAGACATTGAATCAGAGCCAATGGTGGACCTAAAGGTTTAGTGATGCAACAAGTAAATGAATCAAGAGTGAACTGGCGCACTACTCGAACAGTCAAATGCATGCTAAACATGAGGTCATCAAACCGCTAAACAAAGTTATTTACTTCCTGTTGTCCCTATTCTTAGACCACAGAAGACTCTTGGTTGTTTTACGGTCGACGATGGTGACAGAGCCATTTAAAGATTGTCAGAAATCTTTACAGAAGTGAATCTCTCTGTGGTGAGAGATTGAGTAAATGGTCCAGAAATAGTTTGTTTACACCAGCAGTACACCTCTGAGTTCTGTTCTTGGAATGAAAATACAGACTATTGCCATCTGCAGGTACGCAAAGGTGTATCTCCTCACCCATAATGCACCTTCTAGTTTGTAGTCTGGTGGGGGCAGGGAAAAAGGTTCGGAACCACTGGTCTGGATCATCAGTTCGCTGTGCTTGAATTTTGTTTGGGTATTTTTTTTGCCCAGAGACATACGTTTCCACTACTTTTTTGGAAAACCATCTTGAAATTTAGCTGCAGTGATGCTTCTGCTGGGATGTTAATTTTACTCTATGCACAGTGGCGACCATTACATAGATTCTCAAAAGGACTGGTGAGAAAGAGGTACGGTTAAACGCACAATTAACATATGTGGGTGGAGATTTTACAACCTGAAAACAAATCCGAATTTAGATTTTGCCATTTTACTTTTACGAATTTAACGAAAACAATTTGATGAATTTTAACAGTTATAACAGGAGTTTGTTCACACAGTTAACAAATTTCAGCCTAAACACCTTCCAAAAGTTAACTTTTAATAATAGGGGGCCTTTATGCTATGCTGGTAAATAAAGTTCTTACTGGTTGTGTCTCACCCGATCTGCTACTTGATTTCCTGGAGCTGGAATGCCCCACCCTCGAAAATGGCTCCAGTATGATTTGTTTTAACGCTACCCCCTAATGTAACGTCAAGGACAGATGACGCAAAGTTTGCCATTTACTTCATAAATTAAGTTGTTTAACATAATGCTTATTTTATTATTCATTAATTATAAGTTTCGTCCTTATAATCGTCGTCCTGTTATAAACTGCACTAAGTGCCCTTATGGTTTTAAAAAGGAGCAGAAACACTGATGTTTTTTTTTTTTTCTGTAAGAGTTGCATTTAATTAAATAACCTTTTTTATAGGGCTGTAGCTATCGAATATTTTAGTAATCGGTATTCTACTGAAAATGTAAACGGTTTACTGAGTAAGCGGATAAAACGTGATGTCACCAGTCACCTCTGTTGCCTGCCACACCACACATTCAATGGTGGAATGCCCTGAAACTTTTGATTGTTACATCAAAAGCCCTTTAAATCAATTTCAACTCATGTGGAACATTATTTGTAGGTTACCAATAACGTGTCAAACTAAAGATTAGAGTCTAGGTGTCCTAAAAATATGTTTATAAAGTGGATTATGCTGTTTTGGAATACAAGTTAGAGGAAAAACCCAGTGTGAAACAACGGTGTCTTTACGTTTTATCTTTCTTATCATAACAGCAGTTTCATAGTTTTCATAGCCAACATCCACACAATTACGGTGTTATTAATAACTTTAAAGAGCAATCAAAGAGGGGAAAAATACAGTTTCCAGTCAGTCTACATTTTGCTTTCACTAAGCTGACGAAGTGCTGCAGATGGTTAATGTTGTGTTTTCTTAAAGTTTGCTGTATATTACACGGTTTTCTTTATTGTGAAACTATAGAAGAAAAGGAGACTATAACATGCGGTCCACACTCTGCGTTTCCTAAATGACGCAGCAGTCATCAACTCTCTTCAGGTTGAAAGTTCATTTCTCCATTTCAGTCCAGCGGAGCTTAACAAGTGACAGTTGGTGTAAAAAATATTTGTATAACTTAAATAATATGGTTGCTAAAAGAGTCCAAGTTGAGCAAATTCATGAATGATTACTATACTGTGATTTATTGCTTGCATTGAGTGAACCGTTGTGACTAAAATGCAAGAATATAGTAAACAGACCGACCTGGGTTACCCTGGCTAAAAATGGTTCAATGGCATGAGGTGGGGCCGTCCAATTTTTTTTTCTTTACTACCATTGATCCTAACTGAGAACCAATAAAATGTTACAATACAACTATTGACACATTTGTCAATTATTTTTTTCATTGTACTTATTAGTTACTAGTAAAATTGCGAGTGCTTGTGCATTAAACATGTTATGTTGTGAAGAAATGCATTACATATATTGTCTTTCTGCTTTATATTTATGAGGAGTCATTTGTTCTTTGTTAGACATGCTACATCTGTGAAGAGCAAGGCCGTGAGAGCAAAGCTGCCTCTGGAGCCTGTATGACTTGCAACAAACATGGCTGCCGACAGGCCTTTCATGTCACATGGTAAGTTAGTTGACTAACCCTAATGCTTGGTTTTAAGGACTCTTTTTGAATCATTAAATATGATCTCTTTTATTAAAGCTTTTTATTGAAAGGCCATTTTAAATATGTGATGTTTCAAATGTGTAACATGCTTTTTCTTTTGTTGTTGAATGAATTTAGTGCTCAGTTAGCGGGGCTGTTGTGTGAAGAACAGGGATCTGATGCTGATAACGTGAAATACTGTGGATACTGCAAGTACCATTACAGCAAACTGGTAAGGCTAGACTTTTTCTGTACGTTAACTACACCTGGAAAGTTGCAAGCTTTTGATAACTAAATAGGATTTTTTTTATTAGACAGTTGAGAAAAATAGACAAAACTAAATTCCATCAATGTATAGTGCTTTAACAGACTAAAACACTTGATGGAACGTTTTTTTTAAAATATTTTTTTTGTTGTTGAAGTATTCATCTATTAATATGTATTAATAATATCTATTAAAATGACTATCTATTAATATTCTGGTGATTGCTTTGAATGTGCTTTTGTGTTGATAAAGATTTTGCATCAGTCATGTGAGGTTCTTTTCCCTGTACCACATGTTTTAGGTTAGTTTTTATAATGGGCCACTCAGCTCTGTTCTGAATGGTCTCATAATCCAAGCTTTTTGGGAGAATGTATGTTCTGTGATTTAAAAGTATGGATATTGATCATGTTTTATTCATGCCATGTCAAGTTTTTACATCTTTACATTTTTACATGAAAAGCTTGATTTATGAACTCCATTGTGCATTTTGTGCATTGCTCAGTGACAGCCAAAGCTTATAGCAGAGGGGATTTTTTTTTTTTTGCAATCGTGTGATGTAGTAAGATTTCTTGTTAAATCGTAGTGATAGCTAGACGTGTCTAGAGCGTCATTTGTTGTTTAAACACTTAGTGTCATCTTAAAGCGAAAGAAGAGTACCACATGAAAGAGCATGTAAACTGTATTGAGAAGGCCTCTGCACATTGTCAAAACAAGAAAATTCGTTGTTAAACTAATTTAGCTTGTAGGCTTGGCATAAATAGAATCTTGCTGTGGAATTAATTGTTTCAGAGATTATTTCAGTGATATTACTATACCTAATATACTAATATAACTATTGCAAAATGTTCTGAAAGACCAAATTCAATCACAGGATATGTATTTTTAAAATTCATAACACCGTTTTATTTAAAAAAAATTTTTTTTTACCAACAATCATGTAATCAATAATAAGAAAGTAAACAAACTTCTGTTTTGTCATGTTTGTTTTACTTTTCAGTTTTATGTTTGTGTTCAATCCTTTTCCTCTAGATAGGTTGCAACTAACAGAGTTAACGGATGGTAAAGTGAAATCCATGATGCTAACTACATTTAACTACAAGTACATTTGCTAGAATTACCATTTTTATTTAAGTGTTTTACTACTGTACTTGCTAAAATATAATTATTTCTTGTTACATTCCTGGAATGAGTTAATCAACGATCTATGCATGTATACTTTATTGCTACAGTAATTTCATTCGGTTGGTATTGAGTCTTTAGTGACATTACATCGAAGCCATTTTGCATACAAATCAAGTTGTGTGTTTTTTTTTTATTGAACTTCTTAATTGATCAACATGTATTTACATAGCTTCTTTTCATGAACGCTTCAAAGTAGCTTCACAAACGAAAAGCTTGAAGTAGCATAAATTATTTTCATCTAGAGCAGAACGACATTTGAAAATAATTAAATTGAAATTATTTTTAACAAATTTTGCAATAGCGATTTACATTGCGATTACTAATTTCTAAAGATTTTGTTCTATATTTTTTTCTACAATAACGTGCAAAATATGTTTTGCCTTAATAGAACAATGTTTAAATGAACGAAAAATAAATACAATGAGGTACTGTTATGCATACTTTATATAAATAAATTTAACAATTATGAGGGAGTCCTAACGTGATGGTTTTGTTGAACTTCTAGCCTTGTACCCATAGAAAAGCAGATTTAAACATTAATTTACACTCATTTGTTACTGAATTATTTTAGAGAATGATTAAAACAAATCTAATATGTAACATATTGACTAACATATTTAGTCATTAAAAGTTGTCATAGCAAACATGTAAATCTGGATTTTTTATTACTGATTAATGTTGTCACATAGCCTTCTGCTTAAAAAATGATTTCTGTCTGTTAACCTCTACCATGAATGTAATTCCAGTTTCTACTATTTTAAAATAACGTTTATTAATATTGCAATTTAATTCCATGTGTTATTCATTGTTCAGCCCTAATTTCAACACATAGTTAATAGGGGGACTCTAACTAATTTCAACTCATTGGGGGACACTAACATTTCAGAATATAAATAATCAAGGAGCTACAGTGTTCCTATTGAAATCTAAAATATGATTTGTCGTTTTTTTTAGTCTTGTTATGGGGCCTTTATTGGATAAAGGTGTTATCTAAGACTAATTTGTAGAAAAGGAGAAAAGAGCACCCAGAATAAAAAAAAGCTCAATTTAAAGAAAACAATAATCTCTCAGCAAGATGTCCCTTGCTATGTGGATGCTAGGCTGAGCTGGTCTGGTGCTAGTCAAATAGCCGTCCAGACAAGAATTTAGAAGATCCATTTGATGAACAGATCAAAATACAACACCTGAAAACACACTAGCAAGATGAAATTTACTTTAGTAAAAACAGTGTTTTACAACAATGGAGATGTTTTTTTTTATCCATAAAGGTATCTGTTAGCCACCATGAAGTGTTTTGACCAATTATTTGTATGCCAAATTATAGAGATGTGTTTTAATATAGTGAGCATGACCCTACAGGGATTTAACATTAAATTACTGATTCTTTTTTTAATGAACACTTATTTTGGACTTAAGAAATATTTTTGTTTAAATCATCTGTAATTATAGTAGTTCACTAAAATGTACATTTTGTAAAGTATTGTCTTTTTTGTATTTTAAACGAGTAACACCCTTGTAAAAATAAAACCTATGCATTTCTTCATAGTTTACAAAACGTACAAGAAACCTCAAATTTAATAATAAACCCTACCATATAATATTTTATTATGCTACATTTACTGTAACTATTTCTTTTGTGTTTTAGAAATCACATTGATGTGCATGACTTATTTGTGTCTGTTATTTTGAAAGTTTTTAACGCAATTTTGCTGGTCAGAAAAGTATAATTTTCAACAACATATCTGAAGAAAATATCTGACTTTGGAACATTTTGAGGTGTGTTATTGGATTACTTACTATCCCACCCTTTAAGCTGGCTTCATTCGACTGAAAACGTGCTTCTGATTCTTCTCATTAAAATACAAGGAAAAGCTTAGTTTTTAAATGTTCCCATGTAAATGTGGACAGGGTTTCAGCATGGAACGTCTTGCTCTCCTGTTCCAATTACAGCTGCTGAAAGCTGAGCTGTAGCATAACCCCCTGCCACCCCCACCTCAATCTCACTCAAACCCTTTAACCCCTTAATCTCATTGACAATCAACAGTACCTCACTGGACCTTTGTCTGTGGCTCTCCTTTGCTTTCCTTCCCATCATCCCCCCTCTTTCCTGCATTTCTCCCTCTGCTCTGTCGTTAATTCCACGCTCAGGAACAGAGGGCTAAGGTTTCAGAGATATTCAGCGACTGCCCAGTGGCAGCTCTTGGTGACAGCAAAACGGCCTGTGGTTTTCCGTACAGCACCGTTATGTGCTAAGTGTGTGTGTGTATGGGGCAAGGGGTTTTATTCACTCCATCCCTAGAGCTACTCTGAGCTTTAGAGCCTCAGCCCCCTACTGCTTCTCAGATATGTGTTGGGTGTGTGCGTGCGCGTGCGTCCCTTCTCAACAAAGGCTTCTCAGATAGCAGTAGTCCTCTCCAGGCCTTGGAGTGAGGGACTGGAGGCAGGGACAGTGGGTAGTGATGCTCTCAAAGGAAACATATTCATTTAGAACGGTTGATGAACGGGCAGTTATTTATGTGAAATGTAATTTAGTTCCGACTGCTGTGTGCATATTGAAGCAGGTGGAGGAAAACCTGGTTACTCATTTTTGGCTGGTTTTCTTGTTATTAATATTTTTTATAACTGGAGATTTTGGTTCCATATAAATGTCGATCATTTTTACATTTGCCAAATGTATTTTCTAGCTGTAGTTGTAAAACCATTTTTACATTCATAAGATTTTCTAGAAATAATTCTGTTTTGATCAAATATTTTTTAGTTTTTGAACAAGAAGCAGCTACTGATTTCAAAATGAAAGTCACATTTTCAACATGTAAATATTCTGTCCAGGGATGCCATAAATCGATATGTTTTCCTTAAGAAAAAAAAATTTTTTAATTGGTGAGTTGACTTGTCGAAACCTGCCGGGCATAGGTAAAACCATAAAACATCTGATCTCACAAGGTGCAACTGCTTCAAAGCATCAATTCACAGTGTATTTCGGGTTTCATTTTCCAGTTTTTACAGAAGTCCTGTAACTACTTTGAATGTTTTTCCAACTCTTTGTGTACTGCCGGTTGGTAAAGATAAAGCCTTGTTTACATGCACACGGTTCACACATCATCAGAAGCAATACAAAATTATGGATGGTAAGGCTTATTACAAATACATATGGAATTAATTCAGATGTTACTTCACTACTTCAGAATACAGTGTGATTGTTTGTGCTCATCCATTAAAAGCTTCTGTTCTATTGTAGCTTAGATCATGGAGTTTCAACAGGATGTTCCATGTCTACTTGTTATCATTTTAACAGCAGTAGCATACTTGGATTCAATAGTCCAATCACTACTACTAACCTAACCTGGCTACTAACCTCTTTTTTACCTGAGATTGCTGTTGAATGTTTTGATTTTTTTTGGCATGTAATTCTGAAGTGTTTTACATCTTGACAGGGATGTTTCTAAAACTAGTCAGACCAAAACAAAGGTTTAACTGCTAGAAAAAAATGGTTGATCTGAGCCGTTGATGTTCAATGGCATATAGATTTAGCAATGTCTGCTTGTACAATATTTTAGGTTTGTGTCTGAATGACTCCACACAGCTAGGTTTTTGCTAATTTTGCTAATTGTAACTGAACAAATGTGTTCAAATCAGCTTTGAAATTAAAGACGACATTTAAGAAAAAAACTTTCTATTGTTTTCTACATGAGTACGTTTTGTATTAAGGTGGTTGATGAATTTGTAACTGCTTACGTTACTGAAAGGCATCGCTCGGTACTCCTAATTCCTGTTCTAGTCTCATCACACTTTCTTTACGATGTAAATTTGAACAAAGACTGGGACAAAAATACTAACCCCTAGCACTCCTTGACCTTGGAAGGCGTTCAAGAAACAGTATACACACTTTGGTCATCTTTGTGGGCTTTGTCAGACAAGAAGGTGACCTCTGAATGTCCATATTTTCCTCTTACATAATTTGCCCTATGATGCTTCTTCTCATTGTAGTCATCATCAAAAGTACCAACATTCATTGGGATTCTGTGAGATTTCACCTTGTGAAATAACCAAAGTGATATGGCACCCTTCCGTCATTCGACAAAATGTGTGAACATTTGTTGCTCATTGTTTTTTACTGGAAATTCATCCAGGTGTGTAGGGCCAGTTGGAGTGACTGAGAAGTGGGATTTCTGCTCTGTGGTTACATTCATCTCTGTATGTGTATGAATTAGGAGATTTGAGGCTCCAAATCATGTCTCTCGAGTGCCGCTTCTCTGCAGGGTTTTCAACTTGTTGATGAGACATACTTCACAACCATACTGCTCAAACCTGGCAGGATATGTCATTCTTTTTGCTCAATCTTCAATTTTAAGATGATTTAAAAGGAAGAACTGAGAGGAGAGCGCTATCATTATCTACTAGTGATCGTTAAATCAGTTGCCTTCAGTGTAGTTAAGCTATTCGCTTCTTCTGAACTAAAATGCGAGGTCCACTCAGGGAAGATTCTGCATGTTCAAAATAATGATTAAAAAGCTTTGAATTGTATTGGCAAAAAAACATGAGAAGAGTGCCTAGGTGTGTTGAGGTTTTAAAGTCTGTTTCATCCAAGTTATATTTCGAACTATAAATTAACTTTGTCTCAGAAAGGAAGATTTAATTTGTGGCTACAATAGAAATAAATTAGAAGTAGGCTAAAGGAAAACTACAGAGATTTGAAATGGTAACTCGAAGTTCCTCTTTCATCTTTTAGAGAAGGAGCAAAGGCCGTGGTAGTAGGGCTCAAAGCTTAAGTGATTCTTCTACTCACTCTATGGATAAGCACCATGACAAGGAAAAGAAGGTAAGGTGGCCTCTAGATCTACCTCATTTCCTGCCATGTGTGATTGACGCCCCCCTCCACATGACTTCAGACTATGAGGTGAAAGCATGAATTCTCTGAACATTCTGGCTGTGTTAAAATTAATGTAGCCAGTGTTACCCCTTCCAACGGCTTTCAAACCCCTCGAAGCTTTTACCGCCACACGAGGGTAAAAGAGGGCCTTTTATTAGTCAAAGTGATTCATATTTTGGTGCTGCCGCAAATGATCAACTAGGAGGGCTGTATTCATAGAGAAGCATCAGTCAAAGCCATTAGTTCCACGGAGTATGTTTTATCAGTATTGATAGGTAGTGTAGCCATTTGTTCCTCTAATTTTCTATCTGCTGCTATATTGAAAAGAACATGTAGCATAATTAGCCCTTCCTGTCTAATTAAGGGAAGCCCCTGTAACATGGCCCTTCATCAATAAATGTGCAAACAGCACGTGCTACTTTTGTTACTTTTGTGCCTCCATCTGTACATCTCTTGTCCTGTTCTAATAACAGAGTTTCTGAAATACTAATCCAGCAGACCTCATAGTGTGAAATGAGTGGAGGAGCTCATCACATCTATCCATCACCATTGATAATGTTCTGCTGTTTTAGCAGCTTCGCTTTATTTGCTCAGCTTTCGTTCAACCTGATACATTTGCACATTAGTTTCTTTTGTCTATTGTTTTCTTCATCATAATGGTTTTACATTTGAGATGTTTTTCGTATGTCTGTTTGTTAGAGTGGTCATGAAAGGTGTGTATGTTGTCTTGGATCGGAGGCTGGGATTGACTTTCTTTACAGCTTTTAAGGATATGATCTTTTTCCTGTTGTGTATTTCTGTTTCTAATAGGGGTTGTTTTAATTTACTACACAAATATTTATTTATTGGTTATTTTGAGAAATTGTTGAAATTGACAACTGACAAGGAAAAAAAATAATGATGAAGAATTGCCTCCTTAGCCAAACCTTCTGGTTTCCTATTTACAGATCTTTATGATTAAGTTTTTTTTGTCTGTCCAGAGATGTTTTTTTTTTCTCGATGTTGCTTTTTAATCACACATGCCACTATTATGTCTCCACAGTCTTGCAATACATTACATTGACGAGTAATATTCGATTCCTTTATCATGTAAGATTTTTTTTGCATAATATTTGAAAAATTGGGTTAATAGCAGGAAATATTTGGTTAATGTGACCCAACTGAAACATGTGAGGTTGGGGTCAACAGATGTTTCAACAATGTTTTTTTTTTTCTCTAGATATTACAGAATCTTGGTAGCCTATGGCAGATTTTTACTCCTATACACATGGCAATATGTAACTGGAGTAACTGTGTAATAAATCGATTCATTTGGTACATATTTATATATATATATATATATATATATATATATATATATATATATATATATATATATATATATATATATATATTAGTGCTGTCAAAATGAAGGTGTTAGCGAATGACATTTATTTGAAATGTATAACGCATTAAAAATATGAACGAAATTAACACGGTTGCAGTTTTTTCTGTTGTGGCCGACGTGTGTCAAACGAAGTATGAATAAGACGGATGCACTTTGTGTGAGGATGAGAAGGCAAGGAGGACGAACATGTTACAGGATGTGAAATACATCAAGCTCACAGAAACTGCTGGGCTTCTGTGAGCAATGACAACTACTTAGCGGAGGCTTTGTTGGATCCTTTTCTCGATGTGGCGAGAGAATGGAAAATAGAGGAGAAATTAAAGCACACTTATGGAGGGTCATAATATATTTACTGCCACGAGACTAACTTTACTGTGTGCACGGCCCACATACTGCACCAAACTGTCAGGTTTCCATTCACGGCAGCAGCTTTGAAAGTGTGCTAGCTAAATGTCGCGAGATTGTTGGGCACCTAAAGCATTGTCCAACTTTCACTAACTAATCGAACAGCAAGTTGCATATGAACAGAACCTTGGAGGTAGGTTAATACTATTTTCTCCATCTTTTGTATGTTTTTACTATCACTGTGTGTGGGGGGGGTCATGTGGGTGTGCGTGTGTGCACTGTCAACCCATTCTGCATAAATTAAAAACAAGTTCAGATTAGTGTAAAACGATATTAAAAAGTTGAATAAGTAATACAAATGCTGTTGAACAATGTAATTTAAATAAAATAAATGTTCTCCTGCTCAGTGGTATTGCCAGACTTGTGCCACTTGCAAAATTATGGATTCAACAGAGGATGATCCAGCCTAAAGTTAAATTTAAACATGATTTTATCTATCTAAAAGGAAGTACAGCACTAATATCAAATGAATGAAGATCGCTACTGCAATAGATCCAAAGTTTTAAGACCTAAAGTGTCTTCCCAAAGGTGACAAAGGAATGAGGCTTCACTAAGCAAGCTGTTAATGGCAGAATCCTAGAAAACAAGAGTCTAAAGAGACCACAAACTTTCAGCCACCAAAAAAGAAAAGCAAAAAGTTAATTTGGAGGATATTGAGGGTTTATTGCATGTTGTTTACATGACGACATTTTTCTACAAAAACAATAATCTTAAATCTTATTTTGAATTGAAATTGTTTTGTCTTCAGTTTACATAAATTATTTAAATTTTACTGATAAAAAAGTTTTGTAATTGTGATTAATTGCTTTTAATCACGATTAATTAAAAATTGTGAGATTAAGTAATATTTTTAAAAATTGATCGACAATGTGTTTGGGTGTGGGTGTGCATGCGCGCACGCATGTGTATGCGCGCGTATAGATGAATGTGTATGAAAAGGTGTACACAAATGAATTTAAATAAAATCTCTGGGGGACTTTTAGAAGAATAGAAAGCTTACACTGGTCTTTTGAGGCGAGGAATCATTGTAAACTATCACTGTAGCATAAGACGAATCAATTGTGCCCATTTACAGCACTGTATATTGGTGCTGTAATTGTCTAAATGCAGAAACGATAGCAATGGATACTAAATGATATAGATAAGCTGTGAACTGGTTATTTCTTGTGTGAAATGCTGTGATTCATTGTGTTTTTTGGGTCCTAAATGAGTGTGCATAGGAAACAAATTTTCACATCAAGATGGCCGATACAATTTTCAACAAGTGTGACTTGTGTAACAAGTGTAATTGATCGGCTCCTTGGAAGTATAACGTTCAACAAAGGTTTATTACGCGCTTCGATATTCATTATACTTAATTAAATTTAAAAACTTATACAAATTAAAAACTTGGAAATGTATAGAAATATAATGGAAGGAATAGGAATGTTAATAATGAAAACCTGACACAAATGTCAGAGAACCTTTCAAATCTTATTTCTGTAACTATCTCAATAAACAAAAAGGCCAAGACTATTTTAATCTTTTTTTATTTAACCTGTTTTGTTTAACATGAGGTGCTACTGATTGACTGCATACATTTTTTTTACTTGGTTAAGCCATTCAATTGCATCAGTAAAAAATGTATGAATTTTGTTTGATGTGAACTTGCGGTGAGCGTATGTTTATAGCCATTTGTTTTTGTGAAACATTTTTGTGTTTGATTTCATTTGAGTTTTGGGAAGTATGGTTTACAGGAGACAGATGTCTATGAATCTGTGTTGTTTTTGACACTAGTCAAGTGTCAAGTTGTTTCATTTAGCTTTTTGGCTGCTGCTTGGTTATTGTTTACTAGTGCTTTTGTTTGGGTTGGTTGCTACAGTTATTTCAGACAATTGTTACAGCAGTGAAATGTCTGTTTTCCTGAAAGAAGACCAATAAAAGAAAGACCTTTTATTTGAGACATTACAATGTAAGTCTAAATGTAAACACATGCTCACTATAATCAGCTTAGCTGCGACGACTTAAATAGGTCAGAATTATGTTTTTTTTTATTCACAAAGATATTATTTATTTGAATTGCGTTCATTATTTTAGCGTTGGAAGGCCACACAAAATTGAAATGGCTGGCACTATAAGCTGCTCAAATGCCTCTGGCCAGTGTGATTTAATTTGGTGAAAGATCAAATTTGACATGAATTTAAAGCTCCTGCTTGTGATATTTTTTGCGTAGTCCTCCTTTTCTGCATTGACAGGGTTTCCACACACAATGTGTCAGGTTGAAGCTGTCTCCATGATGATCGTTTTGAGAACGACTCTGTGCTTACCCGTACTGTTGTTACCACGCTGATTTGCATTCGCACAGGGGCCCATCCCCCTTACTCCACATTCTCGGGTCAAAGGTTGAGGGGCTCAGATGTATACCTAGCTAATTCCAAACCCCAGGGCCAAACAACAATAGGGGCTAAAAGCTTCTCAATTTGCAACTAGTTCAAATGTGCACTGAGAACCCGTCAAGAGCAGCATCTGGGAGTTAAATGATTTTCAATCTCTCTTCCTCGTCAAGCCTCACAGATTTCAGATTTTGATCTGTTCAGGATTCTAGCTTTGTTTTCTGGATGATTAGTTTTTCTTTGTGTTGTGTTTTAAGATTCGCTTCTTTTATTGATTTTGTAGGTGAATTGAATTTCTTAGTCTGATCGCTCAGGAGTATGTCTTTTGTTTGGCTTCTGAGAGATTTGCTTCATTTCACTAATCTGAAGGCATTGATAAATGATGATGAACGTCTTTGTTTTGTTCTTCTATGTTGTACCGACACTTGCCTGCACTGTATAATTAAGATCACGAGTGCAAACCCTTTTAAGAAATTATGCCAGTGTTTTGTCATTACACAAAACTTTTTTAATATTGTACAAAATAAAATAAAAATGGTATTAATTGTAATAAAACATTTATTCATATAATTTTTTTATTATTAGTTAATAAAACTTGAGGGTTGAGCATAAAATGTGAGCTACCTTATTGTTATTATTATTAAAAAAACTTAAATTAGTTGGTATTAACATATTATTACTTACTATTAATAATGACTATTTAGCAACCATGGTCATGCGGTATGCATATCACAGTTTGAGAACAACTGGTATAGAGGGAATGCTATTGTTTTTGAATGCATGGCAGATAAGCATGGTGTTCATGAGTAGATAATTTTTCCATCAAATCAGATCACAGCCAAACAGATCTTTTTGTCTGCTCACAATTTTTTTTCCTGTTTGTAAAAAATGCATTGACATTTCCAACTTATTTTTAAATGCATAATAATCTTGTTGCAGGAATTCATTAAATCCCTCCCCAAGTAAAGCACATCAAAATCCTAATGTGTAATATATGTAATGGGATGGGTTTGTTTTTAAAAGTCTTAAAATAGTAAACCCAGGTCATCTCCTGCACATCACCTTCCTGTGACCTGTTAATACCTCAAAGACCTTTGTCTGGATTCTTGCTGTTCTATTTTGCTGTTTCTGTCTTTAACAGTTGAAAATAAATAACCAATTTATGTACTGATACATTTTTTTCTGGTCATTATGCATTCAAATACTTAGCTGTTAAAACACAATTTCCATTCATTCATTTTGTATTATATCTTTTGTGTGATGTTATTTTTAAACTTACCAGAAGAATGGAATTTTCAATACTAATACAATCTCTTCCACTTCCTTTAAAAGAGTGGGTGCTCATTTGAAGCCATCATTTCAAGTGTGTGTGGTTTTCCCATTTGGATAAAATGGCATTTAAAAAAGCATGCAGAGGGGAAATGGTAAATGGTGTGGAGAAAGTGGAAGCTCATTTTAATTTTCATTGAAAAACTTGAGCCTGAGGGCCTTTGAAATTGTCACCAACTCTTCCATGGAGAAACACAGGCTGTAAGTATGTTCTGAAAAGCTGTCAATTTTACTCGAGACAATCGAGAGGGATGATGTAAATGGGAAGAAAATGTAGACGTTTGTGCATCGCTCCAGTGGGGAATGTGTAAATATTCTCTCGGAACGGTTCAGGATCACTGCATATTTTTACAGCCACATTCTTAAGAGCAGAAATGGGAGAGCTTGGAGGTGTTCAATTGGAGTGTGAGGTGTAAATTTGTTCACGCTCCTGCTTCACAGGCTCGAATAGAGCTGTGTGGAGCACAGCAGTATACAGGGGTGTAAATTAAGCTGCGGTAGACTCCAGACTGAAATCTTTCTTTGCTTTACTTGACGCTGTTCAGATCTCATGGCTGTATTTCAGTGCATGTCGTTGGTTTATTGTCACACTTTTGTTAGTTCACCTTTTGAGTTTCTCATCTTCCCGTCCCTTAGTTTACACACATGATGTTCTAGCTTCTGTGCCTCGTGTCCTCGTTTGTGTAGTATTTCATCATATTAACTATTTTTATTGTTGTTTCATTGTAGAAACATAAAGAAAGAGATCGTCACAAACCAAAGCACAAAAAGCCGTTGGAACTTTCACCTTCCTTGGGTCCCGGCCTGATGGTGATGTCTGAGAAGGTGAGTCAAAACAATAACCTGTGCCTATGGTCATGCTGGTGGTTAGAATAAATCATAGTTATTATTCCAATTAAGGAGGCTTCCAGAGAAGTGACTGGAGAGAATAAAGTATAAACACTCATCATTTCAAATAGCTATGATCAGCGAAAACCTTTAATGGAATTTCCACCTTTTGTTTTTTATTTACAACAACATAAAGTCTTTATTTGTTGTTGTTTTTCCCCCCAAACTAATCGAATAAACTGTTCATTTTTTCATCTGATATTTTACGTTGCAGAGAAGAAAAATTTTAAAGAATTCAATATCAGAAGTTCCTGCACTATAAGCTGATCCTAAAGACAGGCACAAGGTAGAGTTTAATAATATGCTTGTTTTACACGTGGTAGGTATTTCACAAAATTATGTAGATCTAAAAAAAAAACTACTGATAATAAAAGAAATGTTGTCCTGAAACCTTTAAGAAAACATAAATCATGTGAAGGCTAAACCATATAATAAAGTGGGTAGACTTATTTTCTGCACACTATACAACTACAAATTATTCCATTTTTTCTTTACTTTGTATCCTCACTCTGCCTGTTGCTTTTTAATCACCCACATGTCTTGTAACGCTCGTGAACTGTGAACCGGAGGTAGATTCTACAAACTGGAAGTTGGTATTTTTATTAAATGAAGCTTTGGTTAGCAAAAAGTATTAATTGATCATATTTTGTAATCGATTAATTTGATCAATGTTGCAGCCCAAGTTTTCAGTGTGCTAGCAAGAGTTCCAGATTCGCAGGAGATAACACTCACACAATTCCTGCTCAAACACTAAAACCACTGCACTTTTATCCTAGTTTTCTAAAATAAAAAGCTATATTCTGTGTCTGTCATCTTCTTGCAACTGCACTACAGAAACTTCCTGTTGATTATATTTACATAATGTAATATGAGGGAAGACCAATCAGAAGCCAGGCTTCATGAGGAAGCTGTTAACTCTAGCTTCTGATTGATTTAGCAAATTTTCTGACATTTTAGTCTGTGGAGACACACGCACTCAGAGTGGAAAATACATATTGGTGGGGAAATATAATCAATGCCTTAGCAAAATGGTTTACATCAATGTACATCTAAAAGAGGTTTGTTTAGAGTGAGTCTTCAAACAATTTGAAGGCTTATTCACTTTCTCAAGGAGTCTATGAATCCCTTTGAACACATTTCTCTATACTTTTCAGAGTTACAACAGCAGTGGTGGAACCGTGGCCTCCATCTCCTCCACTCAGAAGAGAATTGACGACAGCGGGGGCAGGTTCACTAATGCAAACTTCCAAGAAGTACCATCTCTCTCCAATTCTAGCTCTAAGGAGGGTGGGTCCTCTGACGGAAAGAGCTCAGATAGCAAAAGCAAGAAGTCCAGTCACAGCACAAGCACGGGATCGAGGGGTCGTAAGTCTGCGCCTGGCAAACCCCACGGTCCTGTGGTCACCTCCGCAACTTCATCCACTGCCCCTTCCTCAAGCAGTCCTTTTCAGCAAGGTAAAGCGTCCAAACATTGAAGATGTTGAGGGGCTTGTTTAGAACAACAACTAGAACCTTAGAATTTTGTGTCTGGTAAAGTTTCAGGATTAAGTGAATTAACTACGTTTATTTGATAGGTTAGCACTTGAGTATAGAATCTACAATTACTTTTCCTTAGTCAATCCCTTAATAACTTCTCACTACATGATTAATTGATTGATCAGATAAGTCAGCAATTGCTTGTACAGTAAACACAATGTATTTAAAGTGCATTTTTCTTAGCTCAGTTAATTTTTATTATTAAACATTAGTTATTTTAATATTTAATATATTATTTCTGCTTTGCAGTAAGATTCTCCATTTATTTCCCTTCCGTGGAGGGTTTTATTTATAATTGAATATAAATAATATATATATATATATATATATGTTTAGAAAATTCCATTTCAATTTAAAATTAAATTTTACAGCTTTTCAAGAACAGAAGACGCTGATTTTTACAGCGGACTTTATCTGTATGTTTGTTTGTTTGTAACTGAGGGTATGAAATTTGGTGTTACAGCTTATGTTTTAGGGTTTCAGTTATAAAACAACATTGTTTAATATTATAATGTTATGAGCCTTTTCAAATTTGAAATGTTAATGCAGGTGATTATTGGTTTTTTAAATTGAACACAAAGTGATTTGTTTGCTCTTCCGGTGTCTTTAGGCTAGTTTATTGTCTGGGCAAGTAAGAGCATGATGAGTTGGATCGAGTTCAAGCTTTTAATCATTTTACAAGTTTGGTTTGGGCTCAGTGATGTCCTCAGCCATGTGCTGTAAAGGAAGTGCTTGATAGACACTAAAATTATATGATGCTACCCCATCTTAAATCACCACATCCTTCTCCTTAATGCCGTTTTTGTTGAGTACTTTGGAATGTAATAGTTTTTTTTTTTATTGATTATCTGAACTAGAATAATTATAATATCTTAAATGAATAATGAAAAGGCTGAGCTCTGTTTACTATGCTTTCTTATTGTTGAAAACCATACTTTATACTAGTTATTAAAAAAATTCAAATGCAATGTGATGAGTCATGCCACTAATTTTTTACTAAATTGTTCAATTATTTGTTTTTAGTTATAAATATGATACGATATAAATTAAACTGGTTGAGGAAGAGAGAAGAGGAGGTTCTTAGACCAAAGTAGAAGTAAAAAAATCTGAACTATTTAGTGGCGGGCTTTCAAATACATTATTGATATGTTCAGAATTGTTCTGTTGGTGACTAGAAGAACAATTATTAAAATCCTCACTGCATTACCACCCTACTGAGATAGATTTTAAAACTGACAGTGTTATGGTTACCTTCTACCCGTTTGAGTTAACCATGCCACGAGTGCTGTATCATGTGTGTGTTTGTGTTTAGGGATGTTTGACAGTGAGAGAAACCTCTTTCTCTCTCTCTCGCTCTCTCTCTCTCTATCTATCTCTCTCTGTGCTATCAAGCAGTGATGGAGGCATTGAAGCAGAGGTCACGTCTGGAAAATTCAGACTAATCATTAATGTGTCAGAGTGCATGGGGGCCTCCTCTCTGGAGATGCATGCAAACTTCACTGAACCCTGAAAGAAGAAACAAAGAGATGTTTTCTCTGTAATGAGATGAAAAGAGCTTGAAGATAAACTGTGGAGTCTTAAATATTTCCTAAGAAGGTTCTGTTGTCTGCTGTGGTGACAATGCTGCAAGGAGGAATATCTACAGTGTCTTTGAGTCGTTTGTCTGATATAATTGCAGAGCTGTTGTATGTGATTGTGAAGAAATACACAGTATAGGTTATCTTTGTCTCGATGTTGCAATGTTTTTTTAGAATAGGCCGCTGTGCTCAAGCGTGGTCAAGTTATCCTTTCAAAAAGTAGTTTTTCACGGTTTTGCCTTTTTTTGAGATATGCTGACTGATATGTAAGCTCTCTGTGTGTTTGAATGCCCCAGACGGGCTTCGAGGGATAGAGTTTATTGTAAAATTAGCAAAGAAAGCCTGAACAGCCTCTTGCTACAGCTGTGAAAACATAGACTGTGGAGTAGTTTTTCTCGCTGTGGTTACTGGATGAGTCCTTGCCTGAGGGGAGGGCTTGAATGAGCTCCTAGATATGGGTCATCTTTCCATCTGCATTCACACCTGATCATTTGGCTTCATGCATGTTTGACTTTTCGGCCTGAAGTGTAGCATAAGACTCTGCTTGGTTGTATATTTATGCTGTTTCTGCTGTTTTGTGGGTATGTTTTTGCGATTTTTGACTCATAAATGATTCCCTTTTTTTATCTTGAAAGTAAAATCTTACCTGTTTAAGAGCAGTCATTGTGCTTTTCTGTGCTGTTTTGTGTGTGCTTTTATAAAGAAAGGGACACACACTACATTGCATTTTCATCTCTTTAGCAGTTACAGTATTGATGTTTTAAGTGTTTTAATAAATAGATTATTGTATTACTTTTCTTGAGAGAGTACATAAAATATATATAAATCATTTTGGAAACTTTTTTTGACTGGCATATCATGGTTTACATTTTACAAAGTATTGTAAAAAAATGAGGCATATATAATACACAAAAAGAGACAGAACAAACGACGAAATAAACATCCAGGGGAAGAGAAATGTCTTCCTATAGAGTTGATCAGAGCATATTTAAATTTCCATTCAGTGTCTAACACATTTTTGCATTTATGACCTATTTCAGCAGCTTGCAGTCTTTTTCTAAAACGCTTAAGGAAAGCTGCTGAGGCCTAACAGGGCAGAACTTGTAGCCAATCAGCAGGTGCAAATTGTTGAAGAAAGACTAGACACTATTGATCTAGGGGTGTGATTTGTGTTGGTGATTTCAGAGGAAATAATTGACTCCAAAATCACAGATTACTGAAGTCTTTTGATCACTAGTGGAAAACCTTTATTAGTAAAAATGACACTTCATCGTCAGCAAAATGTAAAAATATCTGCTTCAGCATTGATTTTTGGATTTAAAAAAATATTTGTGTCTTTTTAAATCATTCTGAGACACTTTTGTTCTATGCTTGTAAAAGACCTGCTTGTAAATATCAGAGTTATGCATTCATGTTCATTAATTTAGTTTTGCTAGCTAGCAATGAAGAGATTAAAAGCCAAAATATTTTTTATAAATGTCACTATAGTCAGTGCACAACTACAACAAAAAAAGTCATCTGGTTTGGCTGCAAGGCAGTTAAACCCCCTTAAATATACTTTCACATCTTCATCCATGCCAAAGTGGGAAAATCTTCCTTGGTTTACCTGAAATTATTTAAGGGGTTGTTAAAACACAACTCCTCCTAAAGAACACAAATATAAGACAACTGTTGCTAGAGTGAGTTTACATTTTTCCGTTTTTACGGTCAAGATACAAGTGGACAGATAAATGAATGGAAACACCAGCACACTTTTTATCTTTATTCATGGTTTCATTAATTCCTCAGTGTTACTAAAAAAAGCTCCAATGATGTAGATGGACACTGTGGACAAGGCTTTATATCCCATAGATACTATAAAACAGCTTTACTATGTTGTGTACAAAACAGCCATTCACTGAAAAAGATGCTGGTTTATCATTTAATGGAACACAAAATGTGAAAAGGGGCGTTGTATGTATTTGCGATTATGTTCTCTGTGAACAAATCAATCTTTTCACTCACAAACAATGTTGTTATTCCAGCTCAAGGGAGCATTGTGCCATTAGTGTTTTCAAGTAGTGAGTAAAGTGATTTCAGTAACATGTAGAAATGTAACAATCCAACACCAATTTCATGCAATGTGTTGGAATTCAGAGTAGAGGTGGCTGCATTCGGTGAAAAGTAATGCATTGACACTCCGTTTTGAGAGCCGCTGTAGTAGGGCCACGTTAGTGCGCTTGTTTTTGGTTAGGTATCGGTAAAATTATTATATAAATGGCCAGATTCTCATTAGAAAGTTCTCCTTGTCCTATGACGCAATCTATCTCCCTGATTAGCTTACAGAATTCAGATGGTTTGGTTTGACAGTACAAAGAAATGGTTTTAGAGAGTTTTATGATGAAGAGTAATTTCAAGCTAGGAAGAAAGTTCTGAAGTCTTTTCACAGTGAACAATTTAATTGGTGTGTACTACCTCTGAAGAGCTTGCCTTGAGATTTTTGACTTAGATGTTATGCTAGTACTAGTATTTTAAGGTTATTTTTTGTCCTTTTGTCTTTCAGGTCATTTATTAGGCAACAGCGGTAAATCAAGTACTGGCGGGTCTATGGTTCAGCCAACCTCTGATTTTCTTAGCTTCTCGGACCCTAGCCTGCGAGCTGGTGACACATACACACCACCAGCCTTTGGTCGGTGTCATATGAAGAGTGGTGCTGAGAGTGGAGTGCCTGAAAACATGGGTTCTCTCAGCACCTTCGGCATGATGGCCCTCCCTCAAAGCTCAAGTTCTAGCAAGCATTATGAAAACTGTCATATGTCTGGAGAGCTTAGCAGCTTGGCCTCAGCTGGTTACAAACGACCCCAGCCTTCCTCATCATCTTCTTCAGCGACATCATCTTCATCTACCGGTGAGGATGGTGTGAAGAAGAAGAAGAGAGGGAATTGGAGGAACCGGTATGGACCTTGCTTCTCCACCCAGGACAGTAAAACCACTGATGCAACAGAGCATGTATCCAACATTCCCTCTTCCACTTCCCCTTCACTGTCCTCCATGAGCAACTTGACCTGCCATGGAAGCACTGTCAGCAGTACCGGAGGTGTGGGAGCATCGGGGGCAGCTAACAGTAGTCTTGGGATTCAGAAGTCCCCTTCCCTCCTCAGGAATGGAAGCTTACAGGGTATAACTGTCACCTCCCCAACAGCTGGAGCAGGTGAGCAAAAAATGCATGTACTCTTCATCCAGTGAGAATTTCTTTCTTTTTCTTGGATTCTAACCCTTGTGGTTAGTTCATTTGTTCTGAACCAAGGACATGTGTTGCTTTTCACTGTTTTTGTTAGCAGTTTAATGTTATGGCCTGATCTAGTTAAAAACAACCAAATGCACTAAGAAAAGAACATGCATTAATTTGACATTCACTTATAAGACAAATCCATCCCTAAACTGCCTTGTGTATGACTGAATAAGTCAATAGTTTCCAGCTGCTGACTCTATGTGGTGCTACAGCAAGCACTACAACCAAGGGCTGCGAGAGTTGCGATGCTACCTGTGCTCAGTGTTCATTTATGTTTTAGGGGAAGCTCAACTGACATTGTTGTAAGGGAAAGGTTTAATTAGTTGAAGTTGACGACTGTCTTTCATAATCCATGTAAGGGCCATACAGCCGGCACCCCAACACTTGCCCATGCTCATTTTTCATATCTTGAATTTTTTTTCCATATCATAAAACAAACTAATCTGCTCTACACGCGACGTGACCCTAGCAGCTGTGGCTCAGGAAACTTCATCTTATTCACTTCAAATTAGCAGTGTTTTATCTGGTATTTCTTTACGATCGAGGCTGAGACATTCTACCAAACTCGTGTTTAACTGACTATATAATTTTGCGTTTAGCAACCAGTCTGTCAAATATGATAGGACTCTTTTTTTTTTTTTTTTCTCCTCTCTATCTCTCTATCTCTCTCACAAAAGCCTTTCTGCATAGAGCACCCGCCATTCTACTTTTTATATTTCTGTGTGAATTTGCTTACATGTTTATTATTAAAGTTTTTTATATTGTGTTTAGGCCTATGAATTTTCATTTATTGTCTTTTAGAAGTTTTTAGGAACTGGTGGCTTTTTAAAGTATCGATTTGGTGCCGTTATTAACTCTTTTGAAACCTTTTCAATACAAACACTAATTGTTTTATTTGTGATGAATTAAGTGATAGAAGCACAGTTGCCATATTTTATACAAACAATTTGACTGTAACATTTGTGTCCCCCTTCACAATTATATTTAATGAGAGATTTTTTTATTATTGATTGCCCCCCCCCCCACTGCTAAATGAGATTTATGCCTATAAGTAAAATAAGTAATAAGTATAAGTAAAATAAGTAAAATATTTTTTTCTTTTTTGAACAGCAGCACTTAGTTTCTTGGTGAAGCAAAAATAAATGCCTCACTCACTTCTCCAAAAAATGTGGATGAATTAGTCCAATCTAATCAGCACTTCAGGTACAGTAGAACAGTACAAAAGAAAGTGTATTTTTAGGTGAAAATTAGGGCTGCACAACATCACAGTTTTCATGAACACATGTTTTATATGAAGTTAATTTCCTTAAATGTGTGTATTAAGTCAATTCTTATGGTATATGGCAAAAAGTTTTATGAAAATCAGAGACTTTTATAAAAAATTATTCAAATGATGAAATAAATAAAAAAGCTATTACAGAATAGTTTTGTAAAGAAGCCAAAAATTTAATTATTTAACAGCAGTTTTGTGTATATTGTGTGCGTACTGTGCACATATAAGAATTTTAAGGGAACAAATGAATTACATTTTTATCACTGCTTTGCCTGAAGTTACTGAGGTTGTGTTATTCAGTGTGAAATATGATCAGCACCTTATTTTTGAAAAGGCAACCACCTCTCACTACCACACTAGTGTGGAACATTGTGTGGAACTTATTTTATTTGATTAAGTAAGTCTTATAGAAAACGTAAAAAGAGTTATACGTGTCGTTTTTGGTTGTCTTAGGTGAGTAGCGTCCTCAATCAATCTTTCTAAATTGCTCTGTTTGTTTCAATCTGAGATAATGTTTTTTTTTTAATTTTTTTTTTTATTACACACAAGCTTTCCTATTTCCTATTTCCTATTTAATCTAATTCTTCCAAATCTTTCACGGATTCACATTTTTCCATCTGTATTTTAGAAAATGATAAAAGCATTTCATTTGATCTCTGCTCTCTACTGAAGAGAAGAACCAGCATGACGTTGTTTTGGTCTGTTCTGCAGCTCATTAGAGTAAAAGGGGATTGAGGTGCTCTCTTAAGTGCTTTCTCATTCCTACCTGATTGAGAGCCTAGAGAGGCCTGCTGAATCTCCATAGAGATGCACATTAACCTGTTGAGCCCGAGGGAGCTGGAACCCGTAACAGACAATTAGTTAAAATTTGATTTTTTTTCCATCCTGAAGTTGTCTTCTTTCTAAGATGCTCATGAGTCTACGTCACTCACCAGCTCAAGAAAGTATGTAGAAATGCCCTGACCTCTACTGGCCCTCCTGTTTACAGAGCTGGTGCCAGTGTTTTCACATGTTTTCTGGTTTCTTAACTGAAAAATCTTTCTATTGGGGCCTGTGGATGTACACATAGTAGCTATAGTGCAGCAGGTACTTGTTTCCTGGCAACAATCAGAGTCGTAGGTTTTTTGTCTTCTGATTACTACTTAAAACTACGTCTCTCTTCAAAGCAATATAGGAGTTTTTGTTTGGTGCTCATTCTTTCCCACACGCCCCTGCCCTCACCTGTTGCTGGCCTGTAGCAGGATTGTAAATATTTAGCGGTTGCTAATACAGGTCTACAGCAGAGTGCTCCACCTCATTTATCTGTCTGCCCTCATGCCATAGCTATCAGCTCGCATTTTGACAGATGACTTGGTTATGAGGGGGAGCAGGGGGGACTATTATTAAATGCAAACATCCATCTCACCCTTGCATGGAGGAGTTTTTATGTGGTGTTATTTTGAATTGTTTTGGCAGAGAGATTTTTTTAGTTTTATTGGAAGTTAGACGAGAAAAGCTTGAGGGTATGACTAGATACTGGAAAGGGGACTGCGACTGCTTCTAAAGGTCCACTCCACTATTTTATACTACTACTATTACTTTTTTAGATAAAAAAAAACCTACTCTCTACTTTTCAGGAAAAGAATTTGCCCACTAGATCAGCACAATCAGCTTATTTTGTATACCATGCTAATTAGCTAGAATGAAACACAGGCAACCAAAGCACTGCAACACTTTATGGTGGTTCTTTGCTTTGCTGCCCCATCCATCTTTTTAGCGAAACCTCTCGTTTAAGTGTTAAAACCACAGTCAGCTTCTATAAACTCCTTCCACTGTCTGCATCATGTGGTTCATTTACTAGGATGTCACCAAGTGAAACTAGCTTGATATATCTTGAGTGGTATGTCTAAAACGAGCCTGCTGAGAACTGATAGTTGAAGTCAGTGAAAAGAGAAAGCATGAACTGTGCTGTGTCTAGAATCCAGTTTGAAATTGACTATAGTTTCCTTCCAATGTGTCCTAGAAAAGAAAACTAGAATTATACAAATATACCTGAAAAATGTGAATAGAAATTTGACAACCCTCGTCTTAGAAATATCACATTAGTGTAATTAAGGCTCCTTTAAGTTTTCTAGTATCTGTTAGATAGAAGTGCTAAATTTCTCACTAAGAGTGTTTTGGCTTGCGAAGCAAGTGAGGATAAAAGAGGGAGTATATTTGTATTTTAAAGGGACATCAGATGGCGATTGCATACACACTAGTTTGATTGTTGAAGGTGTTTGTGAAAATTCTTTTGAAGAAATTTTAGCAATGGCTTACATGATGTGTCATAGCTGCTACTCTCACTGATATCTTGGCTTTATTGCTTGACACAAAACTGCACAGCCTTCCATTCCATTCAAGTAAACATCCATGAGCATTAACTGTCTGCATTAACTGAAGCCATGTGCCAAGACTTTTACGTATTCTTTGTGCACTTAGCATTAGTAATGTCAAGCCTGAATGTTTGCTTACCTTACAGTGTGCCTCAAAGCCTTTTTAAAACCAGATAACCTCAGTCACACAATTGTTATTCATCAAGCAAACATGATCTAAAGATCATGAAACCCTCTGTAAACAGTGTTTATTTAAAGGGGCCCTTTTATGTATTTTTGAACGCATTTAAAAGAAATGTTAAATTTAGTGATTAAATGATTCGTCGAGTTACTAAGTCAATTACAAAAATGACAAAGCCTCTATTTTCATTTTTTACCATGGTCTGTCTACGGAAATGCTGGGTTCTGATTGGCTGGTAGGTGTTAACACAGGTCGGTTTGTTTAATGTATCCTTGCGCAATGTTAGTCACAAATATTAGCCGTTCATGCGACGGTTCAATCAATCGTTCATGGATTGCTCAACTTGTATTCTTTTAGCGTATTATTTAAATTGTATGGATATTGTTTACACCCAACATCGTTTGTGGAGCTCCGTTGGACTGAAACTGAGAAACATTGTATTCTAATGAGAGACAATGGTGCTGCATTATTCAGAAAACACAGAGGATGGTGACTGTTACTGTTTCATTTTCTTCTATATTTTCACAATAAAGGAAATCAGGAGCTTCAAACTGGCATTTACCTCTTTTCGTTCATGTTATTACCGTAACGTTACATAGAGATTGTTGTGATGTATGACAGTTAGCTTTCCTATAAGTCAAAACAAGATGAAGACTGATTAGAAAAAACATTCACCTGTATTGATCCACTCATTTTTTGCAATCAAGACATTAATTATAACGGAATTATGTTGAGTGTTGAATTATGTAGAGCATTGGTTCTCAAACTTTTTCCACCACCTTAGAAAAAATTTGGCACTCCAACTACCACCATAATGAGATACACCATAAGAAAATACACAAATCCAGTATGACCACAGCATACAGGCCTTACTGTTCAGCTATAGTTAAGTACAGTTTAATATAGAGGAAATATTATTGCTAATAAAAAATTTTACTTTTAGCAGCAATGTGCAGTAAATGTAATTATTACATTTTTTAAACGTGATTAAAGTTTCTAAAAGTATCAAGTTTGATGGCAAAAATATCAGCTTTTTTATTCTCTCTCTCCCTCACTTCTCTTTAGTGCTCTCCCTTTTTTCTGTCCTATCTCTTTCCCTCTCGGTCTGTCTAACCTCTCTAACCTTTTCCCTATTTCTCTCTGTAAATTAGGCATATGTAAATGTTACAACATTTGTTTCATATTTTTGTATTAACTCCGCTTTCAGGGGCTCGCAATAAAATCATAAGATCTTTCAAGAGTTTAAATATTATGAGAGGTTATGTGTATATGAACTCTGACCTACTTTTAGATACTCGTCTCGGATGTTTGGTTTCTACAGATCAGCAGCCCTGTTACTGTATATTAGCAGGGAGTAGCATAAGCTTGTGCTTTAATCATTGCGTAAATATCATTTAAATGTTATTTTAATGTTATTTTAAAAAGGTAACTTTTGGTTTACTATTGCTATTACTATCCTCACTTGACACTTGAAATCTCTCGCAAATTTTTTTAAATTTCACGTTCATTTGTGTGTGAGTGTGAAAATAAGCACATGTATTTTAGTTCTGCTGGCCCATTTAAGACCAATAAGGGTGTAGAAGGGAGAGCCAAAAAGAAACACAGACTGCCACATAGCTGAAAAGTTCCGAAAAATCTTACTATGATGCCAAAAGTAAGCACAGTTGAAGTTTCATATTCAGAATATGACTGTTTCAGGTTATACATTTTTCTTACAAGTTCATAGAAATTTCTGTTCAGTTAGAACCAAATTTTTGATTTGATAATTGTAATTTGACTATTTTAAATCTCTTTATTTTATTCAGGCTACCTGCATTTATTCCGTAGCACCAAAAACTGAACAGTGCATGCCCGAGGGGCTACCTGGAATGTAAATATTTTTTCGAGGGCTGTAAAGTAAATAAAATGTTACCTTTGGACTGAAAACTGCAAATACAAAAGATAACTTGCTCAAGTCATTTTGAGCTACTTAAAAAGAAGTAATTGAACCATTTGAGACTAGGTTAGAGTCTGCAGGTTGAGAAAAATATTTATTTCAGTTTGTACGCTGGTTTTGATTTTAACGGTTAAAATCACACCACATTTTAGTCATCTTTCTTCCTAGAAGGCAAATTTTGTTGGCAACCAGTTCCATGTTTTGCTCATCTGTAAGATCTGTGGGTCCTTATCAGGCTCAGAGTCTCGTCATTAACCTCCTGCTTAACTGGCATGGATTTTCTGCTGAGTGAAGAGCAAGGAGTTCGACTTGAGATCCTGGCTAACCTAATTTGAAATTTCCCCCCTTTTCCATCTGATTTGATATGGGGCTGTGGGGGTTCGGGGGGAATGTTGAGGCCTGATCGATCGAGCCTGTTCGATCAGCAGTAGATAACAGGATCTTTGTCCTTGCTTTGTTTGGTCTCTCATGTCTTGTAACCTCTAATCAAATGCTCCATTGGTTAACCTTTTGTGAAATGTTAATTATTTACCAGATTACTAGATCAACGTGGTGATTTAAAGATTAATCCAATCATTGTTTCATGGGGTTAGCCATTGCTGTTTCCAAATGTAATTTTCTCAAGCTTGCTTGAATTATACATTTTTAGACCTTGTTACTATAAAAACCACATGTTTTACCACTCCATCAAACAATGTTGCCTTGTTTTAGCAATGAATGGTGGTTGTATCCAGTTGTTTTCTTTCCTTTGTGTGCCAAGGTTGCCCCTCGTGTTCCTGAAATGGGTCAGTCATGGTTATCTCCTGGGATTTTAGCTGTGAGAGAGTAAGAAGAGGAAAATGTTCTCTGAAACAAAGTGATCATGAACCAGCACTCTGCTCTGAACATCCCTTGGTTGTTTTATTAGAAAAGAAGAGAGTTTTCAGATTCACGGAACTGTATTGGGTCACCAGGAGGCCAGTTTGTGTCGAGAGGCTCACAAATCCTTTGTGGTCCTTTGCAGTATGTGCTGTGCTCCTATATGCCATTTAAAGTCTACAAAGTTCATCTCCGGGGCAGTTTGCAAATGTAATGGATAATCAGTGACTGTATTCCATGGTTACAGCTATTAAAAGTTTGCTTTTCAATCAGGGTACGGTCATAAACTCTGCAAATTTGTTTTACTTTTACTGTTGTGGTGTTTTACTTCGTAGAACTCATTGTGTTTGTAAATGTTCTCTCTCACAGTATTTGCTGTCTCTTTACAGGGTCGTACGCCAGCAGCAGTGATGTAGCTGGTCTATTGCCCACTGCCGTACTTGGTGGTTCTTTATCTGGATCAAACTCTGAGTTACCTGCTCATCAATCGGTTGTCACTTCCCTTGCCACGCTCACGTCTCTGGCTCCGAATCCTGCGTTCACCAGCACCCCATCTACACATGTAAGTGGTTTATGTGTTTAAAAGATCTAATAGAGTTGCACATCCCCTCTTTTTAGTGGTCTGTTTGTTTGTGTAGCGATTAATGTTTATGGTAGTTATTTATGGATGTTTTAAGTTGCTATGAACATAAAATATAATGCAAGATGGACATATAAATGAAAAGTTGCAGGGCTCGCAAAATCGCTAGCCCGACATTCCGGGGCTATTGTGTCCTCCAGTCGGGCTAACAAAATGTATCTCCGTCATCCCCGTCAGGTAGAAACAATAAATTTTAATGCTTACAATTATAGTTGGGTAATGATGTTCTATGTAGTTTTCGGTCAAAAGGGAGCCACTCTAAATATGTGAAATATTGAAATTGTTAGCATTCCCGCTCACTTTTTTAAATGTTACTTTCACTTTTGATTCGCCATTGCATGAACGACGTATAAGAAGCGGCAGTACTGAATGTTAAGGGTTGTATATAAACGTATGTAAAAGTAAAGTATTTCAGACTCAATATGCGAATGTGTCTCGGCCAATTAATGTGTATACTGTATACTCACGTGAAGCTTTCATCTCACACACACTGAATACATTTATCGTAAGAAATTAACCAATTATATCAAAATCTATTCATCATCTTTGTGCTGTGGTCTAAATTGCTTTAGTTTCATCAATTGAAGATAAATACAGTTTGAGCACGTACTTGGCACAAATAGTAATTAACTCCTCAAAGGCACAGATGGAAGCATTGGGTGGCTATTTATGTATTAGGTAATCCACATTTTTCTTTGTGACAGGATTCGTATACTTTCTAACCAATAACTAGAGGCTTTTTTGTGCTAGTACAATATTGATGTAGTATTTTAGCTTAACGGGGTAAAACTGTCTCGAGGCCAGATGTCTACATAACACGTCAGTGTGCAGAGAAAAGTTTGTCACTCCTTGCCTCATTTTTTAGTTTTTAAGAGACAATGTTTTGAATCATTTTGACTATTTATGACCTGGCTTCTTTTGGTGGATGATTTAATGGATTAATGGCATAGCTTACAGGACTGTTTGCATTAGCTGGTCAGAGCAGGATGTGTATTCAAATAAATAGAATGCCAGTGTGAGAGAAGAGTAGTATATTGTATATGTACCATTTTTAAGTGATAATAGTGGTCCTCTGTCACCTATTCTGTTTATTATATTCATGGACAGAATTTTTAGACAGAGCCAGAGGCTAGAGGGCATCCAGTTTGGGGACCACAGGATTTCCTGTGAGACTCTGTTGTACTTTCCCTTTCTCTAACAATAAAGCTTTACTTTAACTCTACCATGTTGATGTGTTTGGTAAGTCACTCTTAAATGGGTTTATTCAAAATGAAATATCTGTTTGGTGGCAGATTATGATTTTGAAATACTGGACTCCTATTCATTGTTGCTCTTCGCATTTAAGAAGATGAATGTGTGACTGACACTTGTCCCCCAAAGATGTGTACCCAGAAAAACACTGCTCATCTAATCCATTATCCCAGCACAGACCATTTTGTTTATCAAACTATACTTCACACCGCTAATGTATCTCTGCTTTACATCTGCTTTGTATCTCTACTTTAATCTGGAGTGATAATTACTTATCAAGTTGATTGTTTGAGGAATTTTGTTTGTTTGTTTGTAGAACATCTCCTCAATGAAAGTTTCTTTACTGTATCAATTGGACTTCATTTTAAATACACATTTTTTAAAGCTACATCCCTATATAATTGTAATAGAAGTCTACTCCTTCTCACTCATAGCTGATGAGAAAGATGACAATAAGAAAGTGAAGTCATACCGAGCAACTCCCAGGCCTGCACATTAATGGGCCCTTTGGATGCGCACTAGAGACTGAGAAGCATCTCTGACGCCCCGCAAGCATCTTTGTCTTGACTTGCGCTGCTGTAGCAACCGCTGGTTTCCAGGCAACAGGGGCTTTGTTTGTGTAGATCTGCCCTCTATGCAGGCAGGGTGGCCTTACATTAGGAGATGAAGTATAGCCACTGATGGCCTTAATGCTGCTGGCCTCTCGACGGTTCAGCCCCTCCTAACACACGCTTGCAAATACTCCCATTAGCCCTAAGCGCGGTGCCATTGGAGATTTCACACAATGGGCTTTTTACTGGTTTTAGTTAATAGATTACATGACTTTATGAAAGAAGGTTTCTAGGTACACAGCAGCCTGGCTCGATATTTGTTAAGTGTCCTTCCCACCACTAACTTTGCCTGTATAAATGTGATTATGCTTGCATAAAAAAAAAAAACTAAACATTGACCTTTGACCCTGCGCACATCCCCTAGACCTCTCCTCCATCCCACTGTTCGCTAACCTCTACAATGGTGCTGAGAGCCCTAAGCCTCAAATAATCCACGTGTCCCTCTTTTCCTTGAGTGCTCTGATGAGACAGAGACTGACAGGCAGGACATATACCTGTGTGCTGAGACACCTCATCTTTCTCTGTTCAACCTGATAGCCATCAGAACTTCCTGTTGCGTTAATCAGTGATTTTTAAAACCATGTGACTAAAAAAAGCATGCCTAAATGTTAAATGAACCACACAAAAATGTATTTAAAAATAAAAATGACTAAATAGACTAAATAGATTTTAAATGATAGATAACTGAGGTCGACACCTTTGCTTTCTGCTTGTTTCAGCTTTTTTTAAAGAAAAAAATTCCATGGGGCTCAAAAGGAACAAAGCTCATATTCCCAACAATAAGAATATCAACTAAAGGAATTATATAAGTATACATCCGCAGTATGCTGCCAAAGCACGATTGGTTCTTGCATTGAAGTGCATTCTACTGCTTTCCTCTGAATCTGAAATATTTCTTTTATTTTTGTAATGTTTTAATAAGGACGTAAATATTCATTCCTCTATAGAAAAAAAACAGTGCTATAAGACTGTAGAAGTAAAGGTCTTACGCAGATATCAATTATTCAATGTGAAAAAAAAACGTATTCCAGTTGACATTATTGTTATTTTAAATGAATTATAGTTTTTTTATATAACTGAGATAATTCGCCATACCAGTATTGTGGAAAGACGCAATCCATCAAACATATTCTTTTTTTTATACACTTTCCCTCATTAGAACTTTTATATCTTCACTAAAATAATGTTTTAGCATTTTTATCAACTCTACTATTAGCATATCTTATTTAAATATATGTAGCATTTTATTGATTTTTTACTTGATGTTATTTGATGTTTTACTGCTGTCTTGCCTTGATATAGCCCTAGATGCTGACATGGCTTAAATAACAAACAAACAAACATATATACTTTATATTTGTATAATATTTGATTATTTGTCTTTGGTGTTCCTAAAATCCCAATTTATTTTGAACCCACTATTTTTAAATAGTTTAATTTATTTAAAAATATTACATTAGTTACTTTAAATATACTGTAATATACTATCTGATATACTGCAAATTTCTAATAACTTTTTTTGTTTAATCTACTTACAAAATAAACAAAAAAGTTTTTTTCAGTCGTGGAAACAAACTCCCACTTCCACAGTCCCTTATGTTACATTAGCAACTGACCTGGTGACCTTCATTACTCACTAGCCAAATGCTAGTCATATGTACATTCAAACATGAACTTGTTGTTATTCTGTGCATAACTTCATAAGTCAGTTTGGGTGGGTGGGTCATGAGGGGGCTGCATTTTGCTGTTTTTTTATGATTAAAACTTGGACCAAAATATGGTTCTTATTCATATTTGTTGAGGATTTATTGGTGACAAAATTAACTTTGTTATACTGAACATGTGAAACTACTTTCAAATTTGTGTTTTTAGGACCATTAATGAACTAAATAAATTCAAGATTTTTATTTGTAATGAATTCATTGTTTAATGTTCTCTTCGGTTGATCAAATGTAAAAATGGTCAAATTTGGTGGTGTAAAAAACTGATGTTACATTGGCATACATTATTATCTATTATATGTACCTCATTATACTAATAATGCTAAGCATGCTTCTAGCCAAATATTTTTAGGTTGCAAGAGCAAACCTTTTCAATGGCAATTTACCAAAAGTAAATAAATGCCACCTCCTTTTGGAGAAAACCTCCTTTTTTCTCCTTTAGAGAAAAATCTGAACGGGTGAGCTTTTAGAAATTAAATTCATATGTCACAAGTTAAAATTATTTTATCTTGATTATTTGAACAAGTAATACAAGTAAAAGTACAACAATTTTTTTTATCTTGCACTGAATACTAATCATGTTTTTCATTACATTTGGAAAGTTTAAAATGAAGTATCTTTCATTAACCAATAGTAGCACCTTCATGAACTTTAATTAGATTAGTTGGTTTTCAGTTCCTGATACCCCAATGTATCTTTCTTTTGATTAAAAACATCATGTCTAGGTTTGTTGCTGCACATATGCTGCTCTTCTAGAAGCACCACAACATCCAAGCCCCCACATTGTTAGGAAAAAGACTTAATTGGATTAAATAATTAGCTGCTAAAGCACATGGTGCTTGAAGCCCCAGATCTGCTGTTGCGAATTCAGCCTGTCCTCATGGCTCACAGGAAACTTAGCTGACATGGTGTTTTATCATCCGGGTTTTCATCCAGAAAAAGACTTGTTGTTTACATAGTTATACTAACTATCTTCTAACTATCATCTTTTAGGCGAACTCTCTACCAGGATCCTTTAACATGGCACCATCCCATATGTTCGGCAACCGTCTGAATCCAAACTCTGCCATGGCTGCACTGATCTCCCAATCCGAGGGTTTTCCAGCAGGTGAGTCTCGCTGATCTTACACCACAACCTCCTACCGTCACCGGATCTCACCCTCAAATCCTCTACTTCCTGTGCTCTCTTCACTGCTCCCCTCGTCCTCTCATTCTCTCTCTGCTCCCCTGTGCATGTGGAATGTGTAGTGAGCTGAAAACCCCTCCCCCACCTACTTTACCTCCCCAGGCCGCAGAGGAGGACAAAACTCTCCAGGACGAGATGCTGAAAGTGTGCATACCTGTTAAATGAAGCATTCTAGCTCTCAAACATTTCATTAATCTGCACATTGTGACACAGAAGGGATTGCCCTGAGTTACCTTGCTCTCTTCCTCGCCCTCCCTCCTTCCATCACAGGCCTTTCAACACTTTCCCTGGGCCTGGCCTAAACCCTGGGGATCTTGGTTCTGAACGAATGGGCATGCTCCGTTAGGGGGGCTGGGGTGGGGGACCAGTTGAAAGAGAGAGAGAGAGAGAGAGAGAGAGAGAGAGAGAGGAACACAGCCTTTGAGGAATAATGGATCAGTCATGCCCTCCTCTGGAAACTGAGGTCAGGGGGTCATTTGGCTAACAATAGGAGGAAGAACAGGCGTCCTTAAAGGGACCACCTCTCAAGACAAGAAAGCTTCTGGTCATGTGATTGTTTTGAACTCCAATGTTTTGCTATACTTTACTTTGTAATTACTTTGTAAAGTTATAACATATGTAATTTCAAAAGTAAAGTATTCCCATGAGCAACCTTCAAATGCAATTTTTGTTTGTTCAATGATAGAAGAAAAATTAAAAGCTACTGTTCAAAAAACGTTAACTGCAGACGTGCATATAAACATTTAGAAGTTATCAAAAATAATTTTGAAGAGAAAATGTAAACAGAAAATAAACATTTACGTTAACCGTTATAGGTGACATTCAGACTGCAGCCCAAATTGACCTAAACACAATTTGTTTTTGCCCATCTGCGACCTCTATCAGATATTTGCATGTGACCAATATAAATCACAGCTTGTGTACGTGAACATGTTCAAAAAAAACTGTTATCACAAAAAAATGGTTTAGCTTAAATCACAAAGGCAGTGTTGCCTATTCGTGCTCAAATGTTCAATAGCCTGTACAGATTTTAGGCTTACTTTGGATGCGCACAGCAAAAACAAAACGCAAACCTCCTATTAATAGTTTTTTTTGATGCACATCTAGTAAGAATTTATTAACAAGAAATAATCTACTAAATCCTTTCATCTATTACCATTGTAACCATAATTTAATGTAACTTTTTCCTTTTCTTTCATGTTCTTTTATGTTATCAAAAAGGGTTTAACACAGTGGTGTGTCTTCATTAGTTGCTAAGAAAACAGTTGAACTTTAACTTTTATTGAAAACGGCTGTACTGTTAGTGGTTATGCAGCCATACCAATTTGCAGGTTGTCTTTATTTACTTTCTTGTTATGTAAATATATTTCAAATTCAATTAGTCTAATTACACATATTTGCATTTTATTTTACATTTTAATTAACTTAAATTCATTCATAATTAGATTTTAATCAAATATTTAATGGATTAATTACGTTTGTCTCAATTTAGTTTGAATTAAACCAGTTAGATTTTTTTTTTATTTGTCTCGTATAAAGTACAGCTTTTGGTGTGTGTTTTTGTAATTTCACCTTTGTCACCTCATTGTATTGCCCGAAAATCCAAAAAAAGCAACCTGTAACGTACTTTAGGAACTTTTTATTGAAATGTTGAAATGGTCAAAAATAAGTCTAAATAGGGCTATTGCTCATAAAATTTTAACCAATCATAAGATCCCGAATTATGTTCTTTTCTAAAACAGTAGGAGTGTTTGGAAAAAATTGACACACATTTTGTCTCACAATGCTGAATTCATATCAACAACAACCTGTTGATATTTGTCTCAACAATTATGCTACATAATAATATTAACACCTTGACATTCCTGAAGCTATGTTAAAAGAAAATATTCATTAAACATCAGAATGTGCGTCATTCTCCAACAGTCGATGTCCTTCACCCTTTTACAAGCAGCAGTCACAAAATAGATGTAATACAGCTAATTAATTTGGACACAGTGTACTTTTTCTTTACAATGAAATGTGACTATTTAAATTCCTTCCAAACAAGGACCAATGTCTCCTCTTAGATTTTAAGCAGGTAATTAGTTTAAGTGCTGTCCAGAAGAACAATGTTGTTGTAAAACCAGTGCTTTTTAAATGCCGTTTGCACTGTTTGTTCAAATAGTGGTCAATAAGCATTTGGGTGAACTTGGGACACTTTTTTTTAACATCTTGTTCAGGTTTGATTAGAGACAAAAAATAACTATGTTTTAGACTTGTCCAATTTAGAAGCTCAGTACACTCAACACTGCCAATTATTTAAAAATGATAAAATAACATCAGCTTGAGAAGATGCATACACATAACATGATGGGATTGATTGTTTTAAAAAAAATACTTTACTACCAATTTACAAGATGCTTTATTTAAAATGTACTTTCAACTGAGAAAGAATAATTTATTTATTTATAAAGCAAGTTCTTATCCCAAGTGGTTCTCATAGAATAACCACTTTTACATTTACCTTTCTTTCTTAATTATTGTTTAAAAACTATTAAGTTCCTTGTCCTTGTTCCTTGAAAACTTTGTGGGCTCAGTCTGCTCTGCGGCCTCAGGGCTCAATAGGTCATCAGCATAATAAGTCACAGCAGACCTTGGGCGGCTCAAAATTATTCGCCCACCCCCCACTGGAGCCCTCCTTGCTCGAGGTGGTTGTGGGCTGGAAAGTGTTAAAAAAGAACAAGACAGGGAGAGAAAAAGCAAAGGAAAGGGGGGTTAGGAAAATGGGATTGGCTAACTTTGACCAGAGGGGGGTGGGGAGAGAAAAAAAGAGAGAGGGGAGGGGAGGGGGCATATGTGATTCATTACTTTCACTGCAGAAAATGAAAAGCAATGTCTGGCATGAGGCCTGCAGGCAGGGTGAAGGGAGCCTCCATGGGGAAAGGACGAAGGGAGGGGGTGGAAGGAGGACTCTGTGACACACTCGCTGGTGTCAGTGTGTTAGCTGTGCCGACAGAGAGACCGCTCTCAGCACAGAATGGGTGTCTGTGAGCAAGATCAGATGACGATGGATCAAACCACTCTTGCCTGCATTTACCAGGCTCCTCTGGTGTTTAAATCTACACCCTGGCTCCTTATCGACTGCTTTGTGTTTACTTTTCAGATCAAGAGCTCGGAGACGGAGCCCTCGGCTTCTCTCGAAGAGGAAACTCACCAAAGACCAACCTCTCCCCGCGGTAAGTCTTGTTTACATTCCTGAGCCAGACCTCCCCTCCTCCAGTCCGAGATTCCCCTCGCCTGCTCTCCCTTTCCTGAACACACACGCTCTCAAGCTCCAGTCCCTCCCTTGCGCATTTACTTGTCGAACTGGGCTGGAATTTTGAGCACTCAGCTGTTGCCTGTGTCGCAGTTACAATCCAGCTCGACGTGGCAGGGATGTCTACAGGTGTAGAAAGAAGCAGAATTCTTGCATGTAGCATATTCTCAGTGATTTAATATATTAAATGGATTTGTGCGGAAAATGCGTTGAGGCTGGGTTAATTAGTTCAAAAGGTATGCTCTTTTAAATTTTTGCTGCTCTTATTTTTCTTTTTTTTGGATGCTTTTAGATGTTGATGTGAGCTCATCTTCTTTTGCACATGACAATGATAATGTTTGTAAAAGCTTTTTCCGTCGTTGATTTTCACTATATAATTTTGACTGTCAATGTCTTGGTCATTTTTTTCACTTTTGTATTAAACAGCTGTCTGGTTTGGGGGAAACAACTCATCGCTCTGCAACTGGTTTTGCTGTTTTTATTTCTCATTGAACACAGGGAGTCTCTTGCTTGCCAGCACTTGTAATTCCCAAGTTTCTGTTTTTTTTGTGCCCTGAACTAAAGCAGCTTGGGTTGGGTGATTTCTTCTCAGTGCTCGGCTGGAGATTTATTTCCTTGTAGCAGAGATCTTACAACTGTTAGACACAATTTTTTTCTAAGCAATTATGCTGTTGGCCACAACTACACATACCAGCGTTTCAGCATAATGTGCTATTTTTGCAAATTCTAGTATTTTTAAAACGCTCGGTACATCTGGATTTTGGTGTCGAGTTGCGGTTTGTAATTGATGGAGCCGCTTTTGTTTGCAAAGATCCAAGTCAGATGGTTGATGGAGCAATGAGTGTTGTGTTGCCATTGGATGATAGACATTGAAATTCAAAATAACTAGGGTTGTACTGATACCAATTTTTTAAGTACGAGTGCCAATACTTTTTTTTACATGTAACGATACTAATAACCATGACATTTTTACATATAATGACCGTGTGAGACTAATAAATTTAGTACAGACTTTCTGTATTTCTGAACTGCTGTTAACTCAAACAGCACTACTAGTGAAAATCCTCAGCCCTCACTTGGGTATATAAGTTCAGATTTTTTATTATAGTACTTATACTGTAATGGCACCTCCTCTTGATTATTAACGAACAAAGTGTGTACCCTGCCTTGTGTGTGCTGTTATCAGTAATTCAAGTATTATCATTAAAGTTTTTTTTTCTCCCCTGAAACTGACTTTCTGTCCCTGCCTTTCTAAAACTTCTATTGTTGACATCGCAACGTATCGGTGTTGTGAGAGTTTGTGAGCTTGGTATCAGCCTCAATACATATTCCAGTACCAGTGCATGCCTATTTAATAACATACTTAATCAAAGAACAGAAACACTTAACTGCAATAATATGTAGCTGGATGTTTGATGTTTTTGTTTCTCACTTCATACAGACACAAAAAGTGGAGTGTTTAGGCAAAGCTGGATGAAACATCAAATAAATGCCACAGTTTTGAGAGTGAAATAGTTTTTGGTTAATACAGGTGCCCAGGTGTTTTATGGAAATGGCCCTAAACGCAGCCCCAGAGGCGTATGCACTCTGTTACTCACGCACAACCTCAGACGTCGTCTGGAGCGGAAATACGTGAGGAAGTTAAACAAAATAAAAACACAGTATAAAGCATCATCCTGACCAACAACATGTGACATAATAAAATAAAAAATATTCTCAGCTTTTTCGTACACTATAATCCTATTTTCTATTGGGGGAAATTGCTGTTTTTAAGAGTAATAATAAGTAGTCAAGGCAGATTTCCTTAAAAGTATAAAGTTAGCTGTCTTGTATGGTTCCCAATCGTTTTTCAAAACATTTTAATTGTACAATTTGCAATTTTTTGTAAGTAAACAAAAAAGTAACTAAATACATTTACACAACTGTCTCTATTTTACAATTGGTTCTTAAATCAGATGTAGATTAAATGCATTGTGACATTTTTGTAAATGCCTCTATTTAAAAAGAATGTCTTCTAAAAAGTTTTTTTCCCCCTGTATTAATGACCTGTGTATGTCACAGGTCTCCGTTAGGAGGACTTCACATCCGATATGATTCGGGACCGTTGGTGCCAGGGATTGGATCAGGTTTGGATACGCTGCCCTCTGTGGCCACCAGCATGGACCAGCTGCTGGAGCGCCAGTGGAACGAAGGACAGCAGTTTCTTCTACAGCAGGGCTCACAAGGAGATGGTGAGAGCTGCTTCTGCACTAAAGCATAAAGCTGTTTATGTAATACATGAGGTCATAAGTTTGTTTTAAGTTCAGGCTAATAATAAGTCAATTTAACTCATTAAATTAAAAGAAATTGTGTATGTACATTTATTTCATGAATGAATGCTCCCTTCCACAGTGTGAGATTGTTGATGGGCTTTTCATTAATACATACAATGATATGATACGTTTGTATGATGTAAGGATAATTAAAATAGTGTTTATACATTGGAATTTATCAGCCTTAATATTTTAATTTACTAAGCATAAATACAATGAAATCCTGTATATATAAATCTATATAAATAAAATTTGCATTCAACCACTACTATCACCTTAATAAATTTGCAATTCTGTGAACTGTGCTTTTGAAGAACTGACTATTAATGTTGTCTGACAGAATTTAGCTAAATAAAAAGTAAACTGCCATCTAACTGTGCTAATGTAATGTAATTGCAGTTTCTTAAATTTGAAAAATGTGTTTAGTCAAGTTGCGATTTAATTGCAAATATGATTAATTGTTCAGCCATTTATTGCAAGACTAGACTCTTAAAAATCAAACAGAACTTGAACTCTTTTAGAGTCCGGCAGGTTTTGTAGACTCTGGACTGAATGGAGGAGCAGCAGCTGTTTCTGTTGTGACTGAGGCTCTTCTGCTGTAGGGGGAGGGGAAGGCTTCAAAATGTGTGGTGAGAGTTGAACGTGAAGCACTGCAATGGTTGAGGCCTGTGGCTCTGCTGATGGCGCATCTGGTTTGAATTCCACTCAGGGAGCCGGGCCCCAATCATTAACATGTGATTTTTAGAGAGCGGAAGACTGTCGGTTTTGTTCCTTGTGTAGGTCGTGAAGTTTTTTTGCTTGTGGTATCAGATTGTTTGAAAGGCTATAACTGATGTTTTCAACTAACCTCTACCAACACATTGTATGTTTAGACCAAGCACTTCAGAAATGTAGTCATTTACCATTATTGAGGGTGTTGATTTCATTATCATACGGTATTTATTATTTGATTGTAAGTTTAAATTTTTTACATGTGGAAAGCTTTCATTGGATCCTAAAAATACACAAAACATACAAGAATGCCAGACTGATATACTGTTAAAATGTTAACAACGTCAAACAATTTGCTTCACCATGTGTTTTCAAAGTATCAGTAGTTATGGTAACAATAAAAACGGTCTTGAATGGATTTATCAAACTTTTTTAAATTCCTATCTTTAAATCATGTCCAGTTATGTTGTGCCAATTTACATGTTCTGCTTTTTCCTTGCTGTTTTTCTTCAATTGTTTGTTGCGTTGGAAATTGATTTCACCTTTTTGCTTAAATGTATATACACATAATATAAATATTCATTAGTCAACAGTTTGTAACATTAGCTCTATTATTGTAGGAAATTTGTGTCCGAATACATCTAGAGCTCATCAAAAACATATTTAGTTCTTTTTTTAACAAATGTGGAGCAAAGTACTAAAGAACTAAACCAGAAACATTATAAAATATGAATGTTTAGACTGCGTAGGATGCAAGAAATTAGACATTTTTCATGATAATTGTCTTCAAACTGATTGGTTTAATCTAATGTTTGGCCATATGCCAATCAGGACTGAGATATGAACTAGGGGTGCTCCGATCAGGATTTTTTCAGCCGATCACCGATCACTGAAAACTGTATCTGCCGATACCCATCACCGATCACCGGAGTTATCTGAAGCATTCTAAGCTAAATATTTAATAAAACCATTTTTACAATAAATATTCATTACTAAAATAAGGAGAAGACAAAGTACAAATTCACAACAGAATAGTTATTGTTGTGCGCCATTGTAATAAAAATATAAAACACATGCTTTGTTTTTCAGAACCATTTTGCTTGCTTTGGTTAAAAAAGTAAATTATCCTTCTTTAAATTAAAATAACTTCGACAGGTAACCTTTCCGCAATAAAAAAAAACACCTGTGATAAAGTTCTGAACATAACTCCATTAACAGAGTAGGCCAAACAAATAAAACCCATTGTAATAACACATTTGTAATTGTAAAATGCAAGCGTAGTCAACATTAATACAATCTTTGCTTCTTGAAAAAAAAAATAATTTCAGAACTTCTGTCACGGCTAGCTGGAGCGGATGCACCATGCACGAAAGACTGGGTAGATTTGCATCCCTCATGGCTTTCTCCATGTTTTTAGCATTATCCCTGAGAATAACGTGTACCTTTTCTCTTGGGATTCCCCATGTTAAAAACATATCACTAAACGCAGAAACAAGCGCTTCTGCGGTGTGTGAGCCTGAAAACGACAATTTGAAGCTCGAAGTTGTCATTGATGAACTGTGCCTTAAGGCTCAGCATGGACATGGGACACACACTCGCACTCCAGATGTCACTTGTGAAGCTTATTGCGGTCGTGTTTTCCTTGATGAGGCGGCCAATGTGCGGAAACACCGTTTTATAAAGCTCTGGAAGGCATACGTCGGTGAGATATTTGCGCCCAGGCATAGTGTAACCTGGATCCAAACATGACACGAGTCGTCGGAACCCTTCGCCTTCAACTACGGATAGCGGTTGATGATCCAGACAAATAAATTCCATGATTTTGTTGGTTATTTCCTAATTTTTCTTACAGTCCTTGCTGTAGGGTTGCGGTTTCTGAATAGTCTCTTTTATTGACGGCTGAGTAACAGAGACTTGGGCTCCCGAACTAGCGCGCTCTCTCTTCCCGCTTGTTAATTTGCAAAACTCACCATATTCTTCCTGATGAGCAATCTTTAAATGTCTAATGAGGTTTATAGTGTTAAAATGTTTTGCTTGATTGCCACCACGAGGAATCTCCTTTGAGCAAATGTTGCATTTAGATAACTTGTTGTCATTTTTAGACACGATGAAGTAACCCCAGACCGGTGAAGCCATTTTCTTTCGCACGTGTAAAAGTCTCGCAAGCGTTGCGTCATTTGATCGGCAGTTATAGCGATCACCGATCACTCTTCACATAGCGATTATCGGCCAATAATGATCGCCATCGATCGATAGGAGCACCCCTAATATGAACTGTGGGATTTGTAGAATTTGTAGTTTTCAGTCCCAGAACCCATGTGCTTAACTTTGTAATAATGTCTATACCGAAAGTGTTTTATTTTTCTGTCTCAAATATCAATAATTATCAGAAACACTTTAAAGTAAAGCTGCCCTATGCTTGATTAAGGGAAAATTGATAATCATGATCAGTTTGGTAATAATTGAAATTGCAATATTTTAAATAATTATTCCTTGTTGTAACTGTATTACCATTCTTTATTTTCCAGATATATTCTCAGGTTTTAAAAATAACTGATATAAATTGATCTAATGTTATCAATTAAGTTAGTTAGTCAATTAAATCTGATTTAAGTTTCTCTTAACAAAAATTTTAAATGTTTGTTTTAAGTGAAAACATTCAGCTTTTAATCTATATTAATATAATTGTTATAAATATTAAATCCTAAGTAAATAATAATGAATAGATTATAGAGTTTCATATTTTTGGCCAAAATATGTAATCTAGATTTTCATAGTCCCCCCCCCCCCATAAGCAACATTTCAGTGCTGTAACTTGTCTTTGTTAATGTAAACATACTGGCTGGACAACCACCATCTGTTAGATTAATTGGAGCTTAACACAATTGTGCTTCTTTTATGTCTTGATATCATGTCAAGCCCTTTTATTATCACTTGTGTTTTAATGCTTTTGCATGCTGACTTTACATAACATCTTGCTGACAAGTGTTGCTACATGTCAAAGCCTTACAGACCGCAAGCTCTGTGATTGGTAGAGGTGGTGCAGAGCTAGCACTTCCACTCGGTTAGTTGGTTTGCCCTCATGTCAAACACTGGATGATGGATTTAAGCTTTAGTTGTTATCTGTGTTCGGTCTAGTAGTTAACATTGTTATCAAGCCATGTTGGGGTATCGATGAGGTAATTATAATCTGTTCTTTGTTAGCATCTTTGTTGTGTTGGCTAGCTAGCATTCTCATCATGCCAACATTGAACAATGCATAAACTGCGCTTCTACATCAACTATGAAGTACACAATTTATTTTCTCTTCAAAGGGAGCTCCCATCTCCCATTATTCACTAGAAATAACCATGTTCAGAAGCACATTAGTTATGTTTTAATAGATTACAACATTCAGCATGATCCTATTGTACAGTACAGCACTGTGAATGAGTTAACAAAAAAAATAGCGGTGCACATATAAAACACTAAAGGATTTCTTAACTTAAAGATGAAATAGTCAGTAACATTAGAGTTTAGCATTAACACGCTACTGACCACAAGGGGAAAAACCTACAGTAAATAAAGGCTTTTCCAACTGAATTTCCTCATCTGAGCTCATCTTCAGTGTCTGCGCTGAACCATGCTAAAACTAAAGATGATCCAGCATCTGGGATAACTTCTTACACTTTTTCTTTTCTTTGTTCACTCTGCCTCTGTCATGTTGTCTATTTTTTATTAAGATATTAATCGATATTTTTTTTGTAATGTTACAGCCCTAAAAAACCCAGTTTTATGAGGACAATTTCTAGAATTCAGTCTAAATTGTGATTAAACATTAAACATCCCCGAGCCTCTCTGATGGATCGCTCTGTGTGTGTTTTGTGCCCAGTTCTGGCAATGCTGAAGTCCCTTCACCAGCTGCAGGTTGAAAACCGACGTCTGGAAGAACAGATTCGAACTCTGACTATGAAGAAAGAGCGGCTTCAGCTCCTGAGCGCTCAACTCTCTGTGCCTTTCACCCCTGCAAGCACCACAGCCACCACTGCCTCCTCTCCTCTGTACCCCAGCAACACTCACACAGGTCAGCCATCACCACCTCCATATCCATCCAGACCCACACGCTCCATCTGGACAGCCACAGTCTAATCCTGCCCCAAACACCCCGATTCCTCATACTCACACTTACACACACGCCCACCTCTCACCCTGTCCGCCCTTCCTTCCTTTCTGCTGCTCATGGAGCCTCCTCTCCCAGCTCAGCTAATCTGCTCTCTACATTCATGTCAAGTTGCACAATCTCTCTCTCCTCCAGACATGCTGCACACCAAGAGCATTCAGCTAGGCAGCAGTGTTTTAACAGAGTCCTCTCAACCCTTGCCCACTCAGGTAACTTCCTCTACCCCTGCTCTGCAGATGCCATCTGCTGGGACTGAGCACCTCTTTAGTTGAGTCAAGTGTTATCTTATGTATTTTTGTACATAGTTGTGTATAGGGCTGGGTCGTATGGCGGTGGCTGTTACAATGCTTGGTGTTAAAACCAGGGTTTTCACATAGTTATGCTCGTATGTACTACATTAAACAAAATGCGTGATTTTTTTCAGGACAACCTTCATCACCAAGTATTCATACCCCACTGACTTTTCTTACAAGCACATTAGTAAACTGCTAAATTAACTAAAATGTTTAAATTGGGTCTGTTATTGGTTTAGTGACAGAAATTGCTTTTGAGATATTAATTCAGAACTGGTCATATTGTGCCCAATAACAACAGTGTGTATATGCATAAAATAGAATTTTAGTTGTTTGTATGGTTATATGAAGTAATGGTCATTCTCAGGAAATATAAAATTTTAATAATTTCATATTCGAGTTCTGGTGCGTGGTGTTGTGGAACAATAGTGGCAGCTCATCGGGAGAATAGAGGTTTGGATCCTGACCTCTGTTCTTTTCCTTGCCCCTCCCACTCTCTCATGCTCCACTTTTTCAATAAATTTTTTCAAATCTATTAAAGTACAAAAATATTCCATCTCTCTTTTAAGCTGTAACACAAACACACTGTTCAGGCTTTTGCTATTTGTTTGTATGCTTCTGCACATTTATAAAAAAGTTTTATGTTTTTGTGCAATAACCTTTACGTTAATGATTTATAAATGATGTCCTGCATGAATAACCTTCTTTGGGGTCCCATTAATTAGAATCTTTGAGAGCCCCTATGTTTCGACATAAAACATTTGACCATTATGGTAAGGGAACATTAGGGTGAATTATATTTGTCCGTATCTTCGCATTTATGAATCACGGGGTGTCGTTCGCCCAGGTCGAGTGAAATATAGATCCGCTTGCTGTTTGATGTGCTTCACCTCTGGAAAGACCAGAGTAATATGGCAAAGCCAAAGTTTTCCTGCTTTTCATTGAGAACGGTGTGGCCATCTCCATGCTTATTATTTGGAGTACGGTATCATTAAGCACTTGTGATGTACACTTTTTGTATTAAATGCAGGTTCTCTGAAATTGTTCAAAAACTTCTATCATTCCACAAGCTCGTGAATGTCAAAAGATCAATAATTTCTATAATGCGTTAGAATTAGGTTAAATTATAAGGATTGTTACGACACCAAAATGGATTATGAAGACTAGGGTCGGGGTGTAACAAATAGGTGGAAAAACAGAAATGATAAAAAATGGAAACAGGACACAAAGAATATTGTTTCCAAAACAAATGTGCTTTATTTACAACAACAAAAATAAAATAGTGCAAACAATGAGTAACAAATCAAATATACACTCCAGTGACCGAGACTAAAGGGGCACCAGGTAAAATAAAAAATAAACTAAATATTACTTAAAAATAAACTAAACTAATCAACACTAACTAGATTATTATTACAATAACCTAATCTAGTGTGTCAGTGACTTAAACGGGTAGGAACTCAAAATATAAAATGAAGCCAAACTCAAATAAACACCAAAACAAGCTCGAGCCGTAAAACAGAACCTCTCTTTCTACGCCACAAATAGGCAAAGGACACGAGAGTCATCGCTCACGATGTGTTCCTTTGAACCTCTACCTGTCGCCACGGATTCACATATGAGGTGAATGCTGTTTGCCTCCAAGTTGGTGAATGCGTTCGAACAGGCGAATTAAGGAACAGCCGGAGTCACCTGTGAAATCACGAGCGTGCATGGGCCATGGGAACAGAGCAGGTGACCGAGACAAATAAAAGATTGCAAAATGGCAGGGGTCGTGACAAGGATTAAGAATTAATTTTCAAATGCATGGAATTTTTGGTGATAAATACAATCATTTATTTGAGTGTTTGACTCATGATGTTTCTTTAAAAATGGTTTCAATTATTTGGTATCGTGTGAATGCAGTTTTTACTTTAGGATGATGTGTTAACAGTGAACTTGAAGGAAATAAGCATCTTTGTTTTGTACTTTGACCTTACTGCCCAGCCCTAGTGAATGTGTTTCTGTGGTTTGGTGCTGTAGTAGGTAGTTTCCGTGTGTTGTCAGATTGGTGGGTTAGCTGGTGAACTGTGTGATGTATCCTGTGATTGATCTCCAGTGATTATTTGGATGGGTACATCTCTCACGTGCATTTCTTTTCTCTCTCTCTCACTTGCTGCTGTGCTTTCTCTATTCTTCCTCTTGCTTCCAGGTTCCCCCGTCTGGTGGCCATAGTAGCAGAAGTAGCACGTCCTCTCTTTCTACCCCTCCGTCTGCAACCCAGAGTCCCCCCCAGCAGCAGATCAATGGAGCAGGCATAGCCGGGGTGCCCATCCAGCCTGGCAATGCCAACTCATCACTGCCTGCTATAGCCGGGGTGAGCGGTCTGATGGGCGCTCTGCAGGGGAACCACCTGGCCATTAGTGGCATTGTTGGTGCCCTGAACGGAGTTATTCAAACATCCCCCAGCCTGGTGCAGACCAGCAGCCCTCTACCCCATCCTTCAGCAGCCACCAGCGCGTCCCTGCCTACCTCCAACAGTCTAAACAACAGGTGAGGAGCAAAGAATACAGTTAAGTCTTGTTTAAAGGGAAATAGTCTGCTCTGTTTTATAGGCACTAGTGGTTACAAACAGGGTGGAACTACAATGTGTGTGTCCTAACCCAATAACTGATACAATAGAGCCTACATAATGACATAACACATAATCACATAACCGAGATGATGAAAAGGAAATAACTTGATGCTAGCTAGAGTTTAATTCATCTGAAGCTTTACGTTTTGAATTTTTAGGCAACATTTTTTAAAGGAATCAGATTTTAGTTTTGTTTTTTGTACATTTTTAAGTAAAGCAATTGAAGATACTTGTATATTAGTGGCAATAATAATACTTTATCTTAAAATTATATCTGTGAATAAAAACACAAATCCAGGATTTTTAGCCGAAGATATATTACAATTGCTATGCAATAAGATACTTGTGGGTGTCTAGGATAATGTTAACCAGGCTTTTGAGAGATACAAAGAGTAAATTTTTACTGTGAATAAGTTATTTCATTTAAAATGTCATCATTTATTAGGTGATCTAGTTTTTGGGATGAATATTATGGATTTTATTAGAATAATAATTGTCAAGTTTTTCTGTATTGTATGTTTCTGTATTGTAAAGTTTGATTCCATTATACATTTTTTTTGTTCTGCTGCAAAAGTATCCAAGTGTCAATTGGAATTATTTGTGAATTGTCTTGAGAGAGAAAAATCTGTGTCTAAAGCTATAATGTGTCATGTTAATACATTTTATTTATTTATTATTCTGATTATTGCATTCATTATTGCATTCATGTTTGCTTGTTTTCTTCTCATCTGCTTTACTTTCTGCCTTCTGTTCTGTGATTTTGGAAAGTAGCAGCACAACTACAACTAAAACAAGGTAATAAACACATTGGAGTTATATAGTCTGATATTTAGAATATTAGTTTAATATGGTTAAATATATTTTGTGTTTGCAGTGCAGCAAGACTGTTCACAGAACAGCACAGACGACAACTTCTCCATCAGCACCAGCTACAGCAGCTTTTCCACTCCCAGCAGGCCACACCAGTAAGAGAAACATTCATACTGCCTCTTCGGCCCTGCAAAAGGAGTTGGCATAGAATCAGTTTTAAGATTCTGCTTTAGACTTCTAATCCAGCTAGTGCCTCTTATCAATTAGACGTCATTGTGACTTGGTTATCCTCCCATGCTCTTCGATCATCTTTCTGGCTGTCCTCATTCTTTGTACATAATAGTCACAAAACATTAAAAACCATTCCTAAGTCATAGCGTTTCCTGCACGCTTTTCGGCTTTGAGGTTCATTGTAAGGTGTGGCTATAGGTATCAATATAATTTTTATAATTATTAATATTAATCTTTTTTTTTTTTGGTATTGTTTTATTGCTGTCAATTTTTGTGGGGATGGTTCCATTGTTTTTCTGCTGTAGTTTGTTGCTGCAGTTTGCTGCTGCCTTTTTGTTCTGCTGCTGCTGGTCGATATGTGATGACATTGCTGTTTTTAAACCTTTTTCAACTAATATAATATGAATGATTATCTGTTTTGATGTTGCTGCTGTTTTTATTGTTGTTCTGCTGTTGCTTTTGTGTTTGTTATTCTACTTCTGCTAGTGTTGTCTGGTGTGTTTTTACTGCTGATGTAGTTTTGCTGCTGTTATTCTGCTGCTATTGTTCTGAATTTGCTGTTGTGTTTGTTATCTACTATTACTATTGTTGTTTGCTGCTGCTGTTCTGCTGTTGCGGTTATTCTTGTTCTGCTGCTGTTAGCTAATGCTGCTGTTGTTCTGATGCTGCTGTTCTGCAGTTGCTGTTGTGTTTGTTATTCTACTGCTGCTAGTGTTGTCTGCTGCTGTTCTGCTGCAGCTGCTGCTGCTGTTGTTGTTGTTCTGTTTCTGCTGTTATTGTTGTCCTGCTGCTGCTTTTGTTGTGCTGCTGCTGTTCTGCATCTGCTGTTGTTGCTCTGCTACTTTGCTGCTTTTGTTGTCCTGCTGCTACTGCTGCTGCTGTTGCTGTTTTTTCTGCTACTGTGCTGTTGCCTCTTTTGCTGCTGTTGGTATTTTTTTTTCTGCTACTGTGCTGCTGCTGTTGTTCTTCTGCTGCTGCTGCTGCTGCTGCTGTTAATATTGTTGTTTGGCAGCTGCCGCTGTTGTTGTGGTTGTTGTTCCGCTGCTGCTGCTGCTGCGGATGATGATGTTGGTGTTATTGTTGCTCTTTGGCTGCTACCTCTGCTGCTGCTGTAGTTGTTACTTTTATGCTGCTGTTGCTATTGGCCTCACAACCACCTAAATTTAATGAAAAGTAATATTAAGCAAGACCTTTCCTAATGTAAAGGCAACAAAAAGCTGTATTAAGTTTGTGCTTAAAGCTACAATAGAGAGATGGAAACAGCAGAAATCAGACTTGATTTAGAAATTAGGATTTAACACATACAATCGAACAATGAAAACCACAGCTGCAAAAAAAATGAAGAATTTATTTGGTGCACTGCAGGTTGAGATATAATGTTTTACAAAGTAACAAAGTAAATAAACTAAGTAGATCACTAAACAGACACAGTTCTTGCATTTGAACTAGGTCCCACTTATTTAGAATTACATTAAATTGAATGAATCTGCTCTACACTTACACTACTTCTAAAGCAGAAGATGATATCGGTTTTATTTTGGTTTTGTTATGTTCGTAAGTGTTAAACATCTTTACACAATTTTTAAATTTGGTAAAACAATTACAAAAACAGAAAATAATTCTGTACTTTCAAAGTTTTTGTATGTCAGACTGTTTAAAAAACTTTACTGTGATTGGGTGGAATCTTCTAAGGGGGAATACGCTTGGGGATGGGAAAATAGATTTAAAGCTAAGGCAGTAAAGATTACAGAATCAACTTGATCTGAGCACTATATTCTGTTCAGAGGCATATGCATGTTGATCTGAATACTTTTGAAGTAATTAATACACTATTTTACAACAATCATAAGAACTGCCAAAAGTGTATTATTCAGAGATATATCTTTGCAGAATAACAACATGCCTTGGAATTTCAGGTTTGGTGGAAATTCTTGCCATATTTCAGGCAATCAGCCAGTTTGTGAGCATTGTGTGAGTGTCCTGTCTTCGTCTAGACATCTCATCATCCTGTGTTTTCGTGTGTTAGGAACAGCAGGTTCTGCTCTACCAGTTAATGCAGCAGCAGAAGAGTGACAACCAGCCCAAGCAGCTGCCAGTCAACAGCCTGCTCCCCGCCACGCAGCCTGCCATCAACTCCAACCCCTTCCTGGCCATCCACAATGACAGCAGCACTCCCAAACCCGGGGCTGCAAGCATCAAACAGACTAAGGTACTTTTGTTTTTTTCTGATTTTGCACTGTTTTACCTGTAACAAAAAACATAGGAACCTTGGATAACAATTTGGTTAGCTTTGGTCCAAAGTAAATAAATTCTCACAGATTTTGAATTTGCTTTGGGACAAAAGGGTTGAGCTCCTGATTGGTGTGGTACAAACGTATCTGAGAATCTAAAAAAAATCTAGAGAAATATATATATTTTTATTTAGCCCAAAATGTGTTGTTTTAAAAGCCCCAGTAGCCTCACACTGCAACTTGTGATTGGTCTTGACTGAATTGAAGCCTGATTAGTACCTGAATGGGAGACCTTAAGGGTCTAGTGATGCCAGTGTTGCCAGCAGGGTGTCTCACCCTATGAGTTAGTAGGTTAAATAAACAGAATTGATGTAACAAAGGCCTAATTAAGATTTGTAAAATTAAAGTGGTTATATAACACAGTATTTAACTGGAAATTATCTGTCAGATATCATTAGATCCTGGTATCAACTCGTAAAAATCTTACTCCTTTCTCATAACCAAATACAAGAGCTATTTTGAGTTTCACAGAAATGTGTTCATGCTATTATTAGGTTATGCTATTATTTTATGTTAATAATAACATAATGTGAGGTCCATGTGGTAAATATTAAAAACACACACTTAACACACAAAATTTTCAACCATATTAGTTAGTAATCAGAAGATACACGCCTATACCACAGACTGATAACCTGTGACTTCAACGACAGGAGTTTCAGGACAGCAGAAACAGAATACTTTGAGTATTGATAACACCCGGAGAGTAAATATCAAAAGATGGTGCGGTTACAATACAAGTACTACAATAAAAAAAAGCTGAAAAAGATAGAATGGAGAATTTTCCTCTAGTAGTACAGTTGACAACAGCAGCTGTTCCTAAAAACAGAGAAGCTATGCTAGAATTATTAGTCTCTGTCATAATTTCTAAAAGGACTACTTACTCAAAAGCAGTCATCGTTTGAAGTATTTGTCTCAAAAGTTTCAGTATGGGAAAAAAATATCTGTACTTGTATTCAGGCCTTACAATTGGTATCAGTGCACCCGTAATAACAATTTAAAATAGATAAAAACAATGAGGCTGTTTTGAATGACTAGCAGTGGTCACAGCATTAAAAAGTGTCTGTGTTCTCCTCAGAAACTGGGAGAGAAGGTGGTGTCCATGACAGGACAGGAGAAAACCTGATGTTAAAACCACTATTGGTGGAGCTCTGCCTTCTGGAACCTGTCTGCCCACACCCCTCGAGGCTGGCGGAACATTCACCCGCTTCACCAAACCCTCACCAGCCTTGATTTGTAAACACGCATCAGTTTGATGCCCATCTGGCAGACGAGTTTGAGAAAATTGCCTGCTGGAAACTTTCTGGGTCCCACGAGGCTTACACACACATAAACGGTCTCTGCTGAAATTTTCACACTGGAGCGAGGAGGCACTGAAGGATGGAGACGCTTCCACTCAACTTTGTTACCTCTCTCTCTCTCCCCTTTAACGTGGATGATAGTCTCCGGTTTTCGTCAGTCTGTGGTCAAACTTGCAATTACCACAAAGGCCTTTTCTGCTTCCTGATCCCTCAACGAGGCGTCCCAAAGGCCTCCAGACCCTGCTGCACTCTTCCAAGAGCATCTACCTCTGAGACCAGGCCCCGACCCAAGTGCCTGGCCCAGCTCTCAATGAGGGGGAGTCTTTTCCCTGTTTAACCTTTTATTTTGAATGAGTACCAATCAGCGTCGCTCAGGCAATACACATTCAGACTGTGGCTGTCTCTGCCAGTGCAGTGATTACACTGAAAATAAATAATATTCTCTCTGTGCTACGTGGATAATTTCTGAACTCTTTCTAGTGTTTTTTTTATTTATTTGTATTTGTCGGATACAAGTGAGGAAATTCTGAAACCTTGCTAGCTGTTTTATACTACTGTAAAAACATCTGATCTTGAGTCTTTTTGATGAACATGTCTGGTGTTTGAAGTGATCGGAACAGAGATCATTCTGTGCTCTTTAAATGATTTTTCTCCTCTGCGGCTTTAAATCATATGCGTATTGGATTAAGAAAAAACTTTGGGAATATGTGTAGTTTAGCACACTTGTTTTCTTATGTAAATACATCTTTGTTAATCACTTAGTGGTGTGTTAAAGCACTGTCGCTGTCTTTTCCAACAGACTTCCACCGGACCGGTGACTGGATATTGTGTATTAATTTATTTTTATATGTGCAGGGATCTTTCCGTTGTTTTGATTTTGTGGTTTTTATACGGTATAGATGAGGTATGTCCACGTTCTCATGAAACTGTACAGAAATTATGCAAATCTTTAACATTTGTATTTAAAATGTCAAAAGCGAAACCACATGTCCTGCTTCACTGTAAGAAATTTTGAACACTGAGATTGTAGTGTTGAACTTTTTCCATTGATAAAGTCTGCTTATAACACCTTGTGCAGCTTGTGTGTTTTTGATTATGGACTATGTAAAGCAGGGCGTTTCACACCCAAGTGGTTGTCCTATCCAGCTCCAGCCAACAGGTTTCAGGAAACCAGTGCTCATGTCATCACTATAATCAATTTTCTTTAGCAACAATATACCTTAACGTCAATTAATTGAACCTTACACCAATGTCAGTTGATTGGATTTTAAGCTAAAATCAAATGCCAGCTGTTTTCTTTTGCTTGGGAACTTATCATTTCCTGATATTGAAAATGGGCTAGATAAAACCCAGAGCATCTGCTAAGCACTGGTCTTTGGCTATGACTGTGTCTCAGAAAATACCCTTTTAATGCACTCATTTAAAGAAACATCTGAGTGAAAAAAAATCAACCACTCACTGTTTAACTCATTAGTATGTAAACTAGTTTTGAACTTGTTAAAGAATTAGAACTAGGATACAAAATTGGGCATTTTAACATGGGAAGTCTATGAGAATATATCTTTTGCAGCCTACAGGGTTCAGTGGGTAAATTTCAGTTTTAGTCAGTGAGTTTTGACTTCTCAAGTTGTGTTGCTTGGTTTTGATTAAGCTAGATTTTAATTTCAGAATAGAAAAAATATTGATTTCTTTTTGCTGAAATTATTTAAAACAAGTTATGCATTTGCAAGATGAATTTAAGGTGGGCTCGATAACTCAATCTCATTGCAAATAAAATATCACAATTAGGATATGAAATTGTTCTGGGTCAGATCGTTACTGAGCTGTTCAGACTTTTGAAAATATTAGATACAGCTTACGTATGGGCAAAAAAATCCTGATACGTGTCAATTTTGTCTGAAGCCTGAACGTAGAGAGCTAAAAAGTAGGTTTGAATGGAATTGGGTCATTTTTAAAATGTATATATGGACAGTATTCCAATTAGAAAGCACTTAAGGTAAGCAATTGAAGGGTTTCTGGTCTATGTGGACTCTAAATGAGTATTGGAGAGATTAGAAAAAGGAATGATTGAGGTTTGTTATGGGAACTGAATCATAAAAGCATTCACTTAAATGTTTTTTTGCCATCTTAAAAAAATATATAATAGAAAATACAACATCTTTCTACTTAGTATTTTTGATTTTTTTCCCCCATTTTATGGTTTTACCATTTAAATACATTTGTATTGAAAATGCTTTTAAATTTCCTACTTTAATTTCCAAAACAGCTTTAGTTTATGAAAATGTGCCTTATGAACAAGAAATGCCTCAAATATAATATATATAAATATATTATTATTATATATTATATAATAATTATAATTATAAATTATTATCTATAGGTATAATCCCAAACCTGTGAGTTAACTTATTTCCCACTACAGACATATTGGGGACTCCATACTCCTTTAGTTTGGACATTAAAACATTAATGTGTGCACTAGGCTAAAAAAAAACTACTCTAAATGACATAAGATACGGGTTCAGATATATGTACGTTCCTGTGTTGGATTTGTGTGATTGCATTTAAACATAGGTGATTTTTTTGTCCTATTGAAGCAAACCCAAAGGCAGAAACATAGCAACTTGAGTCTATTTTTTGATTGATAAGACAGTGTTTTAGTTGACACAGAAATGGTTTAGTATTGAATGCAAATGTTAATCATTGTATATTACGGTTGAGAGTATGGATGAAATAGAACTCATAATTAACAACATTAGCTTATTTTTTTCTTAAAGTATGAACTTTAAAAGTTCCCTATGAATGATCAACATGAATAACCAACTGTAATTTGTCCATACACCGTACCTTCATTTTTTTGGACCCTTTACAATTACAGATAGAACCCCAGTTATGGTTTTACATTAAAAAAATATTTTCCCTGCATAGATACCCATTCTAATCTTTCCTCTTCTACTCATTTCTTATGTTTGCACCCCAACTCTCAGTGTGACCCCCTCCCAGGGGACCTGTTTACTGTCCCTGTTCTGCTCTGAATGCTCACCCTGTGAGAACCGCTGGGCGCTTTCTCCTTTCAGCTTCATCAAGCTGTCCACACCACTGACCACCCCCTGACCCCTGACCCCAACCACAGGACCAGAGCAGCACACACAAAGACGTCAGACAGCATTCACATCTGAAAAATCATCACTTTATTTAAATCAAAAGGAAGCATTGTTATAATTTTGTGAAATGTCACATTTTCTCAGATTTCATTGCATCATTTTAGAATCTAACAAATGTTTGCAATACAGCTCTACTGAAATGTGATCCATTTCAAATTCTCAGCTGTAACCAGCAGTGTACATTTATTAAAATATTAAATAAAAACAATGTTTTTTTAAAAATAGAAAATACAATGAAAATAGATTTAAAGAAAAGTGCAAGTCTTTCTAAAAAATATGCAGACATTGGAATACGATATCAAGTGAGGTCAAAGCATGTATAAGTATTTGGGCATTGGGTCATGCAAATATTTGTTAATATTTTATATTTAATAATATTAAAGTTTTGAAACAATTGCAACAGCCAGTTAGAAATATCCTCCCTGTTTTGGAAGTCAATTATGAGGTTTTGGATCAATTAATAGAAATTAACCATCAGCTTTGTTTAATTGCAAAATTAAGGACTTGGTATAAATTTTTGCATGTTCTTGCATAATATGAAATAAAAAAATAAAATAAAGATTATTTTAGTCTATATTTGCTTTGTTTTTTTATATTATATTTTTATATGTATGTATGTATGTATGTATATATGTATGTATGTATGTATGTATGTATGTATGTAATGTAATGTATATTTTTACATTATACATTTTGCTCGTGGTTAAAAAAAAATCAAGCTAACGAGACGAGACCGGAAGTCTCATTGACGTTAATATTAGCATGGGCTAACCAAATTAGCCTAGCTTTTACCTGATGTGTGAACGCTAGAGTGTGAAACTTCAGTTGTCACAATTTGTCTCAAATGTTCTGTAAGTAATACAACTAATTCTTCAACCCAGGCAGAGACAAAGACAATCTTGTTTTCAGGCTAGCGTTGCGTTAACATTTCTTTTGGGGAAATTTAACGTATATTGACACGTGTCTACAGCCGCAATAATTAAATTGTATTAATAATAATACATTTAGTTTGTCAATAATGATTTGTGTGTGTTGTGGCAGAATAGCAGATGTGTAATTCTAGTAGGCCGAGTCCAGAACAGCTAAAACCTGTGTGTGTGTGTGTGTGTGTGTGTGTGTGTGTGTGTGTGTGTGTGTGTGTGTGTGTGTGCGCGTGCGTGCGTGCGTGCGTGTGTGTGTGTGTGTGTGTGTGTGTGTGTGTCTCTCTCTCTCTCTCTGCTAGAGGTGCAGGGGACGGTGATCCAGATACAATCCCTCTAAAAAGATCCTCAGGGACGCTTCATTTTCACCCTTCTGCCTGGAAGCAATGGCTTCAGCTTACAGGTAGGTAACGAAAGCTTCTAACTGACAGAGCTCACAGGGAACTGACTGATTTACCGCCGTTTTCATTGTTGAAAATTCTGACTGCTTGTGTATAAATAGAATGTTGGAAGGTAATTAGACAGTAAGAAATATCATGTATTTATCCACCATTCTAAATGTTGCGTCCTTGTAGTTACAACATCGAAGTACTTGCTCCTAAACAGTCACTAATTTACTTCCTTTACCACTAAAGTCTCAAGGTAAAAATATTACGTTAAGGGCTATTAAACCTGAAATTGTAGTTTGGGTAACTGAAAGTTCTAAATGTGACGATTGACATTCTACTCAGCCAAAGTTCAGACAGAATAATACATATATATTTTGTAAAAGTATGTCATTAGGTATGCCTGTTCTGCATATTAACTCCTTCAGGTTCAGCGTCCATAGACAATACGTTGGAACTGGTAAGCCACGTTATTTATTCCTTAAAGCTTTACATTTTTCAACCACCAATTGCAACACCTTAGTCCAAAATTAGGCCATTTCAATTGTTTGTAACATAAAAACTATAAATCAAAAAGTTTCTGTCTTTCATTAAAAGTCATCGTCTTGAAGTGGCAGGCATTTATTAAAATACTATCGTTTATTTGTTTTTATTTTTTATGAGAGGACAGTATTTTAAGAAAAAAACTTTTTATTTATTGATTTTTGTTATTCTGACACGTTTAGAAACAAGCTTTAAGTCGAGGAATTAAAAAAACAACTTTGTGTTCATGCCCTACAGGTTAACAGAACAGAGAACTATACTTGGTCTATTTGAATCTCTGGAACTTTTGTTGCTTAATAATTATTCATTGGTGAGGGTACACACTATTCCCTTAATTTGCACTATCACGTAATGTTCATGTCCGCAGTCTGGCAGGGTAAAACTTGTCCTTTTGGAATTCTAAGGTTTTATCTATTTTCAGACAAGTTTTGAGAAATTTACAAATTCTTGCATTTCATGTATCACATGCAGGTAGAATTTTTAAACATGTGAATAACTTTACATAACCCATTACAAAATAATATAATATTTTATAAAAATATAAATACTGTGTCAAAGAATCAAAATATTAAAAAATATTTACTCTCTCTCTCTGTCTCTCTCTCTCTCTCTCTCTCTCTCTCTCTCTCTCTCTCTCTCTCTCTCTCTCTCTCTCTCACCCCCCCCCCCCCCAGTTTCCTTATGCTGATGATTTCCAGCTGCTTCAGCACCATTCTTTTGCATCTGCTTCTGCATTAGTAATTAATAGCTTGTTTTCCTCAACCAGTCACATTCAGTGTGTGATCCCCCTCTTCTATCTGAGCTGTCAATCAGGTCCTGACTGTTTAAACATGTCCCCCTCCCCTTTTCACGTGCTCACCATTTTCACCTACTCTTGCTTTCTCTCTCTTCTGCTTGTTCATTGCTCAATCTTTCTTCACCTCCTCCTCTTCGTTATTCATTCACATCTTTGGAAGTTTGGACACACCCCCTCTTGATTCCCATCCCCCTCATTTCCAGCTGTAGGCTTGTCCAGCTTCAATGGCTTCTGTTCATCAGCTTTCAGAGGCCTGTAGGGACAGCAGGTCCCTGGGAGTCTCGAAAAGAGCCACTTCTGTTGCTTATATATGTATATCATTTTTTAAATGTATGTAACAAAAAGGTCACAACATAGACCAAAACTTTTTCTCTTTTTGAATCAGTTAACAAAATTAAATACTTTTCATTTCATCACAAATGAATCATAAAATCTGTTATTCAATATTTATTTTCAAGCCTATTTATTGTGGAATAAATCTGGTAAAAGCAATGGTTTTCACAGGTTGTTGATTAACGTATTTCCTAACAATGGATGCATAGTGTAGTTGTTTTTGTTCAGCCTTTTCTACCAATTATACAATCATATGGTGTCTGCCCATTCAACAGAAATTCAACACCTACAGAGACTCTGTGTGTTTTTTTTATTATGTATGGTGTATTTTATGTTCTAAAACATCATGTAATAATTGTAAATGTGGTTAATTTTATCAAGAGGTGTCAAAAATATTAAATCCAGGATACCAACAGAGGCTCTGACTGCGCAGAGATGATCTCTAGATCTGAACCCCATTGAGATTTTGATGTAATGGCTTGACTCGAATGATACATTTTCTAAAGCATTGTTTGCAGATGTCCCAGATACATAGGACAATATGCATTATGCGGCAAAGTTGTTGTCAGCATTTTTTCAGTCACACTATTAGAGTAAATGTCGGATACTAAAAACTTTTTTGTCATAATAATACAAATGTTTTATATACGATATTTTAAAGATTTGTTCCAGAATGAACCAGTCAAATTTTATAACAAAATGAATTTTTCAGGGCAATGTTTGGCCGAATTCCTTCCAGTGTTCTTTTCATTGAGTTCGGTGCTCTTCCACCAGCAAGAGGGGCCTCATCCTACCCACCCCACCTCCCTTCTGTCCATACAGTATGTGTCCTCCCCCGCTATTGAGGCAGATTAGCAGGGCTGGGTAGAGGGACTACAGTCCAAACACATCGTTCCTCCCTCCCACTGCTCTGGAACAGACCCCACAGGTTCCACTCTTTAGGACAAGGGTCAGTTTTATAGTCTAACCCATCCAAACCTCACAACTGTCATAAGCAAGAGATGAACATCAATACAATCAAAGAAACTGGCTGTATATTCTCATAAATAACATGAAACAAGGTTAGAAATGCATTGTGTGAAACTATTGATGATAGAGTTGCATTATGAATAACTATTTACATCTTTAGAATTTTTTCTACTCCAGAAAGGTGTAACACCAATTAAACCTTTTTAGCATTTATTATTTTAGGGCAATAGACTTTGAAATGTGTATCTATAAGAAAATGTATTTCAGTGCTGAATTTTGTTTTTGCTGAATATGTTCTTGTACATAAGCAAGACAAGAGATCTAACTGACATTGAATATACACACAGTTGATGAGAATAAATTATAATTGTATATGTATTTCCTCCAATGATGAACACTGCAATTTTTATAACATTAATTAGTCAGTTAGTTAGCAACCATTTTTCAGAAAAATAAACAAAACTGCAAAATGGTATTTCACACAGGCCTAGCAATGTAGCTTTTATGATTTATGAGGCATTTAATTTAAAAATTGTAAACAGTGATACATCCTTAACTTATTTAAAACTTTGGTTTGAGATGTTTAAAACGACTTGCCATTCTTTGCCCATAGTTTTAAAAATAGTTTTGTTAATTAAAACAAACAAAAATCTTTGTAAAGTAATTTATTAAAAAATAAGTTATATATGTAGGACAATCATTGTGTACCAGTGCCCATATGTGTGTAAAGAGCGCGTGGATCTCGCGGTGCGGCAGGAGGCTGGAGGCGCGGCGATCCGGGGGAAACTGACCGCTACGCCGGAGCAGAGTTCTTGGAGCTCTTCGAAGAGTTGCCTTGAATCACGATATTCTGCCAGCGAACCCCGTCCGTGTTCATTTAACGTCCATTCGTACTCTTTAATTTTGGCATGTACTCACTATTTTTTGTGTTAACGCCATTTTTTAAATATGTAGGCATACGTCAGTAGCCTAAATAACAGACGGAGTTTGCGCAAGTGTTTAGTATTTAGCCTTTTCTGGGGATCTCTCTAGCGAGCCTCTCCCAGCGGTGTGTTGATTTTCCCCGCCGCGGACAAAGCTGAAGAGCAGCGGGGAACAGGAGGTCCGTGACCGCGCTAAGCTGCTCTTCCACCGACAACCTTCCAGAAATATACAAATTATTACCCGCCTTTCTGTTACTTTAATAGGTTTGTTCTCGTGCGTTTTGCAGCGCATGGATATAACATGAGTAATCGTTTTAGTGTGTTAATGATGACAAATAAAGCTATTCTTAAATGAAAATAAAATGCAATCAAACTGATAGGAGAAAAGAAATATAAAGAAATGTGGCGATTATAAAAAGACTGGGGAAATTTTTTTTTTGTCTTGGTGTGTATTGCCGTTTCATGCCAATAGGCCAAATCGTCCGCGGGCGGCTTAAAATAAATGCACAAAATGTTTACGTACACAATCAATAATCAGAACGTGCATATTTAATGACGTAATCACGTGAATGTTTTGTGAGTGTATAAAATGGATAGAAAATCGGGAAAAACACAATTTTGTAAATTTACCAAATGGAGTTTTAACATTTTCAGTTGTTCATTCACTGTTACATTTAAGCCCTAGTTATTTAAAAAGGTATATGTATAAAAATGTAATAAAAATCCAGAATTGAAATAAAGAGATTAAACGATCTATATTTTAGCACATCTGACCCCAGCGTCCAGCAAAGCTTATGAATCTGCTATGTTGAACCATTTGGGTTTAATCTGGTAAAAATAGATGTCGGTTCATTATCTGAGCAGCCCCGTCATAATTAATAATATAGCTATAGAGGTGGCGACCAAGCCGAATGCTTTAAAATTCTCTTAGCCATAATGTTCCCGAGCAGGCTTAAATTGCATGTAATTTCTTGGTGCAAAAGAGCTATTCATTTTGTTCTGGGTCACAAGGGACGTGCGGCGATAGGCTCACCTGCAGCTAGCTTGTTAATTATGGAGATGTGAGTTCGAATCAGCTGTCACCATTATGTCGCTGAGCCACGAGGGGTGCGTGCGTGCGTGCTTGCGTCATCCTCTCGTTTGAAGAAATGCCCTGAGCAAGACTTGCTTTGGGCAGCTGCACTTCTCTGGAGATTCATCAATAAATATTTAAACAATTGTTATCGGGTGGATGTGTCCGTTGTGGTCAGTAACGTTAGGAGAACGCCATGGAAACTCTCCGTGTTCACCCAGCAGACGCCAAGAGAAGCCTTAGTGACCAACACTTTCTGAGGCTTTAGAAACAAGAGCGTCCGCTTGAGCGCCGCAGCTTTAAGGGACGCCGTGAAATGAGATTAAAACCCAGGTCTCTAGACCTCCCGGTAATGCTGACTTTAAACCTTTTAGAAATATTTTTACACAATTTTAAAACCTCAACCAGGTAAAGAAAGACCTTCAACGCGACCTTCAAATATTTAACTGATATCAGTTATTATTTTTAAGCGCTTTGATTATAATCTCAAAAAATTAGAATGTCACGAATAATATATAGATTTTTTCCCCTCAACCATTTCAGACCGTGAAACCCTTATATTGTATACATATTTCACACTTATTTTACTTGACAGTTGTTATTCTCAGAAAATTACAATATCATCCGTTCAACTGCTTTTATATTAACACCAGCAGGCAAGTCCAGAATTTACTGGAAAGGAAAACGTGGTTTGGGTGTCATTTTAAAAGTCAAGACCCCCGAACTTATAGAGCACAGGTCTCAAACCTAGTTCCTGAGGTTTGCATTCTCTGCTGGTTTTCTTCCCAGGTTTCAAGAGACACATAAGTGTCTTCAAATTAGCCATGTGGAGCTAATGGAATCAGGTTCAGTTAAGATTAAACCAAGCCCTCAATTAATTGAATTTGAGACCCTGCTACAGGAAGACTGAAGAGTCAAAGAATCGAAGTTGTCTGAAGACCTCTGACTGCCATGATTCATCTCTATTCTCTGTGAAGAAATAAATGAATGAGTTTTTTGCAACTGTTAAATGTTGATTCTAAAGGCTGTTGAGTTTATCAAATAGTTAGTCAATGAAACAGCTGATAACTGGGCTCAAACACATCACAGTGGGTCAATTAAAGGAGCAAATTCATGAAACGTAGGATTGAACACTTCATTGATGACACAAAAGAACTAATTGAAGAGATATGTCAAGGAATTTTCTAATTCTGCTTATAGCTTTTGTGAAAAGTTTAGCCTTTTAACACCAAAGGTTTGCTGTTGAGGTTATCAGACAGTGAATCAATTGCACAATATATTGTTAAAATTAATATACCCAATTGAATTTTATGTTTCAATAAAACATTACATAACATTTTGCATAGTGTTTCTTGACCGTGTATGAACATATTTCTTGAACAAAAAATCTACCCATCAACCCTGGCTTTGGATTTTGGTTAATGACTCATTTGGGGCGCTTAATGGTGTAACCTCCTGGTTGTGTGAGTCTTTATGCTTTACATTTGTTGGTAGGAAAAATGCTTAATGTAAATGTAAAAAGGATCATGGAACACTGGTAACTACACAACACCCACAATTAGAGGTGTTTGCTGTTCTTTGTCTGCACCAAGCTTCTACGCAGAGAACATAATGGCCCCCTTTGGGCTGCTAGGCTGTTGAGCAGGGCGGAGAAAGAGCTAGAGAGAGCAATGCTGCTTTTCAGCCCAGAAACAATGAACCCACACTGGAGTAGTTTTTCTGCACGATATGAGAAATATCCAGGATTTGAAAGTATAACTTGTAATAGAAACTGACCATTGAAAAAAACCATTGCATTTATCTGATGACTGTCATGGTTTTACAATGAATTTGCATTTTACTTGTATTCATGAAAGAGGTTAATTAATAAAACAGTTTGACATTATTTTTTATGGTGCGTTTTAATTAACCCTGAAAAAGTTTAGTTTAATAGTGTTATTTCAAGATCTTTGTATTTCAGTCAAACCTTAGAGCCAAAAGGACAAATAATAAGAGTTACACGCAAACAAAATCTGATTATGTAAGCAGCTGGTTCAGCACATAAATAAATCCACATTTTATGTCAAGTCCATCTCTAAAAATCCATGTGATTCACTGCTGCTGCTATTTTAGTTAATGCCACCAAAATTTCAAACACAATAATAAAAGATCTGATGTGTATTTTGAACTGAAAACACTCAGAATGTTCAAGAGAGTCTCAAGATTAATAAGAAGTCATGTAAAAGAGCATAATAGAAACCCCTTTATTTTAAGTGACTTTTTAGTTTTTAATTCAGCTCAAATTTAAAACTTGTTCTTTGCTTTCCCTTTGTTTAAATGCTGCTAACATCCCAAATGAATTCATTAAGAAACTGCTACAACATTTTATGAGGAGAAATTCAATCTTACAATTAAATTGATCGAGTGGTTAAATCAAATTCTTCTCAAGAAATTTAATAGGGGTAAACTGAAACTTTTTTAACAGACTAAACTCTCAACAATACATTTGTTTGATTAACAAATTAACTCTAGGCATTGCTGAACTTCATTGGCAAAGGTCATCAACAAGACTGCTAGATCTTCAGAGTCCAAATTGGAATATGGTTAAGAGTGTTCACCTGTTGAACTCTTAAAGAATTGTGAGATTGGAATTGTTTCAAATACTTTAGTTCTCAGCCTGCTGTGAACAACATTACAGGTCATCTGAAATGAGAAGCAGAATTAGAACTCGCCCTGAACTTCCGCTGCCTTCATGGCCACTGGAGAGGTAGAGCTTTCTTTGTTCTGTCAAGGACTTATCACAATCAGATTGTACAGTGTGTCAGGCAGACACCAGCATATATCAACTTCAATCTCTTTTTAATGAGAAATTCTGCCCTCTTTAATATGTGCAAATTAACCCGACCCCTCCTCTCTTTAAACCTCTGTGAACACCCCTTTTTTATCTGGTCCTCTCCTTCTCCTTCCTACCACCCTGCCTGCTTTCCCCCTCAGGCTAGAGCGCCCTGTGATGGACATAGTGCTAGATTAACCATTAGAGCTTTGCCTATGAAACCAGTACTACTCAGACTATAGCAGCTGTCTGACTAACACTTATATATTACCATAATTATTCAGACTATTATCAATATTATATTCAACCCATGTTGATTATAATTTCTGAATTACAGCTAATAAGGAAGTTTTAAAAACAGACAGGGGCTGTAATCCTGGCACAGTGTGGCATAATTTAATAGATTTTCTTGTAAAGGGTCCATTCTCTGCAGCGTACTCAGCATGAGCTCTAGGCAGCTGCTGCAATCTTGCTGGTCACCCTTAACATTTCTGTAAAGCAAAATAACCCTGTTAAGTGAAGTCATAGTTTGAACACACAGTAAAATCCTAAACTGACTTTTTAAAAATAAGAAAATTAAAACTTAGTTTGGTATCGTTGTTTTATATCAGTGTCCATAGTTTCGTGTTCCATAATATTAATTTACCGATATATTATTTAAAATGTATTGTTTTTGTAGTAAATGCTTCCCCAAGTCATGGACTTTCAGATGTTCACTATATAAAAACTAATTTCTTTTTTCAGTCTGGCAGCATTTTCATTTTAGTTAATTCACTATAAAATACAAAATGTTATGTATAAGAGAGGTTCCATAACAAATCTAATTTTTCCCAATATGCCGAAAAGCAATGTCAAGGTTTCTTTGAATAGATGGGGTTTTTTTTAAACACAAAATATTCTCATATGTTAAATTAAAACATTTATATTTAAATGGATTTTACAGGCAGGTATAAATTGATAAATACATTTAAAAAGTGTCATAAGAATTCAGAAGTATCTTTTATGCCTGCTAGAGGATAATGTACATGCAAATTGAAGCCATCAACAGCCAGTGAAGAAGTGAGAGTACATATTGTAAATAGTGTGTGCCGTTGCTATGGTAGCCATTTTCACTTCAGAAATGGGGAGAGGAGGATGTGAGGATAGACTGTCCATGTGTCTCCATAGTGATCAAGATGCCATACAATCCTGTTTTTCTTCAGAGCAACTTCTGTGTTTTCAATCACACACAAACTTTGACTAATCTATGTTCAGACAGGGAAATTTTGTGTGCGTAACAATTCAATGTGTTCAGTGCAGATGTAAGTATTTTTACCAAAATCTTTCCCACAAACAGAAGTGTCATCAAATCCAATTACACTTATAAGAGCGGGTGTAAAGATAATTCCACTAAATGAGTGAATGGTCTGTTGGAAGAAGAAAAAGTACTGACCCGCAGCTTCAGGGAATTAGCAATCAGCAAAAGAAATCTTCTTCAGATTATCATTAGGCCATTCAGCCAAAAAGGAAATAGTCTTGCTTCCATTATTTTAATTTCAATAGACGGAGGTTCAGAACATGTTGATGCCAGTGCAGAATTTATTGAGAGTTCCATTTAACCAAGTCTCAAATGTTGATCAACCATTTTCAAGTTTTAAGTTACATTCTCTTTTATTCCTAATCACTATTTTTCTCAATTGACTATTTCTCATCAGTCTCTGAATTCTATAGGCTAAGAATCAATGCTGCATGGATTGTTCTATCAATGGAGATTATCATATATCAGGGAATGGCTACCATGCCTCAATCTGAGCTGCCTGTTGCCACGGGGACAGAGTGATTTTATCACTTATAGGGCTCTGATGGTCAAAATAGGCTAAAAAGCAATGGAAGGAATGCATGCACACATGCAGGGCAGGGGATCAATATTTGAAGTGTAGAGGATATTGAGTCAGAAGAGATATTGGTTTGACTGTAGTTTTTCACACATACAGAGAAGAGAGACAGGTAGAGAAGAGTATTTTTTTTACATTTCCTTGAGAATGCAATGGTCAAATATTAGTCTATAACCATAGCAACTTTCACACCTTAGCTCATTAACGGTTTATTTCCTGCTCAGGAAATAGTGCCAGGAAACAGTGGGCCAGGCCTTTGAAAATCTACTCAGCAAGAACTTTTTTTTACATTTAAAAAATCCAAACTAAATTCAAAATTGGCAAATTAATGTTAAGTAATGTTATTTAACAGACTGGATTCCATTAGCCCTTTAACTGCCACACCAAAAAAGATTAAAATGTTAGTTTTTTGTAAAACTGTATTTGATTAATATCTACAAAAACACCATATCATAGCTTTCTGTGGTAAAAGTACTGTTCTTGCATAATAATAAAAATAATAATAAAAATGTTGAAAGGTTATTTATTATTTATTTATATTGATTTATCTTTAATTGAGGTATCACGTTCAGCTTTTCATTTGACACAGAATTGTATTTTGATTTTTAGTCTAAACAAAACGGTTAAATGAAACATTGTGCTTTAAGATATTCTCAACCGTTTGGTTGGGCAGGCAGTTACAAGGTTAAAGAGAAATTAACCTCCATTTAGTAAGCTAAGGTTATAAGAAAATGTTAAACAACTGCTATATTGTTGCATGGATTAACAAGTTGGCATTTGTTCGAATGCACCACAACCTGTAAGAGATTGTGGAATTAAACAATAATTTGACAGTTTAAACGATTTTGGGGATTTTTTACGAAACGTTCAATTTTACTGTGTTCCTGCTTTGTGATAATTTCGTCATTTTAAGTCAAACATCAATATGTTTACGTTGTATAATGCGAGTTGAAAATGTTTGTGTTGTCTATAAAGGTCAACGAACTCTTCCACTTACATTTTCTCAGTTATTGTGCAACTAAAAACTCCTGCATGGCGTGCAGATATAGGAAACTCGCACAATCTTGTTTTGTTCTAACAGGAGGGTTTTAGCACAAGCAAGCAGCGCGGGCCATCCGAGCATTTGCAGCAGCCCACAGCCACAGCAAGCATCTGTCAATCACAGCTCCTTCTCTCTGACGCTAATCTGGAGCCAACTGAGGAAAGAAGGCTATTTTTGCTAATCTGTGATGAGAAAATAATTGTGGAGGGGGGGGGGCGTGTATGACAATTCAATATTTAATTATTGTTTTGATTAGGATTATTATTCTGTGTTGCACTGTTTATTATTCATTGTTCAGCAAATAAACTAACACTTCATTTGTATGCTGTTTATAAATAGCAGAAGAAAAAACTAGTATAGTGTTAGAAATGGCAGAGTTCAACCATTAACTTGTTTTTTTTTTTAGTTATGTAAAATGCGGGTCGCCAGAGAGAACAAAGACTGGGCTTTGACCTAAGCACGCATATGAAAGGTGATCCCAGCTCGACAAGGAGCTGCTCGGACCTCCTGCAGCAGGAATTTGCGATCTCGTGCGTCACGTGAGCCTCAATGGAGATGCTTTCATTGGTTCTTCTTTTGTGGTCGATGCGGAAATTGCTATAATCGAATTAAAGACCCTCTCTTGAAGTTTACTCTAGTTTAATACGACTTCCCTGAACACGACCGAGGCCCCTACGTGGTTTTTAACCAGGCTAGATATTTTATAATAACTCATTTTGGATCTATCCGCTGCTGAGAAAACCTTTGTGAATCATCAAAGTATGCAAATATGTTAAAACGATACTTCCTATTTATTAGCATGAACAGTTCACGCAATCAATCCAATTACACAGTCTGGAGTTTGTTCTTTTAGAGAAAGAAGCTTCTTTTAGGGTCTGTTAAGCTTTAGAATAAAGGCAAGTTAAAATATTACTAATATTAATTTAATACAATTATAAGATGTGTTAAAATGATCACTCATATTTGTAATAACCACACCAATAAAGAGTGTTTCTTTTGAGTGGTAACGCTGCAGCCAGGCCTAAAAAAAGTCTTCTTTTATGCTCTGTAGCTATAAGGTGGCGATCAAAATATTCCAAATGTGCCAAATCTATCAATATCTCCGCACAAAGTGTGATCTCGCATGGACGATTAGTGTTCGTTTGTGTAAGTAATAGAAGAGAACGCGTCATTTTTAAACGGAAATGACGCTAATTGTTTAGCCCGCGGAATGAATGTGGAGACTGGACCCAAATTTTTTTCAAAGAACAGCGGCATTCGAGCGACATGATGGCGAAGTGAAAAGGGGCTCACGGGACAGCAGTAACAACACAACTTACATATAAATAATTATAAGCAAATATTAGCATATATATAAAAAGCATATCAAAGCATATACGCACATAAATAAGCAATATACTTATAATGTAAATGTTACTGCGCGGGAAAATGCAAGTTTGTACATATTTACAAAACGTTAATTGATTTAATGCGAGCCTAGATAATTGCGTTAGTGAAATAATGTGAATATATAGAATATTGAAATCATCCCATTATTAGGCCTAATTCAAACTTATGTTTTTACGCGTCAAATAAATCAGCGGAAACAACAGCCTTTAAAAGCAGTGCCTGGTATCAAAACAATAGCCCTACATCTCGTCGTTATAATGAACGGTTTACTTTTTGCTATTTCAGTACACTTGTGCAAATATTTTGCAACGCTAAGAATTGCTGTTACTCGGTATCGTATCCCCATCTGTTCGATCGGCCAGTGTATTTACCATTTTGTTTCTTATATCGTCGCGAAAAGTTTTTTTACTCAACGCCCACACTTCTTCTGCAGCACTGCCATCAAGCGGCCACGGTTGAGTCCATCGCTTTCTCAGTCAGTCAGGTCATCTTCTCTGGGAATAACATTACGGACGAAAACGTTTAAAAACTGGATTTAATAGCACCCATAATGTTTTTTTATTATTCCGGTGCCCCTGTGCTCTGTAACAAGCTCCCGGAACTGACTTTAAGTTAGCTGGACTTCACGTTTGATATTCGGATATTTAGGGACTGCCTGAAAAGTGGCTGCCTTTTTGGTAGGAAATGTTGTTTGTCAATAGATTTTGAACAAAATGACTTAGAACAGAAAATCACACATTTTTTTCATCTTTGACTCCCTTTTAGCGCTGAGCCTTTATATTTTTCATTAACATGGGTTACTGATCATAGACACATGCTTTTTCATCATAGACTCAAATTGCTCAAGTATTACATTTTAAAGCTCGATGTTTTTTTTTTAAAGAAAATTACTAAAATTGATAAATTCCACTGTTTTGTGTTCATCTTTGGGGCTCAACCTTTTGATTTCCAATCATTTTCTCAAAAACTGTAAAATCATAGACAACATTGTTTTTGTTTTTCACCACAGAATGTACTCAAATTGCTCGTATGTTACACTGTTTTCATTAACGACTTTCCTTTAGGGCGTAACCTTTTGATTTTTCATTAGTACTCCCAAAAGCTGTAAAGTCATTGACAATTTTTTTAACCACAAAATGTACTCTAAGAACAACAAAACAACAAATGTGATGCTTTACCTAACTTAAATAATAAATTTACACGCTCTAACTTGCCAAGTTATCAGAAGCTCAGTAATGCAAACACACGCGAGAATGGTAACAAATGACCCATAATGCATAATTAGCATAATTAGGTTGTTACAAGCATCATCTAACAAGTATCGTTGTATCAAGTATCTTCTTAAAACGCTTCTCTTCAGGGAACCCCTACTTAATAAAAACCTTTTTCCTCCTGGTTTTATTTTCTTCCTGCTATGGTTTATTGATCAGTTGATACAACTTCCGTTATGTGCAAGCTGAGATAGACTTTGACGGTGTAACAGATTGCATATTGTCTCTCCCCTTCTGTAAGTCGCTTTGGACAAAAGCGTCTGCCAAATCCATAAACGTAAATGTAACAGAGAGAACATGTCGCTATGTCAAACGTTTTAGTAGCCCATTTACTCTTAATACCTTACTCTTAATCAAACAAATATGACAACTCCAAATGTGGACAGATAGTAATCTTAGATTTCGAAATGTCAAAACATCAGAGGTCTGGCAGTTAATGGATTAGGTCGGTCAATACTTGAGAGTGAAGAAAGACTGCTTGAAGAGCCCGCGGTTGTCAGTCCGGGCAAGCTCCGGATGCCAGGTGTTTGCCCAATCTTATTTGGTTCGACAATTTGATCAATGTCTGCCCGATCTGAAACTTACTTTTGGCCCACATGTTATTTAAAATCTGGACCATATACCTCAAAATCAACACTGTACCAACATAACATTTCCCGCATTTTTAAACATGGCCAAACATGTGGCGACTATCGGGCTCAAGTCTGTTCATCCCTGCCACATCTCAGCCACAGGGAGCAGCTCCTAGCATTTGGCCCGTTTTCTTGATGTCAGGAAAGCGTTATATTAATCTGTCCCCCCACAGTTCACATTGTGTATTTAAACTAGTTTTAAACGTTGATTTTGTATAGTGTTAATTATACAGTAACAACTGTATTGTATTAATTGTATAGTGTTCGACATAGTGTGATGTTTTAGTATTTAAGCTTACCAGACTAACAATAGCGCTGTCATACAATTAATATTAAATACAATTAGTTGTCACATAAAAATATACAAGAATTATTAAGAAGTCATCCGAACAAGACTCTCAAAAGTGTCTCAACTGCTAAAGACAAAAAGGACTTTGACCGATGTGGAGTTGGTCAATGTTATGTGCTTTGTTGACGGTAAAGTTCGCATTTATTTTAAATAATTGTCCCAAATACTGGAGAAAGAGAGGAGCGAATCCATCTGACTTGACGTCCTTGGTAAAGTTTCCATGGTCAGAGATGGTTTGAGGTGGCATGGCATCTGCTGGTGTTTGTTCACCATTTTATGAAGTAGAAGGTCAAAACAGCCTACAACCAGGATATTTTAGAGCACTTCTTGCTTCTAGCTGCTGACTAACTTCATAGAGATGAACATTTAAAGTTGCAAAAGGACTTTCACACAGTGCCAAACCTACTTGGGCTTGGTTTAAGGACCATGTATTCTTGTCCTTAATTGCCCAGTAAACTCGCCTGACCTTAACTCTATAGAAGATCTATGGTTTATCGTGAAGAGGAAGATGCAATATGCTAGACTCAACAATGCTGAAGAACTGAAGGCCATTAGACCAACCTGAGTAACCTAGAAGCCCAAACTAAGTATTGAGGCGCTGTACATGCTCATACTTTTCATGTTCAGACCTCTTAGTTGGCCTTGGTATCAAAAATCTTTACTTTGTGGTCTCAAGCAAAAAGGTTTTCAGATACGGATTGAAATAGATCAGTGTGTTTGTTTTACATTAATATTGTTTATTAATTACAGGGTTAATTAACTTTTTTTTTCCATCACGTTCCATCAGTTATTGACACTATTTATATATAAACATTGTAACATATTTGTTGACTGTCAGATTTATTTTGACGTTTTAGAATCATAAAATAGGTGAATTGCCTTAATCGCTCATTTATAGGAAAGCCTATGTTTTATAATAAAAAAACCTATGTTTTATAATTAAAAAACGTAAGACCATTGTTTTGACCATGGATTTCACTTGTCTATCAGTAAAATTTGACTTAAATTTTTACATTACCAAGTTAGTCAAGTGTTTATACAAAAATCTGTAATGTAGAAACATATTTACATTACGCCATATTTTCTCCCTTTGGTGGTGGGGTTTGGGGTAAACTTTGCTTGTTAGTGTAGCTGTAAGGACAGTCACAAAGCAGTAAAACAGTTTATTTAACAAAACGCCATATATGTTAATGGCTATTAAACATCTCCTCCCCCTAATAAAAATCAACAGGGGTTCGAAAGGTCAATTTAAATAATTTTCCCCAATGAACTGTCTTACAAACATTTGCTGCTGGGGAACCTGCTGGAGAACACCTGGCTGTATCTTTCGTTTTAGTTTACTGGAAAACCTTTTGACTTGCTGTTCTAGGATCTTTACAAAAAGCAACTTTGTTGTATACTTGTTATAAGAAAGCTTAAGCATTCTAGTTTGTTTTACTCAACAGTTTTGTCTTGTATGAAGAACCAGATGACAGGATAGACGCAGAAGACAACAAGTAAACTATAGCCGAATTAAAATAAGTAAAATGCGACTAATTAAATAAAAACGTCTTATAATGCCACGATTTTGAATTGCAATATTTTAATTATGAGAAAATATCGTAAAGACGTTCATATTTTGCCTGCTGACCATTCTCTTATAGACACCTGCTGCGATGCCATTCTGTCACCAGCCATTGATATTAATCAGGGCAGGCGGCAGTATTTTTTTAATACTTTTGGTGGACTGCTTTAGCAAAAGTAAACTCCTTTAATAAGGGTCGTCATGCATATTCTATAGCCCATACCATTTGACTTGTCCGGCAGATCACTGACGTGAACGGCTCTTTATCAAAAAGCCTTTTTCATAATGTTCTTCCCCGATATCTGCGATTCATATATGAATCATGCGACGATACATAAAAATGTTTAGCGTGCATGGCTTATACGAATTGTTAACTGCAAAACATGAGTTTATACATATTAATCAAAGTACAAATAAAAAGTATTCATTTCCCACATTCATTAAGGCCGGGTTTGAAAAGGCATCAGCGAACGAAACAAACTAAAATAAGTCAGAGTTGGATTATTAACTTATCCTCTGCACAAGTCCGTCGTGTTCCTTATTTTTACATTTTCATAAAAAATATCTTCCATAACAGCATTTGACGATTTTCTCTGATAGCCATTCCATTGTTATTAGATTTCATCCTTGCGTGGAATTTTGTTTGTAATTAGTAACTTCACAAATTAAGGTTTACTCACGAAAAAATGGGTCGTTATCGATCAGTCAATCCATTACACATATCTTAAAAACGTTAACAAGTTACGTCTTAAGTTCTGGTAAAAGATCGCGTTTTCAATATCTGAAAAAATAAAAGATTTATGTAATTAGCGATACCGTTCTTTTGTTAGTAACCTTTAACTACACTTAAAGTGGTCAAGGATGCCAGAATGACATAAAGGCAATAGCCCAACCGAACTGTAATGTAAGGGCTTACAGGGAGGGAAACTTAAGGGATTTAACTTAAGACTGCTTGTTTAATACAGTGTTAAAAAACTATATAGAAATATAAAGTTAAATAAAAGCGTTGTTTTGTATTTAAATTCGTCTGAGGATTTCATCCACAGCAAGCGTTTTCTGTTGTCTGTGGCCGCTGTTTTTTCTGACGGCTCAAGCTAGCTCTGCGATCAGCTGACACGCTCATGTGACTGAGCTTGTTCAAAATGGAGTTGTCGGAATCGGTCACGAAAGGGCTCCAAATCCTGGCTGACTCAAACGTGTTTGACCTGAAGTCTTTAATGGTTTTTACAGAGGTCTCGTTCGACAGCCTGCTCTCGTCTCGAAGCCAAGGCGTGCTAGGTATAGTGCTCGGGAGTGATTTGTCTTTGTGCTGCACCACTTCCGGTGCTTTCCAGTCATGAAGGAAGCTGCGCTGTGGCTTTTAGCTGATGCTATTTTCAGAGGTTTTACGTGTTATTTCCTAGTTAGAGGAACAGTTGTAGCATAATACAAACACCACAGAGCAAAAACGTCTCCTGTTTTGCCTGGTTTACTAACTAAACGCATAATGCATTACAAATGCGTGTTTAGCCAATTATGCTATAGACCACGCTATAAAACACCTCGTGGGATAATAGTTAGCGATAATTTGACTTCAGGTTGTTTATTTGGTCCCTTATTCACTATTACGTGTCACGCATGCATTTTCAGGTGTTTATACTAAGAGTTATACAAACAAAGGTCACCCGCGAGCAGTGGTCAAACTGCACAAATTGACCCTTTAAGGTCTCGTTTAATCACAGATCTATACTTTCGACCAAATTTTTAATGACTCATTACCTTTACTGTGAAAATGATGATTACCAACGAACTATATTATTTGTTTAAAAGCATCACTCTTGCCGCTATGGGTTGAGACACGCAGAAACTCTGATTTTTAAATCTACAGATCTTTTTTCTCAGGTCACCCTGATTTGAAGCACATCGATCCGGTTACACTAAAATCATCCCACACCGCCGCTACAACGTTCATTCTGGAGGGAGTAAAGCTTAACGTGGATAAATCAACAATTGGGTAACAATGCTTTATTGTTAAAAGTGGCATTATTTGGAACTTTTTGTGTCTTACATATCTCGTTTGTTTTAGCACATGTCTTGAAGATTTAGGATTTCTGTCTGAAAGAGTGGACATCTTTTACACGTCTTTCGAGGTAAATGCATGAACTTTTCGTAAAAGTTACAAAGACATAAAGCTATGACATATCTTCTCTCCTTAGAAAAACAGAACAAGATTGGAATGTTTGTTGTCAAGGTAAGGCATTTATATAAATGGCCATCCATTCTTTAAAACACCCCGAATATTTTTTATGTTATATTCATCACGTTGACAAAGTTGCACGATTGGAAAGATGGCATTTAATAACTTGACTCGCACTTTTTTTTGTGTGTGTCTGTTAAGTATTGATACGTGCCCTCCCCATATTACTGATGTTGCATGGCGTCTTGAACATTGTGTTAAGGTAGGTCTGTTTTCATTACGTTATTCTGCGTTTTCCAGAACTAAGTTAAGTCATGAAAGTCTTACAATTACTGATTATCTCAACAGAATAGTCATGTTCATAAAGTCAATCAGCCGTCATTCCTGATATCCTTGAACACAGAGGTATGGTCTACTTTTCTTGGTCTAAAGCTGGGTTTTATGTTTTCTTTTGATTCTGAGAAAACGTTGGTTAATTTTTGCAGACACGCGGTGCTCCTTCGCAGATTGACTTTAACTGCACAATGGAGCAACTTCAGGTATTTTCTTCTATTTTATAGTAAATGTTTTTTGTTTATGTAATTACTTTAGTAAAACGACCATACTTTTATGTTCGTAAAGAAAAAAGAGAACAATTACAACTTTTGTTCTGATAATTTGATTCGGAATTATTAATTCCATGAAACAGGCTTTGCTTTCAAAATGTTATTACCTATCAACATTAAAACACAACATGTCCAGAAAAAGATCTGTTAGAATCTACTTTGTTTAACTGGTTGAGTTAAAGCGTCGTTTTTGTCGCAATTTATGTTCACCTAACTTGAGTATATAAAAAAATATATTTTTCCACACAAAATACCTCTTCGTATATTTAAATTGTCAAATGTGCCAATCAAAAACATGTTTTCACTGTTTTCTAAATGGTTCTGTTTTCAATGGTTTCTAAAAGTTTTGATTCACTTTTGTACAATTACTGCTTTTTTTCAGGATTTGGTGGGCAAAATGAAGGATGCAGCTAAAAGTCTAGAGAAGGCTACTCAGTCCTGAATACAGAGGTTTGGACAAGACAGACGGACTTCAAGTTTTCATTCATGCTATACTTTTCTTTCTCTTTGTAAATCCACAATAAAATAGTTTGTGAGGAGGTGTGACAATGTTTGAATTTATTCTGCTTTTAACATGTGTAGTTAGATAGAAACGTACAAGAAAAATTTCAGGAAAAAAAACTATATGCCCTAATTAGAAGAATGTGAAATATTACAGTTTGTGCAAATCAATAACATTTTGCCAATAGCATAGGCTAAACCGGTGAAGCAAACACTGTAGATCTGCATTGTAAAGGCAAAACATTTGTAGATTCATGTGAAATGACTGGTTCTATTCTTGCTCAGCTTTTATTATTTTGTAAATGCAGGTGTAGGATTTTTTTTACGTGTATCTCTTTTCCATATATTAAATGTTATTTGCTCCTTTAAGTAGGGCGACCACAAAACGGTAAGCAAAGTTCACAACTGCCTGGGCGCCGAAGGCTAAGGATGAATAATGGTTGAAATAACTTTTTACAGGGAGCCAATGTCATGCGGATCTGCGCATTGGTGTATATTTTTTCAACAATAATTCAAAGTTGTCATTATTGACAGCAGATCCCGTTAAACAACTTGATTAAAACTTGTCATTTGATTGGTATCACGATTAAACAACTAATTAAACATGCGCAGCGCAAGAATCCTAGCTGCGAGGAATGAAGAGCATTCGCGGGAGGATGCGTATATCAATCTAAACATCTGAACTTATTCAAATTATTTGTTTATACGTTTTTCAGGAAGTATTTCAGTGAAACGTTACTTTCACGAGTTCTATTTCCCCACAAATTGAAGATTGTTCACCTCTCTGTCAAACATTTTGTAAAAAGAACCTGGTGAAATATGACGTAATAGTTCGAATCGAATGATTTGTTCTTGATTTGAGATAACTAGAAAAAAAAATCGTATGCTTTCAACATGTCATTTACTGTACATAATCTTTAAACAAGTTGGATTTATTTAAATTAGATTGACGTTAAAAGGACAAAATATTGATTTGGTCCATGCCATAGACATGAAGCTGCTACTATTAAAGAACAACTTCCCGGATGCAAATATTTATTTATTTTCAACATTCAACATGGTTTTGTAGGAACAATGCCATGTTTCTTCTGGCATATATATCATAAAATATATATTTCTTTGAGCACACTAGGAGAATGAAGCAATTCTCTAATATTTAGGTATGACGAGTCTTTTTTACTGACATGATCAGATTCCCATCCAGACTCGGCTATATTACAAAGAATGCTAATCATTATGATAGAAGCTTCTACTCTTAGGGTTTATTTCACAGAATTTCCGTTAAAGGGGTCCGATCTTCTTGCATAGGGCCCTTTTGTAATTTGTAAATACTGAAAAAATGTAAATATCTGCGATTTGGTGAAGTTCTTCGTTTAAAAAGGCAACGTTTTGCCGCAGTCGGAAAAGGCTTAAGGCTTGCGTTTCCCCAGTTTACTGTGTTTTGATGTGTTAATGTGTCTTGATGATCACAACATTCAAGTGTGACCAAATTAGGCATCGTTTCTTTTCAACAATAGCGCTGAATACACCGACACATATTCCCAGACCACCCTTAAGGAGTGTGATCACGTGACGCAGGGGCGGTCGAACTACAAGCCATTTTGGGGACGGTGTCAGTTTCCACCGAACCATTAGCGCAGCGTTTTTCAAAGCAAATGCTGAAGGCGCTAGCGAGAGAAGAACGGTCCCTTTCGAACGATTTATTTTCGGAAAATCTCAAAAACTAAACGGCGTGGCCATTAGAGATCGAGCACAGCCCACGCATCAAGAACAGGATCCTTTCTGTTTTTATTGTAAAGCGCCCTGCTCCGTGGTTCTCATCGCAATTGACAGCGTCTGCAGCCCTTTTCAAGATGGCCGCTTGGCTCGCATTCATGTTCCAGTGATCGACGTCTAACTTTCATTGTCTGACCAGCTCCAGCCTCTACTATTCCATCCTGCACAGTAAGGTACTGTTATTTTGATGTATCTCCATACCATTGGCAAATTCTAGACTATATGCTCTAAATGCATCGGCGTTTGGTTGCCTACGATCGAGACGCATGGTTTGGTGGATGCGGAGACTGACAGACTCGTACTCAACATTGTCTCCGCGTGCTTCCAGATTTCAGTTAATGGATCAAATAAGGTTATTCCCCGTACGCACGAATTGTAGCCATTGTCTTGGATACAAAGTTCCCATTGGCTTTATTGTGTTCGTTTTGCGTTGCTTGTTGCTTAAATCAGTTTAGGTTCAAATCTAGCCCGATGTATTCTGTGAAAGCGGGTCGAGACAGCCGCTCGCTCAAGTGTGGCATCTTTCTAAAGCGAATTACGGTCGAGGTAAATTTCACCAGATACACAATGTTATGTTAATGCGATCTTTGTTATGTTTACTCTCAGAAAAAGTCTTCATTTTGCATGTTATTTTATTTTTTGTTGTTTTGTGAACTTAAATGTGTCCTCTTGTCGGATTTGGAGGACAGCGCTTTCAGTTGCTTCGCTGTGTACATTCACCTACAGATGGATGAATTTACCTTGATTACAAACACGCAACCCCATGAAGACAGGCCACCATTTGACAATTTTAATGATGTGTTTAATGTATTTATCTTTCTATTAGAGCGTTAGCAGCATCTAAACTCTAGGTGAATTTATCTGGATGCTGTCCGCCTTTTGGACCTCCACGATCATGTTTTTCGGTGTTTTTCACTATTTACGTTTAAATGTAAACAAATAAATAATGAACACCTTCAGCAAGCAAGTTGTGCGGATATCTCGCTCTTCGTTGTGCCATGTCTACATAATTCCGAATTAAATTGCACCGTAGCCTTTTTCTATACTTGACTTGCTGTTTTTGGTCTTGATAACTGCACAGCCGACACGTTCACAACGTTGAAATGGTTTAAACGGTTGTGTAATTGATGCGTTATTATTCTTCATAGCATTCTGTCGTTTTGACAGCTGTCGTCTGCTAAAACTGATGTAGAATTTATGAAAAGACCATACAAAACAGTTTCTTGAAAGGCTGGGTTTTACTGTTATTATACTGAAGAAACTTCAAACTGGGGGAGTTGTCTTGGAAAGAAGTAAATGGAAACCAAAACCAATGGATTGTCTAAAGACTTTCAGTTCCTAACATTTTTCTGCTGCTTTTATATTTTTTTTATTCCAGCTGGGTCAATATCACATTATTTACCAACATTATTAGAGCATGTTAATTACAAAATCTTCCTATTCTAATGAGAATCGTGTGAGGCCGATATTTATTTATTTTTTGGAGGCGTTTCATTTGTTGTCTTCCCTCAACCTCTTGCCGTGTTCGAAAAACAAAAAGGAACCTTAATATTATAAAGTACGATATAAGGTTAATGAGGTTATACGTAGAACATGTCGCTATCAGGTCAAGATAAAAGCAGATCACCATTATCAGAAAGTATATAGCCTGTTTATTGTGAGTAATGGAAAATATTTTTTATCGTCTCCAGTCAGACGCGCTTCTTGTGAAACATTTGTTCGGGCCTTCATTTTTAACGGACCATGTCCTCCGATATGTAGAGAAATATGCTCTTTTTTTAATGTCAGCTCTCTTCAGCGGTAGCGTTGCTGTAGCGCAACTTTATTTGATTTAAAAATCATATAAGGTGACATTAACGTAAAGTGCATTTATTCCCATCACAGACGTATTTGTTATCTGTAGTTTGACCTATATTATGCTGACCAAATTCTGTTTAGAGTAGACTGGATATGATTACAAAAAACAATATGCTCTTTTCCTGTAAACGAGCTATGACGAGATTGAATCTATTTATCGAGAAAACGGCTCATATTTTAGCATATCCATCTTTTATTTAAAAAATATCATGCAATATCATACAATGTCGTACGTACTTTGATTTAACCAAAGGACGCTGAGATGGCAGGGACTCCTCTGACTGAAATATGTGATTTCTTTGCTATCTTTCTAGTGGTGCAGAGGGTTGTTGAGCCACAGCTGGTATTATTTATCATATTACTTTTGATTAACAAGCGTCTCAAAAATAAAAAATAAAAAAAATGTTCCCCATTTTCAGATGTGATTTTGCCAGCTGGCTCTGATACACTTTTAGCACTGTGAAGTTGGTATTGGTGTTTTATAACTTTTTTGTCTGTCATTTTGAATGTTATTTTAAAACAATAGCTGTCTTGTAACACTAGGTAGTTTGATGGTAAAGTTAATGTAAGTTGAAAAAATAGGGACTTGTTAAAAACTTGTTTGTGTTTATAATTTATTTCAGTTAAATAAATTAAACAATGCAACATTTGGCTCACTGTATAAGTACTAATAGTACACTAACTGCCACATACACAGAACTTTTAATGGGTGTTGCCTCTATGCATACATGTTGTGGATTTATAACACAATGAAACCACAACAGTAAAATTAGAAATAAAGCCTCGCACAGGGATAAATCATTTGTATGTATGTGTGTGTGTGTGCGTGCGTGCGTGTGTGTGTGTGTGTGACCAAGTGCAAAGTTACCAAGGTAGTGGAGAAAATATAGTGTAAATTTTCATGGACCAACTGAATCTATTTTATTATGTATACATGGTGTTAAATTAGGTGCTTTTTGATCATGACCTTTTTTGTGCTCTTTCAGGATATTTTCAATCTCATGACGATGCATCGCACAACAAAGATCAAGATCACAGAGCTCAATCCACACTTAATGTGTGTCCTGTGTGGTGGATATTTCATAGATGCAACAACAATCATAGAATGCCTGCACTCATGTAAGTACAATTCGATCAAAGCTCATCTTGAACAGTGCATATTACACAATTCTGGTTTCTTTTTTCAGTTTGTAAAATGTGCATTGTCCGGTACCTGGACACCAACAAGTTCTGTCCCATATGCGATGTCCAGGTTCACAAAACAAAGCCACTTCTCAATATACGGTAACCAATTCAGTAAAAAATGTTTTCTCTTTGTATCACATCATTTAAAAACAAATTGCTTACCTGAGCACACCCTTAAATACCTCAGGTCTGATAAAACTCTACAAGACATTGTATACAAGTTGGTTCCTGGTCTCTTCAAAAGTAAGTAGGTCATTTGAGTGTAAGTAATGTTTTTATTATTTACCCATGATTAATTTGCTAATGGTGTATGTGTGTGCGTGTAGATGAAATGAAGCGCAGAAGAGATTACTATGCTGAACATCCATCTGTTGATGGTAAGTGTTTTTGATGTTATTTTCTGATAACACTTTAACAACACATTTTCTTAGAACTTAAACGTATGGCTTTTTAAAGCTGCAAATGGATCAAATGAAGATCGAGGTGAAGTTGCAGATGAAGACAAGAGAATCATCACAGATGATGAGATCATCAGTCTCTCAATTGAGTTCTCTGATCATAGGTATGAGCTAGTTTCATATCAGTCTATTAACGTCATGGTTTTAAAACAACTTTTTCAAAGATTTTTTACAACGGTTTTGTTTTTTTATTATCAGGGTACAACAGCAGGGTTGCACTGAGGAAAGGCAAAAAGACGAGGTAAGTCCTGTCAGAAGTATTATATTTTACTAAACGTGGACAAAGTTTGAAGCATAGATTGAAATCATTAATAATTTCCGTGCTTTCTCTTTAATTTCACACAGATAAAAAATAAACGATACCTACAATGCCCAGCTGCCATGACTGTGATGCATCTGAGGAAGTTTCTGAGAAGCAAAATGGACATACCTCCCACTTTCCAGGTAATGTGATGTTCTACATCCACCTCCTAAGTAAAAAATTCTTTGTGGGTGTATAAATTAATTTAAGTTAGAATGAAACACTGCATCATTTGGGTCACTGTTTTAAGTGCTTATAGTACACTAACTGCTACATATTTTGTAAATGGATGTTGCTTCAATACATACATGTTGTAGATTTATGACATCATGAGTGTAAAATAAAAAAATAAAGCAATCTTGAAAACTGGTGCAACTCTCCCTGGACTTGCTCATCGATAAGTCTTTTAATGTTGTATATGTGACCAAGTTTAAAGCTCCCAAGGTATATGAAAAAATGTAGTGTAAAGTTGCATGGGCCAACTTGGATTTTTAAATATTAATTGAACTTATTATTGTATTATATTGTGTATATGTGGTATGAAATTAGGTGCCTTTCGGTCCTGAACTCTAATTGTATTTACATCTATGGATCCTCATCTTCTGGTTAACATTCTTCTCATAAAAATCTTCAGCTTGGGGAGGAGTACACCCAGGACATCACAAGGCCACATACACGTACATTCCCTTCTCAGAGCACTTTAGTCTACATAGTCACATATCTACTTAAGCATTTCTTTAGTGGGAGTCTGCCCACACATGCACAAGGAAAACATGCCAGCTCTTTTTCAGTGAACCAGCCAGTCCCAAGCTTATGCCTAGCTAAGAGGCAGCAGCCAATTCCAAAAGGACATAGAATTCATTCATTCATTCATCTTCATGGTGGCTTTCTTCCCTTTCGGAGTCGCCACAGCGGAATGAACCGCCAACTCTCTGGCATATGTTTTACGCGGCGGATGCCCTTCCAGCCGCAACCCATCGCTGGGAGACATTCACACACACATTCACACACACTCATTCACACTTTAACACTATGGGCAAATGTTCTTACTCAATTCATCTTTGAACATCCACAAAGGGTATTCTCACTGCTGCGAGCAACTTCAAATCACAAGTCAACATGACAAGCTGGTGTTTTTAAAGTGGGAAGTAGCGCTTACAAGCAGAGGTAGAACATGCTTACTTGTTTAGACACTCAAATTGTCGCTGTGTGGATGGGATGGAAACTGATAAGCCACCTGTTTCTCTGGTGAACTTTTAAAAATTTGTTAACATTTGGTTTCAGTGCAACTTGTGGATCAGCTTTTGAACACACAAGTCTCAGATATGCTCTTCTCACCTTTTCCTACTTTTGTGTCTTCGTTAAATGTAATTGTGTGGAATTTGCAAACACTGAATCACATAAACATCTCCTTGTTGAATGGCCAATATATGAATTGGTGACGGCACAATATCTGAAGACTCGAAACGTCAAAGACATTTGGGAAACACATAGAAATAGTTTTTAGAACAAACCTGAGAAGTACATTATAATTCGCTAAGTTCATCAGTGGAATTGAATTGCATTTGTGTGTGAAACGTTGTCATATGACCATAGTTAGTCTTGCCTCGTAAAAAAATAATAAAGAAGATCCTATTTAAACAAACAATAATTGCACTTACTGATCTGAAAACAAATTATTTTTGGGCATAATTTATTTTATTTTTTTTCGCAGAATACAAATTAGTTTTGTTTCATCTTGTTTTACATTTTGAACTTTTGTAAATCTAGCAAAGACATTATTTGTGATTTGTCTCATTCTTTGCTGTTTTATCATAACAATTTAATGTCAATGTAGGTTTTAGTTACTTTGTATCAGTTGTCTTCATCAAAAATGCTTTGTCTAGAATATTTTACTGTCAACAGTTTTTCGCTGTTCCACAATTTAAAAACTACTAATTTTCCCTTAATGAGCACACTGGTAAAATTCATTAACCATGGTTTAAAAATTAGTTCTGTAAAACTGCTGTTAAGCTTTGTAATTATCTATTATGACTGTTTTTTTACAAGGCACTGTAGGTTTAGGGTTTTTATTGTTCAATAATGATTCATTCATGTAAAAAGAAAATAATGTCTTAGTGCTTTACGTTTTCTTCTGTGCATAAAAATTTGTCGAAAAACTCATGTTAACTTGAAGAGACTTTGAGTGGAAAATGTTTTTGTCATTGTCATTCTTTTTTCTCCAATAGATTGAGGTAATGTATGAAGATGAGCCTTTAAAGGACTACTACACATTAATGGACATCGCTTACATCTACACCTGGAGAAGAGTAAGTTCTGATTTGTACAAATTCAAATACATCTCACAATAGAATTCAGTGCTCATTTATTTTCTGCTGATTTTTTTAGAATGGACCACTGCCTCTGAAATATCGTGTACGGCCCAGCTGTAAAAAAGTGAAGATTGGCCACCATCAAGGAGGCATAAACAACACAACACGTTCTGAAAGTGACTCTGCCAGTGATAAAGCAAGCAGTCCTGCTGGAGTTCCTTCCACCTCCTCCCCTCTTCCCAGCCCAAACATGCTGGTTCAGTCCTCACCCGCTCATTACAGCCCCTCCAATCCTCTCAATGGCACCACACTAACGGGCCAAAACCGACAGTTTAGTTTCGGGAACAAAGTGCGAAAGACACCCCTGAATGGGTCTTCCACGTCCTCAGGATGAGAAGGAACTACCTTGAAGCCAATGCCAGATCTGCTATTTCCATGCCGACATAGTGTCATGTAGATGCTTTCTTTCTGTTGTTATATTACACATGAATGTACGTTTTGGAACATTTTGGAAACTGCTCACTTTATTAGACACATTGCTGGAGTTTGTGGGATTATGTTAGAGGCTTGGTAAAGTTGAGCACGGAACAATTTGGGCATTTTCAGAACACACAATGAGTGAATTCTACCTTTTATTATATATTTTTTACCTCTAGATTGTTTTCTCTACAGAAAGTGTGTTGATGAGTGCTTGTTTTTTTACATGTGTGTTATGTTCTCTGAATGCATGTTAAAAACATCTATTATTTGATTTCCGTTTGTCAGTTACCGACAAACTTTACTGACAAAAGTTTCTGACTTGGTGGCCAAAAGAGGAGAAAAAAGCAACTTGGGGCAACAGATGTTATGTTTATCTGCTTGCCTAATACTTTTTTTTCCCAAGGTTTTGGAGAGTAATTAGTTTGAATACGTTTGGCTTCATTTTGCAGGTTTGGGTTGCTCAGCATGGTCTGAAAGTCTACCGTATAGCATGCATTTCATCAAATCCACTTCCTCCATTTTCTTAAAAAGCAGCCATCACTCTACCTTCATGTTCTGGACAAGGTTTTGATGTCTTTGTGTTCATTGTGTTGTTGGTTGATTGTAGGCTGATGAAGCTGTTGTATTGTAATTGCACACTATAAATCATCTGAATAAAACATTTTAAACGGACACTCAGGCTTTTCTGATGCAGAAAAATCTATTCATGACTTTTGAAATCACCTGAAAATGTATTGTAAATGTAATTGGAGAACAGCATTATGAATCAACAGCCTTCCATGTTATTTGGAAAGATCTCTTGGTCAGAACCCTACTGAGCTGTTGTGGGAATGGCTTGAAAGTAGAAAATAATTAAATCAATCTTGTGAAAATATCCTAAGGGGAAGCACCAGGAGCACTGGGGTAAATCTCATCAGTACATTGAATTTTAATGTACAATTTCAATTCAGTACTATAAAAATAACTTTAATGGATTATTAGAATTCAGTTGATGCAAAATGTTATCATTGAGTACAATTTTAAGAACCCAAGAGCTTCATGAAAAATGTAGTTATAAATAAGTAACAACTGTTTCAGAAGCAGTTAACTAGATTTCTCGGCGTTTCTCGGCCTAAGTTGATGCTCCTGGAACTTGGCTACCAGTAGTGTTATCGTGGACAAGCGAACGGTTTTTGAATTTTGCCCTTATTAGCATGTCTCTGGAGGAAATGAATCTAGGCCTCTGAAAGGGGTTAACGGCTAAGTGATTTTAAGAAAAGGACAATTTACAAGTATGGTCGATCCGAGCAGCCGGATGTCATATATACGTAAATTTGGATATCATAAATACGTAAATATGTCATTATTAAAAGTTTGAGAAAGGTGGGCTTTAGAGGGCGTAAAAAGCAAAGCCATTGGGCCAACAGTGAAAGAAATATTTGAGATGAAAATGAATTTAACGTTTAAAAATAATAAGTCTTACTATTATGTGACATTAAACCAACTCCCTTAACTGGAAAACAACCGAATGTCTTAACTGCATTTCTTCCCGTGTTCGTCCGCCTTCAACCGTGCTGTTAGAACTGCTCTGTGACTAGAAATGTGTTTGGATTTTATAGACTCGTTTAATTTGATCAAAATGTGGTGAATTGGGAGAGACTTCAAATTTACTTTGAAATGCCATTTCAAGATAATTTTATTAAAAACGTTTCCGATTTTTCAAGGTGAACAGTGACTTCTAATTTAAACATATAACATGTTGAAAAGAATACATATTTAGATTTTAAAAGCTCAGGGGTTCTTGCAGATAAAGTCTTAAAAATCTTTTAAAAAGATGTCAACGTTTTTTTTGGCAGCGATAAATGAGAGAAACGTTGACAGGCCTATAGGTTTCGTGTCTTTTCTCACCCAAAACTATTCGATTTGTTATAGACAAACATTGGTTATGTCTCTGAATAGAGAAATAGCTCAAAGTTGTATTTAATTACAAAAAAAATGTTTATTAAGACAAACCTCTTCAAGTTCATTCTGAAAGGTAGTAAACATTAATACAGGCTATATGTCGAAGGCTGTTTAGACTACACTTCTTAAGTTTTACGATGTTTTAATTATTACATATTATTTTAAAAATGTTATTTATCTAATAGATTTTTTTCTCTGTTTAAAATGAATCGTTGTATTAAATATAAAAAGTGGTGGGTCAGTACTTGATATCTTTGCGTTTTTTTAGGCGTGATGTTTTGCTATTTTTGTAACGCGATCAGCTTGACGAACAATAAGCGCGCGCAGGTTTTTGAGAGCGTGCGGCTAGTCAGTGGAGCTGCGTCATTGGCTGCGCAAACTGCCGCAGAGACCCTTCGTCCCTCGTCAGCTGTGATGCGCAGGTTACATTCGCTACGCATAGTTAGGTTTGTTCCACACGGGATCGCATCAGGACAATGAGGTACACCACCATCGTTTTAGCGCTTTTCATTGTGTTTCGGGTGAAACAGCGAGTTTGTTTTAACACTGGATCTGTCTCACGGAATAAATACGGTACAAGTCACTTCCGGCTTGTTGCCAAGACAACAGTTGCGAGCCTCCTCTAAACTCGAGAGACACAACAAACCGCGTTTCAATGGAGAAATAAATGCATAGTTGAGTCAATTCCACTTATCTTTAGGTTGATTTTTGCTCTCAATTATGAGTCAACGGCAGATTTTGCAAGGTGAGACCGTCCGTTTCAGTATTTTTTAAGTGACTGTAACAACAAACTTATGCAACGTTACATTGATATAACGTTGGATTTGCTACGTGCTTTTTAGAAAGAGGCATGTATTATTGGATTTTTTTCATTGTTTAAAATGGATAAAGCCATATTTGTTAATACCATTATTATTATTTTTATTATTACTATTTCTATTTTAATTAAATAACAGCATGATTTCCGGTTCAACATTATTTATTTTCAGTGTTTGAGCAGTACCAGAAAGCAAGAACACAATTTGTGCAAACTGTTGCGGATCTTGCAACAAGACCACAAAATATCGAAACCCTTCAAAACGCTGGTGAGTTTCTGAAACTTGTTTTTGCAAAACAGAACCAAGCCGTTTTCACAGTTCATTTGCATTTACTAAATAGCTTAGTGTGGTTAAAATACATTTAAAAATAAAGATTTTAAAAATGTATTTAGATTACATTTTTAAAAATGTATTTAACTTTTAAATGTATTTAAATTTAATGCATTTGAGCACTTGTGACAGTAAACATTGTGACGTTTTATTATAGCAGTGACTTTGACACTGTAAGAGAAGCCAGTGATTAAGTCAGCCTCTCAGTGCTGATTGCTTGAGTTCTTATAGGCTTGAAAAGGTGGACGTAACTGAAATGTCATTGTTTTTTAATCAATACCGGTTGTTGCTTATGAAAATAAGACAAAAAGAGATGTGAAAATGTATTGCTTAAGGGAAAAGACCATTTGACCATGCTGATTGCTTGAGTTCTTATAGGCTTGAAAAGCTGGACGTAACTGAAATGTCATTGTTTTTTAATCAATACCGGTTGTTGCTTATGAAAATAAGAAAAAAAAGAGATGTGAAAATGTATTGCTTAAGGGAAAAGACCATTTGAAAACCAGCATCTGGGTTTGGGGGAGCAGAGCCAGCTTATGAAAGACTTGATGCTATTTTAGTGTAGTCAACAAAGGAGAGAGAGAACACATATTTGATCACAGCAACCTACTGATTACTTTCAATATTTTCACCCAGAAGTTGCTTGTGGATGAAACATACTTTCAGATTTCATTTTGAGATTTTGGAAAATCCAAGCATTGATTACTTACTTTAATTAAAAATGAGAATTTGGACACAACACAATGGCCAGTAAGTTAACTGGTTATTATTATTAACAGTTTTTTTCTCTAATAGGAATAACATTTAATTAAATTACTTTCACGAGTCAAATGGAAGCCAATAATAAACACTATAAATCTTAATAAACACTGAGCAGGTTTATTTGATTTCAATCAAACCCTTTGGAATGTAAAATATTTCAATAATGAAATTAATTACTTTTCGTTTTTTTAAAGTATTTTTTATTATATTAAAATTCCTACATATTTTTAAAATTGTATAATTTAGAAATTTGGAAAGCATTCCCTCACTTCCTTTCATGCCTTTTTGTCCATTATTTCTCCCTTGCTCACATGCTTTTTCTCTTCCTCTCACTCACACTGGCTTATAGGTGTAATGTCCCTTCTGAGGCCTCTGCTCTTGGATGGCGTCCCAACTATTCAGCAGACAGCAGCTCTGGCTCTGGGAAGGCTTGCCAACCACAACGATGACCTGGCTGAGGCTGTAGTCAAGGGAGATATTCTTCCTCAGCTTGTGTACTCCCTGGCTGTGCAAAATGTGAGTTTCCTTTGCGTCGTCCTTAGCTGCATTTGAAAAAGATATAGGATTAGTCCACCTATTACAATGTTTGTGCCTGGTAAGTGTACTATGATGTAATCTTTTGATCCTATAGGCTTTGACTACTTTCATACAACTTCATACAACTGCAGAGTAATGATACATTGCTAAATACTCACGCTAAAATGCTTTTAGATTACTACAGCCAGAGAAGTTTTTTAAATAAATAAAATAAAGCAGAAGTCCCCTTCTGACTTAAAATGCGCACTGTGATAAACATTTTTGGTCAAATAAGTATGTTCTGAATAATATATTTAATAATGTTCATAAACCACATTTTGGATTTTATGTTCATTATGTTGTTGTTTATGATTAATATCTACATTCTTCTTTTGTCCTTGTCTAATAATGTTAAACAGTAAAACAAATTGTGTATGCAAGTAGCTTCTAGCAAGCAGGAACATTTGTACTACACGTTTATGGACGCGAAATGAGAATTAGGGTGTGCCAAACCGTAGTGTAAAAAGTGTCAGAGTGGTTTCTGGATGTGTACCTTTTCCGTTAAGATTCTTAAGTGCAGATCCATGAATGCTCATTCGGCTGATATTACCCACAATCCTCTGCGCTTGGGTGGAGTAAGTTTTTCTCCGGGGCCCAAACAAATGAGCTCTCTCTGTAATACGACTCATTTTTTAAAGAAGATGCACATAAATAATATCAACATAGAGAGTGTTTTTTTCATTATTAGAATATTTTTCAATGGAGGAATGGAAAAGAAGGAGCTAAGTTCTCACGCGTCGTTCCAGATTGTGCACACTCTCATCTCACACACTAAAAAGTATGTACATTTTCTTCTGACAATGAGTATCTACTTTAAGTGTGCAGTGTATAGTGTTTAGATTTGGGAGCAGCATTGGGCTTTATTGAGTTTAGCAGGTTGAGCAGGTAACTTCTAACAGGTCGCTTAGGCAGCTTAGGTAGCTGGTAGCCAGCTTCTAGCTGTTAACTTTGACCGGTAGCTTCTAGCTGGTAGCTTTGACCAGTAGCTTAACTGGTAGCTTTGACCGGTAGCTTCTAGCTCATAACTTTGACCAGTAGCTTTAGCTGGAAGCTTCTAGCCAGTAGGTTCTAGCTGGTAGCTTTGACTGGTAGCTTTGGCTGGAAGCTTCTAGCCAGTAGCTTCTAGTTGGTAACTGTGATCGGTAGCTTTTAGCTGATAGCTTTGACTGGTAGCTTCTAGCTGGTAGCTTTGACCGGTAGCTTCTAGCTGGTAGCTTTGACTGGTAGCTTTGGCTGGAAGCTTCTAGCCAGTAGCTTCTAGCCGGTTAACTGTGACCGGTAGCTTCTAGCTGGTAGCTTTGACCGGTAGTTTCTAGCTGGTCAAGTAACTTACTTTGATCAAGGAGCAGTAATTTTACTAGAGAGTTTTGATAGGTAAATGTATAGCGAACTGGTAGCTTATAGAAGGTCTCGTCTTGATGGCTAGTAGATAGCTTCTAGCAGTGTGTTTCTAGTAGATTGCTTTGAGCAAGCAACAGGAGAAGAATAGGTATGCTACAGCAGCATTTCTTAATTTTTATGCTGAAATAAAAGTATAGTTAGTTCCTTTCTGTCAATTTTCCTATCGAAATATACTTTCCATTGCTCCTACAGCAAATTGAAACATATAAAGTTTTAATTACAAAAATATTTGATTAACATGGAAACTCTTTGATAATTTTTTATTTAAATGCATCCTTAAACCTTACTGATTATCTTGGCGAAAGTTGGTGACATTTCAATAGAAATGGTTCCTTTGAACAAAGTTATTCTAAGTATTTCTTCTTAGTTGGTTCATTGTATTATTGCTTTATTTTGTTTTCCATAAAAAGAGATTCTACAAGAAAGCTGCAACATTTGTTCTTCGGGCAGTTGCTAAACACTCTCCTGAGCTGGCCCAGGCTGTGGTGGACTGTGGCGCACTGGATGCTCTTGTTATCTGTCTGGAGGACTTTGACCCTGATGTCAAAGAGGCAGCTGCTTGGGCAATAGGCAACATTGCTAGACATAATGCATGTATGTTTACACTTGAACAATATTTCAATGTTGTCTTTTATCATTTGATTCTACCCTTCTCTTCCTGTTGTGCAGTCTTGTCTCAAGCTGTGGTGGATGCTGGAGTGGTCCCTCTGCTGGTATTGTCTATTCAGGAACCTGAAGTTGCTGTGAAGAGGATCTCTGCCTCTGCTCTTAGTGACATTTCTAAACACACACCGGAGCTGGCCCAGATTGTGGTGGATACTGGTGCCATCGCACACCTGGCGCAAATGATCTTGAATCCAGATGTCAAGCTGAAGGTCAAACTTACAGATGTTTTAGTTATATATTTGTATTTATGTTTTGTTATATTCACAAAACATGTATATTTCATTGTTTAGCTTGTGTTAACAGTTATCTTGTGTCTCCCTTAAGAGGTCTATATGTTCATCATGAACACAACAGAAGCTGGCTAATTCTAGCATTTTTAAAGGTTTTGTTTAATTTATGGTCTTGAATTACAGTAAATGAAATAGTTAAGTATTGTGAGCAAATTTGTTAAAATAATGTCGAAAAAACATTGATGTTCGTTATGTAGTAAACAAGAATTTTTTTTTCGATACCTATAAAATAATTCAGATAAACTATTGAATCAAGACAACATTGACGTATGGTAGGTCAAGCTGAGGAAAGAATCACCAAAATTACAGAAAAATAAGATAAAACAACAGAAAACGAAAAACAAATGATAAAAAATGTGTTATAAAGAAAAACAAGCTATAAAGAAAATAAAAGAAATAAAAAAGGGACAGTGTAGACAAAGATCGATGTGTATGATAACAACTGATTGGAGAAGGGTACAAAAAAATTTAAAGTTGGAAGTTTACAATTCATTAGTAGCCCTGTTAGTTTGGCCTACCAGGCTTAGCTTCAGGCAACAAGAAATAAGACACAAAGTTTTGATCAAACTACACCAGGAAGGACAAATGTTTGAAAGGGGAGTCTAATAAAAGTCACGAAACAAAACAATAAACTAAAAAAAGGAAGAGGAATCGGAGTAAGGAGAAGTTTATAACAAGTAGTCATAAATTGTAGGGACAAAAAAGAGAAGTGGCCATTACATTTTTGAAAATCAAGGGAAAAAACTTACATCCACAACGCCAAGAGTAAAAAATGTGAGAGGAAGGATTGCAGGAATACCATCAGCAACAAAATCCCCCAAAATATGAGGCATTGAGGATTCTGGAGTGAGTTAGATGAGGTGATGGAGAGTATTCCCAGAGGGGAGAGAGTAGTGGTGGGAGCAGACTTCAACGGTCATGTGGGCGAGGGCAACAGAGGTGATGAGGAAGTGATGGGCAGGTTTGGTGTTAAGGAAAGGAACCTAGAAGGACAGATGGTGGTGGACTTTGCCAAGAGGATGGAAATGGCTGTAGTTAACACTTACTTCCAGAAGAGAGAGGAACATAGAGTTACCTACAAGAGTGGTGGTAGGAGTAGGCAGGTGGACTACATCCTAAGTAGACGAGCCAATCTGAGAGAGATCACTGACTGCAAAGTAGTGGTAGGAGAGAGTGTAGCCAGACAGCATCGGATGGTGATGTGTAGGATGTTTATGGTGGTCAGGAAGAAGAGGGGAGGAAAGATGGAAAAGAAGACCAATTGGTGGAAGTTGAAAAAGGAAGACGGTTGTGAGGAATTCAGACAGAAGCTGAGACAGGCTTTGGGTGGTCAGGAAGAGCTTCCAGAGGACTGGGAAACTACAGCAGAAGTGATCAGGGAGACAGGTAGGAAGGTGCTAGGTGTGTCAGCAGGAAGAAGGAAAGAAGATAAGGAAACATGATGGTGGAATGAGGAAGTACAGGACATCATCCAGAGGAAGAGGCTAGCTAAAAAGAAGTGGGACATCGAAAGGACTGAAGAAAGTAGACAGGACTACAAGGAATCACAGCGCAGGGTGAAGAAGGAGGTGGCAAAGGCCAAACAGAAGGCATATGATGAGTTGTATGCCAGGTTAGACACGAGGGAAGGTGAGAAGGAATTGTACAGAATAGCGAGACAGAGAGACAGAGATGGGAAGGATGTGCAACAGATAAGGGTGATTAAAGATAGAGATGGAAGGGTTCTAACGAGTGAGGAGAGTGTGCAGAGAAGATAGAAGGAGTATTTTGAGGAGTTGATGAATGAGGAGAATGAGAGGGAAAGAAGGGGGAAGAGGTGAACATTGTAGAGCAGGAAGTTGAAAAGATTAGAAAGGATGAGGTGAGGAAGGCTCTGAGGAGAATGAAGAGTGGAAAGGCTGTTGGTCCAGATGACATCCCTGTGGAGGTGTGGAAGTGTCTAGGAGAGACAGCAGTGGAGTTCCTATCTAGGTTATTCAACAGGATTCTAGAGAGTGAGAAGATGCCTGAGGAATGGAGGAGAAGTGTCCTAGTGCCAATCTTTAAGAACAAGGGTGATGTGCAGAGTTGTAACAACTACAGAGGTATAAAGTTGATGAGCCACACAATGAAACTCTGGGAAAGAGTAGTGGAAGCTAGGCTAAGAAGGGAAGTGGATATTTGCCAGCAGCAGTATGGCTTCATGCCCAGGAAGAGCACTACTGATGCCATTTTTGCTCTGAGAATGCTAATGGAGAAGTACAGAGATGGTCAGAAGGAGCTGCACTGCGTCTTTGTGGACTTAGAGAAAGCGTATGACAGGGTGCCGAGAGAGGAGCTATGGTCCTGTATGAGGATGTCAGGAGTGGCAGAGAAGTACGTCAGAGTAGTTCAGGATATGTATGAGAGGAGTATGACAACAGTGAGACGTGCTGTAGGTCAGACGAAGGAGTTCAAGGTGGAGGTGGGGCTACATCAAGGATCGGCTTTGAGTCCCTTCTTGTTTGCTATGGTGATGGACAGGTTGACAGATGAGGTCAGACAGGAATCTCCATGGACAATGATGTTTGCAGATGACATTGTAATCTGTAGTGAGAGTAGAGAGCAGGTGGAGGGACACCTGGAAAGTTGGAGGTCTGCTCTAGAAAGAAGAGGAATGAAAGTCAGTCGTAGTAAGACAGAATACATGTGTTTCAACGAGAGGGAGGGAAGTAGAACAGTGAGGTTACAGGGGGCTGAGGTCAAGAAGGTGGAGGAGTTTAGGTATTTGGGGTGTTGTGTGACAGAAGAGTGTCAGCAAGAATCAAAGGAAAAGTGTACAGAACAGTAGTGAGACCAGCTATGATGTATGGGTTAGAGACTGTAGCAGTGAGGAAGAGACACGAGGCAGAGATGGAAGTAGCAGAGATGAGGATGTTGAGGTTCAGTTTAGGAGTGACAAGGATGGACAAGATTAGGAACGAACACATCAGAGGAACAGCTCAGGTTGGTTGTTTTGGAGACAAAGTCAGAGAAGCCAGATTGAGATGGTTTGGACATGTGCAGAGAAGGGATAGTAGTTATATTGGTAGAAGGATGTTGGAGATGGAGCTGCCAGGCAAGAGGACAAGAGGAAGGCCAAAGACAAGTTATATGGGTGTGCTGAAGGAGGACATGAAGGTATTTGGTGCAAGAGGAGAGGATACTGAGGCCAGAGTTAGGTGGAAACAGATGATTTGCTGTGGCGACCCCTAAACTGGGAAAACCCGGAAAAAGAAGAAGAAGAAAAATGAAAGTTCAAACAAATAAGAACACTGAAACATTTTAAACAAAAACGAGATCAGAAGATAAATATTTGGGAATAAAAGAAATAAACTGAAGAAAGGATGAACAAAGCATGATTTAGAGAAGGGTCCTAAGTAGACACCTAAAAAAAACAGGAGCCAATACTGCTACAGAATAATATTTTTTGAAAGAATAGGTTTAAGAACTGCAAAGGTAGAGTGTTAAAGATTCAACTTGACAGCAAAGTTTGTCTTTCATTCACAGAGGCATGTTTTTTCAGCTCTGAGCCAAATTGCTAAACACTCTGTGGATGTAGCGGAGATGGTAGTGGAGGCTGAGGTTTTTCCTGCAGCACTGGCTAGCCTAAAAGACCCGGATGAGTATGTTCGAAAAAATGTCGCCGCTCTTATTCGGGAAATCACGAAACACACCCCCGAGGTACCTACCACACACATTATACATTTACCCTCTAAATGATTTCAAGATGGTGAATCTCCACCCTGTCGACTCCGTGGCATCCTCTGTTTAAATAACACTGCTGATTGTTTGCCACAGAACTTGTGGGTCTGTTATTTATCCCCACAGGAAACCAACAATTAGAACACAAAAGTGATTACATCCTTTTTTCCACCTATCCAAAAATGTTTTACCTCATGGTATGTCTTGTGACATGTTTGTTATGTCTCACTAGTTCTAAGTAATCTTTTGTGTGCCTCATATTCAGCTGTCCCAGATAATTGTGAATGTGGGGGGTGTAGCAGCTGTGATTGACTACCTCGGGGACTCCAGAGGGAATGTGCGCCTGCCGGGGATCATGATGCTGGGATACGTGGCGGCACACTCTGAGAGCTTAGCCATGGCTGTGATTGTATCTAAAGTATGTTTCTTTTGGAATCTCTCCCTAAAGAGTTGACAGCAGATTCCCATTCCTTACAAGTTAATATTATTCTTCAGTATCTTACATATGTTTAACAAATACCTCAAAGTTAGATTTCTCAATGATACTTAATCAGTACCTTTATTCAGCGTCAATAATTTTGGTGTCTGCCCCTTTCAATGATCCTGAGTTCCTGCTAATCCCACCTCTTCCTGTCTGGATTGAACTTGTGATTAACATTTCCATTTCATGTTCAAAAAATGTCTAGGTTGAATTCTTTTTGAAACTTTGGGTGTAGCAGACTTTTCACGACAAATTGAACTGTGAATAAATGCAAAAAAATAAAATAAACATAGGTGCAAGCAGCGACTGCCAGGGTTCAAGCAATCTAGAAGCCGCTCTTTACGATTAGCAGGTTAAAGCTGGCTATGTTTTTTACAATCTTGGTGTTCGTCAGAAGAACATTGTACCAACTTTTGAGTTAATGAATACTTTACTGTTGTGGTTAAATGTAAATGTGTTGCTACCTGAAGAAAGGTTTTGAGTGTCATATCAATAAATTTTTTCGTACAAAAAACAATTAATAGTTCAGTTTGTAAAAATATGTTTTTCATCTTAAATATTGATGTAAAGCATTGATCCTTGAGGCAAAGTTACTCAATGTACACTATGTTCCATTCTTTTTTGTATAGCTTTTTCAGTCAACAGGTCAACAGTGCACATTGTCTTGGCTCAAAGGTAGATTTTGCTGGTCATCTAAATAAAAAATGTGTTTGAATGTTGTAATGTGTAATTTCCTTTCGCTTCAAGGCATGCATTAACCTGTGCAAGAAAATAAAGGTCTTGTATTTAATTGTATGCATTATAAGTGCTGAAATGTAAACATTTGAAAGAATGTCTATTCTTTTGCTGAGGAGACCATCTTTTGGAATCTGATTACTAAAGTGGTCCTGTGCTCCTGATGAATTTACACCCAACAACTGTCCATCACTTTCGTGTCACTTAAAGATGCCTTACAGTGTATAAAAGGCAGGAAAATTACATGCAAAAAAAATAAATACGTGTAATTTCCTTCTCCCACAGGGAGTTTCACAGTTGGCTTTATGCCTTCAGGAAGAGCATGAAGATCACATCAAGGCAGCCACAGCTTGGGCTGTTGGTCAGATCGGGCGACACACGCCGGAGCACGCCAGATCTGTGGCTGTAGCTAATGTGCTTCCTAAACTGTTACACCTGTATTTGGATGCAGAGAGTTCTGAAGATCTTCAGATCAAGGTGAGTAGGGGCTTTCAAGAACTCTAAAAAATGAACCCAATTTTACTGTGAATTTAAAATAGTAAATACCTGTAGAAAAGAAAGAAATTATTTCACAGAAATGTTTTTTTTACGTATTACAAATGTATTTGTTTTTACAGTTTTTTTGTTTGGTTTATAACAATTATTAAATGGTTTTAGATGTCAAAATTTTACATAATCTACTGTTTTTATTTACAAAATGTATGAGTGTGGTTTTTTTATGATTACTTTTATAAAATACCATAAGGTATTTTTCTATAAATAACCTGTAATTGTTTACCTTTTTATTGTGTAAAGTAAGGTACTTACTTTTTTGTTTTTGTTTAATTTAGTTTAATTGTAAAGTTCCCTAATTCTTTTGCTTCTTTTTGCTTTTCTCAAAAAGGCCAAAAAAGCTCTGAAAAGCATACTTCAGAAGTGCACATATCTACCGTCACTGGAGCCTCTCCTCTATGATGCTCCCAGCAACATTCTTAAATATGTCATCTGCCAGTTCAGCAAGGTACATTTATTTTTTACATTTCTTTTAAATCTTCTTCTAAAATACATGTGTCCTTTAATCGTTTACTCCACATCTTGAAGGTTCTTCCTCATGACAGCAAGGCTCGGCGATTGTTTGTAACCAGTGGTGGTTTGAAGAAAGTCCAGGAGATAAAAGCAGAACCTGGTTCAGCTATTAAGGAATATATCAACGCAGTCAACAACTGTTACCCTGAGGAGATTGTCAGGTACATGTACATACACTCTAAGAAATACACAGAAACTTTTTATAATAAATAAAGCATCAGACTGAAACAGCTCGAAACAACCATCAACTTTTTTAAAACAGCCACTGAGAATCTGAACTCATCTAGAAAATATGAATCTAGTCAATAACTCAACAAAATTGAGCAAAGTAAAAATGATTTATCTCAAGATTTTTTTTCATCAAGGAACGTTTTATGTTCAGTCAACATTTCATTGGTTGTTTTTACAGTGTGAATAAATGTAAAATTCCATTAAATTACTTTAGGCTTAGTGAAGTTGTCTGAAACTCTAGCATTTGTATGTATTTGTTCTTCCACTAATGGGATGCTTTTACAGGTACTATTCTCCTGGTTACTCTGAGACGCTACTGGAAAGGATCGATGAATATCAACCAGTGTGATACAGCAGTTATTAATACATCTTGTAATAACAAACATTGAAAAGTGGTGACATGAAAGACAACATCAGTGAGATCTTTTTACATTAAACTACATTTTAGTAGAGTGTATTTGATTTCGTTTTCAATTAGTTTAACCAACCATATTTTTGTGAAATTGGTCAAAAACATGACAAGAAAATGATGAGTTGTACATACACATTTAGAACAAATACAGTTCCAGAAGTCTTATTTACTTATTTAGTGTATTGTTAATAGTGTTTTATTGTAGCACAATACTGATGGATTCAGATAATTTTGCAATATATGTATTTATAAACTGCTACAGCAGTAAATGAACATGAATAGAGCATTAACTCCCCCTACTGGTTTCCTTCCCAATAGCATTCCCAAAATCTTTTCTCAGAGATGTTTGTTAATGTCATGCATTCAGATCTTTTCTTATTGAACGAAAAAAAACACTACAGATTTGAAAAAGCATCGCTCTTTACTTTCAATAAAATTTTACATTTTCATTAACAGATAGTTTAGCATCAGATTATAGTGGTCAAATGTGGTCGCCCAGAAGAGAGGGAGAGGCCTAAATTAAAACTAAACTCTTCACAGATTATGTGAAATGTAAAGAGATTGTATCATTATTTGGCACTAGCCTCAAATCCTCAAACCAATGATATTAAACCCTTTAGTTCGTATTTTACATATTTCTTTTTCTTGTTTACATTTTTGGAGATCACTGACACAGGGGTAGAGTAAGAACTATTTATTATTTAATTATTTCATTACTGTTTTGTAAATGGAAAAATGACAGATTAAATATTTTGTGTTTGAAGCAAATACATCTATAGAAAAAGTCAACAACAATGTGAAACGAAGTAGCTTTTATAAACAAAGTTACTCACTGACTGTATATAACATGGGCGTAACGTGAGTGACGTCATTCATAGGTTTTAGCTGAAAGCAAATGAGGCTCGGAGTTTGGGTAAATCAGTCACTTTCTTCTTGAAAACTCATTAACACAAAAGAGGCAAAAAAAAGCTTATTTGATGAATCAGAAATGATATACAATCAAACCTCAGCACTTGGTGTCTCACCCGATTGATCCATCAATTTGCTATTATTTAAAGGAATAATGAAAAAATTCACCCCTCAGAGTTGTCGTGATGGACAAAACTAGCGATACTAATAAAAACCTTGAGGACCCAGATTTAATTTTATATGTAAAGTTGGCCATTTTAACATGCATGTTAATGAAAATCTGCTCACTTCTGGCTCACTTCACATCCATGCAATGTTGACTAAATGTCTGATGGGTTTGGTGCTTTTTTTTATGGCAAGCACTTCAACAATCCTGAAGTTATTATTTGATTGGTTGAATTTGTCCGGATCTCCATGAGAAGAGAGTGTCTCATTTTCTTTTGTTCTGCTCAGAAATTAAGTTCAGCCGTATCGAGAAAAGATTATTTTATTAAATGTGTGCCTCCTCGATTTGATTATAGAAGATTGCTGTTCTATTCTTGTAACTTTGTGTTATCTCTCGTTTTCTGTGACTTTTTTCCATTACTAGCTTGTTTTTTAGTCAGTTAATTTGGTGACATTTTCATGCTCCGAAACACAGGTATTTGTCTTGTCAGTCAAACGGGAGGGTGTTGACCAAAAAAGCAGCAACCCCCCAGACATTCCCTGGCTATGTTAGACTAGCATATTTCAGTGAAGTTAATCATGTATTTTTCTACCAATTGTTGTCATTTGGATACTGATGCTCTACCACAGACTGCAGAGTCAAACACATAATTTATGCACACATCTGTGTGTTTAACTTTTTCTGCCATGTCTCATGTGCATAAAAATATAGTGATGTAAAATATAATTGGTTAAACAGCAAAATGCATGTGGCACACGTCCAATGAGTGAGACTTGACAAACCTGAGAAATTGAATAAGTGCTACATTCATATCTCTCTGTTAATGTCTTGCACACTTAAACATTCACTCTGATTGAAGATCTGTGACTAAGTTTTGCAAATCAGGAAGCAGGGACAGCTGTACAAACTCACCCACCCCAAATCTGTCTGTGATCTGTGATTGAGTTTACTTAAAAACAATTTGGATGTGAAAACTGCCATTTTGGTATGGTTTGATCCTAATGAACAGCGTGTGAGTTTTTGAAAACATCCACATTACAGGTTTTGAAACCATTGATTCTAGTGTGACCAGAAGATGTTAAAATAGCAGCAGATAGGAACTTTTATCATGGTTGGCTAATCATTTAATCATCATCTGGCTATCAAAAGTTAAATGCTTCTTTTAATTCATGTGTTTTGTTGCTATCAACAATAGTTTTCATCAAGTAACTTCAACCCAAACAGGAGAGTATATACTGACATGCGTTTTTGATCCTACAACCTACAAAAGGAGGAATAGCTAAATTTGCTTTATGTTTTCTTTTCTGCCATGCATGTCAGATAATTTTTCTGATGAGAGGAGTTTGTCAGGAGTTTGTCAGTAAGTAGGCCTGTTTGAATTTTATCGTTTATTCAGACAGTTTGCATTTGCAGGGCATGACTTTCCACTCTCCATGAACATGAAGTCTTCTGTGTTATGGCATTGCAGGCATGCCATAATTTTAAAGCACATTTAACTTTACGGAGCTTATTTGATATGAAGCTACAAAAGACATATTCAAAATTTCTGTTAAAGGTCAAAAAGTATTTTCCTTTCTAATAATTGCAAATAATTATTCAATCAAGGAATAACAACGAACTTTAATTGTGCTGAGGGACACATATTCTGTAGACTTGCTCTTGCTTTTTACTGTTTCAATTGCCTTTCGATTGTTTTCTTGTTGCAACAAAAAAATCCAAATGGATTGAACGCTAGAATGAAGGTAATTTGATCTGCTCTCTAAATTTGAGTGAAAAATTGAAAATTTATATAGGGATCTTAGTACATCAAATGTCCAATGTGGGCTTTTTATTGATTCTTTGTTAAATATTGGCTTATTATTTCTAATTTTATGTTTTTGTAAATACCATTTTATAAACCAATTGGTTTGACTTAGTCTTAATGACTATACTTGAAGTGTAATAATACAAGGTAATATAAAAATATCAATTTCACTTTATAAGGTGTATGTTTATTTTACTTATTTGCCAGTAAATGTGTTATTTCAATAAATTTTAAGGTGAAATACCTAGACATTAAATGAAAAATATTTTCATTTAACAGGCACGTGTATGACTACAAAACTTGAAAAACTACATTGCTCTGTTTGCTCGTGCTTTTCCGTTCTCTTCCGCGATCGTTTGCGATCAACCAAATAGCGTGTGCTTTACGATAACCAACCAATTGTGTCTTTGAACGTAGAGACGCTGCGGACTTGAGTGGCGGTAAATGATTGGTCAGACCCATGCGTATCTAGCCAACCAGAGTGTGGCAAGTCAGTCAAGTTCAAGTAAAGAAGTGGGGAATTGATCCAGGTTAACACATTGAAAGAAAACGCGTGGCTTCTGAAAGCAAAGTATTTGATCGTAACGTTTTTTCATTGTCACGTCGTTTATTCTTATTTTTACCTGCAACACCGTCTAACCGTTCGGTTTTATTTGGTAAGCTAACTAAAGGAGGCGTGCTAACACAACATGAGAAAGATTACCCTTCTTTTGATTGTGTTGATCGGAGTTGCTCACTTCATCAAACTAAACCGATGCGAAGAAGATCCCAGCGAAGGTAAGTTAATGTATCAATTCCAGGTTATATAGCTAAAAATTTGTGTCAAGTGCTAATGTTTTATGGATTGTTTTATTTTGTGACATTACTGTATGTTTTAGAGTCCTTGTACTGTTTAGTCGCACTTCTTTATAGATCATATCGTTTAAGTTACCTCATAGACAGCTAATGTAAGGTACAGTTTGTTGTTTATCCTTTAAGTTTTCTTTAAAACATTTCAGATTCAGCAGAAGACCTAGGGGAGGATGAGGATGATACTGAAGTAAAGGAGGAGAATGGGGTGCTGGTGCTGACGGATGCGAACTTTGATATCTTCATGGAAGGCAAAGACACAGTGTTGGTGGAGTTCTATGCACCATGGTATGTTTTCAACAGACACCAAATCTAGACACGTCACCACCTGATCAAGGTCTTGTTTATTCAAATTCGCTCCCTTTCAGGTGTGGCCACTGCAAACAGTTTGCTTCAGAGTATGAGAGGATTGCCCAGACGCTGAAGGACAATGATCCTCCTATTCCAGTGGCAAAGGTTGATGCCACCAAAGCCAGTGGTTTGGGAAGCAGGTTTGAGGTGTCTGGATACCCCACCATCAAAATCCTCAAAAAGGGAGAGCCTGTGGACTATGACGGGGAAAGAAGCGAGAGTGGTGAATGCAGTTTGAAGAGTTTTGTCAATACACTATGTCTGACTTAGTTTTTTTAAATGCAAATTAATCTTTTTCAGCTATTGTGGAACGTGTTAAAGAAGTTGCGCAACCAGACTGGAAGCCTCCTCCAGAAGCAACCCTGGTCTTGACCAAAGATAACTTTGATGATGTGGTGAACAATGCAGACATAATTCTGGTGGAGTTTTACGCACCCTGGTGTGTATTTTAAAATATAAAATGCTCTAGTTTTATTTTTAATCTAATAGTGGAATTCTACTTGAAAAAAGCTGTCAGGGAGTCTTAATTGACATAATAAATCTTGGTTATCTATTTATTATTTGGTATAAGTATACATTTACTATTTAGTTGTACAATAACATGGTCTGAATAGAGTTATCTAAAAGTCAAATTAGATATTTTTATCTAATTATATGAATTGTTATCGCCTGCAGTTAAGAAAGGAATAAAAGCGGATCCTGATATTCTTCGCGATTTTTCAAAAATTAAATACTGCATCTTTAAGAGTGCTTGCGCGGTATGTCATAAGATTATCAGGGACAATTGGCATCTAAATCGTTGAGATGCTATTGTTCTAGTGGCGAGTTTGTTTTTTGTGATTTTAAGTGAATTTTGTACTGTTATGGTGTAAAACTGAAATTGTGTTTTTATTAGATGATAATTTCATAAAAGCTTCATTTTCATTTCTCCTCTCCTTTTAATAAGTCTCCCTCATTATCTTTCACTTCTTTTGGCACACTAGAAATACACTGCTATGTATTAAGAAATCACAATGCTAATGGAGTTTCATTAATTATAGCCCTTTTGATTGACTTTCCTCAAAACAAGACCCATAGCATAACAAATAGAATTTGAATATAAGTCTTCTTCTTCTTCGGCTGTTCCCAGTTTAGGGGTCGCCACAGCAAATCATCTGTTTCCACCTAACTCTGGCCTCAGTATCCTCTACTTTTGCACCAATTACCTTCATGTCCTCCTTCAGCACACCCATATAACTTGTCTTTGGCCTTCCTCTTGTCCTCTTGCCTGGCAGCTCCATCTCCAACATCCTTCTACCAATATAACTACTATCCCTTCTCTGCACATGTCCAAACCATCTCAATCTGGCTTCTCTGACTTTGTCTCCATAACAACCAACCTGAGCTGTTCCTCTGATGTGCTCGTTCCTAATCTTGTCCATCCTTGTCACTCCTAAACTGAACCTCAACATCCTCATCTCTGCTACTTCCATCTCTGCCTCGTGTCTCTTCCTCACTGCTACAGTCTCTAACCCATACATCATAGCTGGTCTCACTACTGTTCTGTACACTTTTCCTTTGATTCTTGCTGACACTCTTCTGTCACACAACACCCCTGACACTTTTCTCCACCCACTCCAACCTGCCTGCACTCACCTCTTCACCTCTTTTCCACACTCCTCGTCGCACTGGACTGTTGACCCCAAATACCTAAACTCCTCCACCTTCTTGACCTCAGCCCCCTGTAACCTCACTGTTCTACTTCCCTCCCTCTCGTTGAAACACATGTATTCTGTCTTACTACGACTGACTTTCATTCCTCTTCTTTCTAGAGCAGACCTCCAACTTTCCAGGTGTCCCTCCACCTGCTCTCTACTCTCACTACAGAATACAATGTCATCTGCAAACATCATTGTCCATGGAGATTCCTGTCACCATAGCAAGCAAGAAGGGACTCAAAGCCGATCCTTGATGTAGCCCCACCTCCACCTTGAACTCCTCCGTCTGACCTGCAGCACATTTCACTGTTGTCATACTCCTCTCATACATATCCTGAACTACTCTGACGTACTTCTCTGCCACTCCTGACATCCTCATACAGTACCATAGCTCCTCTCTCGACACCCTGTCATACGCTTTCTCTAAGTCCACAAAGACGCAGTGCAGCTCCTTCTGACCATCTCTGTACTTCTCCATTAGCATTCTCAGAGCAAAAATTGCATCAGTAGTGCTCTTCCTGGGCATGAAGCCATACTGCTGCTCGCAAATATCCACTTCCCTTCTTAGCCTAGCTTCCACTACTCTTTCCCAGAGTTTCATTGTGTGGCTTTATACATCAACTTTATACCTCTGTAGTTGTTACAACTCTGCACATCACCCTTGTTCTTAAAGATTGGCACTAGGACACTTCTCCTCCATTCCTCAGGCATCTTCTCACTCTCTAGAATCCTGTTGAATAACCTAGATAGGAACTCCACTGCTGTCTCTCCTAGACACTTCCACACCTCCACAGGGATGTCATCTGGACCAACAGCCTTTCCACTCTTCATTCTCCTCAGAGCCTTCCTCACCTCATCCTTTCTAATCTTTTCAACTTCCTGCTCTACAATGTTCACCTCTTCCCCCTTCTTTCCCTCTCATTCTCCTCATTCATCAACTCCTCAAAATACTCCTTCCATCTTCTCTGCACTCTCCTCACTCGTTAGAACCCTTCCATCTCTATCTTTAATCACCCTTATCTGTTGCACATCCTTCCCATCTCTGTCTCGCTATTCTGTACAATTCCTTCTCACCTTCCCTCGTGTCTAACCTGGCATACAACTCATCATATGCCTTCTGTTTGGCATTTGCCACCTCCTTCTTCACCCTGCGCTGTGATTCCTTGTAGTCCTGTCTACTTTCTTCAGTCCTTTCGATGTCCCACTTCTTTTTAGCTAGCCTCTTCCTCTGGATGATGTCCTGTACTTCCTCATTCCACCACCATGTTTCCTTATCTTCTTTCCTTCTTCCTGCTGACACACCTAGCACCTTCCCACCTGTCTCCCTGATCATTTCTGCTGTAGTTTCCCAGTCCTCTGGAAGCTCTTCCTGGCCACCCAAAGCCTGTCTCAGCTTCTGTCTGAATTCCTCACAACCGTCTTCCTTTTTCAACTTCCACCACTTGGTCTTCTTTTCCATCTTTCCTCCCCTCTTCTTCCTGACCACCAGAAACATCCTAAACATCGGCATCCGATACTGTCTGGCTACACTCTCTCCTACCACTACTTTGCAGTCAGTGATCTCTCTCAGATTGGCTCGTCTACTTAGGATGTAGTCCACCTGCGTACTCCTACCACCACTCTGGTAGGTAACTCTATGTTCCTCCCTCTTCTGGAAATAAGTGTTAACTACAGCCATTTCCATCCTCTTGGCAAAGTCCACCACCATCTGTCCTTCTGGATTCCTTTCCTTAACACCAAACCTGCCCATCACTTCCTCATCACCTCTGTTGCCCTCGCCCACATGACCGTTGAAGTCTGCTCCCACCACTACTCTCTCCCCTCTGGGAATACTCTCCATCACCTCATCTAACTCACTCCAGAATCTCTCCTTTTCTTCCAGCTTACAGCCTACTTGTGGAGCATAACCACTCACTACATTCAACATCACCCCTTCAATCTCTAACTTCAAACTGATCACCCTGTCAGACACTCTTTTCACCTGTAAAACATTCCTCACAAACTCCTCCTTCAGGATCACTCCTACCCCATTTCTCTTCCTATCCTCACCATAGTAAAACAGTTTGTATCCCCCTCCAATACTGCGCACTTTGCTACCCTTCCACCTGGTCTCCTGCACACACAGAATATCTACCTTCCTTCTCTCCATCATGTCCGCCAGCTCTCTACCTTTCCCGGTCATTGTACCAACGTTGAGGGTCCCTATTCTCAGACCTATACTCTTGCCTTTCCTCTTCTCTCTCTGACTACGAATCCTTCTCCCTCCTCTCCTTCTTTGACCAACAGTAGACCAATTTCCACCGGCACCCTGTAGGTCAACAGCACCGGTGGCGGTCGTTGTTAACCCGGGCCTCGACCGATCCGGTATGGAAATCGAATTGATGACTTGCATATTTGGTTTTGGCATGTTTTACGCCGGATGCCCTTCCTGACGCAACCCTCTCTATTTATCCGGGCTTGGGACCGGCACAGAAGTCACTGGCTTGAAACCCCTGTGGCTAGAATTTGAATATAAGTAGAAAAACAAATCAACAAATTTAACCTTGTTTCCTTTTTTTATTTACTTCATGGACTGCTCCCAAATGTATTTAAACATTAAACATGTGATCTTGATGTGCTACTAAAAGAACAAACTTGCTGCATAATAATTGCTACTTTTATATTTAATTTATAAAAACTGCATGCTAGAAAGTTTAATAGACAGAGAGATGGAGAATAGGTCTATGGAGTGTTGGTTTTGTAAAATGTGTAAATCTATATCATGCAATTCTGTTTATTAGGAAATTATAAACTCGACCTAAATGTGAATTTACTTTTTAAAAATTGCTGCAAAATTCTTTTTTTTTCTTATTGCTTTCTGATTGTTTATGTATCTGTTCCATTTTTTTTTATTCAAAAGGCTTGTAGCCAATTAGAAAGAGCTATAAATAAGAAACAAGATGATTATGGTCTTCAGGTGTGTTTGTATTGGTAATATCAAAATGTTAACACTGAAGCCCAAAAATCCCATACAGCATAGCTGAAAGTCATATGGGGTAAAAAAAATGCTTAAAAAATGTAAATCCTTATTTTCTTCTCATCTTCTCTTTAATCAGGTGTGGCCACTGTAAGAGACTAGCACCTGAGTATGAGAAGGCTGCTAAATCGCTCAGCAATCGCACTCCTGCTATTCCCCTGGCTAAAGTTGATGCCACCGTAGAGTCTGATTTAGCAACACAGTTTGGGGTCTCTGGTTACCCTACTCTTAAAATCTTCAGAAAGGGCAAGGTGTTTGACTATAACGGACCACGGGAAAATGTTGGTAGGTTGCTAAAATCAATCAAAATCTTCATGTGCATTTGGGGTTTGAAAGCACATGGGAATTCACCTTCTGTTCATTTCTAGGCATTGTCGAGTACATGTCAGACCAAGCTGGTCCTCCATCAAAGCAGGTCCAGACCCTGAAACAGGTTCAGGAGATCCTCAGAGATGGAGATGATGCAGTCATTGTTGGTGTTTTCAACAGCGATGAAGATCAAGCATATGAAACATATCAAGAAGCATGTGAGTGTTATATTGTCATGACTTAATTATCCTTAAAAACTGTGCATATATTTAAATGTGTTTTTCCTTTAGGTAACACTCTGAGAGATGACTATAAATTTATGCATACTTTCAATAAAGAAGTCTCAAAGTTCCTCAAGGCTTTACCGGAACAAGTAGTCATGCTGCAGCCAGAGAAATTTAGATCAAAATATGAGCCAGCATCCCAGTCTCTTAGTATCAAAGTAAGTATTACATAATTGACTTTTGTCAACATTACGTTCCATTCAAAACTCTTTATAGTACTTAAAGGACACTGTGGGAAGACTGTTTCCACCCAAATTCTTTCACTTTCTTTTTCTGTTCTCCGGCAAAACATTTTATTATTTTTTTTTACTTTTTTGGCAAAATTGTTAGCTTTAGACAAGCTGAGAACATTAAGGTTGCTGTATCACATAAACGTGACTTTTCATACGTTTTTGTTGCATATTTTAGTATGGTTCCCTCATCAAAAACATGCATCGAGTCATATTCAGATTGGTTCATGTGTGTTTGTGTAATCCAATTTTGTTTTTCTGGGAGATTGTTGACTGTAGCCATGCCCTTAGCACCACCCACTAACCAATCAGATAACTGCTAATGCAGCTCATCACAATGAAGAACGTGTAACCATGTCTATAAACCATGAAAAGAAAGTGTATTTTTTTCACAAAAAGGAAACATGTAGATTTACTTTGTGCTAACAAGAAAAACCCCTACCTATTTAATTAGGAAAAACTTATTTACTTAGGTAAATAAGGGTGCATTGGTAATCTAGAGGGGTGAAATATTTATTATAAATAGGAAAAAAACCTGGACCTCCAGGGCTGGACTTGGAGACCCCTCAAAAAGCGGATATCAGAATGAATGTTTTTGACGCTAATAGATCCTGAACTCTGGCTGATCCGACCCCCTCCTGTCAAGTGGTGTGCAAAAATAATGACTGTCGTGTTCAGCTTTTGTTAGAACTGTTAAAATTGCCATCAATTATTATAACTTTTTTGTATTCCTGATAATTTTTATTGTTGATTATTTAAATCCGAGATATGGTAATTCTGCTTTCTTGTCATTATTATGCTCATCTTGAGTGATAAAGGTGTGGAGCACCTTGTCATTGGCTGACAACTTTTTGTGGCTAAATATTATTTAAAGGCGGAATTTAGTTGGTTATTAAACTACATTTGGTCTTTTCTCAAAGGATTCCACGACTGCTTTAGAAATTCAAGAATTTTTCAAGAAACACATACTTCCTTTAGTTGGACACCGCAAACAGAGCAACGATGCTAAGAGATACAACAAAAGACCCCTTGTTGTGGCTTATTATGGAGTAGACTTCAGTTTTGACTACAGAGTTGGTATGGAACATCAGTTGTAGTGTTTTGTAGTTTTTATTAATGAAATATAGTCTTGTTCACTAATACCTTGAACTTATTTTTGTTGTTCCCACATAGCCACACAGTTTTGGAGAAGCAAAGTACTTGAAGTAGCAAAAGACTTCCCAGAGTACACATTCGCCATTGCAGATGAGGAAGATTACGCAGATGAACTGAAGAGTCTTGGGCTTAGCGAAAGTGGGGAGGAAGTGAATGTAGGTCTTTTTGGTGAGGGAGGAAAGAAATATGCTATGGAGCCTGAAGAATTTGATGCCGATGTTCTCCGAAGTTTTGTTGTGGCCTTCAAGAAAGGTAAAATGATTGTTGCAAAATGTTACAAAACATTTGACAAATGTTGTTTATTAAACTTATGGTTTAAAATGAATCTTTCACTCTTTATTTCCTGACAGGTAAAGTGAAGTCTATTGTGAAATCTCAACCGCTTCCCAAGAACAACAAAGGGCTGGTGAAGGTTGTGGTGGGCAAGTCTTTCGATGAAATTGTTATGGATACAAAGAAAGATGTCCTCATAGAGTTCTATGCACCATGGTGTGGTCACTGTAAGAAGATGGAGCCGGATTATACAGCTCTTGGAAAGAAATACAAGAATGAGAAGAACCTTGTAGTTGCCAAAATGGACGCCACCGCTAACGATGTACCTCATGACGGTTATAAAGTAGAGGGTTTCCCTACAATCTACTTTGCTCCAGCGAATAACAAGCAAAACCCATTCAAGTTTGAAGGTGGCAAAAGAGATGTGGAGGAACTGAGCATATTTGTGGAAAAACATGCCACAAAATTGTCACAGGAAAAAGATGAGCTCTGAGGAGTTTGGAGTGGTTGTGAACTTTACACTAATGCAGTTTCCTGTGAATGGGAATATTCTGATTGGTTTGTGGAACTTCAAAAGAAGAGTGAATGTTTTGATTTAATTTTTCGGGAATATTTTTGTTTCTAAGATCAGAACATTCAGTATTTTCATTATTGCCAAGCACTGTTTATCGTTTCTCTCGAGTTTTAAATAAAATAATGAGAAATCAAAACTTATGGATTGTTTTATCTTTTGTAACAATCTGATATATTATTAAAGGTTACATATTTAATTCATTTTGATTGACAAGATTTAGGATAAAATTAAATCTACATTGCCTCAGGATTGATGGAAGTCTTCCAATGAACTCATAACTTGTTCATGTCGTACTCTACCTTTTAGTCAAAGTGACCATCAGGACCCTGTGACCTTAACCAGGACTAAGCAAGTACAAAAAATTGATGAAATAAAGTAACGTATGCAATCTTAAGGGTATTATGTTATGGTGTAAGCTGCATGCATATATATATATCATTTTAATCATTTTAACAGCTTGAAGCTGTTCTTAATTGACAAATGAATGGCACACAAACAGTCAGAAGAAATGGTTCAGCAGTGTCTTGTTGAAAGATTGATGGGTGGGACTTAATGAACCGAGTGACCCATTCCTAACCCTCATTATTATTTACGCTACAGGAAGTAAATCTGTTCAATTTTGAAAACGGAAGAACACATCGAACAAATTTAAGCCATGTGTAATATGTGAGTCTTGTCTCCTCATATCTGCACCAAAAAACAACAACCATTTTTAAACCCCAAAGCACCCAGTAACACGTTTCTAAACACTGTTATAGATTTACCGTTTTAAATGTTACGTTTAATGACTCGTTTAAAGTTTAGCAACACTCTTTATGTCCAAAATAACGAACAAAGAAACTTCTTCACATGTCCCCCTCAATGGAGACACATACGATTCGCTCTTTCGCTCTTGTAAGCAATCCAATCGTAGCTCTCAACGTTGAGTTGCTCGAGTATTGCTGACTCTGATTGGTACGTATGTTTGGCGCTCATTGATTCTGCAGTGTGCGAGGTGGGCGGCGAAAGTACAAACGACAGCGGGTTTGAATATTTACTGAAACGGTTAACAGAACAAATTTAAACACACAATAAATTAAACCCGCCTTCCAGACATTACTTGTTACATATCATAGAATCAGCACCGTCTGGGGAAATAGAATTCAGAGTATTAATAAGCGTCTGTCTTTTGTTTACCGAGCTTCGCCGGTAACCAGACTCGCGGAGGTGAAAAGGACCCTCTTCTAGAGCTAGCCGAGTTAGCCAGCTTAGTTAACCCGTCTTCATCACCACACACGGACCAGGCAGCTTGTACATCAAGTCTTTCGGTTGAATGCAGACAGTGTCCTTTCAGGTAGGCTTTTGAAGAGACAGAATTAAGATTGCTTTTTTTATTTACTCTTGTGTGATTCAGGTTCAATCTGGCAAAGCTAACGTTAATAACTAGTTAGCGCCTGACTTAACTTTAATAGACACAGTAGTGCTAGCCTAGAGAGAGGGTGTGTGGTTTTTGCTTCAGCTATCTAGTGTAAAGAAGTGTTGAAAGTTAACGTTTTATAAACAAAAACAAGTTGTTTATTAACTGCTTTTCTCCCAGACTTGTTTAACTTCCTCAATGCAAACCTAAGGCATGCCATGGGGTAATTTTTTTTTATCTATCTTACTTTCTTGTTATTCAAGAAGAAAAAAGCAATGCAACTAATGTAAATACCTTAAGCTACTAACATTAGTCTATGATATCAACTAAAAAGAGGAATTTGTGGTTATATATCATAATTTAATTATTTCCAGGTTTGGTAAGATTTTACAACATTATCCTTGGGTCAGGAAGTTTTAAACGTTAATTATTATTATTTTTTTTTTATTAAAACAATTTTCTTATTAACCATTTATTTTATAGCGAGGGTTATTTGCAGTTCTTTTTTTAAACCAGCAGGGGGCAATGAGCTGGAGCTCCTGCACCTGTCATCAATGCCTGTGAAGAACAGTTGAAAATACCTAATGTCACTTACTTTGCCATGCTCTCGATCTGGGCTATGTGAAGTTAATCATATATTTCACATGTGTTGAATTATATTGAATTTGTTTAATAGTTAATGTATTAAATTGGAAAGTTTGTGGTATTGCTGAGAACTTGTAGGAGGGGAAATCTGTGAAGTACACTGTGTCACTGTCTAGCAGTCAACCTAGTCTTGGCTCCAGTGCTGAGCTTCATATTCAACCCACAAGCTCCGCAGCATGTTAGATAATCTGTTCACTGAAGCGGAACATTTGGCTTTTACGTCTGTGTGACTCAAGAGGGAAAGATGTGGTTTTTGATGGAGACCTGAGACAATTACCTTTAAGTCTTTACTTCTTATAGAAAAGTCAAAATTGTGTTTTTCATGCTTATGGGAATTTTAACATAACATCTGAAGTTGTTAATAAAATACAGAAATATATGACAAACCAACAAAATTTGGAAAATCTGAAATGCCAAAAATGAGCAGTACAATTAGTCAATAAGGTGTATATATATATTGTACAATTCTGCTCCTCCACATGACTGCTAAAGATTTACATATCCCTACATACAGACTTGTATTAGTACAATACTTTCTCGACTATAAAGGTGCTGTTTTAATTTGATTTATGTGATTTTAATGTGATGTTTTAATGTTATTTATTAAATAAGTCAAAACAATAACTTGTCAGTGATCCCTTTTAAATCAAGAACTTATTTTAGCAGAATGTGGTTTTGTTGCTTGTTTTATTAACTCCTAGGTCAAAAATCTTGAAGTGAGTCAACATGTCTGGCCAATCACAATGCAGTTTTTTGCTTTGTCACTCAAAAAACATTGTGTGTGTGAATTGAATTCATGTATTTTATATTCTTGAACTATTTGGCATTTGATAACCTTTTTGGCATGATGTAGAACACTTACCTTTGAAGTAAAACCCAACATATTAACAAAACAAAATACATTATGACTAAATTAGGTGGAAAATAGTAACACAACCCCCTGTCTTACTTTTTGATGTAAAAAATGAGCATGCGACTCCTGCAAGCAATTGAAATCTTGGTTGGAATGGAGTCAGTGCAATTCTCATGCAGATATATAGATGCACATTGCTGAGCCGGAAACAACACTTGTTTTTGACCATGTTCATTGTATAAAGCTGACTGCTGTCTCAAGCACTCTTTCACAATGATCCCATCACTGAGCGCATCTTTATATTTCCACAAAATCCACGATACCCTCAGTTAGCATTCATTAGGCGAGAAACTAGTTCTGATAGATTAGTTCTAACAATTCTGTTAGAGGAGTGTGGAGACTCTTACAAGCAGCAATGTTACATGCTATATACACAGTGGCGATCATTATAATGACTCATTAAGCTATATTAAAATTATATTACTCTCAGACCACACATTTCGTTAGTTTAATTTTTGTCCCTGACCTCCACCACTCTTAAATAATGATTCTTCACCACTCCTATGTAATGGCAGGGGAAACTGTTTAGTGTCCGGCATCTGAATAAAAATCTGTCTTTTTGTTTTTATTTTATAGCCCTTCGAAGAAATGGAAGGAGCCTATTGTAGAAATTGTGTGTAACAATAAGAGACACCAAAATAATACTTTACTATCTTTTAGGCTATTGCATTTGATTTTAAGTTTCTTGGATGTCTGAGTTGAATTAATTGTTAAAATCACTTTATTGAGCTTTAAGACCAATACTAGAATTTGAGCAGTTAGTGAGTTTTTCTTTATGTTTGCGACTGTGCCAATCTAGCAGTAGCTTCCTAGAGTAGTTACGTAAAGAGCCAAGAAACCAGCAATGGCTGAGAATGGAGTTAACCTTTAGGAAAAGAGAGTGGACATGATCCCCTCCCATAAAACATGTTCTACACAGCACTGAGATTGTTTAAGACTACTGTTTGAAAGCTCAGAGCAAACAATTACTTTTTTTTTTTTTCAGTGGCACACTCCAGTGGTCTGCCCGCAACTCCGGGAGTGTTCACTGTGTGTTTGTTCACTGTTGTGTGTGTAATTCCGGGTATCGGTAACTTCTTACCTGGACTATTGGTCACTTTCACTTCACTTCCATGTGACTCAGCATTATGGCTTCATATCTCCCTCTTGAAAATCTCAAGGAAAGGGGAAGTGGTTGGGAGGTGTGGGTCGAAATACAATTATAAAACTGTGATGTTGTGAAGACAAATCAAGAGAAAGTGTCTTACCCTTACTAAAATTGGGTAGAAAAACAGCAAATTCAATGTGTAGTGTCCCTTTGTTTGTAGGCAAACCATGGGATTGACTGGGAGAAAATCGGAGAAGGGCCCGGTTTGCTGGAGGCGGCGAGTGAAGTCTGAGTATATGCGGCTACGGCAGCTCAAACGTTTCAGGAGGGCAGATGAGGTCAAGGTGATCCATGGGCTAATACAGCAGATGCTGCGTGTGCGTGCATGTGTGCATGCATGCATGTGTGCATGCATGTGGTATATTTTCAGGACTTTGTGCTGTATCAGTAAAAGTTCTGTGTTATTTTAGTATTAATGGGTTTTTGTACTGAAAAGTATTTTCTCCCTGGACAGAGCATGTTCAGTTCCAACAGACAGAAGATACTGGAGCGAACTGACATTTTGAATCAGGAATGGAAAATGAGACGAATTCAGCCAATTCATATAATGACCCCTGTGAGCTCTCTGCGAGGGACCAGAGAGGTTGGAGCTAGTCTTTAATAACAGTAGTTTGGTTTTACATGCAATATTCATGCTCTAAAATGTGTTTTTAAACCAAACATCTTGTGGTTTACAGTGCACTGTTGATAGTGGCTTCTCAGAGTTCCCAAGACAAGTCATTCCTCTCAAAACTCTGAATGCCGTAGCTTCTGTTCCAGTTATGTACTCCTGGTCTCCACTCCAGCAAAACTTCATGGTAAAATAACAGTTTTTAAGGTGTCAATTTGTAAAAAAAACGCAATGCTTAAATATTAAAACATTTTTTAGGTTGAAGACGAGACTGTATTGCACAACATCCCATACATGGGCGATGAAATTCTTGATCAGGATGGAACCTTTATTGAGGAGCTTATTAAGAACTATGATGGAAAGGTCCATGGAGACAGAGGTCAGTTTTTTCTTTAAATAGAGGTTCTACATTATAGAGTTAATGTGGTATCTGGAAGTTACAGTGAGTTGTCACGATGAATGATCTATAACAATATACACCTAAATATCCTAATCAATAGTTTTGTAACATGCTGCTCTGTGTGATCCAAGTGTCAAATGGACAACTACATTTATATTTATAATTATCAATGAGATCCATTGTCATTTAAGATGTTCAGAATGTGGCTGCAGCTATTCAATATTTTAGTTATCGGGTATTCTACTGAAAATGTAATCGATTAACCAAGTAATCGGATAAAACATATGTGACAATATGCGCCACATCTGGTGCCTGCTGCTCCCCTCGCCCATAAACATTCAATGGTAAAATGTGTTGAAACTTTGATTATTATTACATTAAAAAACAGTTTAAATCCATTTAAAATCAAGCAGAACATTATGTGTTGATTACCAATAATGTGCCACAATAACAATTAGAGTTGAGGTGTCCTAAAAAAAGTTTATAAAGTGGAATGTGCTGTTCTGGTACGCAAGTTAGTGGAGAAACCCAATGTAAAACCACAATTATGCAGTTTATACCGTTATCTTTGGCCAACATTAACATATTAAATATATTATTAATATTTGCGCTGCAGGTGGAGCATTTAAAGTTACTTCTATCTGGCGACACCCTTTCCATAGTAGGCACTCACTGTAATAAGAAAGCTAACAATCATACATAACAAAAATCTCTTTGACGTAACATTAAGGTATTAACATGAATGAAAACAGTTTTCTGAGACTAACTATCAGTCCATGCTCTGCATTTCCTGAATGACGGAGCCGTCCTTATCTCTCTTCAGGATTGAATGTCAGTTTAAGTCCAGTGGCGCTCCACAAACAACGATTATTGTAAACAAAAAAAAAAAGCCGATCAGCAAGTCCAAGTTGAGCAAATCATGAACTATTACTCAACTGTGATCTAATCTAGCGCTTGCATTGAGTGAACTGTTTTGACTAAAACTGACTAGCTGTCTGTGTAAATCCCCTAGTAGCCTCTTGGGGACCTTTGAAGGTGAACATTATTGAAGTGTTCAAAAAATCTGAAGTTGGTAAAATGTAATGACAAATAAATCAAGTAGTTTGTCAAGGAAGAAACCTGATGTGGATTTATTAGTCCAAGCTTTCAGTTTATGGTCACCAGGAGCTGTGTGACTGGAATGTAAAAGAATCTTTCTTGAAATAATGTGCTTGAAGAGGTCAAACAATCTGGTAAGTTATAAACATGTTTTTATTCTGATTGGGATGCTTTTCTGACATAATCGACATCACTATTTGTGTCTGAGAATTTTAAATGATTCACGTCTGTTTTGACTCGAGTATACTCGACAGTTAAAAGGGTCTGGCCATGCACTAATAATATGACCGGTTTGCCAGCTGGTAGAGAATCATTGAGCAGTTTTTTCTTTTGTAGTTAGCCATGTTCGTAGTGCTTTTTGAATGAAACCACACTTTTTCTATGAATAAAACATACAGTTGCCAAAAATGTCTTATCTTAAGTGTGTACTGAGGAGATGTTCTTTTTTTTTGTGTGTGAAGAGTGTGGATTCATAAACGATGAGATATTCGTGGAATTAGTGAATGCGCTGAATCAGTACAGTGATAATGAGGAAGATGATGAAGAGGAGGATCAGCATGACGGCAAGTTTGAGAAGATGGAGCTCAGTGATGGAAAAGATGGTGCAGAAGATGCTCATAAGGACCAGCTTAATTCTGAAAGTAAGAAACTTTATTCAAGATCTGCATAAATACTTAAAAAAAATGTATGCAGTAAGATTCTGAAATCAAATCCTTAAAATAGACACAATCTTAAAACTTTGCTCTAAAATGTGTAAAATGAACTTCATGCCCCTAAACATATGAGAACTAAGATGACAAAACATGTAGTCAATTGTCCAAGGCATCTAAAGCTCAGATTACATATACATATGTGCTTTGACTTTTGGTAAATCATCTTATAATAAATCTTCTTTGTGAAGAACCATCATTCCATCCCAAAAGACCTTGTAAGGCAAGTTAAGGCAATTTTATTTGTATGGCACATTTCCTACAAAGGGTAATTCAAAGTGCTTTACATTTGATACAAAAATAAAAAAGTGCATTTAATAAAATCAAGCATAAAACAGTCATAAAATTATAGTGATTGCAAACTGCAAATTAAGACATAGATTAAGATAGTGAAGTGAAGAGATAAAACGTTCGGACGTTGTTGCTCAGTCGACAAAAGCGCCAAAAGTCTTTAGCCTAGATTTCAACGTGACTAAAGTGTTAGCAACCTTGATCTCCTCTGGAAGCTGGTTCCATCTGTGGGACTCATGGTAACTAAAAGAGTATTTACCCTGTCTGGAATTAACTCGGGTATATCTAATTTATTTGATCTGAGGGATCTCAGGTTCCTGTTTGGTGTGTATTCAATGATCATGTCTGTTAGGTATTTAGGTGTTAAGTTATGTTTGGACTTATAATCGAGCAGCAGAACTTTAAAATCAATTCTGAAGGAGACCGGCAGCCAGTGTAGAGACTTAAGAACTGGAGAAATGTGTTCTGACTTTCTGGTTTTGGTTAGAATTTGAGCTGCTGCATTCTGAACTAGCCGTAGCTGTTTAATGGTCTTTTTGGAAAGAGTTACAGTAGTCCAGCCTGCTAAAGATGAACGCATGAATCAGTTTCTTGTCTGGAAACAAAGCATCTGACTCTTGCAATGTTTCTAATATGATAATAAGCTGATTTGGTCATTGATTTGACGTGGCTATTGAAACTAAGATCAGAGTCCAGAATCACCCCAAGATTCCTTACCTGATTTGTAGTTGTTAGGCCCTTGGCATTGAGGTACGTGTTAACCTTAACAACCTCGCTTTTGCTTTTGAATCCAATTACTTCAGTTTTGTCCTTGCTTAATTGAAAACAGTTGTTTTGCATCCAGTTTTTAATCTCATCAAGACATTGGCAGAGAGACTTTTTGGGGTTGTAGTCATTCGGGGAGATAGCTAGGTAAATCAGAATCAGCTTTATTGCCATGTGTGTGTGCACACAAGAAATTTCCTTTGGTACAATGGAGCCGTCAGTGCAAACAACTAAGTACAATACAAACCACATAAGTACAGTATAATGATGCACACATAAATAACTTTGGTATGATATCTGGTTCCTTCTCATAATTTGGCCCAGTGGAAGCATGTACAGGTTAAATAGTAAAGGAGCAAGGATTGAGCCTTGAGGGACTCCACATGACACTGCAGTCCACTTTGACATGTAATCACCTATGTTTACATAGAAACCTCTTCCTTCTAAGTATTATCTGAACTATTTTATCACAGTTCCTGTAAGACCAACGTAGTTTTCTAGTCTATGGAAAAATATTGTGGTCCACTGTGTCGAAGGCAGCGCTCAGATCAAGTAGAACCAGGACAGTCACTTTTCCTGAATCAGTAATTAACCGGATGTCATTGACAATCTTCAGTAGTACTGTCTCTGTGCTGTGATGAGCTCTGAAACCTTACTGATAACATGAGATTGGCTATTATGAAATTCCATTAACATATTATTTAACCAGAGATAAGACCATGCTTGCCACACAAGCTTGATTCTTATAGGTGTCATACTTTTTAAAGCCTTCACAATTAGTAAATGACTGCGCTCTTAACAAAGCAGCATTTAGCGTAAACAATGTCTTTAAATCACTTCTAATGGTTGCACTCCTCTAAACGAGTCGCGTGCACACCGTTCCTCCCACTGCATAGAGTTTCCTCCAGTACTCTGGTGTGCCACTATAGTTACAAATTCACGTTGTGTAACAAAAACAATATATCCAGTGTAAAATATCAAACCCTGGCTGGCATCGAACCAGTAGCCCTCCGTACCACCAAAGTTACGAACAAATTAAAGCACATTTGGCTTATGATCATTCATTCTGGACTTTTGACCTTAAATAGAATAAAAGTATTTTGACTTTTCATTTTTAGTTTGAATAGTCCTGGCTTAAACTTTGGTCTGTTAAAGCCTTTGGTATGCTTTGTGATTTTTTTTTAGTTGGACTTATAAGCTTCACTGTTGTTTAATAGAAGAAAGTGCTTTAATGCAGTCACTTTGTCATATGTTTGCGAGTCAGTCTCCCTGAAGTTATCATGAATAATTAAGGCAGATGCTTCATGACAACAATACAATAGTAAAAAAAATTACTATTGAACCTAAGATATCCTTAATTTATATTGTACTCTATTCATACACTTTTTTTTTTCAAATAAATGCTTAATGACTTTTAACTCTGAAAATGGCTTTTTTCCATCACCTTGTGATGACTACAAGTTTGGTTTTCTGCAACAGGTCACAACAATGATGGATCTAAAAGATTTCCCTCGGATAAAATCTTTGAGGCTATTTCTTCCATGTTTCCTGACAAAGGCTCAGTTGAAGAGCTCAAGGAGAAGTATGCCTGGAAATTTCTTGCTTGAATGTCTTAAAGTTAGACATCAGGCTTTTCTGTGGTGTGATTATGTGTTGATTTGAGAGTTTCTGGTTTGCAGATTTAAAGAACTCACTGAGCAGCAGCTCCCAGGGGCTCTTCCTCCTGAATGCACCCCAAATATTGATGGACCAAATGCCAAATCAGTGCAAAGGGAGCAGAGTCTGCATTCTTTCCACACCCTCTTCTGTAGGCGCTGCTTCAAATACGACTGCTTTCTTCATCGTAAGCACACTGCACAGAACAGTCATTTCCTGTGTTGATTGTGTTTAGTAAAGATTGATCTTCTCTGGTTTACAGCTTTTCATGCAACCCCAAACACATACAAGCGTAAAAATATAGAGAATGTGGTGGATGGCAAACCTTGTGGTATTTATTGCTACATGTACATGGTTCAGGCAAGTCTTTCGTTTATTAAAAAAAAAAAAAAAAAGTGAAAAGGCACGATTTTAACCTTCTCTATACCCTCCTCTGCAGGATGATCTGGTTGGCGAATTCCCAGTAGGTGGGGTTGCAGAGCGTTCCAAGACCCCCACTAAACGCATCACCGGCAGACGTAGAGGGAGACTCCCGAACAGTAATAGCAACAGCAGACCCAGCACACCCACAGTCAGTGAGACTAAAGACACGGACAGCGACCGAGAGGGTGGAACTGATGGAACCGAGTCAAATGATAAGGATGATGATGAAAAGAAGGATGACACCACCAGCTCTTCAGGTAGAGACATAGGGCCTAAAAATACTATTTTCATGACCCAAACATAATCACTGTTTTGAACCCTTACTAGGGTTACAAGGCTAAACTGATTCAGAACTATAAATATACAGAGTGGTGTCGGTATTTGATCTCCCTGTCACGTGTCCCTGTTTGTGGAGTGCCTGAATAGTTCCAAACAAGCCCTGTGTGCTATTGCTCTCCAGATTTTTTCAATGGGAAAATGCCTGCCACGATAGCGGTGAAAACGAAAACTATTACAGAAATAAGCAGAATATGTTTTACACTTTTAACTGATTATGGGAAAAAAAAGAATCAGGATTATTTTTGTAATAATTGAAATCATAATAATTTTAAATGATTTTTTGTCACAGTAAATATACTGCAATACTATTAATTTAGATGTAGTTTTCCAAAGATATTTTCATGTATTTTAAAAATAAAATCAAATGCCCACTTTATTAATCTCTCTATATAAACAAAACATAATGGGGAATACGTTTTTATTTTACACATTGGAAAAATAAAATACAATGCAGGTGTTCATTATTCACACAATTTATGTTATAATCGATGAGCTCTAGTGTTTGACCATGTCGGGAAAGATATGTTGTGGTGTAAATGTATTAAGTGTGTGAAATGATATAAAACCATCAAACATGAAATTTAAGATTGAAGGGCCAATAGTATTGAAATTCAAATTTTTGAAGGTTTTGTGACGTAAATGTGTGCACTAATGCTTTGGATACAACTATATTAGAGTGGTTACATATCATTAAGTCTTTTCTGCAAAACTTGTAAAAAGGCAAATGGGTGCAAATCACAAATAGCCTTTTTAAATATTCCAATTATATTGACCCTTTAAATGACCTTTGCTGTGATCTGGCTCTGTAAAGAAAATATGTATAGGTTTATTTGGGAATTTTGTTGGCAACTTCTGAAGTACAGGTCTGCTCTAAGTTCGTGTGAAATGAAGCCCACATTTTAAAATATTGGTGTGACTGGAGCAAGTATTAAAGGGGAGTGGTGCCCCTACTAAATGATTGTGGAAAAGCTGGCCTTTCATTAGAGCAGATTTTCCTCTTAATCATTATCCATTCTGCATGTGTTTAATCAAGTCAATGAAGAATCTGTTTTTCTGGCTCTTGAAGCACTAACCTTTGCATTGTAACATAACTCAACTATTTTCTGAGCTGTAAAGCAGTGAATAATGTTGTACACAAAATCAATAATTCTAGTTTGACCCCTGTACGATACTTAGCATCAGTAAAATCACCTCTTATTCAACAGCTGTCAAGTTTTTAGTAAAACAAATCCACTTCTTTTTGAAGTTGTATGTGCCATTTTTTGGTAGGGAGGTTAATTTTACTAATTTGTAAAGAAACAACACTGTGATATAATCTGAAGAAAAGGTCTACAAAACCATTGTTTGTGTTGGTAAAAAATGCAGTTTTTCATTCAAACAGAGGCAAACTCTCGCTGTCAGACTCCAGTGAAGCTGAAGTTGAGCTCCGAACCTCCGGAGAATGTGGACTGGAGCGGTGCAGAGGCTTCTCTCTTCAGAGTGCTCATTGGCACTTACTATGACAACTTCTGTGCTATAGCCAGACTCATCGGCACAAAGACTTGCAGACAGGTATCTGCAGATGAGATCAACATTAGCTATTAAATCATATATTTCAGCTTTCGTAATACTTGTTGAATATTTAGTGAACATCAGCTTTGTCTTTCTAGGTGTATGAGTTCAGAGTGAAAGAATCAAGCATAATATCACGTGCGCCAGCAGTGGATGAAAACACTCCACAGAGGAAGAAGAAGAGGAAACACCGGTAAATCACTCCAGTCAAAACACTCCACACTTGTAGTTTTTCCTAGCACTTCTCCTGTTTTTCCTACTCCTCTATTGGGGTAGTTTAACCATTTAATTGTTCCCTTTGGTCTCTTGTATGTTTAGACTGTGGGCCACACACTGTCGAAAGATTCAACTAAAGAAAGGTTTGTCTTCTCAGTGCACGTTTGTTTTTTTGTGCAAGTTTTGCAGGCTGTAATACTGGAGAAATTTTTGCTTTTAGATGGCTCCTCTAATCATGTTTACAATTATCAGCCGTGTGATCATCCACGCCAACCGTGTGACAGCTCTTGCCCTTGTGTCACTGCCCAAAACTTCTGTGAGAAGTTCTGCCAGTGTAGCTCTGAATGTAAGTGGCCATATACAAACTTGTACCATGAAGAAAAAAGTAAAATGTTGTGTTTCCTTGAAGAAAATGTTTTATCTCCTGCTTTTAAAATGTTTTAGATTTGTATTCACCTAGGATTTTGTTGATCTGCAGGTCAGAACCGGTTTCCAGGCTGCCGCTGTAAGGCCCAGTGTAATACCAAGCAGTGTCCCTGTTACCTGGCTGTTCGAGAGTGTGATCCAGACCTGTGCCTCACCTGTGGAGCAGCCGAACACTGGGACAGTAAAAACGTCTCCTGCAAGAACTGCAGCATCCAGAGAGGAGCGAAGAAGGTATGTTTTATGCTTTAAAGAATGATGCTCATTCATCATACTTGTGTTTGGTGGTGATGGTGAAAGGGTAGCATTAAATCTTATTTTGTTTAAGCACTTGCTTCTGGCTCCATCGGATGTTGCTGGCTGGGGAATATTCATCAAAGAGCCAGTTCAGAAGAATGAGTTCATCTCCGAGTACTGTGGGGAGGTGAGTGGTTCACTTCAAACACTTTTTCTTTAATCGTGTGCTTTGATGATTTTGTGTGAATTTGAATGAGTTTGAACAGAAATGTGTATTTAAAATGAATTTTGAGGAAGCAATCCAATAATAAAGTAAATGGAAGTGCAGAGCAGTTTTAGCTGACCAACCAATTTTGTATTGAATAACTGAAGTTTTAGAATGTGTTCACACAAGTGCTGTCGATTGATTAACCTTCTAAAGTTTATTTTTTTTGTGGCAATGTCCTTATTTAGCTCCATTCTTTATTTACACAATTTACAACTCCAGTATGTGTTATGGAAAATGAGGATGGGGTCTTACGGGTTATTAAAACAAACAAAAACAAATTAATCTGTCTTTATTAAATTCATTGTGATATTCACTATTATTTGCAGGTTTTGTACATAGACTTGCTGAATTAGATCTTTACACATTCAGTGCAAATAAGTGGAGGAAACTTTATTGCAGCTTCAACTGTACACGTTTGTAAAAATAGTGATAATGCAGAAAAAAGCTGCTCATCTTAGTTCTTTAGCAAACACCTTCATTTTAAATGCAGCTGTTTTTAACAAATGTAAACTGTGCATGCAAACTAACGAATAACAAATGACTAATAATACAGCATTAGTTGTTACACCCTTAATACATTTGTCTTGAAGGGCAGCCCACTCTTACTCCTTTATACAATCATGAAAATGATAAGCTAAAATGTATACAAATTGAAGCTAGGTATTGGCTCATTTTGTGCATATCACAGTGCAATATAAATATATGTATCCTGTATTTAAAGTACCATAATTTGCATTTTGAAAACATTTATAATAAATATTAGACCTTTGCACACTAGCAACAAAACTAACACACAAAATGCAGTTAAACACATGTTGGCAGTTTATTTTATTAGTTGTAGTATATTAGTAGTATAACTTGAAGAAAAAAAAAAAACGGCTGACAATTCGAATGAAGGTAATTGTCATGTTTATTAATCAATTGCAGTTCACTTAAGGTTGTTGCATTCTAAGAGTGCCTGTTTTTCCTCATTGACATTTGAAAAGCAACAATTATCAAACCAAATAATGTAATTTCTTCTAATAAGATTCAATTTATTTTCTCCACTAGATTATATCCCAAGATGAAGCGGACCGCAGAGGCAAAGTCTATGATAAATACATGTGCAGTTTCTTGTTCAACCTCAACAACGGTAACCAAGAAACAAGACCTCTAATATTCATCCATCATCCATCTCCCCGTCTGATGGTATCTTTTTCACTTTGCAGACTTTGTTGTTGATGCCACTAGAAAAGGAAACAAGATCAGGTTTGCCAACCACTCAGTAAACCCTAACTGCTATGCAAAAGGTAAGTCATTCAGAATCTCATGCTGAGAGATGGTTTTGAGAAGATGTTAAATGCTGGTGTGATGCTTTTCTCTCCTCAGTGATGATGGTGAACGGTGATCACAGGATTGGTATATTTGCTAAGAGAGCTATCCAGACTGGAGAGGAGCTGTTCTTTGATTACAGGTAATTCCTCTCTTTTTAATCTTCTACCTGATTCTGACATAGTGTAGGCTAGTTTAAACACTGCAAGTGTAACGGTGTGTGCAGACAAAACCAGAATATGTGTGTGATTTACATGTTGAGTCGATGGGTAGGTGTTATGTTGAATTTGCTGGAGAAGGTGGTGTGATAATGATTAGTATTTTGGATCCAAAAAAAAAAAAAAAGAGCTTTTGTGACTGTATGCGGGTTGTCTAGGGATCAGGTGAGTTTGGTTGAATCATATAAATGATGGATTACGATTGTGAGGGGGTGGAATTGAGGAGGCAATCGTATAACGATTAATTGTGCAATTGTAGGGTGAACTGTAAGGATGATTTCATATTTGTAGTCAGTTAAATTTTGTTTTAGTTTAGTATTGTTAGGAACGTTTTTGAACTTGTATGTGGTTATTATTGTGGCAATATTATTTATGTACCTGAGGAAACTTTTGCAAATGGGCATCATGTGCAGTGTTTCAACTTTTGCATATTAGAGTCCAACTAATATTTCTATCTAGTTCTTAAAACAACAGAAACTGAGACCTTAAATCTTACTTGACAAAGTTAAACATTTGTTATTGACGGTAAAAGCACAATCACAGTTTGTACTCCCTGCAGACTCCATGTTTTTGGCTTTGTGGTTTGTGAGTTACTGTAGTTGCACGCTGGGAGTCTGTTTGTGAAATCCTTTTACAAATCGCACACTGAAAAAGTATTTGAAAAATCACATGTTTAATGACACCAAACCAGAAGTCTTGGGTAATATGCACCTGAGCTTACATCAGTTTTGCCGGCTTGTGGGTATACTCTTACAAAATAACATATTTACTCATGAAATCAACATCAAGTGACAAAGGTTTTCATAATTACAGAATTAATGTTGATACAATAACCCCATAAACACCATTTTTCTGGGGGAAAAACTGAGAAATCAGGGGCAAAGTTTTAGACAATTAAACCTTTTTAATAAAATGATATATATTGAGCATGACCATTGCATTACACACCCCTAACTCCTTTTAGCACCCATTCAGGCTATGTTAATATTTTAGCATAATCTTATGATGCTTTATGTTCATAGTTGAACACAGTAGATTAATGCATTAGTAGTTGGATAAAGAGAAACAAGACCGGTGTTATTATTCAGACTCCGCTGAAACTCCTTTGGCTGTTTGACAGTAAATAGATCAGTGAGCAGTTGTTGATTGATTGCATCTTACTAAAAGTACATCTGATTTATACTGCAGACGAACAGACAAGTAGGAAAGGTGGGTGCAGTGAAATATAGAATGTGTAAGCGTTTAGCACACATTCCAAGTATTTCTAATATCAATTAAAATTTACTATGACATTTTCCTTTACGCGCTGTATGGGTTTAATAACCTCTGCGGTACTGAATGATAAGTGAAATACTGCCCTTAAATGATTCATCACTGTTTACATTAATAAAGTAGTTATCCATCTCTCCATCTCTTTATTAAAAAAAATCCACTGGTAAAATCTCCTATTCTTCACTTCCCTCTACATTTATTTTATGCTGGATGGTTTACATTGAACGACATGGCAGCAAATGTATATACTTTTTAAAACTATTACATAAAATCATTAACAGTTGGTTCTTCTAGTTTACAGCAGTGGATGTTTGAGGTGATTATAATTGTTCTCTAAAAACGAAGTTATCATTTTTAGTATAGATAAGAAAAATAAAACTGGAAAGTAAAAAAAATAAAAATTCACCCAAATACTTACAATTAAAAAAAAACTGTCAATGGTTATATTTTGACAAAAACGTTGATATTTTCTAATCCACTGTTTTAAATGCCTTTCAGATACAGTCAAGCGGATGCATTGAAGTACGTAGGTATTGAACGTGAAATGGAAATTCAGTGAAACTTTACCTCTGCAAACACATGCCTTGAACTCTTCAGGAATTCTCTTCACAAACATTTCCAGAACAGGTTTTAATACATGGCCATCAATCTGAGACACTTTCTTTTTATGTGGTTAACTCTGGGAGACACTTTCTGATAACTTGAACATCATCTCATGGTTACCATTTCACCTTTTAGCTATTTTTACAGAGGGCCATTGTTTTGTATCTGGATTTTGCTATTTTGACAACTGCAGGACCAAATTCACATTTATATGAGCAGATATCTTAATGAAAATAGCTGAACTGTTAGTTGAGGAAACCAAAGCCACTCTTGTACATCGCATGCAAGTTTCTAGTTCGTATCCAGTGCACATGACCATTACTCATACAGCTGCAACACATCAGAAAAGTGGAATCAAACTATTACACAGTGCCTTGATTTGTATAAATGGTATTTTGAACTACCATTGAACAGTGTACTCTTTACTGGTTTTAGATGGAGATGGAATGAAGTGTATTTTCTACTTCTGTGCATTCTTTTGTAATGTTTAGTCACCGTAATGATGCTATACATCACTGAGTGCTGTTGCTGTTCTTCCTGCTCATGTGAAAACACAATCACTTTTCAACACAGGAAATGTTCTAATCAAAGCAATAACAAGTGTAACCCCCAAGCTTCTTATGCCTATTTATTTAAGAAGTGTATTATTTATTGATGGGTTCCAATTGTGATGTGAAACAGAGTCAATGCAAAGATTAGAGGACCCTTCCCCACTGTTTTCCTTAACTGAACCAGTCACACCCACTGTTAACATGCTGGGGGCTCTTAATGATGTCCTCTGCGTTTGCCTCAGATTCTAAGGTGCTGAAGAAATGTTTACAGGGATTTGTCTAAAGTGTTCAAATAAACTTAAAAAACGTTTGTGTGGTTTTGAACTTCAAAAATAATTCCCATCACTAGTGCACTTATAATACATTTAAGCTTTTACAGCTACATGAATTCCATGATACAAATAAATGTGCTACATTTGTATCATTTACTTTTTACAAATACGTCAAAGCTATATTTTCAAACTAGTTTATGTAAATAAATCTAACCTAGATTCAGAATTTTACCAGTACTGAAATTCAACACTGGTTAAATATTTTTATTTATCTTTCTGGACACAATTCGATTCTCTCTCCCCCACAGGCTTGCATTTACTCTGTAACCTCTGAGCTGCTCCTGGACACTCATGTACAAACAGAAGAAATTTCAGTAGCACTTTACAAATCTATGATCTGTCGTGTATAGTTTATTTAAATATATTGTTAAAGGCTTTAATCCTGATTTATAAAAATTGGACTGTTACTCAGAGTTATAATATACATTTTATTAATGCATAATTTTACTATAACACATCTCATGGTTAAATAATATAGTTCTAAAAACTATACTAGCTGCCACTTAATAGTTTTTGTGAGCAATTACAAAGTTTTGTTTTACAAACGAGACTAAATATATTAATTTCTCTCTCCATATTACTTTTCTTTTACAGTTTAGAATATAACGAATTGTTTAAAGCTACTCCGTAAATGCGTTACAAGGTATAAATATTGTTCACCTTTAGATAACCTTACAAGAACATAATCAATGACTGTATACAAACGTATAAATTCAGTTACAGTATATGACAATTATAACCTGCTGAACACTAACGGTTGTAAGAGGCAGTGATTCTAAATGCATCACTAAGCCCCTCGTCCAACAGAATCTCACAGCAGTTCATGATAGTCATGGCATTTAATCTATTGAAATACGTAAGATTCAAATTGGTTCTGACAGACACGGACAAACTGTAATTTGTAACTGATCACAAATCAATGGGTTACATTTTGTGACCATCACCAACTGCAGTGAGACGGTTGCGGAACCAGGGGTGAGGTGACTATCGATCTAGTTATAACACGCTGCGAGTTCAGGTGCTTCTTCAAATTAGAACTGCTTCGATGATTGGTAAATTACTTTTGTTTTATCAATGACTCCACTAGCATCTCTTTTGCATTTAAAATGGCCCTTTAGCCCGCCATACAGTTCTTCGTCCTTTTCAATTTGCATCTTGATTGTTATGTTACTAGCTTGCTGCAGCTACAATGTGTAACGTCACAGACCTGTGGGGGGGTGGAACGCGTTAATTGCATTAAAAATATTAACACTATATTTTTTCTGTGATTAATTTATCTACTTAACACATTATATTCCCAACCGTAATGCATATATATTAAAAACTTTAAAAACCTGTCTGCCTCGAGAACACCTACAATTCAATTTCCATTTTGTGTAGCATCTGTTGAATGTGAATATTTCATGTTATAACTTGCATGGCTGTGGTTTGAAGACACATCTGGCCTTTATTTGTACAATTTTTTCCTTCATTAAATTTACGACGTGAGGATAGTATTGAGATCCATTCTATAGTTTGTATAGTTTGGAAATAACGGTATGTTGAGTTCTGGTTCAAATATACCTATGAATATTGTTATGTAGAGAAGATTTGCATTTAATAATATAAGTTCTATCAAAGCCTTTGAATTTTGATAGACTTTCGGCGGATGTTCAATAACAAACAAATTTGGTTGCCAGATCATGCGAAATTAAAAAAATGATGTTTAAACAAATATATACATAGTAGATGCCTTTTAAAAGTGGAGAGAACGTGACTACACTACAGAGCAAAAACCTGCTTTTATTTGTAGCAAAAAAAAAAAAACATTTTATAATATGTGATAATTATTGATATTGACTGATGGGGGTAAAAAAAGAAAAGGCATGTGATACATATTTGGCCATATATTATCGCCCCAACACTATTCGTGCGCCAAGTATGTCTGGAATCAGCAGCTTGTCAGGACTGTGAATGCTATTTTAATAAGTTGATAGTATCTGGCTAGCAGGTTCCAGTACTATTGTGGAGTGGATTGAAGGTGGAAGCAAGAGATCGGAATACAGTGGCCAGATCTGACGCATCACTCCGGATATTACCATGTTCCAGACATTTGACATTTAGCAGTTATTCAGAAACAAAAATTAATTTTGATCCCCAAAACGCTTTTTATAAAGATTTGTTAGCTGAGGACAGATCTTGGGATTGAGTTGTATGTGGCTGTCATTGCTGAAGGGAGCTATTCAAAAACCTACAAGTTAACTTCACATAAAGTTAGGACAGATGTTGCTTTTTTAATATGTGGATATTGATGAATATATTGTTCATTTAAGTGTTTTTAATTATAGCCACACTATTGAGAACATTGCAAATCAAATGTAAAAGTGATCTACATTTGTATATACTAATTCTTTAACAATGTTACATCAACAATGCTCATGAAATGTGATAAGTAATGAATGGAAAATAAGGGTTTAAAATCATCAAAAAACAATAAGGTATGTTAAAGCTATATACAGCAATATACATTTTTAATCAAGAAATGCTGATCTCTTGGACACAGTGAAAGAGAAAATCCAGCGCATGGCTGAATTCATGTAAGTACATCACGTTTGTTCATGTCTGACACACCACTACAGCCTGTAGGAATCCATGCTACAGGCGTCGTGAAATAAGAAATAGAAAACCACAGTGGTGTGTTTATCTTTCTTTCTCCAAGTGCTTAGAACAGGGTAGTCAAACTCAATTCCTGGAGGGCCGCAGACCCTGCAGGTTTTTGTCCCAACCCTGTTTCAGGAGACACACTAGTACCTTCAAACAAACCCAGAGGAGCTTAATCAGTGGAATCAGGTGTGTTCAGTTAAGGTTGGAGCAAAACTGTGCAGGACCTCTAGGAATTGAGTTTGACACCCCTGGCTTAGAAGATGTACCCTCTGACTAGGCACCCAGGCAGTGCGTCATGTTTGAGACTGTATACATCCGAGCCAAACTTCAAGGTGAAAAGCCATCATACCTTGGGTAGTGTAGAACCAACTTTGAGAATAGATTAACTGTGATTTTTTTTTTAATCGCACGATAAGAGTCTCATGCGTTAGTGCCGATAATGGCCCACACCTACTCCAGCACAAACAAAAGGCTTAAGGATTTACTTTAGAATAAGCACACTTTCTTAAACAAAATGTAAAAATAATAAAATTTTTGGTCATTGTATTTGTTTGTATGTTATTCAAAATATTGCTTTCAATAAGCAGCTAAAAAAACCTCAAATTGAGACCCTTGGAGTGCAAGCATTCAAACAAATGTTCAGTACCTATTCTGATGACTTCAGAGAACAGCTTAAGCCAAGTAGATGTCGCTGTCTACCTTCAAATTGCATGTACTCTTTCTAACAAAATTATGATACCTTACTTCTTCCTTAAATGATCATGTTTGCCTTCTACTTCATCAGAATGTCAGTTGTGCAGTGGTGTTACCTTGAGTGGCATGTGAGGTTGGAACTGGAGGAGATGTTTCAGCACTTAAACTCACAGCTCCTGATGCTTTAAGTCTTCTTTGTCTTCATGATTCTCACAAAAAATATTCTGCAAAGACAAAAGTGTTGTTTTTTAAATTTAGTCAAATAGGAAAACTTTAAAGGTATAGAGTGCAACCTTTCTTGGGTCAACTGGGGCCTTTCTGTGTTCTGCTCAAGCTATAAGCTCTAATAAGCACTAATGCATACCTTTAAATGGACTACCAAAAAGCCTTCTATTCTCTTTTTTTTATTTTAGAGTTTTTGTTCTTTTGTCACATTTTGATATCTCCAAAAACATTTATCTTTACATGTTTTCTACATCGATTTACCAACTTTTTAAGACTCTGGGGAGACACTACATCATGCCTGGATTAATAAAAGACATCAAGCTTTCTCCTAACACTGCTTGTGTCAATGAACCAATATTTTAGACATTAGAACAGAACAGTGTTACTAACTCCTCAGTAGAAAGTGTTGCTATTGGCATTTCTAAAACCCTACTTATTTCGGTAAGTTGAATGCAATTGTTTTGTAATTTATGACCTGAAACTGATGTTTTAAAAACAAAAATGATTAAAACCATTTTTTTTTAATGATTTTCAGTGTAGGTTGTCTTTTAGTGACCCCACATGGTAAAAAACTTAAAAAATTATTTTCAAATCTTTTTAATCTAGCCACAGGGGTTTCTAGCCAGTGACTTCTGTGCCGGTCCCAAGCCCGGATAAATAGAGAGGGTTGCGTCAGGAAGGGCAGGGCATCCGGCGTAAAACATGCCAAAACCAAATATGCAAGTCAACAATTCGATTTCCATACCGGATCGGTCGAGGCCCGGGTTAACAACGACCGCCACCGGTGCTGTTGACCTACAGGGTGCCGGTGGAAATTGGACTACTGTTGGTCAAAGAAGGAGAGGAAGGAGAAGGATTCGTAGGCAGAGAGAGAAGAGGAAAGGCAAGAGTATAGGTCTGAGAATAGGGACCCTCAACGTTGGTACAATGACCGGGAAAGGTAGAGAGCTGGCGGACATGATGGAGAGAAGGAAGGTAGATATTCTGTGTGTAGCATGGTTACTAAAATAACAAACATTTCAAGGTTGTTCTTAAATTTACAGAACTGTTTTCAAAGATTGCGTAATTGTCATTTTTGAAAACACATTCCTTACTTTAGCCCTTTTGTAATTTTGGAACAAAACAAGAAATGTCCTTTCCTTGTTTTCTACATGTGAAATCTAATAGAAGAGATGAATTAAAAACAAGAAGCTCATCTTGCAAAACAACTCTAAACTAAATAAATTAACCCATTTGTTTGGCTTTAAGCTGCAGTGATGATGTTCATTATATGTACTGCTAAATTCCCTTGAAACAAGCAGTTTATTTAGCACAATAAAATAACCAGCTCGTGGTTTTATTTTCAGCAAGAATGAAGATAGATTTCCACCAAAACGTACATCACAACACTCCAAAACGTTAGGAAAAGCTTTATTGGAACAACAATAATGTGCTGGTTCATTAGATCACTCACTCACACCGGTGTTCCATAAAAAACGGTTCCTCGTGAAGAAGTGCGCCATTGGTTGAAATGGTCATGAATATTAATAGCACTTCGGTGGAAACAACAACAACATAACACAGACAAACGATAAAAATAACATCGCAAAACAAACATTCAAACCTCATATTGTGGACGCCTATAGTTAATAGCTATGTTGTTTTTATCTTTAAATCCTCGACATACAATTCGGTCGTAAAAACAACTTTTCACGCCGTTGACTCGCTGAAGCTCATGGACAAAAGCCGCGCCCCTCCACCGAAGTGCTATTAATATTCATGACCATTTCAACCAATGGCGCACTTCTTCACGAGGAACCGTTTTTTATGGAACACCAGCAGCAAACACACCTACCAAAGACTGCTTTGATGGTTGCTGCCAAGCCAGGGAAAGATCAAACTCCCTCTCCATTTTCACACCTGGCTCCATTAGCGTCGCTTATTCAGATCGCTAGTTTTGATCTTCATGAACACTCTGAGGATGGGGAATTATTTTTACATTTGTTCGTATAAGATGTGTGCAATTCAGCCAAGCAGACGTCTTCACTACGGTCATGTCCCGACTGTTTTCAATTCAAGTTTCAAACTTTACAAATAACTTAAAATCACAAACCTTATATTGACGCATTGACGTCAATTTGTACGTAAGCCCTAAAGTTAACTTTCAGTAAATCAATGCTGCAATAATATTTTTCATTAGATTAAGATTAGACACTTTTCCCATTACAACCGAATTCGCAAGTAATTTCATGAATATTTCAGTATGTTCACTTTTAGACTTTTGGTCAATTAAGATTATTTAAATTATTGTTCCCCAATGATACACAACTAAGAAATATTACAATGTTTATGTATCCATCAGTTCAACCAAACAATACATTTAAAAAGTTAGCAGTCCTAAATAGTCTCTAAAAAAAGCATGTGTAGGGACAGGTGGAAAGCTCGTTACAGAAACGCTCGACACATCTTTGAGTGAAACAGTGGCGTGGCGTTTCGACAACACATAACGACAAGTTACAAACAAGCTTTGAAAAAACTTTGAGATTTTGAACGTTTAAGGTAAATTGGCACAGTTAAGACGGCTTTCAACTTCACAAATAACGTTACACGTGCTGTCCTCAGTAAATTAAAACAAACTAGCTGCACACTGTGTTGTTTAATGTTCGTGTTTAAACAAAACTCTTACCTTTGTGAGCTTGTAATGTCGACGTTCGGTTCTCGATGTCTCCGAGGATTGACTGTAGTTATATATCTCAATTTGGGGTCTGTATCCTTCGGAGTACGCCGCCTTCGGAAGCTACGGCTTAGGAGGACCCTCCAAACGCAAATCTCATTCTACAGCTAAATGAAATAGGGACATCTAGCGGTCACTCAACCTAAATACAACTACGCAGAGGACAACAGTTACTTTTCCGGACAAACGCCACATTGTAAAATGTTTATTTTGGGCACATTAAATAAAGATAATGAAATTACAATTTCAGATTTTATAAGATGAAAAAATATAGAATGGAAGATCCACTGTTTGATTACAAACAGAGTTAATTTTAGACATATCAGTTACTTTACTTAAACAATTCCTATGGCTTATTGATCAGTTGATACAACTTCTATTATGAGCAAGCTGAGATAGAAAATTGCATGTTGTCTCTCCCCAACTGTCTGTAAGTCGCTTTGGACAAAATGCTAATACATCATGTCGACTTCTTGCATAAGGGTTGTCACGGTGGTGCAGTGGGTAGCACTGTCATCTCATGGCAAGTAGGTTGCTGGTTCGAGCCTTGGCTGGCATTTCTGTGTGGAGTTTGCATGTTATCCTTGTGATCTGGTTGGTTTACCAGTTTCCCCCACAAAGACGTGTGATATAAGTGAATTGAGGAAAAAAACAATTGTCCATATTGCATGACTGTGAATGAGTGTGTGTTGCGGCTAGAAGGGCATCTGCCGTGTAAAACATATGCTGGAATAGTTGGCAAAAGGGAATGATAATGGATGGATGGTATTAATAAAAGCGATTCTCTTTTATGAAAAAATAAAATAAAAATAGCAACACTAGATGACCTGAACAAGCTCATATAACTTTGAACATAAAATCGGAGTATTTTGTTGCACTAAGACGATATATAAATAACAGCATATGACCACACTGAGAAGTCAACGACAGCATTTTAACAGCGTAGCTATAATTTAACAAACAGATATTTAAAAATAAAAAACAGAGATTAGAAACAAATGTAGGTAACTCTTTACTATTCCTAATTAAGACATAAATAAGGGAAAATTACTACAGAACTATCTATTAATGCTACAGTAACTATTACCCACTAGACTAGAGGGTTACAATGAACTAAAACCACTATAAACTCTCAGGTGTTATGGGCTGTAATAATCTCTTGTTGAGTAGTTCCCTGTGCTTTATAATACTCTTCTGCTTACTCTCCCTGAGAATTATTTGTTAAATGTAATTGTTGCATTTTAAAATGAATTTACTTACAAAGCCACTCACAGTCAGAGATCACTAACATTTGTAGATTATTTTTAAGAAGCCGAACTACAGACGCACGAAGAAGTATATGATCATTTAGTATTACAAGTTTTGCATGAATTGGTCATAAATTGTACTCTGATATTCATCAAAACAAAGTCTGCTTAAAATATTATTCCCAAAATACATGTTTTGACATTTTTATTGACGTTTTAATGTTTGTTAACATACAAACATTTACAGTGCAGGCTGGAAAAATACATATGCCCCACGATAAGACCAACTGTCTACACATGACAAAAGTTCAGCACTCTTGCTACTCTTCCTAGGCGTGGTTGTCCTGTGAAGATGACTGCAAGAGCTCAGCATAAAATGTTTAACAAGGTTCAGAAGTATCCTCGAGTGAAGGCTAAAGAGTTACAGAAATCTCTGGCACATGCTAACATTTTTTGTTTGCACATACACTATAAGGAAAGCATCAGACAAGAATGGAGTATGTGGGAGGACGCCACAGAGGAAACCATTGTCCTCCAAAAAGTAAGAACTCCTGGATGTTAAAACAAAATACACCTTCTGGAGTAGCCCAGTCAGAGTCCTAATCTCAACTCAATTGAAATGCTGTGGCATGACCTAAAGAGAGCAAATCTTACCAGACACCCCAAGAAAATTGCTACACTGAAAAAGTTTTGCGAAGGAGTGGCTATAAATTACTTCAGATTGATCTGCAGGTTACCACTGCTAAAGGAGGGTCAACCAGTTATTCAGTTATCCAGTTAGTCAAACGGTCCAAATACTTTTTTCCACACTGCACTATAAATGTTTACATGTTATCTACAATAAAAACATATAATTTGTGTGCATTATTATTTTAAGCAGACTTTGTTTTTTATAGTTCAGAGCACATTTTATGACTAATTCATACAAAACTCCTTGTGATCCTAAAGGGTTCAGATACTTTTTCTTGCAACTGTAGTAGATAGCTGCTGGAAATAATTTGAGTTATTACTAAAAGCAACGATTATTGATAGTTACCATAGTCATCATGCCATTCAATTATGAATAATTAACAATAACTCCCTAGGTAACAAATGTTACTCTGGAGATAATAAATTGTGGTTACAACCTGATATCTTATCTAATTAAAACATACATCAGACTGCAGCCCAAAGTGATCCAAATCCATATTTTTGCCCTTATGCATCTGATATTTTCAGGAGTCTGAACAGCTCAATTCCGTTTTCCCCCCAAATCTGACCCAGGTCACATGTGGTCCTGAATTCTATACATATCTGATATTTTGCAATGTGATCTCAGTCTGATCAGCCAGGTCACATTTATCCATGTTTTGTTTCATCAAGTCTAACTTAAACACAGTTTCTCACAGATACGAGTCACCGGAGAAGATGTTTTTGTCTTAAACAGTTAGGCTTGACCTTTATTATTTTCAAATATTTCTTTCGGCTCGTCCTGATTTAAAACTACGAAGCCACAAGTGTGCATGAGAGCACATGGTTCAGTGTTTACGTCTGTTAGCAGTGGATTCTGGGAGATATGCTTGCCTTTTTTGTGCACGAGTGTCACATTGGAGCAGCACTTCATTCACACAGATGGATAGCAACCGATTTTTATTTGTAACGTGTATACGCTCACCCCAAAAAAATACACTAATAAAAAAATATTTAACAACAACAACAACAACAACAAATCCCCCTGAATTGGGCATTAAAAACTGCAGTCAGAACTTAGGCTCAGAACACTTACAGAAATTTAAAGAGAAATCTCTTCTTTTTCCTCCTCTTTCTTTAAATCATTCTCTACAGGATCACACAGGTCTTTTTTGTGGAGTTTGTCCATTTCCAACTCTGGATCACACGGCTCCATCACTTCTTTTCTACAAATTTGGTCATTTTCATCCTCAGAATCACAAGACTCCATTTCTTCTTTAACACAGAGTTGATCCGTTTCAGTCACTCTCTCAAATCCAAGAATCCGCAGTGTTTTTCTGATTGTCGCTCCATGAACTTTCACTTTAGCCAAGGCTAAAGAAGCCTGCAGTTCTTTCATCGTTATGCTAGGATTCTGAGTGACTTCTAAGATGAGCTTTTCTTCTACACTTGGAGAGATTTTAGCAGGTCGCCCGCTTCTGGGAAGATTCACAACGGTTCCAATTGCTTTCCATTTGCGTATTATGGCTCTGACGGTGGATTTGTGAACTCCTGTGATCTTTGATATGGACTTGTAACCTTTACCAGACTTATGGTGAAAAATGATCTGTTCTTTTACATCATTTGGAATTTCACCTGACCTTCCCATTATCCACTTGTCACAAACCCAAAGCAAATTTAATGCTTGTAGGCAAAAATGAGGTTTAATTCAAGAAATAACAGTTTTCTTCGGCTGAGATTGACGTCATCAACAACTTCTGCAATGAATCTGTGAAAAGATAACATTCAAGTCAATCTAAACTAATCAATTTGGTAGATTGCCAATAAAATGAACATCATTTAAAGCTCTATTTTTAATAACAAATGCAAACATCATTCAGTTAATTATGGTCCATTCCAAAACCAATCAGTATGTTGAAACTTGTGTTTATTTTTTCTGCAAACCCCAAATTGAGACTTTAAGATAATTTGTTTAAAAATGTCAATGTAAAAAAAAATTCACTCCCCTCGGAGTGTTCATGAAGGTCTGAAGCAAGAACCTCATGGAGCCAGGCGTGGAAATGTGTTTTTTTCTGCTCCAAATATGTCCCCTTCTGGAGTCAGCCTCAAGTGACCAGTTGAGGAACTGCAATTCAGTCACTCCCTAATTCTCTCTCCCTAATCTCTCCCTTTTAACGAATCAACATCAAATAACAGCCTCCAAAAAGCGTGTGAAAGCAGGAACTAAAGTTCCACTTCCTCTGACAGTACACTTCATCAGATGCTCTACCATTAGCTTAGCTAGGCCACTAATTTATTTAGTCTATTTTGTTGAAAATTCATCAATTCATAGAGCAAGTGCTCAATGACTTTTCAGTTATTCTTCTTTTACTGCAACTCTTTTAAGGGTTAATAAGAATATTAACATCAAGTGTGAGTAAAATTAAAGGTCATTAAGTGGGCTAAACCTTAATATCATTAATAATTAACATTCTAATTTCTTTGGCTGTGACCAAGAATAATGGTAAAGAGAAAACCTTTATAAATCAATTATGGAGCCAGATAAACTAATTTACATGAATGAATACAAATCTTTTAAGCACTGTTTGCAAGACAGAACTCGTGAGCCTTCAGTCCCGTCTGGTATCCGTTTTTGCACCATGAACCAGCATCCTACAATTCGCACATGCAAAACGAGAACTGTCAAAATACGACTTTCGCCCTCAGAATTGTGATGTAACAATAACCCCATTAACATGAACAGCCTGTGACAGAAGCGCACAAAGCCAATCACACAAAACAAATCACAGACTGTGAGAGTTGGTTTGTTTTATGCTATTTATGTGATGACATTTTCAAATGAACTGTTTTCATAAAAGACAGCTGATGACCGGAAGAACCACTAAATAGCTTGTCATTGCTACTATTTGTTCTGACCAACCAGAATACCAAAACATTCACAGAGGCTTGACTCTCCTGAGCTAGGTCAAAGAAGAAGAATGCACAACTTCATTCATATTATTATAATATACATTTACAGCTATTTAAACAAATGAACACGTATATACATGTTGATGTGTGTGGCTCAACACAGACATTAATTTATGAATAGAAAATTAATTTGCAAAACAAAGTAAAGCTGTATTAGAAACCAAGATACCCGACATTTACAGGTTAACACAGGTATGCGGTCACATTCACACACAAATAATATAACTACTTAAATAACCCCATATGACTGTTTAACCTATGTTTTGATTCCTCCCAAAAAAGCTTTAAAACACATTTTTTTGCGTTGACTACAATCGATGAATAACCAAATCAAACATCGAAGTCTTCGATACATTTCTGTTGCAATCTCTGCGCTACTAGTTTGTTTCCTCAGTAACATCTCGTTATGCATTTATAAGTAAAGCCAGATGACAAACCCCTCCATTAATGCAAACAATGATATTTAAGAATGAATCCGTGTTTGTTTTTGGCAAATTGTTGCTAACTTCTACTCAAGGCATAACACTGTGAAAACTGTAAAATGGCTCCCTTTTCATCGACGGGGGTTTTGGTGGAACAAAAATCGATGCATTCTTCTTCATTAAAAGACTAACGTTTTTTTTATTTGACAAACTAAGAGGATAACCATTTCTAAAAGCAACGTGTCTTACCTTTTGTTTTTAAGAAGGACATAGAATAATCTCTGAGCTTGCTGCAGTTGCAAGAGTTTATCTGTGTGGACTGAAGGTAGGGCGCAAAAGGCAACAGTAACCAGTTGCAGAGCTAGGAACCACAATGTGAGGCAAGATACTTTTTCAGACAGCGCCCTCAAACGAATCGGAGAAAATTGTGTTCCTTTGGCCAATCTACAGCTTTTCTCTGAGCAATTAAACAGTTTTTGCACAATACAAAAAGTTATGAGTAAAAAGTACAATAAAAACATAATAGGACTACAGGTCCTGAACGAGGTCATCTAACATATGTGAAAAAATTTGTAATTTATTTTTTACTAATATATAAAAAATTACTGCATATGACCACACTGAGAACATCAAGGCAACAACAGCATTTTTAACCCCATAGTAGTAGTTTAATATAGCTATAACTTAAGGAACAGACATTAAAAAATAAAATAATAATAAATAGTTAATAGTATCTCCCTACAGTAAGATAATGCAAAGTTAATAGATTATGATTAATTAAATAAAACAATCATTAAAATATTTATGTACCATTTAATGCAAATGATCAGCAGTTCAACTGCAGAAAAAAAAATCTATATGAAATATTATGAACAGCAAAAACATAGACAAAAAATGCAACCACATGAATGACACATTCTCGGTGGGTTTTTTAAACATGTTCAGATTCCTAATTGTACTTTGCATTTTTAAAATGAAAGCACAACCTTACAAACAACCAAATTGTCAATCTTTGGCAAATGTAACATATAAAAATGCAATTAAATTAATTATATTAATTTTTAAGAATTTTTGATAAATTCTTTTTGATAAAAATACACAGAGAAGACCGACTAGTGATCGAAAGGGTACAGGTTCAATCCCCTGATCCACCCAGTTGAAGTTGGTGTGAGTAATGAAACACTTGCTCTCCAAACTTCAACAACCACAGCTGTGGTGCTCTTGAGGAAGGCCCCAGTTTCTCGACTGCTCCCCGGCTGTCACAGTCATGGCTGCCCACTGCTCCGGGTGTTTGTTCACTGCTGTGTGTGTACACTGGGATGAGTAACATGCAGAGCACAAAGTCCGGGTAAGGGTCACTCCATATTTCTGTCTACTTTCACAAAGGAGTTCTTTTAATTGGTGTGTTAGCTTCATACTTGTTTCTGTTGGGTTTATGTTCTCCTAATACTTCATTTTAGCATTAGCTCTGTGTTTTAGCTCCTCTGCCCATACCTTAATAGTCTTTCACTTTTTTTCCTCTTGTATCTTTGATCAAGTATTTTAAAGTTTAACATTATGGTGATCATGAGAGTCATTATTTTTCAGTTGATGTGAAAATAAAATAGTATTATTCTGTTGTTAGGCTGGGGGTACTCCCAAAAGCTGGTTATAAGACATTTGCAGGTAAAATTACAAGGAACTCTTTAAAAAAAAAAAAAAATTGCTACAGTGTCGGGGGAGAATCCTCTCCTCCTCTGGGCTCTGGTCACATTTAAGTGAAGTGACTAGTTGGCCAGATATTGACCCATATATGACCCATACCAGGAATTTGTGCTCTGCATTTAACCTATCCCACTGTACACACACAGCAGTGAACAAACACATCGTGAACACACACTCGGAGAACTTCATAGGCTCTATCCTCGACAACTTCTGTGGGTGTAGATTCTGTGTGGGGCTACTTATGAGAAAATATTTATATAATTATTACACCATATTTACTCTAAATCAAGAGTTGAGCAGAAAAAAAACTACTACCTAATTTTTCTGACTATGAGCCGCACATTTCTTCTAAGGCTTTGCCCCTGTGACTAGCTTGTTTATTTATTCTGAACAATCATAATGGAGACTATGTAGACATTCATAAAATGCAGCTTTCGAGTTGAAGGCTTTCATTTTACATTTAAGGATACATCTTTTGTATCATCTTTTGATGTGAACATATGTTATAGTTTGCATGGCTGCAGTTTATAGACTGGTGCAGCTTTAATATGAACAATTTTTTTTTCATAAAAATACTTACCGCTACTTATATTCATGTGTGCTTTACATTCAGATATTACGATAGTCCCTTTTTACTGCTTGTAAAAGCACAAATTCAGCAGCATCACTTGAGCTCTCCTATATAACTTAGGATCTCTTGAATAATCTCACAAAAAACAACCTTAAAAGGGGCACGATTTGAAAAGTATTGTTAGCCTTACAGAGAAAATTCACTGCTAACTGTCATCTGAGAGCCTCATTTTTTTCACTGTACATGCCAGTGTCTAGAGACTAGTGCTAGACAACTAGAAACATGCATGAATAATGTAATCTTTAAATAACATGTGTCTAAATAAAGCTTCCAATTTACAAAAAAACTATAATTTTTATTCCTAAAATCTGTTTACTCAGCTTCCTCTTTCACGTAGAATTTGTTTGTTTCTATCCCAATTTCATAAGCCTCTACTTCTTCTTTGATGCAGAATTTGTCTGTTTCGATCGCAGCATCACAAGACTCAGCTTCTTCTTTAACACGGAGTTGGTAAGTCTTTGTCTCAGCATCACAACTATCAGCTTCTTCTTTCACACAGAAATCGTCAGTTTCAATCTCAAATCCGTAAGACTCTTCTTCTTCCTTTACACAGAGTTTAACAGTTTTAATCTCAGAATCACAGGACTCTGCCTCTTTTAAAGTGAATCCATCTGTTTTACTTGCTCTCTCAAATCCTAGCGCTTTCAATGTTCTTGTAATTGTAGTACCATGAACTTTAACTTCAGTGGACGCTAGAGAGGCCTGCAGTTCTTTCGTCGTGATACTAGGATTCTGAGTGACTTCTAAGATGAGCTTTTCTTCTACACTTCGAGAGATTTTAGCAGGTCGTCCACTTCTGGGAAGATTCACAATGATTCCAATTGCTTTCCATTTGCGAATTATGGCTCGGACGGTGGATAGGTGCACTCCAGTGACCTTTGATATGGATTTGTAACCTTTACCAGATTTATGGTGAGAGATTATGTCTTCTCTTACATTGCTTGAAATTTCACTTGCCCTTCCCATGATGCTTGTGATAATGAAAGGATCTTCTCCGGAGACAGACGTCAGCGACCACTTCAGCAATGACTTTAAGAAGACGACACAAACCAGAAAAAAACTTTGATAGAGAAAAAAACTCTTCAATTTATTATCAGAGTTCTTTATTGTGAATCATGTCAATTTTCTAGAATTCATTTTTGTTAGAAGAGATTTTCTACAACGATCTGATCCAGAAGTGGTCTCTCAGTTAAAGAAAAAGACGTAAATTCTTACCCTGCGTGTCTTGCTACAAGCTCAAAGGCCTGTGCTTGCCGTTACCTTCCTCTAAAAAATAAGAATAAACATATTGTCAACCTTACAGAGCAAAATACTAACCATAAAACTATGGAATCTTATATGTGTCATTCCGTTTTAAAATCAGAAAAACAGAGTAATTTAAAGGGCTTTCCGTTGTGATTGTGAAGAAATGTATAGGATTCAGCGCTCAACCAACCAAGATTTGGAAATATGCAGAAGCTATTACTCAGAAGCAGGCAGCAAATCATAACTTCAAACCATTGACAAATTATGGACGCAACATGTATGTTTTTAGCAGAAAGCAGACAAGGATTGGAGTTCCTCCTTAACAATGCATTATTACAAGCGTCACAGACAGGCTAAAAGACCTCATTTGGATGATCAGAAATGACAACAGCTCAGACGTGTTTATTTCAGATGTAAAAATATGATTTTGTTTAACATGGGCATCAATGGGAATCTTCTCACTTCTGGAACCAGGCTCAAGCAGTAAGTCAAGGAATTGCAACTTTTTACCCACACAGAGTAAAAGTGAGGAATTTGCCGTTTGTTTCCAAAAGAGTAACACTCATAGACTGCAAAGGTAGATGCCCTGTGACTTACAGCACCGCCATCCATAGGGACAATGTCAGTCGCCATCTTAGGTTGGGGGAAACAAGTCTGTCAACAATTTAAACAATTAAACCTTGCTTAAGTTTCAACTAATTTTCAAGCCTTTCAATTTTAATATGCGTCAGACATATTTAAATTTAATTTAAACAAGTAATTTATGTTGTATCACATGAAAGCTGCATTTGTTCTAAAACACTGAAATGAAAGTAAAAAAAACTGATTAATATTATAAAATGTAAATAGCAAATAAATAAATAATAGTATTTTAGCAAACATTTCTTTACATAAAGAACTCATTAACAACAAACATAAACATTACAAATGAAAGGAAAGGATTTGAAATGTGGTAAAGTGTTCCTAAAACGAAACTCTCTACGCATTTGATAAAACATTACCACTATTAAAAACCCAGCTATTAAACCCACTATTAAAAATCCCTTTCTTCTTAAGCTCTTTCACTCAGCGTTTGCAGGATCTAGAGTTTGATATGGTGCTGCCTGGGCTTGAGAAATCTGCTCACAATCAATAATATGAGTCTAAACTGGCGTTCAACTCCACATACTTCTGTAGCTACAATGATCAGGTAGGTAACTTAGGGTTAGCAATCACCATGCTACGCATTTAAAAGATCCTATAGTATTAATGTGGCCAACTCAGTACAATTACATACAAGTGTTACTTTCATCATGATACAGATGTTCTTATAGCAAAATCGGATTTTGCTTTATTGTCCAAATATAACCCCCGTTTGGTTTATTAGCTTAATAGATACACCACATTCAACAGAAACAACTTTGTGTTAGGTAAACAGCTTAGTTTGTAACACCGGACCAAGATGGCGGCAGTGTTGACGCATATAGGTGGCATCCACGTATTCAAATCTATGTATTACGCCTCTCTGCATATCAATCGTTCTGATATATTACACATTATTGGATTATTGCAAACTCAAACAAACAGAGGTGGTCTACAGCGTGTGTAAAGAACCTTACCGCTGCGAGTCAACGACGCAGGTCTCGCTCTTTGAGGGATTTTCTTCTTCTTCTTGTGTGGTTTATTGGCGGTTTGCAAGCCTAGTTTACTGATGCATTACCGCCACCAACTGGGAAGTAGTTTGAGATGTGTATGAAAAAAATCTTCCCTCATTATTCTAAATATTCATTCATTCATCTTCATGTCGGCTTTCTTCCCTTTCGGGGTCGCCACAGCGGAATGAACCGCCAACTCTCTGGCATATGTTTTTATGCAACGGATGTCCTTCCGGCCGCAACCCATCGCTGGGAAACATTCACACACACATTCACTCTTTAGGGGGGCATGGAAACTCCACACAGAAATGCCAACCTTCCCCAGCCGAGCCTAGAACCAGCGACCTTCTTGCTGTGAGACGACCGTGCTACCCACTGCGCCACCGTGACGCTATTCTAAATATACTTAAAAAAAATTCTGTTTCCCTTACTCGTATTTTTATTCTATTGTTCACTTTATATACTGTCCTCCCCATAAATCTACATTAAAAAACTTTCTATGATAATTTTTTGACTTTTAAAAGAAATGTGATTATTGATTTGTATGTTCTTGAATCGCTTAATGGTTTAATTAAAGTAATTGGTTCTGTTATATATTCTCTAATCTCTTTCAACATTACCTTTCTTTCTCTTATGTTTTACATCTAATTATTACATGTTCAATTGTTTCATCTGTTGCACAACTATCACACTTCCCACCCTGATTATTTCCTATCTTGTGTTGATGAAACTTTATTCTGGTATGCCTGATTCTTAGTCTGTTAATTATCTCTTCATCTCTTCTATTCTTCCCTTTCAGTGCTTTTTATCTAACACTTTTCTGTACACTGTAAACATTTTTTGCCAGTTTCCTCTTCATCCCATTTTTTAGCCATTTTTGTTCCATTTTCTTATTTATTATACTTTTTGCTTCCTCTTTACAGAGTGGGATGTTTAATGTTACTCTCTCTTTTTTTAACCGCTAGTTTAGCTGCTGCATGAAGCTCCTCATTACCTTCGATTCCTACATGTGCTGGTATCCATATAAAATCTATTACTATTTCTTCTCTTTCCATTTCTTCAATTTTTGTATTATTTCTTTTACAATATCCTGTCTCGTCTTGTTTTTATTTCTATCAAAACTGATTAAAGCTGAAGAGCTGTCCGAGCATATTATTACATTATTAGTATTATGTTTTTTTTATCCAATTTAATGCTATATTTATTGCTACTAGTTCAGTGGTATAAACACATTATTTTTCGGTATCACTACTACAGCTCCTGTTTTTCCCATTGTAAGATCCTTAGATCCATTTGTGAAGATTTGTAATTTCCCTTTATATTTTTTTCTATTTATTCCATTGCATAAATGGCTTTTTTTAATTTTTGTTCTACAATCCAATAATGTAGAAATTACTTTTGGTGATGTTCCCAGCTTTCTACAATAATTTTTTAAATTGGTTGCTCGTTCTCTTGCTCTCCTTAATTTTATCAGCATTTCCCCCATTTCAACTTGGATTGCTGCTAAGGGGATAGGGATTCTTTGCCCCCCTCCCCATTCTCTACCAGCTAGATTTCGTAAGACGTTGTTTATTTGCTTACATTTGTTTCTATTTGTCTCTTTTCACCACATCTATAAATAATCTTGTTAAATGATTGAATTGTATAGACTGGTGAATAATTTAATCCTGCATGCCCAAGTCTTAGTCTAATTACCTTTTCTACTATTTCTGTGTTACTTTTAATTTTTGCCGGAATTCATATGCAACTTCCCTGTTTCTCCTTCATTAAATTTTTTTGCCAGATACCTTTTATTCTAGTGAAGTGAAGCGAAGAGTTGACCAGATATGGAGTGACCCATACCCACAATTTGTGCTCTTCATGTAACTCATCCCAGTGTACACACACAGCAGTGAACAAACACACTGTGAACAGACACCTGGAGCAGTGGGCAGCCATGGCTGCGTTGCCCAGGGAAAAGTTGGAATCTGGTGCCTTGCTCAAGGACCCACAGCTGTGGTTGTTGAAGATGGGAGAGCAAGTGTTTCATCACTCACACCACCTTCAACTGGGTGGATCAGGGGATTGAACTTATACCCTTCCAATCACAAGTCGGTCTCCTTATCCACTAGACCACCAACATCAGTCTGCTTATTATTAATTATAGTTTTAACCTCTACCTTACTTGTTGAAATTTCGAATGTTATCTTTAATTATATTTGCTTTAATACCTCCATGTGATGGTCTCCATATAAATGTCACTGATCTATTTTCCTGATACATTTTCTCTATATCTTCCATTATGCCATTTATTATATCTTCTCTGTATTCTGATTTCCCTGTTTTTAAACTTTCCATTTATTAAGAATTATGAAGATCAAATAGCCTGAGAATCCAAATCTGATTTATTTAAGTACATAGCAGTTTTGCCAGAATCCTAATCCTATAAATAAATATATTTATATTTTACATTTTTATAAATGTATGCATTCTATTTAAACATTACCAATACAAATTATATGATAATCATACTCAAAGAAAAGAAACATCTGTGTAAATTAACATTTCATCAACATTTTATTTAAAAATTCATACTTTATAAAAAGAAAATGTTTTACAACATCAGAATGCACAGTGCAATAAATTGTAAAATGTAGCATATTGATGGATAACATTTATATACCTTTCTCACGTCTAGAATCTTGTACAGAAGATCTGCTCTTTACATGATCTTGTTTTCACCACAGAATGAAATAAAACCAGTTTCTGATGTTACATTTCAAGCTGTTCTCTGAACAGTTTCTAATAAGAAACATATCTTTAATTCAGAGGGAAAAAAAGCTCCAAGGTTTTTGCCACAAACGGAGAATTCAAAAACATTTAGAAGGGAAAATTATGTGAAACTATAATGAGAGATTAAATGTTACTATTAAGAGGTCGCAACGTGCAATTATTTCTTTTCATTGAGAAGAAAAAGGTATAATGGTGAGATATTTCTGGAAATAAAATGGGTTAATAATTCAACTAACAGAAAATATGACTTAAATGAACACACACACATACATTCAAAAGGCTGTAAGATAATGTCTTTAAAAAATAAGATATCAAAAAGTAAATAAACTTGTAATCTAACTTGTGAAATGCATAAAAGATAATGCAACTAATGCTGTGTTTTCTATTGGCTCCCGTGACAGAAACAGGTTTTTATTTTCTTATGTATATTTCTCACAATGGTAATTTACCTTTTAGACCATGTAGAGCTGACCGAGTCCTAAAGGCACCAAGACTTCTATCACCAATTGAGACCATTCGACTGGTTAAAGGGGTTGTGAACTACTGTAAGAAGCCAAAAAGGAATAGATCTTTAAACAAGCTTAAGAAACAATTAGGGTTAGGGTTTAAACATTTTCAAAACCCACCGTTTTCCCCCAAAAATATTTACTGTCCACACCTCGATATCATAAAGGTCAGACTTTTACGAACACTGAGGTCTTATCTTTGGACGGACTCTCATCTCACTGGAAGTAGGAAAAGGTTCTCCTGTGTTTACACTACAGTTGTAATTCTAAATATGTTACCTGCTGTTAATTTACCACATTGTTAACTAAATGGATTTTAATGCAGATATCCATCATCCGCAGCGGAAGAGAATTTTGTTGTTAACTCATGAGTTATTTTAGGTCCTTCATAGGGTGCTATTGCACATATATAAGAAAGAGGACTCTCAAAATCACTGTGGATGCTGCTCAACCAGGCAACCACCTCTTCCAGCTCTTACCCTCCGGCCGGTGCTTCAGAGCCCCAAACACAGCTTCTTCCCTCAGGCCATTCAGCTCCTGAACCTATAACTTTCCCCACCAACACTCTCATATATTTCATCTTAATATTGCACTAAGTAACAGGACTCTGATGTGGACACTTTGCACATTTCCAGTCACTCCATATTCTGTTGGTCTGTTGCTGCATTTTACTTTTACTTTATGCTTTGGTCTGCACATTACCTCCAAAAGACTTCTATAGTTCTAGTTCTATTACTTTATATTTTTACTACATTCACTCATCAGACACCTTATTTTATTTATTTGTAACTTTACTAATTTACTAATACAACCTGTATTTACTGTTCAACGTTATGTGTCATTTAATGTAAAGTACCATTTAATGTACCAACACTGAAGAGTACCTCTGTACCACAACAAATTCCTTTATGTGTGTGCACATGCACACTTGGCAATAAACATCTTTCTGATTCTGATTCGTACCCTCTTAAACCCACAAAGACCATGCAACTGTGCAAAGGAGCATCTAACACTAATTCGTATAAAACGTTTTATTTATCACATGTTTCACTAAGTGTATGTTGTATTTTCATAAGGGGGTTGAGCACCCCTAAACCTTGGATCCTAGAATTGCCCCTGTGTTTATTCACAGTAAATGGACAGAGTGGTGTTTAATAGGAGAGAAGACCCGCAACTGCTAAAAAAGGTGGCTTAAATGCTGCTCAATGTTTGTGTTTGGTACACAATCGACTCGTTTAGTTTAAGAACTATTTCAAAGATTAATCTATTTAGGACTGTTTAATCAAATTCTCCCACCATTTGTCTGATTGGTCATTTATAAAGAATTCTGGGATGCAGAGCCCCGATGCTGACTTTGACAAAGACTGCATTAATGGTGCACTGATAAGCACACTTCCCCGCATACAATTGGCAGATGGGTCACCCTATGGACTTCAGCACTGAAGTTTGCACTGAATAAGAGAACTGAGACAGTTCTGATTGGTCTCAACCAATAACAGAGCCAGGTTTAGGAGGTTTTTTATAGAAAAACTGCAGATCGCTAGTTACTAACTGAAGTGGTTTTGAATGGGCAATAAAGATAAAGCAATTACAATGTTCATCGCAGGCATTACAAAAAATCCATAATAATTATTCTTAGAAACTGATTTCCTGTTATAAAACACCTGTAATATATACCTTCATGTTAAACAATTTCTTTAAAAGCTTTGATATTCTGAGTAGTGGATATAATAAAATAAATAAAGCAGTTCATGACCCCTTTAAACCAGTTTAGGTGTTAATCTGGCATAAATATCACATTTTTCACAGTAGCTTCCACCTATAAACACAAGTGAATATATCACTCATAAAATGATCTGCCTTCAGGAATCACCGCTTAAGACCGAGAGGTGTTTGGCAAGGGACTGTGAACTGAAGGCTTTCACAAGAAATGAACGAGCGGAGCTCTGCAGAAGGTGACAGACTGACAGCATCCTTCTGAGCATTCTTGGCGCATGCCTGGCTTTTCTACCCCTCGCTGAAATACTGATGACACACAGTACAATCTAAACTCATCTTAATCTTTCTCTGTTCTTGCGCAGTTGCTAAAATTCAATATTTATATATAGCATTTTAAGTCAGTCAATTTTTTTGTACAATTTATCAAACGAACAATAAATAAAACAATATGAGCATTTCATAATAGAAATTATTTTGGCAAATAAATATTTATGTAAAAAAAGATACTGTAACATAATTTATCTGAAGTGAATATAACAATAAAAAACACAATAAAAGACGAGCCGGTCACTATGTACAGGACAGTTTCTCCATCTGACGTTGAGTTTGATCTCAGAGGCTAGTTCTTGAAAGCATCAGTTCACCCCATCAGATGAACCACTCCTTCTTGCTCTCGTCAATGGTCTCTGTGAAGTTGGGTTCGGGGGGGATGATGGCAGCATCCGCTGACTCCGAAGACTCACCCCCTTTGGCCTCGTTAGTGTGGTACGTTCCTTTATGGCGGAACATGTAGCGAATCAGAAAGACCAGAGTGCAGAGAATCGTGAAGATCACCACAGCGATGATGCCTGCATATAGATCACAAGCAGCAGAGTTAAGTGCAGAGAAGAACAGACGCCCATCAGGTACAGTGTGAGCGAGTCACAAGCTCACCTCCTATTATTGCAGAGTTTCTGTTCACTCCACCCGGGATAACCCTTTCCTCATTGAATGGGAATTCAGCACCTATAAGGGAATGAAAACCAGAATGTGTACAAGCTAGATAACCCAAGTGTCTATAACTGTAACAGTGCAAGTGCAGAGTAAAAATTCTTCAACTAATAATTATTAAGAAAAGGGATTCAGGCTTATAACCCTCACTCAGTTTTTTCTCCAAAATGTTTATAGAAATTTTCTTTTCATTTTTAAAAGTTTGCTCAGTATGTTCCTTGAAGTGTTTATTATTTGGTAAGCATTATTTCATAAGTATTTCTGAACGAGAACGGAATATAAAAAGAACATTTTAGCAATTACATTTTGGAGGGTTACAACTGATCAAGTTTTCAAATCTAGTAAAAAAATCATCCATCCATCCATCCTTCCATCTAAAATGAATTTTTAGTCTGTTTTTATTCTGCAATCAGTTTCATTATTGTAACAGAAAGTTAAATAGTGTGAAAAGTTCTTTGAAATAGGCACATCTTAATATTTTAAAAAGATTTTGATTAATAACTTATTCACAATTTTTACAAGTACTAAAAATGTATTTTGTGATTTTTCCCCTCCATCCACTTGCAATAAATGTGTACATGTCTAATTGTTCAAGGGCATTTACAACTGCCTAAATAAAAACCGATTAACCGCAAGTAATTTTTTTAATGTTTACAAAGATCTCATGTGATGTGGTGGATATTCAACAGCCTATTTATACCAACATTTATTAAAATTTTTTTAAAGTAAAAACCTACTTTACATATTTTTCAAATGTGTATCTAATAAAAGATCTCTTGCTTTAGTATTGGCAAAAATTTGACCTCCATCCAGGTGCCAGGGGTCAGTGGCAGCAGACATGGGTGGGATGGTGAGGGGCGAGGCTCCGCAGTTAGACTCCAGAAGCTTGCCCTGGTGTGAGACGGAAGCAGAAGCGCTGGCTCTGAGCGCTGCTTTCAGTGGGGCAAAGCTGTTGAACTGAACACGGGACAGACAGCCCACAAATCCAGGCGTGTTGTACTTCTCTATCAGCACCGGATCGATGTAGCCCGTCTCTGTGGAGGAAGAGACACAGATAGGCAGAGAGGGAGATGGGTCATTGGTGTCTTGAAATCTCAAATAGCATGAAATCCAAGATAGCTTTGGAAAATGATCTAAGCTTGCTTCCGGAAAGTGTGCTCCATTTCATTGCACAGCAAGAGATCAATGCCTTTTTGTGTACGAATCCAGCTATAAACACAAGATATATGCATATCACAAGATAAGACTCTGAGGGGATAACTGTGTCCAAGCAGAAAATTTAGTTTGAGTCAATATGTGGGTGTTACTGCAACAAAAGTATTTGTGAACTTGTGATGAGATGTGTGAACGTCTGACTTCATCTGAAAATCTATGCCACAATCTATAAATATGTGTAATGATCTGAGTCTTGATTCTATGACCTGTCAATCATTCTGTTTTTTATGCAAATAAAGTTTGCCAGCCATTACTTTTTTGTGTCAACCAAAGCATACTTGTTAAACTAAAAAGTAGTTTGTTATTAATTCTTTACTATATTGTCAATTTACTTATTTTAGATAGAAATATCACATTCAGTAAAATCAACAAAAAGAAATGTATAGCAATTGAGGTATTGGTCTTCTAGGGGAGCAACCTAATTTTTATATATTCGCAAAACCCATGTAGAAAATGTACAGATCTCGAATGACAAACCTGTAACAAAATAAATATAAATTAATACTCAGTTGGGATCCGTCAAAGCTGGATTGACCTGTAAATTGCTCTATTATCAAAAATACTCAATACAAAAAACAACGAACATTTTTCCAAAAATAGTACCACATTATTACATACAGATATTTGTAGATCTTTAAAATCTGAAACTGGTTAAAACATTCTTTGACATTGACAATATATAGTTCATAACCAATATGCAAATCAAGTATGCAAAATTTAAAAACTATATAAATTTTACATATAGTACTTTAAATAAGTTATATAATTTAGACACTTAGTACCTTGTAAGAAAGTAAAAGAAAGGCAGCCTCTTTAGCCTTTCTACCTTTAAAACTGAGGATCAAAAAAGCTTTATCTTAGAAAACCTCAAGAATTGTAAAGGAAGCCTGGTAAAGGGTCAAATACAGAGTCTGCTCAAATCTGTGAGTCCAGCAGCCTGAAGTAACAAAGCATCTTTACCACCTACCCCAAAAGGCTATTGCCATAAAAGAAGACCAAGCAAACATGTTATTGAATGAGAACACGTTTGAGAAACAAGAATGAGAAAATGACGCTAATACAAGACTGAGCTGAGAGTAGTGGTTTATAGAGAAATTAACACTTAACAATGTCTATAACGAATAATGGAAGTTTGTTATGACAATTTTAAGAGCAAAAAGGAAAAAATCTGAAAGCAGCAAATATATATGAAACAGAGGATAGAGCTAACATCCCACCAGTGACATGCGCTCTATTCATTAAGTTTCACAGAAGTGTCAAGTTACACACTAGTTGTTTGATTGTGCAATTGTTGATCTGTTGACACAGTAATTTGGGCAATAGCGCAAGTGTCATAGTGGCAAATTTTTTATCTTAGAGAGTGATCCTTATAAAGGATGAATCACAACATAATGGCTCTTTGGTATATTTGGAATCAAAGTTTAAATCTATAATAATTCAAGCCAGCCAAGATAAACACTGTAGTGTAGCATCACGTAGCAGGGTGTTTAATTCGTTTAATGATTGGATGATGGATGAAACACTCAAAAATTCACCACAGTTCAGTTTCTAGCAGTTCAACCCTGCCAGATCACAGACGTACGGAAACTCGTTGCTGCCACACACATTTTTTCCCACTTAATTATGTCATGAAAAATATTTACATTATATAATACATTTTTTTTTTGTATTTCATGAATTGTATTTAACCAAATCAATAATGCTAGGACTGGTATCCAAAAGTCGCTACTTTGCTAGGCTAATTTATTTGTGCTGATTTGAAAGCATCAGTTGAATCTACTGCTATACTCAAGTTACCAGTAGGTGGAGCAGGTATCTACCATCTCAAATGAATGGTTTGATACCTTTTAATGGATTTAAAATTATGCGGTTGGTAATAACCATGTAAAGCTTCTCATTACATTCAGCAAAGACATGAATAAGTTGTTCAGTGTTTTGCAGAGAATCTAAACTAAAAACCTGCATTTTTGTTTAGGTTTGTATGAAATATAACATGCACACTGCGGTCTGTAGGCTCCTCAGAGGTGTGGACATGACTGGAATATTTATGAGAATTGACTGAAGGTTGTTGCAGCTCTGGAGATTTCTTCTTGGTCCGCCTGATGATTAGATTATTAGAGGTGCTATAATAGCATTGTTATAAAATCATTCTGTGTCTAGTGCAAAGTGCCAACAGATTTTGGCCACACTGATCAGTAGCTTACACACAAATCATCAGAAATTATGTCAACAGCACTGCAGGTTGGAACATTATTTAAAGCTCATCATTACTATAAAAATACAACTAGATTGTTAATCAAAGGATTCATGATGCTATTGAAGATGAGACTTGTTTAGGACATTCCACAAAATCCTATTTCTGCATTAATCTAAATTCAATCATTTTACTCAGACGCCCATTTTTTTCACAAGGTTTTACCAAACGAACAAAGAACAGCTACAACAGCAGGATTGAGATCTTTATCATAGTATTGACCCCAGGTTAGACAGGGACACAAAAGATAATGAGGCCATTAAATGGTCTGTAAGGTGCTCTACTCTAAAGCAAAAGCTCATTAGCACTCAATCCAATGATATTATGAGGTAATTGACTCAACCACATACCTCAAAGTAACTTGAATGCAATAATTAGCAACATCTGCAAACCATAAAACACCTCTTATACTTAATTTTCATTATTCTTTGTTCAGTCCGGCTTTACATACAAGCGTTCACACTGTAAAGAGGAATCAACTGCACCTACAAAAATCTGTATTCTACAAGCATTTGCTTTCCTTGAGCCAATCAACATGAAAGATCTTGACACTGAACTACTTTGGGATTATGTAGCACAAGTAAAACTGACATTTGAATAGCCAGACAACATTTACAAAAGATTTCTTTGTCTTTAGCACCGATGTGTAATGTCATGAATTATTCAGAGACATAAAAGTAAACAGGACCCTCCTGTTGGGGGACATTGTTGCAAGGGAGAGGCGGATAAAAGGGCCAATGGGGTACAGAGTACCCTTGTTTGATTGATGGGATGGCTGATGGAGGGGATGGGGGTTTCCATGGTGACAGATAGAAGCTTTAGCAGCAACAGCATGAGGGAGGAGGTGGAGGTTCTGAACCCAAGGCAAGATCGGGTGAAACATAATGAAGCATGTTCAACACATAGAAAGGTTTCGCCACATATAAATATATAAACATAACTACAAATATATTTGATCATTTGTACAAAACGTCACCAAGGTTACTAATTACCAAGATAACCACAGTAATCAAGTTATATTGAGAATGTTCCAACAACAGACTATTACATTTATCATAAAAATATTTGTAATCTAACGTTTGTTCTCAGTATTATGCAACAATCCCTTTTAATGAACCTCTTTTTTTGCCATTCTGTGGCTATTATCATCTATTCCAAACACCATTTATATTGTCCAGTAGATGCCTACTCAACATACTTGCAGCCCGGAGTAGGTTCTGCACTGTATGTCATTTTTATACAAAACCAACATATATATTTCATACTGGAATAAAGAATCGTTTTGCAGGACAAAGTTCAAATTAAATCTGTGTATTAGTATGTGTGTGTGCATGTGTTTGCGTGTGTTTATTAGTACACATAAAATGAGACTTATTTTGTTGAGAATCGTTTACTTTTTTGATAACACACAACAATAATTGTAACTTTGTAATTTTGGGGTGGAGCAAAAGGGTCTCTGCAAACTTGCTGAAATTACATATTCATTTACATATTTAATTTACATATTTTAAATGCAGTAAATGTACATACTAAAGTGACAGTTTCAAGTTTAGAAATAAAACTATTTATTTAGTTCTGCATTTATTTGCAGTAGTAAAGATTACATCTAAATGCATTTTTTATTTATTTAAAGTGCACCAAAACATATGTATTAAAATAATATATAGTGGTTAATATAAAATTAACGTAAGACCACACCTCCTGGACATATCATATTTAGTCCAAAACACAATTGATATATTTGATTATAATGTTTTAGTGGGATTCAATGTCACAGAGTTTTCATTTAACTATTATTTAAATGTGAGATTACTAGGTAAACTTTACTTATATTAGCAATTGGTTAAAATTACTCAACATCAACACCTAAGCTGCACCAACTAAACAGAAGGTATTTATTCATAATATTTTCCCTACTGCTTTAATTAGATGCAGTGAACTGAAGCATGTGTTTATTAAACTCAGCCCTGTGCGCTACTCAAACCTGCAGCAATGCAGAGAATCCACCCTAACATTTACAATCAATTCCCCATCATGTCCTTGTTAAAACACACATTTTGGAACTAAAATACGTAAGAGCTCTTTGAGTGAATCATGCAGTCTTCACCTTGGTATTCAAACACAATATCAGATTATTCACTTGTGTCCTTAAAGCTACATAAGAAATAACACAGTATAGATTCTGAGAGATATTTACATCAGGAGTTTCTTACGTCTTTAGGAGCCTTCTTTTCTCTGAACGTATGCTCCTCTGCATGCGGTAGATAGCTGTGTGTGAGGTAGCAGAGTGTGTTTGTAAATGGTGAGGATGGGTGATGGCAGAGACTGCAGCCACTCTCTGATATGCGGCAACAGAAAAACCTGGACACTGGATTTCACAGTGGATCTGGAATAGCACATGCGTATTTGGTGCCAGGAGCGAGACCATGACATCATGCATTTGTTCACCATGACTTTGATAAAAACCAGCTGGACTGCATTAAGTAGGCAGAGCTAAGCAAAGTCTGATCAGGGCAATCTAATGTGATTTTACTTTAATTCCCTGTGACATAATGCTTTTTTCTGTGGGAAATATAAAATGACTAACAACAAAGACCAAAACCCCTCAAAACAAACATAAAAGACTAAGATACATTCAATACAGAAGAAAAAATTATCCAGACACAAATAAATCCTGAAAAAACAGAACCAGGACACACCCATGATCAGAGAAACAGGACCACACACAAGTTTCCAGGAAATATTGAGATCAAAGCACTCCAAAGGCCAGTGTGTAACAACACCTAGATACCACTGAGGTTGAAGACTATCAAGACCAAGACACTGCTGAGCCCAAAGAGTAATGGTAGCAAGACACTTGAGGCCTGTCATTAGAACCAAGATGCCATCAAGACTTGAAACTATCAAGACCAAGACACTGCTGAGGCCAGAGTATAGCAAGACCAAGATTTCCTTAGGGTATTTGTTAGGCTGGACTGAGTCCAAAATGCTTCTGAGACTGGAGAGTATGAAGACAGGGAGACTACAAAAATGGGAGAGTATTTAGATCAATACTGTCCCTATTTGTTGTCTGTTAAATTTTTCTAACTATTGTTTTTGTTTGTTAGTTTTTGTTTTGTTTTGTTTTTTTCAGGTGCTGTCTGTAAAACTTTTCATCAATGGATCTTTAGTTTGTATATTCTTTTTGCTGGGGAGGCGACTAGTACCTGCTTTCAGTCAGCGAGGTTCCCAGGGACATCACAGAGGGAACTATTTACTCTACCTGATCCACACTAGGACTTTGTGAAGCTGCTTTGAAAGCAACTGCTTATACAAAAACTTATTGATTGATTGGTGTCAGAGGACAGAGAATCACGAGCCCAAGACCCTCTCAATGCCAGCAAGTAAAATCAACAAGTCACTTAGGAGGACTGAGAGTCACGAGACCAAGACACTCCTGAGGTCAGTAATATTGGAGACTAAAACGATCTTTAAACCAGAGAGTAACATCAACAAGTCACTCCTAAGGATGGAAAATAGTGAATATTGATACTAAGACACTTCTTAGAAGAATTGAAACAGACACTCCAGAGGTTAAAGAGTATTGAGATCAAGACTTTGTCAAGGTCTGAGAGAGTACAGAGCCAGTCAACGTAACACACATTAAATCATGTTCCAGTACTGACCTAGCAATGAAACTAAACAAATTGAAGCATAGCAGTAATCCACATTCATGAAACTACTGCACATTTAATAATAACTATTTATATGAAATTCAAGGGGCAAGCTAATTGCCTGCTTCTTTGTCGTCTCTGCTAATACAGTTGGAAGATATCAAGTTAAGAGTTCAGTCTTCGGGGAACATTCAGAGAGCATCACTCATGTAAATGAAATCCGTGTCTGCCTTTTGGAGTAAATCACTCCCTCAAGAGTTTAGCTGCAGGTATACTCTCAATTTGTACATTCACAGACAGAGTTACTGCTTATTTTCGAGACTTGACAGATGAGGATTCAATTGAGCAGTAATAGGATTATATTTGTGTTTACATTTTAAAGTTGTTGTCATGTGGGTTTGTAAACTACTTGCTTTTAATCGCTGATCACTGATAAATAACCTATTAATGTATACATTCTGGCCTTAAAATAAAAAGGACAAACAAAACCTTAAAATGAATAAAATAATATTATACTAGTAGTAAAAGTAAAGACCAAATAACATAAGGCATTTTCATTAAAGCTACAGTTTAGAGCAGTGCTCCGTGACTCTTATGCTCTACATCATAAAGCTGAGAAGGCTGATTTGTTAGTAGAGTGCATGTGAGTTACATGCTTTAGGATGCTGCAAATCTTTCGACACCTGGACACATGCTCATGGCATCCATTAGAGTAATTTAATCAGCACTTCAATCTCCTCATTGTGGCTCTTCAGTGGAATAGAAGAGGTCACACAAAGCATTCAGTTTTTGACGATATTAAACAGTATATAGAGAAAAAAATCTATAACATATGAAGGAAATATGTTAAAAATTATTACACAGCTATTTGTCAACATTTAGTTCATACCCTGCATGACCATAGTCAGCTATTTGTTTGCCACACCTTTTCCTCTGTTACACAGAATGCATAAAATAAAGTTTGACTTGTAAAATATTAAGAAATGTTGAGAGCTGGATGGGAAAATTGTTTTGCAAGAATACATTTAAAGAACATTAAATAGCTTTAAACCTTCAGAGGTTTTCCAGTACCAAAATTGTGTGTCCATCAGGTCTTAATCTGATGTCATTCTTTATGGCAGTTTTTATAGCCATATCAGCATCTATGCCATATCATGTCAACATACATTACATTTTAAAGTATAACATTACACACAAGAAAACAATATGATACTCATGTTCCATCCATCCATTTTCATGTCGGCTTTTTCCCTTTAGGGGTCGCCACAGCGGAATGAACCACCAACTCCTCTGGGACATGTTTTATGCGGCGGATGCCCTTCCAGCCGCAACCCATCGCTGGGAAACATCGACACTCATGTTACAAATTAATAAATAAAATTCTGTAAAATGCTTTTAAAGTTAGTCACAGTAAGGCATTTCAGAAGGTTCACAAGATCAGTAACAAGGTCCTTAAAATTATAGTTAATTATCTTTTTCTTTGAACATAAATATGAAAGTTCATTTAAGCATGTTTTCATAGTAAGATCGTAATGACAATATCTTGTGGAGCTTCTAGAACTTTTAGTAAGAGTTTATGGTTTAGTCTGGTGTGACCAATTTTATTATACAGATATAACGAAATGAAAAAAACTTAAATACAATTTATGTATTAAAATGAACAGCATACACAATAGCATCTTTTGTCCAGACTGTTTATTTGACCATAAGATTTTTGCTGACTCTCTTTAACACTAATAGTGTCTTGTTTTTTTCTGCTTGTATTGATCTGCCTTCATCAGCACCTCCACTCTTAAACATCTTCACTGGAGCTCTCAAAAAAAGCTAATTCCAGATATACAGTGAAATATCATATCTACAATAATGCCGATAAATGAAAATGCTCGCTATGTAAATACTTGCATGTCTTTGAAGTAGGTGGAGATCACCAAACACAACAGAAACTAATTCTGACTGAATCTCATTATGCTGCATTAGGCCAACAGTCAAAGATGAAAGCACACTCTTTCTGCCTGACAAAGACTCTAGGTAGATTTTAATAAGTGAATATCCATCAGCAACGCTTGTCCCAGGAGTCACTTTTCCTTTATAAAGTCAGCATGAATTCATTGAGCAGTTCTGAAGGACCTGAGGAACCACCACAAAACCAGTATGGTCCAGAGAATCTAGCAGGGTTGTTCCAGTAGAACTTCAGCAGCTAGCCATTGCTACATTTACTCTGGCCAGAAACAATGAGTGAACTTGGGAATGTTTCATTTATTCGCTAACGAGCACAATGAAGCTTCGTAATTGGATGTTTTTGAAAACGAAAAACCTTTCAGAAAAATAGCTTGTTGAGAGAAAAAGAAAAAAAAAAAGTTACCAGTCAGCGAATAAAAAAACATCTCTCAAAACATTAAAAAAATCATAGATGTCATAGAATAAAGGTGTTAATTTCTAAGAGCCATCTTGCTTGATTTGTGAGTTTTTCACACATTAATCTGGCAGAGCGATCGAAAAGAAACCGCAGGTAAACGTCTATACCAGTGGCTCTTAAACTGTGGTATGCATATCACTGGTGGTACTTGGACACAGTTCCATTCAAATTCAGTTTGTGTGTATTTCCGTCTATACCAACTAGTATATATAATATATTCCCACTAAGACAGAAATACCAGTGTGTGGATAAATATATTAAAATAAAACATGTTAATCTTGTGCTGCTGGTGTGAGTGAAGCGTTGACTGTATATAACAAGATGCGTCGCGTGTTGAACTAGCTGGAAAGCTCCTGCGTGCAGTGGACAGAGCGATCATATCTCTGCAATGACAGCAGGAGCCAACGGATGAGGAAATTAAACGAAACAAGAAGCTTCACATCGCACGAGCCTTCGCGATGCCAAAGTAGGTAAACCCCACACACTTCTGAAAACTTCTGTTTACATTTAGCCAAGAAATGGTGCGCATTATATGCAGAGAAAAAGAAGCAAAAGAGTGAAACTTATGGCGGTTTAAAACAAGACTGTGTCACTGAGTGTTGACATGGCTTACGACATTAAAACATGCTGATTGAGCTCAATAAAAACTTGTGTAAAATGAAAGAATCAAACAGCAGATGTAAAAACTGTTATTTCTCTCTGAACGCCTCCGTGAGATGCAGATGCAGGTGCGTGTGAGCTACGTACGTTCGGTGATAAGAAAAAGTGAAGATGTAATTAGTTTCAGCCGGTCTGGGTGCTCACTAATAACTGCACTCATGCAGATAGAGCCTGACTAAAATCATAAAATTAATGCAACACAGTATTAGGAGCTATTCATAATATCTATTATATTCTCAAAAATTATAATTTCAAAAAGTGTGAACATAAAATATAAAAGAAAAACGATTATAAATTAACACCAACACTGTGTTACCATCAAATTGTGAATAAACAATGAATATAGAAGCTATTTTAATGTTTTATTTAAAAATATTTTTTACACATAACTCACCATTACTTGCTCTTACTAGCAGAATTTTTTAATTCTCCAGAGCAGTATATGTAAAAAATAAAGACGGCAAGAGAAAGGGATGTTTAACCCTAACCCTAAACCCTAACGCTTTATAAATACAAATATTATAAAATATAATATTGAACTGCACTAAACTATAACTGAATAGTAGGGCCATTATGTGTGTATTTTAATGTTTGTGGTACTTGGAGCTCCAAATTTCTCCAAAGGTGGTACTTGGTGATAAACGTTTGAGAACCAATATGGCAGCCTCAGATGCACTCTGCCTACAAAGTTTACCGGTGTGTGGCGACACCTCATCATGCCCTGTAGTAAAATATGTCATTAATCTATGTGCAGGGTAAAATGTTTTTAGTTATTTTATTTCACAAAATGTGCTTTTGTATGGTGTTAAAGTATAGAGTCACTAGCCTATTTTGTTTCCTTCAGCAACTAGTTATCCTGCAGCAGAATGTCAAAATCAAGAAAAATGGGTCAAAGGTGTCCTACTTTCCAAAAATAATATTTTCACCAACTTAAGTGTGTCAAATGTCTATATAAACTCGTTAAAAGTAGAATTTATGTATTGCTTTTCAAGATCTAATGATTAAATCAAATAATTTCCCCAAGTTCTTTTTAACCTGAATATTTCCTCACACTAAATAATAATCAATCAAATTTTTTTTTATAATCTCATGATCTTGGTAGAACTGACACAGAATAAGATGAAGCTGCAATATCAAAATAGCACTTCCAAAAAGTTACGACTGATGTCAGAAAAGCTATAGCAGTACAAAAAAATCAGCAAATCCGATTTCAACATAAGTCTTTGATATTTTAAGCAATAAAACCTTTGTTTTCTTCTCTACCGTCTGCTATAGAAGGGAATGAAAGGTTCTCCTCTTGAGGATTTCAGTGCTGCAGAGTTGCAGCACCATCCACAGAGAACAAAGAGGAGTCATAGCAGCGGATACCCCCATACAGCACACAGCTCTCTCCACCCAGGACAAAGCCTCCAGTGAGATTATATCAGAAAGAATAGATGAATCTAATGAAGATAAACATCACTGAATCAAGATAATCATTTTAGTATAAAATAGTGAAAAGTTGGATGGTAGCAACCCAAAATAGGGTGCCCCTAATAAGTTGGGAGCCCAAGGCAATCGCCTACCTTTCCCTAATGGTAACTCCATGGCTGATCAGGGTATGTCGAACTAAAATTCTAATGTTAATTTTGCTATGATTTGATTCAATTGTCAAAAAACAATACAAAAACAAAACTAAGCAATAACAAAACCAGAACCACACAGGTTGCAATTCGGCCATATGGTATTTAGAAAAAAGTGTTTTAAAACAAATGATGTCCATGCAAGTTTGTTTGGGGAAAAAACATCCTTGGCAAGCTCCTAAACAAAAACTCTTAAACTCTCTAATTTCTCCCCCCTTAAGCCTCCAAAAACCTTGTTTACTTTATCCACACGGCAAAGCTGAACACCATGGACAGTATTTTCACGAATACCAATTCATGGTGTGCTTTATGGCTCCATCTAAATGTGGACAAACAGTAGATAAAAAAGTATTATAAAATCAAAATTACTTTGTGTTTCCTTAAGGTGCAACAAATCAATTGGCATTCAAAGTAACCTTGTCTTAATGTTAATAACCCCTGTAATAACCCATGAACATGTACTTCTACATGTTGTATTGGAGCTCATGGACTGTTGATGAATGTAAAAAGTCTGGCTGCAAAGATGCAAACAAATTTACAGTAAACCATACATTTTACAGGGTTAAGGGGAGGGGAAGTGGAGGCTTGTGGCAATTAGGAAAATGACATCTGCTGCACCATCAACCTGCATGCCAAGCAGCTATAAAAGTAGAAGGTACTGCTTACCAAACACTTCTTCTAAAGCAGACAGCATTTAAATAATTGCAGCAGTACTTGATCAAGCATAAATAAACTAATTTAACTATACAGATAGAAGGCAGTTTCACCAGCCTCCCAATGTTTATATATTTCAGATCCTACAGAGTTTCCCAGTTCTTTTTCAACTCATTTATTCTTAACTTACAGTAGACTTGACAGACTGAAGATGCACTTCATGCATCATTCACACCCACACTTCCCACACATTCTCAAGTGCATGCTGTAGAGTTGGTTAACATCGTAGACATAGTTTGATGGAAGTGGATGGACAGTTTTCGGAAGGTGATTTTTTGGTTTCTAAATCAGAATCATTTATTGCAGATATTTTATAGATTATTTTAAATGTTTGATGAATTAAGGTCTAACACAGAGCTCATGTAAAAAGGATGGAAATTAGTAATATATCCTATTTATATCTCTTTTTAAAAAATATCCTAAATTATGGTTGACAACATTGCATTTATTCTAGTAAGATCTTTCACATCCAATATCCGTTGTCATGGTTTTGGTCTAAATTGAAAAAAACTCCCCAGATCCCACTCAAACCTCTCGTCAATAACATATAGTTAACACTGAATCTTTATAGCAAATATGATGATTGTAAACATTAGCTTTGAATAAAAACATATATTTAATTAAACAACTGCATTTATACATGAAAAAAGATACAAAATCACATGAAAGTCTAAAAAGCCAAAAGAAAAGTCATCAGATCTGCTAGGCTTTACAAGAGTATCTAAAAACAATGCTGTTATGATTATGACAACAGAGCCCTAAATTTTTCCCCTGATGGCATGGTATACAAACGACATGGAAATGTTCATCTCCTAGCCCCTCCATTTGAAGCTCACCCAACCCATAGTAAAAGCACAAAACTGTGTATTGGCTTTAAAAAAATGGAACTATGATAAGATCTTTAAAAAACAAACAATTTAAATGAAACTAAAATCTTCATAAGTCATTTTAAACATTAGAAATAATTTGTAATGCCCAAATTAGTCCTGCCAAACACTAAAACTTTAAATTTGGCATAGTTAAAAAATTCCGTTTTATTATGGTGAGTTAACTTCAATCCTGAGCCTCCAATCTAAAAACCCTCTGCAAAGTAATTTCAGCTTCTGACGAGTTAACGGTCATTTCTAGAAGGCAATGACTGCAATGGCAACAGTTAATAGATCTGCTCTTTCTGAGAAGCTCTGGGAATAACAGATTGGAGTTCAGATCAAAGATGAACACTTCCTGAGACTGTGTCATATATTCATGTGGACGGAGTCTCTGTGCATGAATCATTGATGAGGCAGGTAAAGCTAACAAAGCTGATGACTTCAGCAGTCTCTGACAGACATGGTCAATACACACCTAAAACAATGGCATGAGGACAGGAGGAAATGTTCTGATTGGTCAATCCTGTAGATCAGTCATTTTCATTTTCCTCATCAATCTCATCTTTGTATCATATATACAAGCACTTTGGCTAATTTCTGCCGCAATGGGTTTACTAGAACCTATCCCAGGACTCATTGGGTGAAATGGTGGTGAAAATCCATCCTGTAGTGGTCCCCACTAACTGTCATTATTAAGAACACAATGTATAGCTCTATACATTTTATGTAAGATTCTCCATCAGAATGTAGGTTTTGAATGCTTGTAAGTGACTGACTGCTTAATGCTGCTGGATTCTAAGAAGACTCCATGTTGAAGGATTTAAAGCACCCAAAGGTGCCCGAAGGTTAAAAACACACCCAAAACAAATACAATTGTTTTTCATTCATTAAAATAGTTTTAGCAGTAAAAAATGTTGGTTTTTGAGCCCATTGAACTGTTCCGGTTTAATAGTTTTATTTGGGGAATTTAAGAGTAAGGGGTTGGTCCAGTTACAATGGCTTTCTGAGAAAATGTACATTTTACATTTACATTTTTCAAAATGTATTCAGAAGTTTAAAAATGTAAAATCTAGACTTCTAAATGCCTAATAAACCTAATAAAACTTGATTTAAAAATTCTTATGTTCCTGTGAGATATTTCTGTGTAGAGCTTTATATCTAATGGCCACTGGTATCTAAAAAGTCGAGAACAAGCTTGCTAACTTATTTTGAAACCAATAAACCGAGAATATCCATCATGGTAAAAATGTATTTACCAGCACTTCTATCGGTTAGCTTACTTGGTTCTCTTCTCATCTCCTCTCCTCTAATCTTCTCTCTCTTCTCCTCTAATCTCTTCTCTTCTCGTCTCCTCTCCTCAAATCTTCTTTCTTCTCTCCTCTAATCTCTACTCTTCTCGTCTTGTCTTTTCTCCTCTAATCTCTTCTCTTCTCGTCTCCTCTCCTCTAATCTTCTCTCTCCTCTCCTCTAATCTCTTCTCGTCTCCACTCCTCTAATCTTCTCTCTCCTCTCCTCTAATCTCTACTCTTCTTGTCTCGTCTCGTCTTCTCTCCTCTAATCTCTTCTCTTCTTGTCTCGTCTCGTCTCCTCTCCTCTAATCTTCTCTCTCCTCTCCTCTAATCCCATTTCTTCTCGTCTCCACTCCTCTAATCTTCTTTCTTCTCTCCTCTAATCTCTACTCTTCTCGTCTTTTCTCCTCTAATCTCTTCTCTTCTCGTCTCCTCTAATCTCTTCTCATCTCCACTCCTCTAATCTTCTCTCTCCTCTCCTCTAATCTCTACTCTTCTTGTCTCGTCTCGTCTTCTCTCCTCTAATCTCTTCTCTTCTTGTCTCGTCTCGTCTCCTCTCCTCTAATCTTCTCTCTCCTCTCCTCTAATCCCCTTTCTTCTCGTCTCCACTCCTCTAATATTCTCTCTTCTCTCCTCTAATCTCTTCTCGTCTCCACTCCTCTAATCTTCTCTCTAATCTCTTCTCTTCTCGTCTCCTCTAATCTTCTCTCTCCTCTCCTCTAATCTATTCTCTTCTCGTCTCCTCTCTTCTAACGTCCTCTCCCCTCACCTCTAATCTCTTCTCTTCTCTTCTCTACTGTTTTAATCTCCTCTCTTCTAATCTCCTGTCTTCTCTTCTCCTCCAAAATCCTCTTCTCTCTTCCCCTCTCCTCTAATCTCTTCTCCTATCCTCTCTTCTCCTCTAATCTCTTCTCCTCTCCTCCCCTCCCCTACCCTGCCCTCTCTTCTCCTCTAATCTCTTCTCCTCTCCTCCCCTCCCCTACCCTGCCCTCTCTTCTCCTCTAATCTCTTCTCCTCTCCTCCCCTCCCATGCTCTCTTCTCCTATCCTCTCTTCTCCTCTAATCAAATCTCCTCTTTTCTCCTCTAATCTCCTCTCCTTTTTTCACCTCTAATCTAATGTCACTTCTCTAATCTCCTCTCTTTTTCTCCTCTAATCTAATCTCCTCTCCTCGTCTTTCCTCCAATCTTTTCTCATTTCCTCTCCTCTCTTCTCCTCCAATCACTTCTCTCTCTCCCATTTTAGGGTGAATAGATCTTTGATGGTTCTTGATGCAGTGCACTATACCTTGGGTTAGCTAATTTCACAAAGTGTTCCTTCATTTTCACTGTTTTGTAATTTAAGAATAAGTCATTAAAGGGTCAGTATGTCAGTAAATACACTTCTTGATCCTTGATTTGAAATGCTCAAATAGGTCATTTTGAACTAATGTTTGGTTAATATTGATCAGTTTATATTGATTCACAATATTGCTCCTATTAATCTATTTTCCTTACAAAGTTAAATTAAAACTAGGGCTTTTTAAAATGGTATATATCTGGGTGTAACCATTCAAAACCTACATTCTGATGTAGAATTTTACATAAAATGTATAGAGATATACATTGTGTTGGTAATTCATCATTGCCATCAAGAAAGGCCCTTCATTTTATATTAATACTACAATATTTATCTGAATGAACTAACTATGTTTGACCACAGCAGGTCACATTGCTGTTTCGGGTGTGTCAGCATTCCTAGCTGAGGATGGCGTCTCCTTGGTGCCTCATCTGTATTCATTGAAGAAAATGCGTGTCTGTTACTTGCCTGTGGGAGTAAAAGTCCTTTCTGAGACTGTGTCTGAGCCTCTGAAATCCGAAGAGGACATTTAAGGACACTGTTGACTGTCTGAGTTAAATTATTTTCCTGAATTACAGTATCATAGAGCACAGCAAGTCAGGGATGAAATGTTCTTCTCAGGTTTGCATTAAGGCAGAGTTTAAAATAGAAGATTCACAAATCCATTAATTTTAAAAACTGAATCACATTTAAATAAAAAGCTCCATGTCTCTCTGATTCTAATTCTCAAAAAAAAAAAATATATATTTTATAATAATAATAATCTTATATATTATTATAATACGTTATAATTTTTTTGGTATATTTTAAATTGTAAGCACATCTATCTGGAGTCTCTGCAGATAAATGACTTACACTGTTATCGCTCAGTGAAGATTTGCACCTCAAGAAATGGCAAGAAGACTTGCCTCAGAGGATGAATAGATGTTCTCTTGCTAAGACTAATACTAATATTAAAATCTATACATCGATAATACATTATTTACTTGATTCATCACTTTAAATTAAACCTTAGAAAAAGATAGAAAATTAGAAATTCTGACCCATGAACCTCTATGCAAACAAATACTGCTTACTGCTCACTTCTAAAGCAGACTCACACAGCCTTTGCCAGTCACAAAGCTACTGAATTGTCTAATATGCAATAGTCAGTTAGAAAATATAAAGTTGGTTAATATGTTTGCTTTAAGTGTTACTTGAATAAGCAACAAATTTAAAAACACTTCTCAAAGAAAACAAAAGGAGTGGGGGTGGGTCAAGCAGCACCCCTGCTAAGAAGGGTGCAAGATGAGAATGCGTGTGTCTCAAATGTGGCAATTATACCTACAATCCCCTACAAATGAATTTCTTAAATTCTTAAATTAAGATTTAAAACATTTGAATGACTATCTTAGATATTGACTATCTAAGATAAATGAAGTTTAGTTTTAAGTTATATGGTTTGCATTTCATTGTTCAGCAACAAGGTAAACAATAAAAATGTATTATAATAATGCATTAGCAAGATGAGATATCTCAGCGTGAACGACCTGTTAGTAATCAATTAATGTGTAAATATCAAAAATATCCAATTAACCCCATAAAAAGATACTTTAAAGATTTAGTACAAGCAACTGGATTGCGATTTATATTGTTTTATACAATTACAAGTTCAAAATAGCTACACTGCACACTTGTTTAGGTTTCTCTCAGATTGACTCGGTATAAACACAGTTTCCGCAACAAAGTGTGAGCTAATGTCTGTTTAAAGATGTTTTGATATCTTCTGTGCAAATTGTAAAAGTAAATTACACATTTTATGAAAAAAAAAATATTACAAGCATATTCGGGACCACAATGTGCAAAAAGTATTAAAATAAAAAAAAGAGCTTGCTGGCTCAATTTCATCCGACAGGAGTCTGTTAGCACCATCTAGTGGCATTAAAATGTACGTACAGAGAAAGCTTGTCTTCTGTTCAACACAACTCTAACTACTTTCAATCATAACCGTCAGCACTAATTAACTACAGTTATGTCTAGCTACAGTTCTGACAATCCGATGGTTCTAACATCAAATACAACATCTAGGAAAACTATTTGATCCTCAAAATTAAACGCAGCCTTCAAAAGGAATTCAGCCTTGAGGGAACGGAGAACTCACCTAAGACTTTACCCAGGAACAGAGACTTAACCAGGGTGAACTGAGTGTCTGAGGCGTCCGGTAAGCTGTAGGAGACCGCAGGGTAGTGATCCAGCTGCAAAAAGAAAGAGCAGGACCATCAGAAGACAGATACAGGGCAACTGTGAGATATGGCGCCATCTGCTGGCGAACTGCTGATGTGATCCATCAAAAAATTGACGAAGTTCCTTACCTACATTTTAAAACCAGACATTTCTTTTATTTCAGTCACTCAAATATAAAGTTATGAAGCTTTAAATTAATTAATGAATTATTGGTCACAAAAGGGGTCCAGAATTTACCAAGCCTATCTTAACATATTTTATCAGTTTATTCAATTGTATAAAAAAGTATTGACTATTAAATTTCTTAGAACACTGTAAATGTTTTGTATTTGTTCATATCATATTAACGGTTAACTTTTTTATGCTATTCTTTACTTACTGACTCCAGAGTATACTTACACTCCAGTCTGAAGTCTGAAAAGGAAACTGAAATGTATCACCAATTTTATCTTTTGTCAGGGTAATAACCACCTGGTTCTGCCTTCAGTACAGTGATACGTCTAGATCGGAACTTTATTGACCTGTTGTGGGAACAGTTGAGAGTAGGGTAGAGAGGAAGAGTCCTCATGCAAATCTATCGTTTAGGCTGAGCAAGGCCAGTTTATTTATATAGCACATTTCGTACACAGGGTAATTTCAAGTGCATTAAAAGAAAGTACATGTAATAAAATCAAGCATTTAAATACAAGTCCTATAAAAACAAGTCTCATAAAAACTTTATAAATAAAAACTAATTTTTAAAAAGATTTTTACAAAATTAGGAAAGAGAAATACAGAGATAGAATTATGGGAGATCCTTGAAAAACATGGAGATGAAACTTAATGTTTTAATGACTTGTTTATTTAAAGAGCTACTATTTAAAAAAAACTTGTATGTGGTGTGCAACATGGTCCTGTGCTTAAGCAACATTCGGTTTCGATACATTCGATAGCTTTTAAAATGTAAGAATCAAATTGAGTAGGAAATCTTTCCCTGAACATTATTAACAATACAACTAGTGTTGCCTGGCTATCTTTGCAAGCATATTTCATATCTCTTGTGAAGTTTTAAATTAAATCGTTTGATTGATCATTTCTAGACCTTTTTACGTTGTAATTCCTTGGAGCCTTCAAACGTTTGACTGGAAGAGTTCATGAAGACTTGCACTCACACAGCTTTTGGTGACAGCTTTAATTATCCTGTTACTGCTGATTCGTTGACTTTCAAATTAGCATGAAACATCTCTGCGTTGTTACGAAAAGAAATAATTTCCGCTAAATTACTTTTTTGAGCATGAAGATAGAATTGCTCTCTCCGTAGTTCTCTGAGGTGAAAGTGCGCTCTCATCTCTGCATGTGGCCCAGAATACAAAGATTCCTCTCATCCATAAATATTGCATCATAGACAAAAGCAGACACATTTAAGCCATAATTTATTCCTCTTGTATCTCTAAGCTAGTATGCTGTATAAACCAAGAAAAAAAAAAACATTTTAACCAAAACCTTTTACTTTTGCTTTCTTGGAACAGAGAACAATCCCCAGACACGTGACCCAGCTAAAAAGGGCATGAATGATACCATTTTATCTCATGAACATTTATATATACAGTGTATGATAGAAATAGAAGATCAGATTTCTTACATGAGATTGTTTTTATGTGGCCTCCTGTACACATTTTATTTTAAAATCCATCTTCTGCAAGAGCCCCATGTACCTTTAATTGAGTAGACAATGCTAACATCACAGGGGCACATCCACTCATCCACCTTTCATGCTAGTAATGTTTATTCTTTACTCAGAGAAATTATGGTTAATTGTTGTTTGTTTGTCTTTTTTAAAAATTTTTTTACAGAAGAACATAGCTGTGAGTCAGAACGCTACACCACCTTGAGGCAAAAATATTCTCCAAAACAAAACTATTTAAAATGGTCATATCATGTAAACTGGACTTTCCCCTCATCAAAGTTATCCAAATTAGATTTTTTTGCCCATGTGTAACCTGTATCTGATATTTTCAGGACAGTCTGAACAGCTTAATTCTGCCTCACATCCGACCCAGGTCTGTTTCAAATGGGGTCCTGAATCTGATACATATCTGTTATTTTTGCCATGCGACCTCAGTCTGAACTGAGATGATATTAAGTGCTCATGGAACAGTCTACAGAAGCCTCCTGCTGTCAAACTCACAAACTGTTTTGTCTTTATAGTATTGTCTGTCATTCCTTTTATGGGATAATGTTCAGCTATTATATAAACTATTGTTTTTCATGTTTTTTGCGGTTGTTTCTTACCATATCCAATCAACTTTGGGTTTCTTTCTATTTCTGAATTTCTCTGTCTCAGTCTGTGTTCATCCTTCAGTGCTCTAATTAACATATTTAATTCCATGTAAATGAGTGCGGACACCTGGAGCAGATTTGTCTGTGCTCAGTTTCTTGTTAATTGGAATGTACAAAGCAAATCTGGTGCACACCGGGGTGTACAGTCCCAGCTTTGTCTGTACACAATATTTTCGTAAGAAATCCACAAAATGTTAGTACATGAGGCCCCTGGAAACTCATTTATGGATCTTCTGCACCTAATATATACCTCCTCTGTGTAAAATAGTCTTGCTTTGAATATTATAATAGGTTGTTTCCAGAGACTCGCAGTGTTCATGGTTAAGAACCTGTATCTCCTGCCTCTATTGTTCACCTGTGCTTCTAGTCCTGTCCTTTTCAAACAGAAATCATCATGTTTGGTTCTGTTTGGTCCTCATTTTTGTTTAATCTACACAACCCTAATTATTAAGGCCGATCTTTATTTGTGTATCAAGACTATGAAGTGGTCTTCGCGAAGGCTGTGTATTTACTTTAAAAATCCTTCAGTTTATATAGCTTTTCCAGATGCTCAAAGACGCTTTACAATTATCAGAGCATTATTTACTTATTCCACCATTACACCCTGGGCCAATCTGACAGGACATAGCTACCATTTTGCGCTTACAGCCTGTTACCCACCACCAATTACACCCCAACAGTCACACACATCCATACAAGGCAATGTGGGTGAAGTGACTCGCCCAGGGCCACAACGGCAGGATGGACCTGGCGGGGATCGAACCGACAACACTTCAGGACGTTACAGGATGACCAACTCCATCAATGCATCATCCTTCTGCCCCATTTTAACCCCGATAAAAAGCCTGTCAAGCGCCTCTGAACATTTTGCATAATTGCTTCCCAGAGCAAGAGCGCTGTATTGGTCAAGGTGGAGACGATCAAGAGCTTCCACTCTCTTTCTTGGCTTGCACCCCATATCAATGACTGGATAATGGAGTCAAACTTTGGCAGTGAAGTAAAAAACCTTTCCTTTGATATATGTGCTGAGTTTTGGTTACCTAGGAATAAGCATTGCTAACATGCTATGTTGTTATGTTAAGCAGTAAAATAAAACCTGTCCTTTGTTAGCATCTGTGTTGTGTTTCGATTGGCTAGTAGTTAACATTTTTATCAAGCCAATAATGAGTGCAGAAGTATAGAGGCTTTGTTGGCAAATGTGTGCCTTCGCAGAGAACAGTTGGTAGGCTTGATGCACAGCTATTGATTGGGCTTAAGACCTATCTATAGTTACCTATGAGTTATCCTATAACTTTTTCATCTGTTTTGGTTTTGTGTTCTGGATAGCTAACAGTCAGCATTGTTAGCATGCAACATCTTTATATTATTCAGAGCAAAGATAGTGCTTCTACAGCAGCGGATGAATGTGTACAATATATTTATAAGATTATATGATGGTATAAGGTGAAGCAAATAAAACTTGTCCATTGTTCGCATCTGTGTTGTGTTTTGGTTAGCTAGTTTTTAACATTTTTATCATGCCAAATTTGATCAGTGCTTAGACAGCGTGTGATGGAGCGCAAAACTGTAGGCTAACTAAGGCTTTTGTTGACAAGTGGGTGTATGCGAAGCCTTCGCAAATGGCAGTTTGGACGCTTGATGCACAAATATTCATTTACAGACCTTACAATGTCATTTAGTTAAACACAAACGTCCAAAAATTATTAGGCTTTTTTGGCTAACAACTTTTCATTTAACACAAAACTCCCCGCTGACTCCCTGTACAGCAGTGGGGGAAAAAATAGCAAGCATGTAAAGACAATCCCATAAGTCTAAATCATTGCTATCTAAAAGTAAGAGTATGAATAATTGCCTAACAAAGGTTTAATACAGTTTAATAAATTTAGAAGCACTTTCTGTTGCCATTAATACAGCAAGGTGTGTAAACCGATGTAGATGTGATAATGTGATCAAATTAAATTGCTTTCAATCTGTTTACCTTGGACACTTGTAAAGCAATGGTCTGCAGGGATCTAGGGTGAAAGCGAGAGAGAAATAGTTCCGTGTTGTGCTTCAGCCCCATTCTGGCTAGTGCTAATGAGACTCGCTGTGTGCATGTAATTAATCTCCATCCAACAGGGCGCCTATCTGACAGGGCCCCTGCCGCACCGAGGACACCCAGAGAGAATCTTCAGTCTGGGATTCAATGACCTGACTCCCCTGAGGAGCTGCTGATCTGAATAAAAACACTGAATTATAGCCCCAGGCTTTATCAGAGAGAAGCCGTTAGAGAGCCAAACATACAATATGTTAAGAGAAGTTAGCACAATATATCAGAGAGAGAGAAAATGTGCAATGGTAAAGGGCGGAAACCACTACTTCAGACACAAATATCAGAGAAACGCTGACATACCTGAAGACAATAATAACAGATGATGGTGAATAATAACAGAAAGAATTTAAAGAGAGGTCTTTTGTTTGCTTTTGGAAATTGGAAAGATCAACTGAATCTTTCTGCTTTTCCCAAATGGTCATTCTCTATATTTTGACCTTTCACTGCCTGACGAAAAAAGGACGAGAAGTTTCATTCAAAAGAAATATCAGGATTTTCTGTGATTGCAAAGGTCAGTCAATCTATTGTTACTGTCTTATCATCTCATTCCATAGAGTATACAAGCTCCTATCCATAGTTTTATTACTCACACAGGCAAAATATTTATCATGAAATGTCAGTTCTTAATCTACATCTTTAATACCTGCTAACTAGAATAAATGTGTATGCTGTTCCCTATTCCAGCTCATATGAGAAAGACAATGGAGGAAAGGAGGTATATAGAAGCCCAAACATAAGTATATTTTCAGAAACAAAAACTATGTAAAATATAGCTTTAAAATAAATGTAAAAATGTTTTGAGAAAAATAAACATGTTTTAAAGAAATAAGTGCAAATTCATTATTATTGCAAAAAAATTTAAAAATTCTAATTTTGCATACCTATGTTTTTAATCCTGTTGATGGGGCCCATCTTATAAACTTAGGGGATACACTGAACTGCATATTTTTTGTTTTATTTCAATATAAAAAAAATCACCAAAACAAAAACTCTGCTAGAGAGATACTCTTATTTCATGCCAAGGCCATTTTGAGAATAAAAGCAAGGCTCTGTTGGGAAAAATCTCAGAAGTTGTGGTAAACAACTCTGGTGTGAATAGTGCTGTTTATAACATTTCTGTGATGTCACCCATAGGTTTCTAGCAAAGCGTACTGGCATAGCTACTAATCGTAAATGCATCCACTAAGGCGGAACATGGCCATAGTGATTGGCAGAAGGTTTAAACTTTAATACATCTTAAAAAAACTAATGTAAACATAATTAACTCCCTCAGAGTGTTCACGAAGGTCAAAACTAATGATCTTAATCAACAAACCCAATGGGGTGGAAACATGTTTTTTTAGTTCCAAAGGTGGCCAGTTTTAACATTGGGGTGAATGAGAACGCCCTTTAGGAGTCAGCCTCAAGTGGCCGAAAAAATATTTCATCTGCCACAGTTGACCCTCCTTTCTTCCCACTACTTCTGTTTCTTTTTTCCACAAACCATGTGGCCGCAGTGGAAAACAAGTGCAACTGGCTTGTATCAATTTAGGTAACTCCTGCTTATTGCCTGAAAATTGTTTTTTGGTTACAACATGACTTGTGACAACAACTACACCTGCAAGTTCTAATGTGAATTAGACTTTCTTCAAATATCTGATCCTTTTGTAAATCAAGGCTAATGTAGCATTTTTATGTCAAGTCAATTTTAAGCTCAAATATATAATAGCACAACAATAAAGTTTCTGAACTCTTATGAGCTGCTTCAATGCTCAACACCATGATTCACACATTCCACCGAAGCAGAGAATCTCTGCTGGTCATAAATACCCTCATACCCAGGTCAGTGTGTGAAGGATGGCCCTGGACCTCTATTTGCTGCAGTGTCAGCAGGGTTTCCCAGGGGCCATAAAGACAGGGTAAAGGGCTTAGCTTTTCTCTCTCTTGCTCTCTCTACATATTTCACTTCATGTCAGATCTCCCCACTCTAGTCTGCAGGATCCCAGGATGTGTCTCAAGGAATGAAATAAAGAAGAATTAAAGAGAGCTATAGCCTTTCTTTAAGCCTGAAGCCCATGAGCTGATCTTTGCTGTGCCATATCCGTCTAGACAGTGGGAATTTGATTATTTGATTTAGAAGCATGTGACAGCACAGTTCTGGAGAGAAAGGGACAACAAGACAACAAAACCATCACTTTCACCGACAAGGTCAAAGTATGTTTGACATGATCTTTGCAACTCTGTCATTCCTGGTTATTCTCTTGGTACATGCTTTAGAGTTATGCTGCAGAGAAGAAGGGTTCACAGCTAAGCCTTTGGCAGAGTTTTGAAAGCCCTTGATCTCTTTAGAGGCAAATTTTGAACACCAGAACTATCTTGGTTCTAATCTCTGATACACCATGATACAACCACACTTTCTGGACTTTATCACTTCATGCTGCTGAAAGACTTTGTCATCGACCACACGGGAAGACATATGTGTGGAAATTTTGGACATTGTTTAACCTACAGTCACTGTGAGTCTCAAATTCAGAGATCTTTCAATTATCCTATTTCTGGTCTGAAGCTAGCCTGAGAGACTAAAACAGGGCCTTGTGGAAAACAGATGGGCCACGGCTTTGCCCAATTACATGTCTTCATTAGTGCTGTCGATCACTTAAAAAAATTAACTAATTAATCGCACATGTTTTTTGTTTAACAACATGCAATATACCATCAATATCCTTTGGAGGCAATACCACTGAGCAGTAAATAAAATGTATTATATTTACATTCATACTGTTTTACACTAATATAATTTTATTTTTATTTTACGCAGCGTACCTTGACACACAAGCACACACCATAACTGCAGTATCATATTGTGTATTGCAAGAGAATGCCTGATGTGGCTTCTCAGAAAATTGTTGTTGTATAGTGTATACTCTATGTTGTATTTATAAAATATTCAAACTCAGTCGTTGAGTTTCTGTGACCATATCATCTACAGTTTAGGACTTGTTAAAGAGAACTACAGATAATTTTAAAGGGACCATAGACTGAGAAATCTACATGTTGCATCTTTTTCAGAAAAAAAATCTGAGCTGTTAAATATGTAAAAACAATGAAATATTCTTTGATCTGTAATTTTTTAAACAGCTTTATTGTCCCCATGTCTAAAAACAGGAAAATTAAGTAAGTAGATAGCGAGGATGTTAAATTCCTTTCCTCAGCTCCACTTCCACAGTCAGAGGCCAAAAAATTATTCTAAAGATGACTGATAATCAGGAGATGATCAGTGCCAAGTGAGTAAAATACTTAACATGCTAAAAAAAAAAAAGAGTCTGGAAGAACACATCGTTTTCCAAAATTCATTTGACCACAAATTTCTTTGAATATTATATGGAATTTGATGATGGATTTTAGAGACTGATCCAGATAAACTGAGGCAAGTCTTCACACTCTAAGTATCGTATGCTGAACAAATTAATCAGCGAACCATCCGATCGTCAAAAATATATTTACAGAATGTATTAACAATCGCAGAAGCACCTGGCAATGAATTTTATTTTAATGCAATTCCACATCTAATTCAGGATGAAAACAAACATCTGCTTAGGAAGTTGTGTGGTCAGTTACAGACGACTTAATGTCGACTTAATTGAGCTTGCACTCAATGCTTTCTCAGTCTTTCTTAATTTAATATTTTCCATGAGTTATTTAAATAAACTATGAACCAGCAAGAGTATACCACACAGAGTATGAAGGTTGTTTATCATAGCTGGGGTCGGCTGCGCTTGTAGTGTTCGATTGTAACTGTAATGTTCTTTATTTCCAGACAGGTCTCTTGAGCAGCTTATATCAGTTTTATATGCATGGCACATTTATTTTAAAAAATCTGCCGTTAATGTCACGATTAAATAAATAACTATATGATCTAACTTAGGTTAGAATCAGATTTTCAAGTTTTAATACACTTCAGGGATAAGAGTAAGAGTGTGCACCTGCACATGTATCTCTCTCTCCACTCTGGAGATGTTGATGGTGTGTGGCTGCCCATTGGCCAGGTTCCTCTGGTCAAAATCAATGGTGAAGGGCTCTCTGAGGCCTCCAAGACTGTATCGCAGCTGAAGAGTGCCTAGGAAACAGAAAAGAACAAAAAACTCTGTTTATTCAGAGAACATCAAGCCGCATCAATCCTGAGACAAACGACTCTACAAGGATCCTTTGCTTATTTGCTTAGAGACTGCAGAGGAATATTCAGTGAACGCATGTGAAGAGCAACTCATGTCAGCAGTCATTTGGGTCCAATTTTGGGTTTTACAAAACACTAGCTCAAACAAGTAACAATGACACGTTGGAGATAGTTATGTGTGAACACAGATTTATGAAAGCATAAGAAGCTACTAGTTTAAATATCAAATGCAATTTCATTGGGCCAGACCAAGCTTATTTAGAGAAGAAAGGCTGCTTTACAATTTATCTTTTAATTGTAGCATTGTTATTACAGTGGATGTTTTAATCTATAGGAAAAAAAACATAATGTAGATTGTGCTTCATGTTAGCATCAAGAAGTTATTTAAACTTTTTTCAATCTAAAAAAAAAGGTGAACAAATCAATATTTGATTATGTCTGTATCTTTTGCATCCAGCGTCATGGTGGCGCAGTGGGTAGCACGGTAGTCTCACAGCAAGAAGGTCGCTGGTTCTAGGCTCGGCTGGGGCAGGTGGCATTTCTGTGTGCATGTTCTCCCCGTGATCGCGTGGGTTTTCTCCGGGTGCTCCGGTTTCCCCACAAGTCCAAAGACATGCGGTATAAGTGAATTGAGTAAGAACGAATGCCCATAGTGTTAAAGAGTGAATGTGTGTGTGAATGTTTCCCAGCGATGGGTTGCGGCAGGGAAGGGCATCCGCTGCGTAAAACATATGCCAGAGAGTTGGCGGTTCATTCCGCTGTGGCGACCCCGAAAGGGAATAAAGCCGACATGAAGATGAATGAATGAATGTATCTTTTGCTTTTAAAGTTATACCAAAATAGCACAGTATAGGTACATCTGCACAAAATCAGGGATTTTGTCCAATTATGATCAGGTCTATGATCAACAAATTATATCAAACAGGAGCTAATGGTAATCAATCTTAAGCAAGGGTTGAAAGCCAGGCATGAACTGACCACACCATGGTGTAGGAGGCTTAAAACTGGGTGAGTAACAACCAAACTTTGGTTCAAAGGTGAGGTAGAGAAAAACAGTTTATAGTCATGGCAAAATTGAGCTCAGCAACAAAACACAAGGTAGTTCTACATCAACAAGGTCTCTACAGATTTCAAAATAGACTGGGCTTTCAAGACATGCATTTCAATGACCTAAAACATTTTGACAGTACTATCTATCTATCCATCCATCCAGCCATCCATCCATCTTTTTTTTTAGTTACAATTATACATATATATTTTTAAAAACCTATTCAATATGGATTACATTTATACTTTTAGGTAAAGCCATGTAGACCAGCTAAACAGTACATCTTCATTTGGATGTAAATGTAATACGTAGTCAGCATATAGTCTAAAGATCTTCAGAGAGTGCCATACTTAAAAATAAAAAAAGCTTCTTTTTGAGTTTTCAACTTTTTCCACCAACTTTTTTTCGTCCATTGATAACTCATGTAATCTCTGGTTAGGTTTTACCCTATGGGGTTGATGGTTATGGCATATTTATGGCATTAATGGTTTGGGGTCTAAAGTAATTGCATACTTTACAGGTAATTACTTTTGTCCAAACTGCATTTGCCATTATTGTGTGACAATCATGCAAGCAGTTATGTTATGTCTCATTCCTTTAAAAACTTTTCCATAGTTTTGACTTTTGAAATTCTCAAAGTCAAGTGGAATTTCTGTTTTGTTGTTTTTTTTCTTCAAAAAATATATTCCTTTGTTCTTTCTACTTTATTGATTTAGTGTGGTATCCAAATATTCATAAACTCTACCCAGTTTTCATAATTCCAACAAAAGTGTAATGTTTATAGGTAAACTTTAATTAAACGTTCAATATGTTCTCTAGCAAACACTAAACAACATTGTTGACCAGTTTACCTTTAAATACTTAAAGAAACAAATCTTACCATTGTGACGGAGCACCACAGCCATGTAATCCTGGGTCTTTGAGCTGATGTAGACAAGCAGACTGGGTGAGCTGGAGGTGCTGAAGCTGAAGGTCAGCTCTTCACGGGTCAGATTGCTCTCCAAAGGAAGGTTGTGGACAACACTCTTCTCTTCCTGACTAGAAGCTGCTGCACTCACTTCAGGAACAAAGTTATACTTGACCAGGGTTCCTGCTTCAAAGAAACCCCCAACATCTAGAGAAAGAAGAGATATAAACATATATATATATATATATATATATATATATATATATATATATATATATATATATATATATATATATATATATATGGCCTTACAGACATTACAACATGCCAAAATAATACATTTTCTGAAAAAAAAAAGAGTTTTGATGTATAACCATTAAGTAATCTGAGATTTCCAACTCAAATTTGATGATTGCTGTGTTCTATGTTTTGCTGATTATAGAAATCAGAATAAACCTTCTACATAAGCCAGCAAGATAACAGGGACAAACAACCTCCATTTGATGTAACTAGAACACTTTTGAATGAAGGCATTGGTTTGTCTATGAGTTAGCACTTTCACTCTCATGGTGAGCTGCTCTGAGTAACTTGCGCATTGAGATCAATGTTTTATTTACATTTCAAGTCATCGAGCAGTTAAAAGTGACTCTTTGAATTTGATGAAACTTCATTGAAGTCTTTAACAAGAACAGCCCAGCCTCTTACGCATGTTTGCCCTTAAATCTCTACCCAAGATTTGGTATGTTCCTTTCCGGTTTCTGACAGAAACTTGTAAATGTCTTTTCTAAAATTTAACTTGCATTGGATGTACCTGTCACTGTGAAAAAGAGATTCTATTTCACAAAGAAACTATTTTCCTGCATTCATCTTAATTAAATGAAATGTCCCCAAACGGTAGAAATAGATAAAATGAAAAATGGAAGCAGGCTGGGTTTGTACCTTGTTTTTCATGGCATCTGGAAAATTATTTACATGGTCTCTTCCAATATTTAGTTAAACAAATTTTAAAGAGAATCTATAGCAATTAATGCTTTATGGTCAGAAATGACAATCAGGGGTCAGAAAAATGTATCCATTTATAATATTATTCTTGTATAACCTTATGTATTCCAACTAATGCTTGTATTGCATTTGATGAATTTAAATAGTGTTTCTGTGTAAATTCTGTGTAATTCTTCTCTGTGTTCTATTAGCCACTGCAATCACAAGTGTTAATTGCCTTATGTAAACAATCTTTGTACTGGACGGATTGAGTGATAATGGAACAAGAACATCATGCTGTGTACACACTCAAAACTTGTAAACATGATTACCTATCTTTTGGTTATGCAAGTGAATTTCTTATCCCTCTGAAAGTTTGAATACATAGAGCAAGGAGGAGCAGCATCAGGGAGGGAAGAATGGAAACAGCTGAGTGCTAAAAGCAGGCTTTGTGTAAATATTTAAATCTGTCTTTGGTATGTTCTTTATGATGTGTTCTATTTGTTCAAGGGGAATTTCTTTAACAGTAATGAAGTAAATAGACTAAAACGACTAAAAGAAAGATTTGGCAATGCACATATAACAATGTATGTTTATGAAAAATGTGGCGGGTTAATATGTTCATGGTGTTCTCTCGTCCAGCCATTTAACCCTTGGGAAGGAAGAGCCAAGTACAAACAAGCTTTGTACAATTGTTAGGTTCGAAGGAAATGAGTGCAAGGAATATAGATTGCTTTAATTATTTTCTGCAAGGCTCAGGGGCATTTTTTTTATTTCCTAACAGCCAGCTTTGTGTGCTTTAGAGAAAACTGAGACAAAATTACCCAAGATTTAGTACCGATAGGACAAACTGCTCAACAAGAATGTGAATGGTGCTGAGAATAAATTTGGAGAAGATCAAAATTATTTTAACAAGTATACATTTAAATCCTTGATTTGCTCTTCAAACAAACATTAGTGGATCACTTAATTACTCTTTTTTTCTTATACTTTTTCCATTCGTACTTTATTCACAAGACAATGAGACAACCTAATGGTTTTTCTTTCTTCAATAAAAAATAAACCTAATACAAATTTAATTTGTCTTACAATATCATGCCTTTCCAAAAGGTATTATTTCAGTCCTGCCAGACATATTGAATTTAAGTGTCTGTGATGTGAGGTCTAGCAGATTCTTTTTCTGACTGAACTGCCGTCGCAACTCATGCAAAGCATTCAATAATGACTGCAATATGCCTGCCAGCAAAAGTAAATATGTGTAAAATAAATAGGTGAGTTTAACTTTTACAGTTACTTGGGCATTCATACATGCTTAAAGTGAAAAAGATGTGAAAGCTGAGGGCAACCATCAGATGCTCTTGCTCTGCAGCTGTGAGCAAGGGCCAAGAGCTGCTTGATAGAGGTCTCGACATGGAGCGGAAATTACAGAATAGGTCTCTTTGTGTCACTGATGCTATTAATATATTCAAATGAGGTCTCAGTGATTGCTACCAGTTTAAATCAAGACACATAATGTTGTTTTATTGATATAGTTATATAGATAAAGTTTCATTTTCATTTACGCTCACCTTTTGTACAGAAAGTCCCATCATACGGAGTAGTGGTGCAGTCGCAGGAATAGCCGTTGTACTTTTCCACACACTTGCCTCCATTACGACAGTACATTCCAAAACTGGTGCAGTGACCTGAGCAGCCAGGCTTCACACCAGGAGTGACTTTTGCCCTCTCTTCCAAGTCCAGAGTCACTCCGTTCATCTTCAGAGAGCGAATGCATCCCAGAAATCCTCTCTGTCCTCCTGCTGCACCTAGATTTATTTGGAAATAAAATTGTATCTTTGATTATGTGACCCAAAATAACTGTGACCCAAAAGTGGCTTACTTTTTTTGTCAAATGTTACACAATACATTCAGAGTTTTTATTTCAATGCTGGTGGACCTCTACGTTTTTAAAAAGTACCTTGTCAAACAAAGAGTTTGCTATACGATTGCCTCCAACAACATTGTACTCTACCTCATAAAGTGCGATAAGTGGTAAACTACTGTAACCAAGAACAGGAGTAAAACTAAACCAAGAATTGAACAAAAATGGAAAAAACAGACACTTCTTAGCTGACTAGAAAAGAGGGGAGGTATAAATAATGTAAAACAAGTACGTCGAAGAACACTAGGATCAGGGGGAAACCAGTTAATTTAACACATTTCTAATGAGAAAAATTCTGGAGGGAAATAGAATAACTGAGCGCTAGGGTAACACAAACAGAATGATTCATCCATGACTTTTCATAGATTATCAATAATTACAAACATCTCCACAGGACATGACTGATCACCAGTTAAAAATAAAATCATTTAAAAGCGAATAAACTAGGCTGGTATAGTTTATGATTGAAGTCATTGCAGCTTGACCACTTTCAAAGGAACTCAATTTAAAACTCAAACACATGATGGAATGTTTTTAAGATAGACCCATTCGTGCTTTGCTTTTTAATCCTAAATAAACTCACTGAATGATTTGCAAATAAAGCTGAGTGGAGCTCTTATCAGCAAACATTCTGCTAATTTGTTGTAGTATTATGAAGTTAAGTGAAAGACACAGTAACTTGTGCTTCGAGGACAAATAAAAGATAAGCTCATTTTAATTAACATTTCTATTTATTTGACATTGGAAGATTAGTAAGATTCTTGTCACTAAGGGGGCAGTTATTTAATTGTTTCCGTTATTTAAAGTAATAACTACATAATCCATTAGTACTGGAACTGGAGTTCACAGCTGTGTTAATTGTTTTTTAAAACGGATTTACTTTTAACTGGCACCCACAAACATAACCGCATCACACCTGTTTTAGTCTTACTCTACTAGTTGCCTCCATTAGGATTCCTATTATTCCTATTTGTTTTAAAACCCCTTAAAGGTCTAACTTCACCCTGCATAGTTGAGGTGATTTTGCCTGATACCCTCACACTCAGGTCAGCTGGAGGGATCAGTTGACTCACTGGGTCCAAAACTAAATGCAACTGTGAAATTGTCTGTGTTTTTGTTGTAGAAGCTCCTAGACTCTGGACAAGCTTCTCTGTCTGTTTTCACTTTTAAAACCATTCTTTTTAAGTTAGTGAATTGCTTTTTTAAATCATTTTTAAATTGCTTACACCAACATTGAACAAAGAGCAATTTTTCTTTGGGTCATTTTTTTGTCCCAATTTTGTAAATTTTGTCCCATAAACTCTCAACCCTACTGATTTTACAAATTAGCTATTTGTTTTCTTCAGAAAAAAATTTGTTATGAATTTGGTGCCTTTCTGGTTGCCAATATAGAGAATTTTCAAAATTTAATTCATGTGTAACTTTGAAAATATATTCAAAGAATGACACAGAACATAGAACTATAATATTGGGAAATTTTAACAGCATTACTGTGAAAACCAAAGTAAATTGACTTGGTCCCACCTCTGGTAGGTCATAAAAGCTAAATATCTTGTTGTGTATCTTTAATGGTTCCCAGAATATTAACATGTACACATTGCTCTCAGATGGCTGAATACTATAGAATAAATCGTTGATCATATGTTAAACTGGGAATAAGCTATTTGTTAGTTTTTGGGGCATTATTGTACTTTCTGTTTGAAAAAACCCCCAACTAATTTTCATATAATTTTATTTTAGGATTAACCTTGGATAATAAACACCTTGTTTTATCGTCCATATGACTGAGACATCCCATGTGTCAAAGTCAAGGCCTCGGGCCAGATCCAGCCCAGGAATGTATTATTAATGGTCCCTATGGATAATGTTTAATTACTATTGAAAGTGGCCCGTAGACTGAAGATGTTTTGCATGCACCAACACAACATTCTATACAGTTCGACAGCAGACCGCAAACTCAAGAAAACAACTGATTTGATTTCTTTTTGAAAGCAGTGATTGGCAGGATCATTGAGCAGCACAATAATACATTTTCAGTTATTTGCCTGTTGAAAGTGTTTTCCTTTTAAATTACTGACAGAGACATGAGAAAATGTTCCTTTAGTCATTTAACCATTCAATAATATACATAATAATATTTGTTCTAGGTTCAATAGGCTATGTGCAATCATTTCAATATGTTTTAGATCACATCAATCCAGTTCAGTCCTCTGCTTTTAGCAAATTACTTTTTGTTGCTCTCTGTGATATTTAAATTTGACATCCCTGGTTTACACAATTTTAACAGCTGTAAACAATTGACACATATTTTATGTGGCAGGTAACAAAATCCATTATTGGCATGCTCTCCAGATTTGTAGGCATGTTTCTTATCTAAAGACTTATAGTTTTACCTTTTGATGTGAGTGGCCAAACGGGATGTAGGAGGGTTGTAGAGCTAAAATGGAATACTGACTTAGGGCTTAAGCTATAATGCTAATAATGCCAAGTATATTTTATGTATAGATACTTACTAGAAGGAAAAACTGAATTGCATATAAAGACAGATGGGCAAACAGACAGACTTCTTATTAAGTGTGCTTTTGTAAGTACACTTTACAAAAAAGTTACCTACTGTCCTGACAGGCCCATGATGCTGGTTTCCCTGTTGAGTCCAATACACCCAGACGTGCAAGCGATGGAACAAACAAATAAAACACCAATGCAAAGAAAATAAAACAATGGAAAACACAAAATAACATGCAGTGAAGATTAACTTATCATCAACATGCCCCAGCAGGCTGTGAGAAAAAGGAGGAAAGAAAATATACTAGGATGGTGGACAGTCAAAAGCATCAACATTTCATGCAGACAGATGCATATCTGAGCTCTTGAATCAAACATTGGCTTATTATTTTGAAGAGCTATCATTTAATCCCCCATTAAACAGATTCAAAATAAAAGACTAAAAGGAAAAAAGTAGGCAGGACAACTCAGCTCATATACAAAAAAACCCAAAACAAAATAATTATCACTGTGGTTCTGTGACCCTTTTCTACAAAAACACTATTAGCACTAAAATGACTCTCAGTGCTATCCAGTACTTTTTGAAGAATTCACATCAGACACACAACATATTAATTCATGATTTTTCTTAAATGACTATCCAAAGAGATTTAACATGCTAGTTTATTTGCACGGATAGAAGTTAGAGCCTCCAGCTATCTACATTATTCAAGACTCTTTTTCTATGGAAGCAATATGAAAAAAATAGATTGATTAAATAATTATAATACATTTTGAATACTAGTGTTTACAAAAGCAGAAAAAAAGTGCATCTTTTTATTTGTGGATGAGAAAATGTGAGACTTGAAATCACACTATTACACCAAACTCTCCATAGGTGGCAGAGTAAGTAAATGAAATGAAATAAAATGTATTCAATACATTACAATAGTTACTTCTTTGATCAGTATGTACCAAAGCATTATTTATGTTTGGCTCAGTTGAACCCAAGGTGAAGGTGGAAGTTTTAAGCAGTTATTTTAAAAACTCTATACTTTGACTTCTGTCACAAAAGTTTTTGAATATTGTTTAAAAATCTGTTTATTGGTTTAACATTTTTTTATGCATTACATGCCTATTACACAACACTCTTTCGCCGTCACATGCACTTAGCATGTCAAAATCTTCTTTGCACGCTCTTTTTCTCTCACTCTATTTCACACGTTTTAATGGCATCAGCCTGTGGAGAACATTACAGAATCAAAACTCAGACAGTGAAAGGTGTCTGATTGGCCTACATGGATTTTATGGCCCAACCGCTAAGCTTAGATAATGAACTTTAAATGCAGTCATAATGATGAGACTTATTTAAAAGCTAAGAAGTGAAACTGATTGCCATTTTTAAAAACAAAACAGCTCAGCACCAAAATACATCACAGATGTGCTAAATCTATACAAACCAAACATAGCTCTTAGTTCACTGGGTTGAAAATAGTTAGAACTACCACAGGCTCACTCCAAACATAAAGAGTCTGCTTTCAGTTACTAAGCTGCCCGCTTTAGTCACATTTAAATCCAGATTAAATTCTCATCTACTTAAATATACGTCTACTGACTGAGCACTGCTGTTCAAACAGCTCTGTACTTATAAACTTCTGCTTTTTTGAACTCTGCCCTGTTTTGTTGTCAGTTTTTTTAAGTCGTCAATATGTTTTATTTCTCTGTAAAGCACTTTTAAATTGAAATGTAAGAAAATGTGCTATACAAAGAAAATGACCTTGCTTTGTGTGGAAGCTAGAGATCTCACACAGAAGATGAGATGAGATTAGCCCATGTCACAACCTAAACTATTATATATATATATATTTTTTTTTTTGACACAGCTACTTTGACAAAAGATCTAATTAGTGATGTAACATTTATTCAACCCTTCCACTCCTGCAACAATTTTGTAGATGAAACCAATAAAATCCTCTAGGAAGATCAACCCTTTTCCAGCTCAAAAGTCTTAAATAACTCAGTCTTTCATCATCTATGGTCTGTCTATTAAATGCTCTCTCAACTTCATCTTCATTCATTCTGATTCAAGAACTCAAAAAGTAAGTAAATCATTTGTAGAAAAGAAAGATGCAACACATAAGCATTTGGTTTTAGAGATAAGTGCCTTGTGAATGACTGGGCTTGTTCACCAACTCCTCACTAATGCAAGCATAGCACACATGACGACTAGATTTTGTAAAACTCATTTTGCATTTTTCAGTATACGTTTACCATACCAGGTGCAAATTCTCTTTTCAATACACTTTTTGTAGTTTCAATTGCATAAGCTACATTTAGACTGTCAGTTTTGTGCAGCGTCTGCACAAACCATCCTCTTTAGGTTCACAGGAGACAAGGATGCAGATCTCAGCTAATTTAGAATGAAAGGGTTAGGGCAGGGGAGCACCTTGAACCAGGTCACCAATTATTCTTTGCAAGGGCTGAGCCAAACCAATCAAAAGATAAAAATGCTAACACACTATTGCATGAAGCCTCTGTTAACTCTGTGAATGAAAAGCACACTTTTTAAATTTGACCAAATATTCTTTCCAGCAGACATTTTCAAACCGTCCCCGTAGTCACTGCTAAAGGGTCTTTGCCTGATGGGTTTGCAAGGTGGTATTAAAGTGAAAGCTTGTACTGATACTGATAAGGCTGTTAGCAGATAAAGCTTTATCTTTGCTAAATTGAATACTGGAAGTGTATTTTCAAAGACATCAGCATTTTTTGAAAATCAGGTTTAACCTTGATGTATAGATGTAAATCAGAAAGACTGTGACAGTATCATGAAACCGATCAATATTTTTTGTTATACAATTCAAAAAGAGAAACCCATTTGTTCTCAGTTCAAACATCCAAAAAGCATGTTAATTTCTAAGCACATTTAATATGAGGATGGAGCTTTTTGCATAAATGACAGCATCAGTGTGGTGTGGTATAGAGGCAATCAAGCTGTGGCACTTCTCGAGTTCACTGGAAGTCCGGGTTGCTTTGATAACAGCCTTAGGTAACCTGCAGGGTTTGTTGCCTCTGCTCTCCTCTTTCCCCTTTTACTCCAGAGATTCTGTTTGGAGCTGAGTTAAGGTGAGTTGGCTTCTCAAGCACAGTAACACCATGTCCACTCAACAAAGGTTTGGAGGACTTGTAAGTGTACCAGATCCTACTAGAGAAGGAAACGGGTATCTCCCTAAAACTTGCCAGCAGGACGAGGTGCTTAAATCATCATGTACACATCAAACTAAAAATTGTCAGCCGTTTTTCCAGATGTTGATACTTTTTTCCCAAATGAAAGCCATAAAAATCTGATGGTCTGACATCAACATAGAAATAATTTTATTTGGGATAAAGATATTTGTGTAAATTATGGAATTATGTGTAAACGTTTAATTTGTTTGGTATTTTGGCATTAGCCTTATATTTAGGTGCTATAAATAAGAATAAAATCTTTCTAAAGTTTTAATATTAGCATGAGAGATGATGAATGTAAGGCTGTATTTATATGAACTTAGATCTACGTTAATCTGATGTGTCATCATCTGTTTAGTCAGCAGTCACATCATGTTAGCAAAAAGAACAATAGCATAAACTCATGCTGTAAAATGCATCAAACTTATTTCAATTCTGAATACCTGGTTAAAACCAGTTCATTTGGGGCTAACGCTATTAAACATACCATACAATCTTTCTTCATTCCAACTGCAGACATTGGCGATAAATAAACTTTTTTTTTAACTTTGGAGCATCTTCCTGACACCAGGCAAAACCTTCAAGTCTAGCACATGAGTGACATACTTATGAAAATGATGGTATTTTTAATGTAAACCCTGCTATTTCGCCTATTTAAAATAAAACTGTTTCCCAGTGATGGGTTGCGGCTGGAAGGGCATCCGCCACGTAAAACATATGCCAGAGAGTTGGCAGTCTATTCCGCTGTGGCGACCCCGAAAGGGAAAAAGCCGGCATGAAGATGGATGGATGGAAAATAAAACTGGATGTGAGATTAAACATAGAACAATCTGTTTTATGAAACAGTTAAACTCATCACTTCAGAGGCAGAGGTGGACAACATATTAATAGGCTTGGTACAGGGCTGGAGGCAGGTTCCTGTGATCTCTTTTTACTAGACCGTTTTCGTTTAAGACACGAAATCAATTCATTTCTCAGATACCCGGCCGTCACAGGTGATATATATCATTCTTAGGGCTGTGAATAATTTTACAATGTTCATAGTGTAAACATTTTTACAATGAATGTTTATTTTATGTTAGTCAAAACATATAGCATTGGGTCTAAATTCGGAACTTTATTGCATTTTTTAAATATGCGATTTAAATTAAATTGATCAAACAGTAACTCATATTTAGTAAGTTGTGCTTTTGATTGCGTTACCTAAAGTTTGCTGTATCATTCCATTCTGCTGTATCAATATCACAAAAGATATGTTAAGCGAATCTCTTCAGTTGAGAAACACCCAGACATCAAGATTAAAGTTGTATTGTTGACAAAAAGTATATAACAAAACAGTTCAAAAAGACCAGAAAGAGATGTCACAGCATCAGGAAACGATCACAAATTCCATGATAAAGATGACAAAGTAATGTTCTTACCCACATAGAGCTGGCTATAAAGCTCGAGGCGTGTGTGACCCTGAGTAGGAGCCACTCTGACCTCTTTGTACTTCTGGTCAAGCTCCAGAATGGCTTCTTTAGTGTTTCTTTCAGCACTGACCCGGTGCCACTGGTCATCATTCAGCGGGCTTGGAGTATGAATGTTGATCTCCACTGGTCCATTCCCGACATCGAATGAAAATGACACCACCGTAGGGGCTATAACGGAAAAGTAACATAAATAAAAAGTATAAATAACAATATTAACTCTCTTTTTTCCTTGCAGTATATTGCAACTGATGAAACAAACATTGTACAATCATAACAGAAAAAAATATTAGGAATGTATAAATCTGAAAGACAACAGGCTTGTGATCTTAACAGCGCTGAACTGAAGCAGTGATCCGATCACGTCTATATGAGAGGACAGATTGCATATTTAACAGCATTAACATTGAAAAGGAAAAGATTGCATGGCAAAAGAAACAAGAAGGGAAAATGTGTTAAATCCATGGCTCCAATAGATGCAAACTTAAATACTGACAATTATCTTTCTTTGTACGTGTTATTATCAACAATTTTAAAGTATTAACAGTAAACCTCTTCCCCAAAATGGACCTTTTTTGCTCTGCCAGGTCTGATGCAGCTTTCAGAAGAGGGCACTGTTTTGCTGCTCTGTGAGCTGAAGACCATAAGGAATTGGGAGACTAAATCTGGAGAGCCAGATGTTTTTCTCAGACTCTGGCCTGGGTAATTCTGAGTCGGTCATCCAGCCCTCATGACCTATGTCTGTGAGCTTACAGGATCAGTGCCAAAAACATTTGTTTGTTTCATAAGCAAGAACTCGTGTCTCATTTTTATTTCATCAAATAGAATGCTTACATACACAAGTAAGGTTGGTTAAACTCCATTTTCTTCACAAATCTGCATAAGAAAAGCAAAAGAGGGAGAATTTCCTAAATAAATATACAGTTTTACATTGCAGAAATGAATGGAATATTTGAGGTTCTTTGAACTCCTTTAATGAAGATATTCTTTAACAGTTCAAACAAGCTCTCATATTTACAATGCATTAAATACTGGAAATAAATCCAAGAAAATCAAAGTGGGCTGGGTTTATATAGATAGTTCCCCAAGAATTGGGAATGTTCCACTGAAACTATTCAGACATTTTAACAGATACATTTTTACTGGGACATGCAGTTTTATATTCAGTAAAAATAACTGAACAATTAAGTACAAAACAAGAATGTTATCAAGAGGCTCTTCAAAGCAATCAAAAGGTGACTAAAATGCACAATTAGTGCATTAGTTAGTGAAATGACTTAAACAGCAGTATCAAGTGGCCCTTCTCAAGTATTCTGAGCAAATGTAGGCTCTTCTGTGAAATAAATTGTGGTAAATACTACCCAGACTACTTGTGTGGAACCACTGGAAACTGACTTTAAAATTATTTCAACAAGTGGTAGCAGGAGCCATCTAATTTATAGATTGTAGTTGTAACAAATGTTGTGTGCATAGAACTGATTAAACTCAGAAGAAAGTGAAGAGGTAAGGTTATAATAAGATGGAATGGGGATCTGTGGTAGAGTGGTTGCAGGGGAGATGGGGTAATTGACAGAAACAACCTTAAATATAAAAAAACACTATAAAGCTAGACAGAGCAGCTTACACCTGTGCAAAAGAACTTTTTTAATTACATGTGTAAAAACGGGTAAAAGTTGCATGGTCTAATAAATTAAATCATTTCGAAACACATGTATAGAGTATAAATGGTAAGAAAAAATGAAATTAGTCAAAAAATTATCTTTGATTGTTATTGCTTGTTGTGAGTTTAAAATTCTCAATAAAACATGTTTAATGACCTTTTAATAAAAACAAACTCACTGAACACAAGGAAAGCCTGGGGAAAGACAGAAAGAGAGAGGTATGACAGGTATGTATTTGGGCTATGGCTTCTCAACATTTCTCAGCCCTCTGATCCCTGTAATTGGTTTTCTAGCACTTGGTTGGGCTGCATTTTGCACCAAGAGTTCTCGACTGCTATGTCTGTGTAAGTGTTGTAGCACTTCACTGTCCAGAACTGAGAGTATTCAATGGACCAAAGCTATTGCTTTCACTGGGAAAGCTAAACAAGATCAACAAATTCCACAGCTTAGCAATGGAAAAAGTGTGTTTTCTTCTATGAGTATATTAGATCCACTGTCAGAATGGGTGAAAGTTAACCATCATAAAAGTTAAGACCAAGGAGCAGCTGCAGATAAATTTAATATACAGCTGTTGCTTTTACTAATGACTTTATCTTAGTTTCTCTTATCTACTCTTATCTAACCTTTTTCGAACAATACTCAAAAATAAAACAAAATAAAACCCCCAAACAAACAAAAAAGCCGAAAGATGAAACAAAGACCCAAACCAAACAAAAGTAAACCCAAAAACAAAAGTAAACTCTAAACCAAAATAGAAGAACCCCCAAAAAGCAAACTCCAAGGAAAAAAAAACTCCCCACAACAACCAGACTTAAACGAACACCGAAACAAAACCATCTCAAACACAGGTCACCCAAGTTATTTCTCAAGATAAGGTTTGATCACTTTCACCCCATGATTTTGAAGCATCTAACAGGAGATTTTGTGAAGACTCTTCATCAGTATCCATAAAAGCTTAATGGGGTTCAACTTTTGAAGCTGAACACCCACTGATCCCTGCTTCAAATTATAGAGGATGAAATAAAAAAGTTATATTGACGTTTTAAATATACTTGAAAAGTGATTAGTGCTGAAATTATTTGTGCTGCTGATCTTGAGTTGTTATTTCTGTGATTTTTAGAGATAATGGTTGTCACTGGTTAGAGGTGAATAGTTTGTGAGGTTATGAATATTTGTTATACTAAATGAGAAAAAACACCTGCATCTCTGTGAGCTCATTTCCTTTGGTAATTTTGCAAAATGATACTACCAGTCATTAATTAGTAACATTTTCTTTTATTTTGCTAACCTTCCATTGGAATTCACACTATTCTTTTTTGGATCTAGCCCCAATTTGCTCCCATTTATTCAATGGGAGCTCTAAACTCTTCCACAAGTGGTCAGGTGTTCTGCTGAGAAACTCTGCCATTTCTTCCTTAGGCCCTCTGGGGAGCTTCCACTTCATTAAAGATGCATCAAAGAAAGACTAAGGATCTTCCCACCATCTGAGCCCATCGAGGATCCAAGCCATTTCTGAATTCAGCCAACATTCATGAGCTTTGCTTGGAATAAAAATAATAATGATACTTTTAGGAAGATCTGACAATTCCAGCAGCTATTTCCATTTCCAGATGTGTAGAAATATACCGGAGGCTGCCATGATTTATAATAAGCACTGGAGCTGAGAAAAGAGTAATTCAGTGAAAAAGCAATTTTTATACAAAAAAAACACACATTTCAGTTTTGGTTTGCTAGAAATGTTACTGTTCCATTTTGTTGGACCAAAAAAAGGGAGGAGAAGGAGAAAAAAGGGAAAGATCATGACAATTTGAATATACTAAAAGTATACTTCCATAACATCCATTACGCTCGCTTAAACTTCCTGGATCTCTTCAACCCATACAACAAGCCTTACCCAGAGTTCACAAAGGTGGAATAGCCAAGCTGAATCCATATAACCTGTATAAATTATATTCAGTATAAAGCTCAATTCACGTCAAAGGTTGATGCTGTGCATTACTCCACATTTACATACCTTGTGCTGACCCTTTCGCTGAACCTGAACCATGTTACACATGCACCTCTTTAAAATTGGGAAGATGTTTCAAGCCAATGCAGGCTGCAGGTCCAGTATTTCTGGTTATCACTAGACCTCTTTTGATTCTCTCCTCAACAAGAGCGTACACAAGAATTAAATTTTTTGAAAATATGAAAGACATAGTGCTGGACGTGAGTAGAGTTTTTAACCTTTAAGTATCTGCTATTAATTATAAAAACATAATTAATTCTCTTTACAGCACAAGTTTTTGCTGTTCTTTGCTAAAATAACATCTAACAACTGCTGACTTGATAGAAATAAAATCTCTTGATAAAAGACAGTATGAATATCTGAAGATATGTCTTTATAAACAGGCTCAAACTCATCAGTTCCAAATATTAAATCATATGCTTAATTAAGGAATCTGCAAATGATCTAACATGTGTAAATAGGGACACGTAAAAAACTTGCATCCAATATACTAATAACTACTTTTATCTTGATTCATGTTATGTGCATCATTATCTTAGAAAAGAAAACGAACAATGTTCTGAATGGAAATTTTAGGCTGTACCTTTGATTTCTGTAGATGCAAAGATAGGGCAGACTGCATTTATAAACGAAATAAAAATACTGAGCGACCATGGGTTAGATTTAGTTATCAACTTTATTTACATTTAAATTTCTCTTTTGGTATAGCAACTGATAAGCCTCAATCAAAAAGCAATGAAACAAATATATTATTTAAAAGAAAACTATTCTAGTTCACTTCTTTAATATTTTGTTTCTTTAATATTATGTTTGGCTTCATGCAAGTTTTACAGAAAGAAAGGTTGATCTTAGTAGAGACAAATGTCTATCGATGCCCTGTGTCAACACAATTGGTGAGACAGTCAAACATCACAGAGAGATTGGTCGAAGAACTTTAGAAAATTAATTATCTGTACTTGTTTTACATCGATAAGCTGAACTCTGATCAGTTCGGTCATCGTTCCCACTGCAGAAATCAAAACATGAGTGAAGATGTTCACACAGCGCGGTTAGGACAGCATTAACATTAAACTGCTTTTGGGATGGTTTTCCAGCTGAGCTCTCTCCAATAGAAAAGTATAGCTTGCTCTGTCCAATTTGGAAGAGAGTTCCTGCCTCAAATTGAATAGTTGAATGAGTAGTTTATGAGTTAGGGAAGCATTAAAAATGAAAGAAAAGAAAGATGAATCGATCTGCAGAAAGTTTTAATCAAACCTTTGACCAATAATAATCAAGAATCCAAAGCAATGTCCTAAAATATGTATTCCAGCACACTAAACATTATTTTGTTAAAGGGGTTATGAATTGAGGTACGTATGTATATATGTATGTATGTATGTATGTATGTGTGTATGTGTGTCTGTCTGTCTGAACATAATTTTTAATTTTAGTTTTGTCATATCACCCTTGACAAAATCCCGATCCTCCCCACATTTTCTGAATTCATCATGCTTTCATAGCAAAACGCTTATAGCTAGAATGCTAAAATGTTATTGTAACAACAGATAAAACTGTCAAAAACGAGCGAAAACGAAATGATCAACTGGTCATGTCCATCTCCAGTCAACAGAAAGAGATCTTTAGGTAACAGAAAGTCACCTAACCCTAACCCTTGCATATGCTAAATGACATGGTATTGGTTTTTTGACATATTGATCAAATAGTGTTCTGGGCTGATCTTGACAAAGAAAGTCTTTGGCCGTATGAGACTCTAGCCAGGATAACAAACAATTGACTTCATTTCAACATGTGTTTCTTCACAACAAAGGCAGAGATATTTCTAAATAATGAGTTTTGAAAGTTTTTAACTGATGGTATTTGAATAATGTCTTATTCATAAGATTTATTAAATCATCGCAACTTCCAAGTACTTACTTCAGCCAATGAGTTACATGATATGACAGAGTTCATATCGCTCCATCAGCCAGTGCTTTAATCATCACATTTTTTTCTAATCTCCACACTCATTCTGACAATTGACCACAGACAGATCAAAATTTGGTCATATTACTTTGATGCCAGCCAATCAGAGAACAGTAGCGCAAATTACTTGCCTGCATAATCTGTGCTTCTAAAAAAAATCAAGAGAAGAGTGATTTTAAAAAAAAATAACATTTTATGTAAAAAATTCCTAAAAGTACAAAGTTAAAAGCCATCTAGTGCATGACCCTTTTAAGGAGCACACTAAAACATTAAAAACAAAGCCCCTCAAAGCATTAAACACAAAAAAGTTTTAAGACAGCATTAAGACTCTGTTAGCCCTATTGAATAATGAAACACAATGGGATATAATTAAGTAAACTGATATCAAACCCCTATGTATTTCAGAAGCAATCATTAATAGTGAATGTTCAAGCATCAAACACTCAGACGAAAAAGTACTTAATATTTAATGCTGACGCATAACTGAAATCAAACTCAAGTCAACACGATGCCCTCCACTCATTTCATGCTCTGAATGGATTTCACTAGGCCTCCGTTGCGAAGTGTAACTGAAGAAAACCAGGCCGGCCAAAATAAGGAAGCAGGATTAGGAGTCAGGGCATAAATCAATGAGACATAATGGAAGGCTAGGAAAAAAGCCAGAGAGCTTCGATTGCACAATCTCCTCCTTTGCCTCCACGTACAGGCACACCGTGGCCAGAACACACTCTCAATCTCACTCTCGGCCAGCAGCCAGGCCTGATTACTCTTCTTTTGAGGTAGGATTCATTCAGAAGGTGAATATCCAGCTTTAGAGAAAAGCTCTGGACGGTTTATGCTGGCTGCCACTATACACAGTAGATGACCTACTAGTGCTGGTGACAGGCTTAGACACACAGGCTTAGACTCAAACAGCGCAACTACCAAGGGCACACTTTTTTTCTTATAGTTTGTTTCTCAAGTTTGTTTTTTTAGTTCTGCTGAAAACCATTCGTATTTTTTATAACATACAATTATTACTTCCATTTTAAATCAGTTTTGTCTAACCAAAGCTAAGAGTTGGTAAGGTAAAAATGCATTGATGTCAACCTTATACAAAGACACAAACGAACAAAAACATACAATTCAAAAGTATATATTTTTGAATTATTTTTTAAGTGTAAATTTTTCATGTAAATCAATACTTTGGACAAAGCTAGTTTAGATATTCCAAAACTTGATAAAGAGGTTAACTATAAATGAAGACGAAATCTCACTATAAATAAACTGAAAATCTTTGTTTATGCAACAGGTTAAACAATCCTAAAAAAGGTTTAATCCAGTTGGTTTCCACACATTGAATCAGTAACTGTAATTTGACCATAAGAATGTTCCAAAGCTTTGTTAGTCGATCAAAAACAATGAGCACCTACGATACATCACACATCCGGCCGAATGAGGGGTGAAAACAAAAAAAGAATGGGTTCTGTCATATGACATATAATCAATCCTATGTTGCTTAGCACAATGTCATGTAGGAGCTGGCTGATATGCAGAAAGTTTGTGATTGAAAAAAAAAAGTCACAGAAGACGAGAGATAAAGCAAAGTTACAAGAATAGAACAAAAATCTTTCATAATCGATATGAGGGGGCACACAGCCAGTAAAATCCTCTTTTTTCAATCTCACTGCGACACTTGCTTCTCCCAAAAAAACTGACAAATTCAGACCACAACTTCAGGATTCTTGAAGTGCTGCCATAAAAATGAATAAACCAATCAGACGTATTGCCAACAATCCGTGGGTATGAGATCTGAGGCTGAGACTAGTCCTCGATTAGCTACACTGCAGACTCTTCTACCTACTAACACAACAAGCGGCTAGATCCTAGCATTAATTACTCCCAATGAAGGGTGAACGTTTCCTCAGGTCACACTATTCTCATAACATTATGATTAATGCTTTTATTGAGCATGTGACAAAATCACATTTTTTTTTGATACCAGCTGAAAAAATAAATGTACACAGCTAACAAACTTAAAAACTGGTATCTTGTGGATTGTGAAGTTTTTAAAAAGAATAGGTCATAAGAAGGCAGACATGACATGGAACACACCAGAGCAGTTAACACACAAGTTCCAAACACACAAGTTTGTGACGTATTATATAAACATGTATTTAAATGATGGGTTCAGAAATTGGAACAACGCAACTTGCAATTGTTGTAACAAGGCTTTTGAGAGATGTAACCCACTTTGAATCTCCAGTCATGCATCATACAATGGCATTTCAGCATCGAGTTATGTCATTGTTTGTGAAACTGGTGTTTTCTCCATAGATGAGCAAACAGACTTTTTTTCTACACGTGCTGTATGTTTAATGCCCATATAGGAAAATCTCCTTGCACTCTGCCTTGTGATTGATGTTTAGCTGTCAGCAGCCTCTGAGAAAGCACTAAGCGTGTTGCTGTTCTCTCTGGTTGGTCTCACCTGAAGTTTTTGGGGATTTTAATAAAAAAATGTGAACAGATTTGTTCCTCCATGCAGACTGAAGGCAGTTGGGTGTAAAGGTAATGGGTTGTGTTTAGATTGAGAACATGTGTGAGTGGCATAGAAATAAATGACCTCTCATAACCCTGCGTTTCTTTCAGACCTCTGAGTTAAGGTAAGGCAACTTCAGGCGGTGCAAATTTTACAAAAGTAGCCACTAAGCCTCTTTACTCGTGCATCTACAGAGCCGTTGAACGATTGAATACTGTCCATAGAGATGACATGGTCAAATCACATCTGTGAATAAAGCATGTATTTTAATGCATAAAATTGAGCAAAACCATATTGTGCTGTAATTGTAACTAATTAGATTTGGCACATTATAGTAACAACATTTATGTTTTGTTAGTTCAGTAAAACATTACTTAACTTACAAGATATCAAGCAGTCTTTCAAACATATACTATATATTTGAAAAAAATCACACTTTTAATTTAGCCTAGTTTTGAAAAGTCGCTAGCAAGAATGAATTTTTTTTTGGCAAGTTGTCATGAGAAAATCCATTATTGTACATTCACACCAAGAATGGAATACATGTTTTTTTTTATGAATGAATCTCTTGTTAAGTCAATGGGAAGACACAGTCTTCATTCATGCTGACAAAGTGGAAAGCGTAATGCAGTGGTGAAAAGTACCAAAGTTGAGACCAAAGTCAGGAACCAAACAGGAGCTTCTAGACATCTATTTCTAGAGTAGTAAGACATGTAAAGTCTAGAGGGAAAAACAGCAAATTGACAAATGTGTACAAGCTTGTCATATCAGACATTGTTTGTGGAAGAAGGGAGCACATTGAGATTTCAAGCATGAAATGGATGTTCCATGTTTGAAGGATGTTCCATGCTTGGCGAAAGTTCACTGGATTTACCTGCCTTTGGTGTGTATATTTGACTTGATTTGGATATCAGCTCTTTAGGGGCAATGTGCACACAAAAAAAAGTTGTGTTCAACTCAATTTCATCTTATTTGATATTTTATTTCCACAGTAATATATACATTTACACATTTAGCAGACAACATTACGTAAAAGGACTTCCAAATGAGCAATAAACAACAAGCGTTTTGCTACAAAAGCACGGTTGATGTAAAGTAGTTCTAACAATAATGTTCTCTAGCGAAGTTCGAGGAATACGTCATGTAGCCTTATAAGCCCAACTCATACCACTTCCTCTTAGGCTGATTAGCAAGCTCAGGCATAAGCAATACAATACATGGCCCGCTTCTTTGCTTTACTTAACAACTCACAAAAATATCATTTTTTCTAGTTCATTTACAATTTCAAGCTCACGTTTCCGTGGCAACAGCTACACTGAAAACACTGAACTCTATTGAATTGAAAAAAGTAACAGGTGGATTTTGGGGAGGGGGAACTTTGATGTTACTCATTGCATTGTGATTTAAAAACAATTCTGAGGCTCATAAAGATGTGTTATGATTATTTAAAAAAAAAGGATTTCAGTCACTTAAATGGGATTTACTCACACATTTAGCAACATTTGTGTCATTTTTATGGAAAATTTATCAAACTACCCGGGGCAAATTATTTTATCCTAAAATTCCCCAAATTATTGCATTTAGTCAGAAAATGATCTCAAAGGTCTTCAGGACCCACAATATTTTACTTTTAAATTGCTAAAAATGTAGGCAAAAAGAAATCTTATGAATTTTTCAACAGCTAAATTGCACACAATTAAAACTAAATCAGAAGATGTCTGTCCATACTGGATAATAAGACACTGTACAATGTAAAATATAAATAATACCTTCATCTACAGGTTATTAATGTGTATGGATTTTGTAAGAAATAGAAGTAGAAGTCTACTATATAAGCATGAAGTACTACTTATAAAGAGCAGTGAAAATATAACTTTACAAACATTCAGTAAAAAAGTACTTCCCCTACCAAAAAAAGGCCAGCATTGCCAATGCTAAGAAGTAAATGGGCAGTTAATGACTTATTTAAAGCTTAAAGCCCTATTTGCATGAAATTCAGATTATATAGGGACACTATTGTAATTTTGAATCTAATAACAAAACATTTGAAAATTAATTATAAGCAGAATAAGCAAACCCTTTTATTTAACTAAAAATTACTAAAATTACTCTGAAATGAGGTATGATGTGATATAAAACCTGTGATGTTTTTATTGAGAACTCTGCTTTGACAAATCTGTCTATTTACAATAAGTCACCAAACTTAAAGATTGTCGTAAACAGAAAGACTGGTTTGGTGTTGTATATGTGTCAGAACACTCCCTTGTAATCTAATGCTATCTAATTATTCTCCTAACTTTTTATAGAGTTTTAGAGTGTTCTCCATCTGCAAAGATATCACTAAACAGAGCAAAAGTGCTACAAGACCTCCCAAACTCTCCAAAACAGCTTTCTTTCATAAATACATTTTTGAAAAAGCTCATAGGACATAAATGTGAGTCAGCAAACACCCTCCAAATCCCTGACATGATTATTCCCTCAGGGCTGCACAGGAAGGTAAAAATTTAGGGAAATTTTTACTCTCAGAATTAAAGATATGGAGTTCAGATTCCAAAAGACCTCAGTAAAAACTACATCACCTGCAGCCCCAAGATAATACTAATCCTGTGTTATTAGTGTTTGTTACTAACTGGCCACCAATAGGCTCAAACACCTGTTTGTTTTTAATTTATGGTCAATTACATACTTGCTACGTAGAAATGTTGACAAATAAAAAAGAATCCATATTAAACTCATTATTTCAAGTGCTGTTTGATGAATATGTATGACATAAAATCCTTTGCCAGTAGCTACTGACTGAGTGAGGGCTTAATCTGTGTTTTTATTCTCGTAGCTTGTTTTAAACAAGGTAAGACTAGAACAATCAAGCAGAGTACTGTAGGAATGCTAGACAAAGAGCAAACAATAGCCTTTACCCAAAGTAATACACAGCAGGGAGAGAAAGCATCCAGAAACAATAGACCTCTTCGGGAAACATAAAACACTGAATGCAACACATGCTTCATTCACAATGGTGCATTTCTGCGCTCTGTACTTTCATTGTGTTATAAACAGTATGAAAGACCAGGCGGCTTAGCTTAATCTGCATAAAGAATTTCCCACTTTTACCTCTTTTTTATTTTTCTCCAAAGTGTAGATGCATTATCAGGTATTTGGAAAAAGAAAGGCTGCAAATGTTTCATTTTTTACAATTTTGAAAGCCTGATTTAAATCAGATGGAAGAATCTGACAAACAGCATTTGATATACAAATCCAGGAGAATCCAGGGCCGACATTTTACCCTTAAATGCTCCAAAATTTTGAATAAAACCTGAAAATTTTCAGGAGACTCCAGGGCAAGCATTTTCTCCGAAATGCTCCAACATTAGGAAATAAGCTTGAAAATTTCCAGGAGACTCCAGGGACAACATTTTCTCCGAAATGCTCCAACATTAAGAAATAAGCCTGAAAATTTCCAGCAGACTCCAGGGACAGCATTTTTATCCTAAACTCTCCAAAATTAAGAAATAAGCCAGAAAATTTCCACGACACTCCAGTGCCCACATTTTACCATTAAATGCTAGAAAATTAAGACTTTAAGCTGTCTAGGAGACTCCAATGCCAACATTTTCTCCGAAGCACTAAAAAATGAAGAAATAATCCTGAAATTTTCCAGGAGAAACCAGGCCAACATTTTTCTCCTAAACTCTCCAAAATTAAGAAATAAACCTGAAATTTTCCAGGGAACTCCCGTACCCAGATTTGACCCTTAAACACTCCAAAATTAAGACTAAAATCTAATTTTACACTTAGAATGAAAGCACTAAACCTGAAAAATGTTGAAGCAGCAGTTAAATGTGAAAGGTGTTTGTGCTTTTATTAGAAGCTGAGGACCCTAAAGCTCAAATTTTTTAATTAATCCATAAACACGAGGAAACATTTAAACAAAGCAATGCAGCTCTTTCTTCACAAAAAACATTACCAAAAAATGAACAATAATGCCCTTTCCCTCACCAAACAATTCAGCCTATAGTATTCATTTTTTAAACCCAGTTGACACTGACACTTGTAAAAAAGAAACATGAGTTTGTGATCACAGTGCTCGGAAAATCAAGAAAGACTTTGAGAATATAATCAAAATGTATCAAATGGTGTAAAAATGGATGAAGACTCTTACATTTCAACTCTAGGCGAATGAAATCTGTGTTTCCAAGGTTTTCAAGGAAGACGCCATAAGGAGCAGAGGTCTTGAAGTAAAAGGAGATATCAGCACTTGTTTCACCTTGAAAAGTGGAGAAGTGCAGGTAAGAAGACGGGGTGTTGAAGGACGCAGCATTCCAGTAGCTTCCTACAAAACAGAGAAGAGAGCAGGTCAAACTTTAGTTTCAAAAGTTCCGCTACTGACGACAGCGATCAAGGTCTTTTTAAGTTCAATATCTGAACTGAAATTAAAGTAAAGCGCTGACTGACAAAAATGAGTAATTGCATTTGCTGATTCTGTACTCTGTACAATGGCCGGTTTTCTGAGTCCTTGTGTTCTCAAGACACCATTTGAGATATGACCCGCAGCATCAAAAAACACTTTATAGGAAAGCGCCAAACAAAAGGAAGACTACAATTCAGCCATAAAAGTCTAGTCAGATATTTCAGTGGAAGTGGGATGTTCAGGGCTTTAGTGAGTTCTTTCCATTACTGCAGTAAATGTACTGTCTTTCTGATTCCCGGGAGTCGCTTTAAAGTTGGCTTGCCATCATCGTCACTGTCTGATAGCTTTCGCATTCTGATCTGTACTGGTGGAAGAGTTCAGTGAGAGGAAGAAATAAAACAATACACAAAATAATAGGGGTTTATTTTAAGAGCAGTAACATCAGGTTTCCTAGTTGAGTTTATGGAAGTTGAGTTTCCTAGTTGAGTTTATGAAAGGCATTTTTTACAGTATTTTCCCCACATTTAAGTTTGCAAGCGGAGAATGATTTGAGCTCGCTTATATGCCAAATACAGACTTATTATTAATTACTGAGATAAAATTTATCCCCAGATGTTTGAAGTGTTTTAAATCAAAAAGCAAAATAAAATTAAGTCTCTCAGTTCTTGAGTTATACATAAAACACATCTGCATGTCGAGGGATGAAGTAGAAGAGAGAGAATAAAAGATCTAAGATGATGGAGAGAAGCACTGCGACAACAGAGCAGAGGAAGTGTATGAGAAGATGACATCATCTCCAGACAGACGTAAAGGAAGTGGAGGGCGTTTATGGTTATTAAAGGGCCACGAAACTCTGGATGTAAACATAATGAGGTTTTCAGATTTACATGTGTTGAACATTATTGAATAAAATTGCATTGTTTTTTTTTTATAGATTTTGTTAGATTTAATCATGTTATCTTTTATTCACGATTTCTGATCTCTTGTTTGAAATTCTCAGGATGTGAAATTTGATGTATTGAGCTGTTTCGATTATGCCCTGTTCATCATGATTATTAATGAGCTTGACCTCGGTTATCCTATTAGAAGATGCATACAAAACACACACACACACACACACACACACACACACACGCACACACACACACACACACACACACACACACACACGCACGCACGCACGCACGCACACACACCCACAAACAGTGTCTTCCATATTAATATCCCCAACTTTGTGTTTGTGTTTACAGACACAAGCTGATGTTCCCGTGTGAATATTTTTTGCAGTTTATTTTCTGCTTAGCAAGAACAGAAGTTTCACATGCGCATAAGCCAATCATGTTCCTCTAAGACGTGACGACGCACAGGAGCCAACACAGGATAACCAAAGTTGCAACAAAGGCAGAGCGGTTAATATGGAGAGTGCTATCAATTTCATTGGGTGCTATCGGGAACAAAAGCAGTGAGTGAGCTGAGCGCTGAGTCACTATCTTAATGTAAAGCAATGTCTCAATGTCTTTTCGATTTATCAACTGAGCGACCCATACAGGAGCGCCCTTAGGCAGGAGATACTGTTACAGTCCTGTTTATGCTAGTGTAAAACTTAATTTCACTTTTTAGAAGAAGATGGTCACGAGCCCTCGGAACAAGTTCTCTGTAACATCAGCCACACTGGGTAAGAGAGATGATAACGCTAGCTTCTTCAGTGTTTATCCCAGCTGCATTAACATGTTGTAAGTTAGAAATAACTTAGTAACACACTGTTTATTTGTGCAGATGTGAATAGATATTGAAAATGACATTTACAAGGTTTATAAGGTTTTAATATAAGCTAGTGTTAGCTTTGTTCCGACTTTGGTTATTCTCAGTTTAGAGCGATGATGATGATGCAGAGAAAATGTGTTTTGGGTTATTTGGTTGGTTTACCAAAAGTAAAATGAGTTACTGAAAATTTAATAGATTTTGTATATGCCAACAAGAATTTTTTCTTTTAACACTTTACTAGTTGTTGGGTAAACAAACTAAAATTGGTTAGAGCCATTGTACAAAAGCTCGTTGTGAAAACAGACTGTTCCGGGTGTTTAGATGCAGATGCAGATCCCAAAACAGTAAAAAAGTTATAGCATAGTTAAAGCTCTGCACATTTACATCTACTTTTTGGTAGTACAGTGGTTGTGCAGTAATTGGGACAATTTTAAAGCAAATATCGAGAGACTACAGTGAGTGTTGTATGCAGCTGAAGCTGTGTCGAGCGTTATAAGGCTGGAAAATGTTTGGGAACCACTGATTTAACATGAAAATGTAAATTGTACGACAACATAAATGATGTAATGGCATTTCAAGCTATATGTATGGGTTAAGCTCTTAGAAGAAACCCTGGTGAGGCTAACGAGTGAATATTTTATAAACTAACTCAGTGCTGTTGTTTAGAGTATGTTTGCTATAAAGCTAGCAAAGTCTTTGAGTCCATCTTTTAAACATTCAAAAAGCAGAGGGGGAGATTCTGAAATTCAGCAGCTGCAAACTATCACTGCTGTATTTATGTTCTGGTGTGTTATCAACACTTATCAAACAATCAGCACAAAATGCCACATGGTAGACCCTTTGACTTGTTTTAAGATGAGTATCTCAACAGCCTCAAAGCTACTTTTGAAAAATTAATGATATATACATGTTAGTGCAGAATGCTTTGTGAATGAGTGACAATATATTGATTTATGCATTTGGCAGACGCTTTTGTCCAAGGCGACTTACAGAAGGGGAGAGAGAATATATCATTTGTTAAACAGTCAAAGTCTATCTCAGCTTGCTCAAAATAGAAGTTGTATCAACTGATCAATAAACTATAGCAGGAAGAAAATAAAGACAGAGGAAAAAAAAAAAGATTTTTTTATACTAGGTGTTCCCTGAAGAGAAGAGTTTTCAGTTGCTTTTTGAAAGCTATTATTGTTGCTTCTTTCCTGATTGGATCAGTAAGTTTGTTCTACCAGCCAGGGACAGTGAGAGAGAAGGTTCTACTAAAAATCACAGTGTTTATCCAAAGGCTTTTATCCAAAAACCTTTGATTCTGCTTAGGCCAATAAAGTGTTACCCTTTCTAATCTCATAATATTAGCTTTCTAAAAAATATGTGTGTCACAGCAGCAGTAACGACAGTAATTTACCTGTGAAATTAAATTCACATTCTAATATTCCACCCCCCCATTAAACTTTTTTTCAACTAACCCGGTGCTCATGTGGTGTAAATCATGAGTTTGTGGGTGAGAAATCAGAAGTGTGGTGAAGGTGAAACTTCTGAAAGTTTGGGCGAATGTAGAGAAAAACACCATTGTAGCTGTCTTTTTTTGTTTCCCTAAAGACTAATGAGGAAAAGCCCTAATATAATATCAGCAAACGGGACTAAAACTAATAAATGAGGATTCATTAAAATTAAGGATTAATTAATAAATGAAGGATTCATTAATTTGATAATTTTCTCCAGAAAAAAAATAAATCACTGGGTTTATGTTTTGTCTGGAAAGTAGTAGGAGGTAAACACGAGGAGATGCCAGGCACCCAGAAGAGAACTCTGCTCTTATCACAGCAGTACAGGAACACTACTCCTTTTCAAATCATAGTCTCTCTGTCTGCAGTTTCAATCAACACAATTATATATTATAAAAAAATTATAAATTAAATGATCAGTTTATTAAATTTACATAAGAGCCTTAGTTTTTGTTAAAGAATGCAAGCACCTGTTTAAATATTACAGTTAAAGTACAGTGAGTAATTCAGAACTAACTCTTTGGTTGAAAGTGTAGAAAATGGAATGTTACAATGATTGAACCTCAATTTCCTTCCTGTCATTTCTGCTTAGGCTTTTTTCTTGTTCAGGACATTTGAGTGATGTCTGATATTTTGTATTTGTCGTGCTTGATTTGGTTTAAAGTAACTAAAGTAATAAAGCTTTGGTTTCACATAACCTTTGATTTATCACTCAGATTTTGCCTCAAGCTTTATATTAAAGCCATAATTATTGACGACTAACACTTATATGAAGATTCAATCATGAAGATTAATTACATGATGACTAATCTAAAAAAAAATGTAATTCAGTTAGTGGAATCGTAGTAGTGGCAAAGGTGAGGACAACAGCAGCTCACAATGTACAGAGGAAAACTGCTCCTTTGAGGCACCAAAGGGAGTCATTGCTTCCAAGCAGGAGATTTGCCTTGAAATGTGGATGTAGCAGCAGATGTAGATATAAAACTAAAGGTTATTTCTCTACTACTGCAAAAACACAGACGCAGCTACTGCTGCAAGGTTCTTTACAAACACGGTATTTCATATATATGTACATATGGTTGGGTTTTAAATGTAAACCTAAAAATGACTGAAAAAAGCTTAACCATACATTTGAAATATAACCAGTGTATAATTAAATAACATTAGCAGATATGTATTTAAATTTAAATACCTATCACTTAAAAATAGTTGGCATGTAACGAAAAAAAAGTTATGTATGTAATTTAGTTAAAGCCAGACTATGTCAATTTGGGAGTTTTTGCTTGCATGGTCACCCTACAGTCAAGGAATAGTAATGCATAAATGCAGTTTTTTCTGAACAGCAAGAAAGGGACGAAAGATGAATGCTGTCAATCAGCCATAAATTAACTTGTGGCTCTTTTTGTCAAATAAACTAATACTAACGATCTGGTGTCATGATAAATGTGAAAGTATTGTGTACTTTTACAATAAAATCTGAACTCTCAAAAACTAAAAATATTTTTTATCATAGCTTTAAATAACTGCATCAGTAGGATGACAAAAAATACAGCATTAAGATATCTTTTAATAACTATTATATTAGTCACTACTTCCTATGCTACAGACAGAAACATCAAACAATTAATTTCTTGTCTTTCTCTTCAGTAGAAGCATGAAGTGCTTGTCAAGACTGATGGAAGATAGATGACACAGCTCGCATTAAACAATCTGCAGCCTTCAGCCAGGCTGTTGGAGACTGTTCATGCTTCAGAACATCACCATGAACCAAGACACACCTTCACTGCATTTTTATAGGGTTTGTGGCACATTAAAACATTTTATCACTAATATAATTTTCTGACTTTAGTGTGTTTAAGCTGCATGTTAGAGACAAGTAGTGCACATATTTCAGCTAAGCAAAGCATCATCAATCAGACATAGTAAAGGTTTGGGAAAAGAAGTTGTGAAAGAAAGTCTAAACAAAGCAGGAACCATTGTTTATGTGAACGGATGAACAGAAAGGCAGGCCCAGGAATGCAGAGTGCCAGCAAAAAGGATCTGTGTGTATAATTTACTTCATAATAAATGTTAAAATATTTGTTAAAAGAACCTTTAGATATACCTGACAAAATAACGAAATGCTAATTTAGTAATAAAAAAAAACAGTAAACAGTTATTTTTATTATATATTCTGACATTCTCATAAATGTGGTAAACTTAGTTATTATGATGCAAATTTCACTTTTGGAGGATTTTGGAGATAAATGCGTCAATGATTCACAGTTATCTGTAAGAAATTAGTGTTTTTACATGGACAAAATTAACTTAGGTCACAGTTTTTGTAGAGGAAATAAATACACTAGCAGGCTATCCCAGAATGCAGTTTCAAAATGAACACTGACTATTCTACAAGATTCTTTACCTATATTTTACAGAATTGTTTGAGTGTTTTTTTTTTTCATTTTATTCTCTTCATAATGTTGGATACATTTATACCCGTATGTAACTCCACATTCAATAAGGTTGTCTGCAATAGTTTAAAGTTTTTAAATGTGCAAATAATTATTGTATATTCTACTTTTCCAAAAAATTATGTCCAAGATCATTTAAATTCACTTTTTGATTGCACTGATACATCTGTTTTCCAAATTATTTTCCTTTTCACCAGGATTTTCAGTCTAAGCGACAGTTCTCTGAAGCCCAGAGTTATGTTTAAGAGGTGTGAACTTGTGACAAGCAGCTCATTTATCAGCAGCACAGATGCTGTTTACCTATAACAGTCCCTTAGAGTCTATTGGCTCTTGAATGTGATAACAGGTGCCAAGTGAGAGAAACAAGCTGCTCCTAACACTCTATAGCCTACAGAAGACACCCAGAAGTCTTCAAAGCTCATTTCATTTCATTTCATTATATACCAATAAGTTACAACATTTAGAGCAAAAAAAAAAACAACATTTACAATAACATTTGAACAATTAAATAATAAATCTGTGATTTCTTCATCAAATCTATATATGTATCTAAAAATATGTGCTTCTGCAACACAATAACATCGTCAGGAAGCTGCACCAAAGCTGCAGCTGTGAGGAGTCATTTAAAGATGAGCAGTCGAAGCCACATACTCAGCATGGGCTGACGTAAAACACACAGCGGTGTTTGATTGGAGGCTCTCTGTTAATCGCACTGGCGCTGATAATACTGTGTGTGGGCACACATTAGTCCACTCCTGTGCTGGCTGGCTGATCTAAAGTCTCTCAGGCCTGTGTTAAGCACTACAGGCTCCTTTGGGAGCTCACAAAAAGGTCAGCCTCCCTCGCACATGTGCCACATTTGACATTTACTGAGTACTTGCTCTTTCTTTAAACCAGGGTGCCAACCAGGGGGGAGCTTATGTGTTATTTGTTCATCATGAATTAAAATATGTAAAAAATGGTGATTTGAACCTAATTTACTTTAATAAATACATGCTATTATTGTCATCAAGGTGTGGATGCACTGTAGTGTAGATTGCACTTATGATAGTTCCCACATGAATAGGGAAAATTTAAACAACAAGCCCACTGGTCTGCATCTGGAGTCATTGGTAGCTATACAATAGACAACTTTAATAGTTTTATTTTGCTTGAATTTTTATTTTCATTTGGATCATTTCATGGTTATGTGATGGTTATGATAATATGATTTCACTAGTACTTTTATTTTTAACCATTATGAAACTTTTTCATTTAGTTTGTGTCTTTCTTTTGTCAGTAAAAACTTTTTGTCGATGTTGTTGTTGTTGTTGTTGAAGATGCTTCATCAACAACATTAACTTGTAAAAATTCTCTGTGCAGTCAAAGCAGTTAATGTTAACTTTAATATTAGAACACCACATTCCCTTTGTGACACAAAACTGAACAAGCGGTCAGACTACCCGTACAAAGATGCTCCAAACTCACTGCATTCTGTGGTTTTCAGTGGCTTGAGACAGATCTGCAGTGGATTACACAGGACCGGAGCCTTTGACATCTGACTGGCACATCAGTAAGCAGACCTGTTATTGACTCTGGCTGCTTTTACTAGTTATCACACTCCATCATTTTCCTGTGGTGTCCATTGAAAAAAGGTTATATCTGGTGTAATGTCAAATGCAGAGGCTTTCAATCTGAAAGACCAAGCCAATGTTTTTACAGGAACCTGCTATGGACAGAACACTATATATATATATATATATATATATATATATATATATATATATATATATATATATATATATATATACACGCTTTAACAAAACTCTCAAATTCTAGAAAGAATCTCAAAGATTTTGATGTTTTACTTGAGCAGACTATTTAAAAGTTTTCTCTCTGGATAGTACAGGGCTGTCTTGGTTGGTGTCCCATGGGATTGGTTGGTGGTTCCACATTTCAAGAAGGGAGACTGGAGAGTGTGCTCCAACTATAGGGGGTCACAATCCTCAGCCTCCCGGGGCGGGTTCATGGTCAGATAGTCCACATGTGGTTTGTGGATTTGGAGAAGACTTTTGATCGTGTCCCTCTTGGGGTCCTGTGGAGGGTTCTTTGGGAATATGGGGTCTGGCTAACGGCTGTCTGGTCTCTGTACAACCATAGTAGGAGCATGGGTCCCATTGCCGGTAATAAGTCAGACCTTGGCAGTTGTGGTCCGGTGGATAAGGAGATTGACTGTCGATCTGAAGGTCCTGGGTTCGATCCCCAGATCCACCGAATTTAAGTTGGTGTGAGTGATGAAATTCTCCCATCGTCAACAACCACAGCTGTGGTGCCCTTGAGCAAGGCACCAGTTATCCGACTGCTCCCTGGGTGCCACAGCCATGGCTGCCCACTGCTCCGGGTTTGTGTTCACGGTGTGTTTGTTCACTGCTGTGTGTGTACACTGGATGGAGCACAAATTCCAAATATGGGTCACTCTCACTTTCGCAGGTGCATGTTGCACTCCCTCAAGGCTGTCCTCTGCCACCAATTCTCTTTCCTTTATTTATGCTGGAGGGGGTCCAGTTTGCAGATTTCATCTGTGATATTTGAGGATGATGATGATGTCCTTATGCCTGCAGTAAGGCAGTCGATCTATTGATCTGTAGTGGTGAGAAAAGAGCTGGGTCGAAAGGCTAAGCGCTCGTTTTATCGCTCAATCTACTTTCCTACCCTCACCCATAGCCTTGAGCTCTGGGTCATGACAAAAAGAATAAGATCTTGGATACAAGTGGCGAAAATGAGCTTCCTCCGCAAGGTGATGGGGCAGTCCCTTAGCTACACGAGGAGCTCCGGCACTCACGAGGAGTCTGGAGTAGAACCGCTGCTCCTTCATATTGAGAGGAGCCAGTGGAGGTGGCTTGAGCATTTGTGCCGTTTGCCTCCTGAATGGCTTCTAGAAAAGTGTTTCAGGCATGTCATGCTGGAGGGAGGCCCTGGGGAAGACCCAGGACTCGATGGAGATACTATGTCACAATATTGGCCTGAAGATGCCTCGGTATCCCCTTGGTAGAGCTCGTGGAAGTGTCCTCAGTGAGGGAGGTCTGGGCACCTTTGCTTATAATACTGCCCCATGCGACCTGGCCCAGGATAAGTGAACAATGATGGATCGATGGATGGATGCATGGTTGATGGATAGTAGATGTGTTTTTTCACTGCTGTGTGTACACTGGGATGGGTTAAATGCAAAGCACAAATTCCGGGTATGGGTCACTCCATATCTGGCCAACTAGCCACTTTAAATTCAATGGAAGACCGAGCTGATTTCTGAGATTCAGAGCAATACATGCAACATTTTAAAAAGCAGCAATGATTTAGAACTTCAGAGGAATTGAGGGTTTTTGTGTTCAATGGGGAGCACACTTGTGTAGTGATTCGTTCTAAACTGTACTACCCAGTGTGACTGTCCAAAAACAATTTTCATCAAAACAATGTTAATCAACATTAGATCTCTTCTTCATGAAAGCTTCTTTGAGGCAACTGCAAAACTGTGCTGTATAAAAACATTTTTATATAATAAAGAATTAAAGTACTTTTTAAATAAATTAACCTTTAAAAAATGGCCTTTAAAAAATAGTCAAAAAGATTTTGTAGTTTGCTATCCTTTTCTCCCCTCTTTCATATCATAGACTGCTCATTTCTGATTCAGTTGAAAAAATCAGCTAAAATCTACAACAAAAGGATGGTGCCCATTATTCATATTAACATGTAGTAATCCAATTTGATTCACATGAGTAAATTTACAGATAATGACAGAAAAATTAGGGAACAAAAATACATTTACTTAATTGTTCCAAGGAATTATACAGTGTTCTCCAGGCTAACTTTAATAGATTTCATTCCTACATTAAAAAACCTCCCACTGAAGCAACTGACTGACTTAGACAGACTGCATATAAATGGAGAGGGACTCCTTGAGGAAGTTTGAGCATGTGACACCCATTGCATCCAGATTTAACCTCTCATTAGTCTCCAGGTGCAAAGCAATCAGGAATGCATGGAAAACAGCAGAGGGAGCATCACAACCCAGTGAATCAGTAACCAAGCAACACTGAACATCCTCTTTGCTAATGATAATTTACTGGCCAGTCTACCAGGAATCAGTCCATCAATTTACGACAAGTGATCTTTATTTTTCTACTTTTAGTAGAAGACATATTCTTACTTTTGCTTGAGGAAATATTACTCTAAACACTATAACAGAGCATCAAAACCTCTTGTGACTATAGCTCCATTTTTAATAAATGGAACAGGAGAGCAATCTGAGGTGCCTGCGATCAGAGAAGCAACAGCGACTCGTGGTTTCGTCCCACAAGGGCAGAAGATCTCTCAGCAGAACCTTCTCTTTCACTGTCCCTGGATGGTGGAACAAACTCCCTGATCCATTCAGGAAAGCAGCAACACTAACAGCTTTCAAAAAGCAACTGAAAACTCTTCTATTCAGAGAACACCTACTATAAAAAAAAAACTACCTTTTTTTCCCTCCTCTGTCTTTATCTTCTTCCTCTACTTCCTCACTGCTTTGGTTTATTGATCAGTTGATACAATTTCTATTGTGAGAAGTTGAGATAGACTTTGACGGTGTAACAAATTGCATATTGTCTCTCCCCTAATGTAAGTCACTTTGGACAAAAGCGTCTGCCAAATGCATAAATGTAAATGTAAATGTGTCTTACAACGTCAGTTGTCAAATGTTTAAATTGTACATTTTATTGTAAAGCTGAGTTTGATTGTTGGGTAACATCGGGTAACATTCCACACATGTAATTCCAATAATAAACTAATAATGGTAAAATTAATAACAATAGAACAAAGGTTTCAAAAGCCAGGTTTCTAAGAAAAAAAAGACTGGAAGTCTATCACCAGAGTTAAAATCACCATCAAATTTGATTCCGCAGTTAGGGAAAGATGCATTGAAGCCCTGATGATATTGAATAATAGCCCACAGAAAAGTAAAAGTAATCGCTTAATATTTTTTATGGTAGGTTTATTTCACCAATTAGAAACTGTATCACAATTTTTTGAGGTGCAGTCACAAAATATCTATATAACATTATATATAACATGCAGCGCCAGAACTATAATAATGTTGTATAAAAAGCATATTAAAGGAAAGATATTCAAGATTCCAAGTTAATTGCCAAAAGCCAACTGCTGCTTAGTTTCAGCCTTAGATGTCACGCCAACATTGGTTGTTTATCATGTCAGTCAAATGGCCTCATGGGTGGGTCTTGACCAAAAAAGCTGCCAAAACTCACTTTATGAGACTAACTGGTGGTCGACAACAGCAAATGTCTGAACTCCAACAAGACTTAGCCACCAAGTGCCAAGAGTGAAAAGAGTGGAAGTGCTGTAAGTTCATTAAAAATGTACAAGTACAGGTAAAAGTATGCATCTAAAAATGTACTCCAGCAAAAACTAGGCCATGAAAAAAAGTACTGCAGATTTGTTTCGTTTCCCCTAAGCAGCTCTGAGTTATCTTTACTATTACAGCGATGCTTATCAAATTAAGAAAATCATGTTCTCATCTGATTGGCTTGTGTGTAAGAACTCATATTTTCTGTGTGATTAAAACTATTATACATGTTGTGTATCATACTTGACCAAACCAGCTGTGACTTGATCAAGGGGTGGAAAGTACAAGATTATTTAAAAATTAGGACAGGGGTAGGTAAACTTTTTGACACACGGCCATAATGGGTTCTAAAATATTTACAGAGGCGACAGACCAGTATAGAACAGGGATCCCTAAATCTGGTCCTCGAAGTCCAGACCGGAAGTCCAACATCTTTTTATACATTTAAAGTAAATTGAACAAGGTTAAAATACCTATTTATTACGATTTTGCCATGGGGTGTGTTGCCTGCGGGCATAGTTTGCCCAAGGTCTCTACTCCCCTATCCACTTCTTGCATGCGGGGAGAAGAGACTGAAAAAGTAATTGAACCTCAGGTTTTTTTTTAACTCTTTACTCAGTTTCAGAATGTAAAAAAAACTGCTGTATTTCTTTCACCTGTAGAGAAAAACTCTTCTTGAATTGTTAGTAGTGCTCTAGAGCTCCGCCCACTCAAGCCTTAGGCCCTGCTCACACGTACATGGTTATTTTGTAACCACGCTTATTTTAACACAGTTACACTGTGCTTCCACATGTAACCGTAGCAGTGTTTTCACTGTAACCACATTAATTTGAAAACGCCAGTCAAAGTGATTTTGTTTGGACACGCTACTGAGTCATTTCCATGTGGACAGGAGAACCGTGCAAATTCTAGTTCAGGTGGAGTTTGAAGGAATTATTTGAGCTCTATAACTGCAGCAGCGTTTGCTCAGAGCTTCATATGGTTAATTGAGACAGAGCGGGGATTCCACCCCGCTCTGTCTCAATTAATATTGAGCCGCTCTGTCTATATATATATATGTGTGTGTATGTGTGTATAGATATATATATATATATATATATATATATACATATAGATATATATATATATATATAGATATATTATACATATATATATATATATATAGATTATTATATATATATATATATATATATATATATATATATATATATATGTGTGTGTATGTATATACGTGTGTATATGTGTATGTATATATATATATATATATACACATATATGATTACTAATTCTATTTATTATTACTATTTTTCTGCATGTTTAACTGCATGTATGTATGTATGTGTATTTAGATTTGTATGCATATGTGTAGAAAGATGCGAACTACTTGGATGTACTAAGGTAGGTATCTAATACTACTTATTTTACTTATTCTCATTTTGAACTCAATCTTGACTCCTTCCCCCACAATTACCTCTCACCTTCTCTTTCCCCCTCCAAAACTTCTCTGCCATGGTTTCCCCCTCAATTACTTCTCTCCTCTTTCCCCTTTTTTTATTAACACCGTCCTGTTCTGATTTATGTTTATATGATTGATTAATGTAACTATTGTGATGTATGCGAATAAAACAAATTAAAAGCTTCTATCCAGAGGAATACTCAATATATAATATCTTCAATTCTCTGGAAAGAGCAAAACTGACCAACTCATACGAAGCACCTCCTTTCTCATGGGGCTGCTTTGAAGTAGGACAGGACAGGTTAAAAAAAAAAAGAAAAGAAAAACTTCCGTTTTGAGCCTCAGATAAACGATAAAGTTTAGAGAGTGAAACAATTGTTGGTAAAGACTGGCGACAGAATATTAATTTATAAAAGACATTCTTATCTTTGTGTGAGTGGTATTTCCCAGCCATTAAAACAAAGTTCTGAACTCTGAAGATTTTAGGCAGAGCCGGAAGAAGCTTCTGATTGGTTGATTTAACCTCAATGGATGAAGAGTCTGCTGCCCTCTACTGGATAGTCAGACACTCTGCAAAGTTTCAGTTCTTTTTACCCGGCTTCGTGTGGCCACAGTTTTTTTTCAACCTGTGCTTGTGTGGACGTGTTTTTTTTGTAAATAGGGTAAGACAAACAAAACAAACAAAAAAAACACAGGTTTGTATGGATGAGGTCTTAGATACCGTAAACATCAGTGAGTCACTTATTCCATTATAGTAAAGATTGGAAGTAATAAAAAAAACTGTTACATTTGTGAAAGTAAATGTTATTCTCAACTTTTCATCTGTTAAGTACCAAGTAATTAATATTTGAATGAAGGTTTCAAATACAAAATAAAAGTCCACTTATATTTTCTTGCCACTGAACACAACCTGCTATTAAATAAATGTACTAAACCAAATAAATATAAATATCTCTTTGGGAAACCCTTCTAAAACCATCAGAAGATATTTTTTCCATTATGACAAAAATGTCTTACTACTACCACCACTAAAACCTCCCTCATGACTATGAGAGACTTTATTATGATTTTGTATTGTGCTTTTTACTCTCTTCTCTTAATCTTTTCATTATCTCTCTCAGCTGCGGCCTGCTCCTGTTCATTGGCCCTAATTGCCTTCCAGCCGCGCTCTATCTCTTAATCTCTCTGGGTGCTTACATGTATATATTGTAGCCCTTTTCCACCCTTAGTCACTGGTCTGTCTTTTTTTTTTGGAATTGAGATTCCAAGGTATCCACTCACCTTCTCTTCCACAGTCAGGATCTCGGGTCTGGCTCAAGTGGTCTGCCATGGGTACGGTGCCACTGGGACCACGCTCGGTGCTTGTTTGTTTTTCTTTTTTTCCCCTTGAAGCCTTTTCATTTCTATCCATACTGATTTTTGTGGCATACTCCTGATATTTTTAGTTGACATTATTTATGTTGAAAGAGCAATAAACACTTGTTTGTTTCCTGCAACTGGGTCCTCTACAATTCATTACAGACCCCCTTTAGCAGACTCCGCCCATTTTGTCTTTATTCTGTCCCGATTCACCATGTTTGCTGCTGTGAAGCCCCACCTGTTTCCATCATATTATATTCTACCATTCCGAAAAAACTCATTATCATCATCATTATCATCAAACATAACTGATAACACATGGATTTTACCATCTGCTTGAATACTGCCCATGCTTTTTTTTAATCAGATAAATATTTGTGTTTGATTCTTAACAATCTGACCAGAATATATCTTTGGAAATCAATTAATATCCATTTAATCAGACAGCAAGCCAGCAAGTTTACTTTGCTTTTCAAAAAAAAATGAAACCTCACCGCTAAAACAAATCAATATCATATGCTATGGATCTTAACGGATTATTGAACTCATTTCAGAATGATGAATTAAGTCCAACAAAATCCATTTAGAACACAAGTTCCTATATGTGATAGTATGCAAATTGAATGGCTCAATCATTAACACTTCTTATAGAATATGGCCTCAGTTAAAAAGTGTTAAACTGAAATTTAAAACTGTGGCAAAACAAATTTCATCCAATTTGTCCACACTTGAAGCGTGAAAAAAGCACAGGGCTACAGCATGAGCTCAAATTTAGGCTTCGAGTGGCGCTAATGAAAAATTTTTCAATGACGATGACATTTCTTATCAGCAATGCCGTTCACTTAACCATGAAATGTCTTGATTTAAACTGACTGGTGTGAGTCGCAGAATTCTTCTCTCAACATAAGTCTTATCAATCAAACAGAAAAACTGCTCAGATGTAAAATGTCTAATGCATCATAACGAGACTTATGAAATATTCTCTCACATATCACAGAACTGCTGTCACATTTAGCATGGTACACTCATTAATAAAATCTACCAACAGCTTCGTTAGCAGTGTATAATTTTTCTTCATTACTGACAGCTTATCTATCTCAATTAATTTGCATAGGAGCCGGTGGTCTGAAGTTACAGCTCATCATACACATGCTTGATGCATCATCAGTTTGTTTGTTAACTTTATTCCTTCTCTTGGGTTTTAATGAGTATTAAGTATGCAATTTGCCCAAAGGTGCTGGTGGCTATCTAATGCTGTGAGACAGTAAATGAGATTAATAGATTTTAGATAAAGTGAGACGGAGTGCTCCATTTTTGTACATTTGATATTTTTGTCATAAGCTCCACTCCATACCACATAATTTATTGTCCAGTATTGAAAAACAGCAATCAATGGATAGCCAAAAATACATAGGACAGGTTAGGAGTTGAAGATTAGGAGTTGAAGCCGTCTGTCTGTCCGTCCATCTATCCACTTGTCCATCTGACTGCCTCCCTGCCTGTCTCTCTGGTCCCTGACTTTCTTCCGGGACATTTATAATCTTAAATAAAAAAAATTTATTTTTTTCTTCTGTTTAATTCCTTTCATTATATGGTCTATTGTGAGCTACAGTGCCCGAGTAAGACTTTGACTTTGTAACAAATTACATATAACAAAATGCATAAATGTAAATATAATGTTGCAATCACTGCAAAGGCAGCTGAGAAACAATTCCAAAGGATTCAAAACTTCAAACCCCCAAAAAATCACTTCACATATTTCTGCTCTCTGGATGGTAATACTACAAACTCCACTCAGTGATGAAAGATAGATGTAATTAGAGAACAAAAATGTATCACCATGTGCATGCTTGAAATCCAATTAAATGTGTAATTGTGTTGAGGATTTTTTTTTCAATATCTGAAATCCACTTACCTTGTCTGATGGATCTCAAGTATTTGTTCAATAACGTATAATATTGAGATTTCTGAGGATTTTGAAAACTACTTTTTTTTAAAGTAACAAAATCTCAGTATTAGATACCGTAATATCTAGAACATTGACAACACAAACGGTTATAAGCAACCCCACTAAGTAAGGAAATGGATTTGGAAAAATATGACAAACTTAGTATACCCATTGACTGTAAATAACACAGACATAGTCTGTGTGAAATCACTCATAGATTTTAGCAGAAAGGAAATGAGATTGGGTAAATCAGCCACTTCCTCAATGACACCACATAACTACTGGAGAGTTAAAGGTAAAAAAGGGGGAGGGCAAATTACAAGAATAAGATTTCAGTGCTGGGGACTGTATCTCACTCAAATTTCCCTGATAATAATTATACAAAATTTTACATTGTAATAAAACCGAAAGAGAGAATTCATTAAAAAAGTCCAAATCACCATGATCAATAGTAACATGAATGAAATAAAATGATATTGGAATTGTAAATAGAAATGTGCTCACATTTGGGATCAGCCTCAAGTGGTTAGTTGATGAAATACAGCTTTAGTTACTTCCTATTATGCACACAGAGGGAAAGCATGAGTTGGCACTTGACTCCCTTAATCTAAATCATAGACTGTAAAATCACATGCTTCTTCCCTTCCAGCTGTTTGCTTCTGTTGATCTCTTTGGTTTAATAATTTCATGGTTGCTTCTTTTTTATTTCGTCATGGCATCACCTGTTCCTCTTCATTTCCAGATCCAAGACTTTCAAGCATTCACTATTAGAGATAAACATGCTTTGCGTCGGTACCAGTTTCAATGTGTAAATTGCTTTGTTCAGAGCTTTAAAAAAAAATCAAACTTTCCCTTCAAGCACCTAGCTTTGTTTATGTCAACAAAACCTGTCTAGTACTGTAAAGTTCTTGAGCTAAAGAACATTAATCATGTTGTCTGCTTTCATTAGAAATGATTTGCTACAACCAAACAAAGTCGGTGAAGTGGAAATGCTAGACACTTTAATATTGACACCCTCTAATGATGAAATCTGGTAAATGCTCTGTGAAATAAGAAAATTTTTACATGTGGATAAATCAGAATTTAAAAGTATAAGTTCTCACCACGGTCTAGTAAAAAATCAGTTTATTACTATAAACGGTGTCAAAAAAATCTATTTTTTTACAAGAAGCAGACTCATCAGCCTAAAATAAATGAGACTACTTAAAAGGGTTTTTTGCTACATATAAACAGACTGAATTCAGTAAAAAAAAAAAGCTTTTTTAAATGTTATCTTCATATTTATACTTGGCGCTAAATCACATTGGCATTCAGCTTGTGCACATCGATTTGCCAAAATTTGAAGAAGCTTTGCAAATAAAGAATAACTGAAAAATAAACACATCTTTAGGGAATTGGTAGACCAGCGCTAAGAAGAATACCGGAGCAGAAAGCCTACACCAGATTGAGCAGTTTTATGCTTGGAAACATCCCTGGAAAGAGCCTTGCAGGGTCTTGTGGGTGCATTGGAGACTGCCCAGAGCTCTATATCAGCCTTCTTCTGCACACACAGGTGGCTAACAGCAACATTTATATGCAGAGTTACCATAGCTGAGACGGGTGAGCTGCATTAATGCACTACTGGTCTGCTGCTCTTTTCCAACCACAGGTCTGAATACATGAGGACATGAATAAATAATAGCTGTCTCAACACAGAGAGGTGAACACACGACTCAAGGGGACCATGGCAGAGCAGTGGATGTGTTTGGAGTGTTGTGAAGTGGATCCAGTCAACCATTGGCACAAATATCTATTTTCAATTTTAAAAAGGTATCTTAAATATATTTATTTGGATGGGGCCCATGAGTGTGTTCTCAATCTGTTAGGCTAAAAAAAACACTTGATCAAATCAAATTTCAGGATGCGAAACAAAAACTAGGTACACCATCAATCTCTTATTTCACATTTTAGTCATTTAATAGCAGGAGTGTAAACTAAGTGTATGGGTTACATACAGTATTTTTGAACAATCAAATGGGATATAACCTAATAACCTTGTTTAATTTCCATGCATTATTAAAGTGTAAAGAAGCAAGTCAACACTTATTGACTTTTTGACACTTTTGACAGTGGTAGTTTTGGCCCATGAGCGGCATGTTTCCCTGTTCAGTTCTAAGTCATACAAAGCTACTGTAAGCTACATTATATTTCTTGAGGTAAATTTTTTTTTTGGAATCTATGAAATGACTATACTATTCACATTTGCATACACATACATTATAACTTTAATGATTACAAGCTATAAAACGATCCTTTTTATTCATTACATGACCAGACAGTGTTGTTGAAATCAGATTAAAGACTTTAGCTTAGCCAGTTGCTTAATGTTCTCCCAGTAAAAGCATAACTTCACCTTAACCACAAATATGCCACATTTCCAAATTACTGGCAGCATATCTAGTCTCTGGAACTTTCAACCAATTAAGAGGGGTGCTCTTGTGAAGACTGGGTAGATAACTACATTAACAAATAAATAAATAGATAAATCAGAGCGATATGCAAGTGTATAGTGAGTTGAGATCTGAACACAAGGACAAATACTCAAACACATCAGGACTTCAACTCACAGGTGTTTGCGAACAAATAAAAACATGTCTAATTTACTTGTTTAACAAGTGAATGGAATGGAATGCACCTGGTCTAAGTAATAAGCCAAAAGCAATTATCGAGAATAATGAGATATAACAACAAATGATTTCACTTGGTGATTATTGTGGTGGGTTCCTGAGTATTTTACTCTTGGGATCTGTGACGTTCTCTTGAGACTGTTAATAGCGCACCCCTTTCACAATAAAAAAAAAATTAAGACTATAAATAAAATATGATAAATAAACAAATAAATGATAACTTAATGACAGAAGCACATTTCTGCAGATGCTGTTAGCAAGCTGCAGAGATTAAATAAATATGTAATAAAATACTTTTATTATTGAGCATTTATTTAGAAAAACTGCATGTCTAACATTTGTAAAATTATACATGAATTAGGTTTTGTTTAGGTCCAGGCATTAATGACGAGGATGAACCTTGGATTGTAACATGATTACTATCATTGCAAACTAACCTTTGTGACTATCCAGTCCAGCTTCAGAGATGATTTGCAAAAATAATTTCAATTTTTACTAAATGTGCCATTAATAAAAGTGAGGTACATGATTACAAGTGTTATTTGTCATTCTCTACTGGCCTAGAACAGTCTTAAGTATGTGTTCTGTATGATTAAGATCCCATTACAATATACCCTTTAGTAACAGACACTTACTAACATCAGCAGAAGGTTTCCAACCATAGTCTCTCTCATGGAAAGAAAGAGCTAAAAAAAAAAAAAAAGAGACTCACGATCTCCATGGCATCGGAGAGGTCCCACGGTCAGCTTAGCCTCTGAACCAGGACGATTAGTGTCTCCAACAGCCACTTGACTGACTGGTAAGTGATCCTTATAGACCAGAAGGCCAGAGTCATCTCTCCTACAAAAATATACTACATTTTAATGTTTGTGAAAATAAACACTCGAACCATCTTTCTGTCTATCTATCTATCTAATCTATATTTAGCTGAGATTCCAATATTATTTCTCAGGTTCATGTTAGTTTCTCTTCTCTTTATCCTCTTTTGTTTATTGAGCAGTTGTAATTCCTTACGTTAATGAATAAATGCCACCATCTTAAGCTGTAGTTTGGTACAGTATACTACAGAAGCTTATTGCTGCCACACACACTGTTGATTTCTTTTCCACTCAATTACATCATAATAATGAGATATTTTCTCGTAAAAATGACATATATTGTAAATATGTCTTAATTATGTATTTTTTTTACAAGAAAAGACCTTGTTATTATGGCATATGTAAATTTAATAGATCCTTATGTAGTTTTTTGGAAATTATTATGCCGTGAAAAACTAAATAATGATCTCATTAAAATTACATAGTGATGTTGAAAAAATGAGACGGTTACATACTGTTACATGTGACTATTTTCAGCCATTTCAAACTGACATCTTTGGGAATAACTCAATCATTGAACAAGCCAACCAGACATCATGGATATTTTATATCATAAAGTCTCAAACGGTGTTGTAGAATCTGTAGACTCAACATGATCCCATGGATATGACTCAATTTTGATAAAATGTCTTTGTGTTTAAGACGAGGAAAAGTAAAAGGAAAATTCATTTAAAAGTGCTACTTCTAGCCAAAGCGCAGGAATGGCAAAATATAACAATGTGATGAAATTTTTTTGTTTTTATTACACTATTGTCTTTTTTATGACATAATTATCTTGTGAAAACTACATAATTAAGTACTTAATTACTAGGAGAAAATATAGTTTGATTATTAATTTATTTTTTTTATTAAAGATCATTATTATAAAATAATTGTGTGGGGAAAAAAAACATGTGTGTGGCAGCTATAAGCTCCGTGGTATTCAAATCAGGTAATATGTAGTTAAGTCCGTGCACCTGCTTCTGCTTGTGAACTCCTGATTATACTCTTTAATATAATCTTTAATGGCCCTTCTTTCTCAGTTCTGGGTCACTGCATTCTATATATCTCCACATCTTGTATACAATTATTTCTTAGCAGTCCTGCAGTTTTAAGTGTTAGTTTAGTTTATCGTAATTTTCTGTATTCTTTGTCTGTAATTATGAATCTTTCTCCTGCCTTACTGTTTCAGTTGCAGCTCAGTGCATTTTCCTTCAACGTTTTAGTTTGTCAGGTTTTCCACCTTGTTCTGCCCTTTATTATGTCCAGATAGTGATAATTTGATTAAGTTGTATTTCGCACTTTTTACGGTCCTTTATTTTGAAGACGTTATGGTCTTTTATTTTGAAGATTCTGTTAAGACAGGAAGTGGGCCGTCTGGTATTTTTCTCAGCAAGCGCATAGACGAAAGTTTATCCTCTGACATCTGCTTTTGTGTTCAGGCTTTTGACATCATCATCTGTAAGTTGCTTTATTTTCACTAGAAGTACAAGATTGAATCTTTATTTGTGAGAAAACTTTTGTGGGAAAAATGTTTAAACGATGGTGGGTTAAGCGTTGTACAGCAACTACACCACTGGCATTCTGATGTGTGTAAGTTAATGTTATTCATATTTTGATTGTTCTAAGGACAGGTTTATTTTCTGTTTTACAGTTTTTTACTCTGTTTTGGAGACATTGTTGGAGCAATAAATTTGGAGCTAAGGACGCTACATCCTGACTCTGCTCATGTTTCCGAAAGGAGTTAGGCTTACTGCTGAATTGCGTTAGATACACGCAGGGAGAGCAGGATAGTAAAAAAAGATGATACGCAACTAGCTAACAATAACAAAGCAGACAGATAAAGTCAAACATGGAAGACACTTTCCAAGATGGAGCATCAGTAAGAACTCGGAAGAGTTCCAGTTCAAGTCGATCATCCGTGAGTGCTGCAGCAGCAAAGGCCAGAGCACTAGCAGAGGCTGCTCGTGCACGTGCAGCATTTGCAGAAAAAGAGAAAATAATCAAGCTTGAAAAAGCTAAACTAGAGGCCAATCTAGAAGCACTGAAGTATGAAAGAGAGGCTGCAGCTGCTAACGCTCAGGCAGAAGTATTGGAAGCAGCAGCAGACCTAGAAGATGAAGAAGTGCGTAGCAGGAAAAGTTATCCCATGTCACTTAAAAATGCACATGACCGTGTTAGTGACTACGTTCAAAACCAAAATGTTTATCACAGACGCCCCGATTCAGCCAACATGTCAGAGCCATCGGAACAATCTTTGGAACCTCGCCGCAATCTTCCATCTCCGTTTGTCTACCAAGGGAAAGAATATGTTGTCAAAAACTCCTGGCATGTTCCCCACATGTTCAGCAGCTTGGACTCAGTCACAATCCATATGTCCAACCTAATACTCAAGCTCTGTCTCAAATCAGCGAAGAATTAGAGCGCAACATCCCTAAACCAAAGGTAGATTCACCAAAATACATCAATACATCCCATACAAGTGTTCCAGAGCCTTCAGCCTTCATGGACATGGCAAAGTATCTAGCGCGGAAAGAGCTCGTTAGCACGGGCCTTTCAAACTTTGACGACCGTCCAGAAACATACAGAGCATGGAAGTCCTCTTTTTCGAACACAACCGAAGACTTGAATCTAACAGCAAGTGAGAAACTGGACCTACTCTCAAAATGGCTTGGGAAGGAATCGGCCGAGCACGTCAAACGACTGAGAGCAGTCAATCTAGCTAATCCAGTAGCTGCATTGAAATCTGTATGGAAAAGACTTGATGAATGTTATGGGGCTCCAGAAGTGATAGAGAGTGCTCTTTTTACAAAGCTTGACAACTTCCCCAAGATCACAAATAAGGACAATCACAAGTTGAGAGATCTCAGAGATCTCTTAAACGAGCTACTCTCAGCCAAAGAGGATGGGTACCTGTCAGGCTTGGCATACCTAGACACCGCACGTGGCATAAAACCTATTGTGGAGAAGTTGCCATATAACCTTCAAGAAAAGTGGCTCACTCAGGGATCAAATTACAAAGAGAATTATCAGGTCAGTTATCCACCATTCTCCTATTTCACTTCCTTCATCTGTTATCAAGCTAGAACAAGAAACGATCCCAGTTTCACACCGGCAGTGAACAACTTCCAAGCAGAACGCACAATTCCAAAGCGTATCAATCCCAGAACTGCAATATCAGTGCACAAAACTAAGGTCACCAATGTCAGCACTCTACATGAAGCAGCATCAAAAGAGGACATAGCCAAACAGTGTCCTATCCATAACAAGCCACACCCCCTAAAGAAGTGCCGTGGCTTCAGACTAAAGACTCTGGAAGAAAGGAAGACGTACTTAAGGGAACAAGGCATCTGTTTTAGATGTTGCTCGTCCTCTTCTCATCTAGCTCGCGACTGCAAAGTCATGCTGAAATGTGAGGAGTGTGATAGTGAAAGTCACATAACAGCTCTTCACCCTGGTCCACCCAAATGGGCAAGCAAAGAATCAAATCCCTCACAAGGTTATGGTGGGGAGCAAGGGAATGAGGATACCACAGCTTCTCCAGTCATCGGCTCTTTGTGCACCAAGGTCCATGGAAACAAAATCAAGTCAAAATCCTGCTCAAAGATCTGCCTTGTCAAAGTCTACCCAAAGAATCACCCGGGAAAAGCTCTGAAAATGTATGCGATGCTCGATGATCAGAGCAATAGATCTCTTGTCAGGTCACAGTTTTTTGAGATGTTTGAGATCCAAGTGGACGCATACCCCTACACGCTAAAAACTTGTGCAGGCCTCACCACAACATTTGGCAGGAGGGCAACTGGATTCATAGTCGAAGCAGCTAAGGGTGGTATTAGCCTCTCACTCCCAGAACTAATTGAATGTGATGATTTACCAGACAATCGTGAGGAAATACCAACACCTGAAGCTGCCCTCCACTATCCTCATCTCAGGGATCTTGCAAAGAAAATACCAGCTCTGGATGACAACGCTCAGATCCTTCTTCTTCTAGGCCGTGATATTCTCCGCGCTCACAAGGTGAGACAACAGATTAATGGCCCTGGCGATACACCCTTTGCACAAAGACTAGACCTAGGGTGGGTGTTGGTTGGCGATGTGTGTTTGGAAAAGGTCCATAAGCCAACAGTCTACAGTTGCAAAACAAACATACTAGAAGATGGCAGACCCACATTTTTTAAGCCTTGCATGAATCGCATCCATCTCAAACAAGCAATTAACTCCAGTCAAGCTAATGGATTCACTCACAGTTGCAGTAACAGTACTATGGACACCGACACTCTTGGCCTCAAAGTCTTTGCAAGAACTCCAAATGACGACAAGCGTGCTTTCTCAATGGAAGATGAACAGTTCCTCAAAGTAATGGAGGAACAAGTTTTTCAGGATGAGTCCAACAGCTGGGTCGCCTCTCTTCCTTTCAGGTCACCGAGACCACCTCTGCCAAACAATCGCAACCAAGCCATGACACGTTTCTCTTTGCTTCAACGCACACTAGAGCGCAAGCCAAAGATGAAAGAGCAGTATGTTGCCTTCATGCAAAAAGTAATTGACAACAATCATGCGGAGCCAGCACCTCAACTGCCAGATGGAAAGGAGTGTTGGTATTTGCCATCGTTTGGAGTCTATCACCACAAAAAAGCTGAAAAGATCAGAGTTGTATTTGACTCGAGTGCAAAATGCAACGGCATCTCCCTCAATAACATTCTGCTCACTGGACCCGACCTCAACAACAGCCTCTTGGGTGTCCTTATTCGATTTAGGAGGGAAAGAGTAGGTGTGATGGCAGACATAGAACAAATGTTTCATTGTTTTGTTGTGAGGGAAGATCACAGGGACTACCTGCGTTTCCTTTGGTTTCGAGATAATGACCCCAGTAAGGACATTGTCGAGTACAGGATGAGAGTCCATGTGTTCGGGAATAGCCCTTCTCCAGCTGTGGCCACATACTGCCTCAGAAGAGCGGCAATGAGTGGAGAGCAAGAGTATGGGTCAGACACCAGACACTTTGTGGAGCGTGAGTTTTACGTAGACGATGGGCTTGTCTCTACACCTACTGAGCAAGAAGCAATCACGCTGTTACAGAAAACTCAGGCTTCCCTCTCAGAGTCAAACCTGAGGCTCCACAAGATTGCATCTAACAGCATCAGAGTTTTACAAGCATTTCCAGCAGTAGATCATGCCAATGATGTTAAAGAACTCCGCTTGGGTGCAGAAACAGTCCCTGCACAACGCAGTCTTGGTCTGAGCTGGGAAATTGTAATGGACACCTTTACATTTCAAGTATGCATCAGTGACAAGCCATTCACACGTCGAGGAGTCCTCTCCACCATAAACAGTCTCTTTGACCCTCTCGGGTTTGTGGCCCCTGTGACAATTCAAGGGAAATTTCTGCTACGACAACTAACGCTAGAGGGTAGAGATTGGGATGCTCCACTTCCCCAAGAGAAACACGATGTGTGGAAGACATGGAGAGACTCGCTACAGGAACTTGAACACCTTCATATTCCTCGTGCTTACACCACCACTTCTCCGTCCAGAGCTAAGCAAAAAGAGATCTGCATCTTCTCGGATGCTTCCACGAAAGCTATTGGGGCAGTAGCATATCTCAAAACCACAGATGAAGATGGTCAAGTTCACGTAGGTTTCATTCTGGGAAAAGCCAGACTTGCTCCCGCAAACGAACCCACCATACCCAGACTAGAACTTTGTGCAGCAGTACTGGCTGTAGAAATGGCGGAACTCGTTGTGCAAGAAATTGATCTCCCTCTGAATGCAGTAACCCTTTATTGTGACAGTAAAGTGGTGCTGGGATATATACACAACCAGTCCAAACGTTTCTACGTTTATGTCCACAACAGGGTTCAGAGGATACGCCAGTCCACAGAGCCGAAACAGTGGCGGTACGTGCCCACCGAGGATAACCCTGCGGACCATGCGTCCAGGTCTGCTCAAGCCTCGCTCCTTACTAAAACTAACTGGTTCACAGGTCCGGCATTTTTGTACAAACACCCAACAGCAAGCGACAAGCAACAAACATTTGAGCTTGTAGACCCGGACTCGGACATTGACATCAGACCACAAGTAACGAGTTACATAACAAGCCACAATGATGAGCCGCTCAATCCTGAAAGATTTGAAAGATTCTCTTCTTGGAAATCGCTACAAAGAGCAGTGGCGACCCTTATACATGTGGCACAGTCTTTCAAGTCAACAAACAAAGACACCACTGGTTGTAGTGGGTGGCACCAGTGCAAAAGACCTCGCACAGTCGATGAGCTACACAAGGCAACCACAGTGATCCTACGCACTGGGCAGATGGCGTGGTTTCCTGAGGAACTTAAAGTCTTGTCAAAGGGGGCCGAGGTAAACAAGAGAAGTCCATTGGCAAGATTGAATCCTGCTATCTCTCCAGAGGGATTGTTGAGAATAGGGGGCAGGTTGCAGCAAGCAGATCTGAGTGAAAAAGAAAAACATCCAGTTATTTTGCCAGGTAAACACCATGTGTCTACACTTCTCATAAGACACTATCACGAGCAGGTTGAGCACCAAGGCCGCACATTTACGGAAGGTGCAGTAAGAGCTGCCGGCCTCTGGCTGATTGGTGGCAAAAGAAGCATTAGCAGCATTCTGCATGGGTGTGTCACTTGCCGAAAACTTCGTGGGAGAAGACAGACCCAAGAAATGTCAGACCTTCCACAAGAGCGACTGAGCATTTCACCTCCTTTCACATACACTGGCGTGGATGTCTTCGGCCCTTGGTTCGTTACTGCCAGACGTACAAGAGGTGGTGAAGCAAAAAACAAGCGCTGGGCGGTTCTCTTCACTTGCTTGAGTACCCGTGCAGTCCACATAGAGGTTGTAGAATCTATGGACTCTTCTTCCTTCATAAACTCCCTGAGAAGGTTCTTTGCCATTCGTGGTCCCTCTGAACAACTTCGCTCGGACTGTGGAACCATTTTTGTTGGTGCTTGCAAACAGCTGCAGTTTTACAAAGTGCTGCATGAGTCGGATGTCCAAAGATACACTAGCAGTCAAGGATGTTCATGGTACTTCAACTCTCCTCACTCTTCACACAAGGGTGGAGTGTGGGAACGCATGATTGGGGTTGCAAGTAGGATTTTGGACTCAATGTTAATGCGCACCCCATCTTCAAGTTTGACTCATGAAGTCCTGTGCACTCTCATGGGAGAAGTGATGTCAATCATCAACTCCAGACCTTTAATCTCCGTTTCCTCTGACCCAGAAGTACCTCAGATACTCACCCCAGCCATGCTTCTTACCCGCAAGCAGTGTGTTCCGCCTCCACCTGGGGAGTTCACAGAGAAGGACATGTACAAGCAACAGTGGCGTCAAGTGCAACGACTGGCAGACCAGTTCTGGTGTCGCTGGAAACGTGAATACTTGCACACATTGCAAGTTCGGCACAAGTGGCAAGAGTCCAGTGACAACATCGAATAAGGTGACATCGTACTGCTAAAGGACAGCCAAACCTGTCGCAATGACTGGCCCATGGCTCTCGTCACCCAAACCTTTCCTGGACGAGATGGAAAAGTCCGCAAGATCTAGATTAAGACAACGAAGGACGGTTACGTAAAAAGTTTCTTCGGCCTGTCACAGAGATCGTTCTTCTTCTAACAACAAAGGACTGAATGTTAATTTGTCAAGTTTTCAGTTTGTATGGCATCCTCACAGATACCAGGTGGGGAGTGTTCTGCCCTTTATTATGTCCAGATAGTGATAATTTGATTAAGTTGTATTTCGCACTTTTTACGGTCCTTTATTTTGAAGACGTTATGGTCTTTTATTTTGAAGATTCTGTTAAGACAGGAAGTGGGCCGTCTGGTATTTTTCTCAGCAAGCGCATAGACGAAAGTTATCCTCTGACATCTGCTTTTGTGTTCAGGCTTTTGACATCATCATCTGTAAGTTGCTTTATTTTCACTAGAAGTACAAGATTGAATCTTTATTTGTGAGAAAACTTTTGTGGGAAAAATGTTTAAACGATGGTGGGTTAAGCGTTGTACAGCAACTACACCACTGGCATTCTGATGTGTGTAAGTTAATGTTATTCATATTTTGATTGTTCTAAGGACAGGTTTATTTTCTGTTTTACAGTTTTTTACTCTGTTTTGGAGACATTGTTGGAGCAATAAATTTGGAGCTAAGGACGCTACATCCTGACTCTGCTCATGTTTCCGAAAGGAGTTAGGCTTACTGCTGAATTGCGTTAGATACACGCAGGGAGAGCAGGATACACCTCGTGCTTTTATGATCAGTTTTTTTTTATTTATAAGTAAATAAAGTTTTTGTGTCTTGTGTAATCTATGGCTATTTGTATTATCAAATAAAGAAAAGCATTCTTGGATCACACTACAGGGAGATCGCTACCTTGAACTACTTTTATTGAATAGTTTACTTGTTGGCGATTTTTTATTTAATTGTAAGGTCAATGAAGGATGAAACCTTTTGGCAAATAATTTCATAAAGGCTTGCATACTCTTTACAACATTTTCCTAGATTAAAGATTCTTTCACAAGTGTGGCATCGTAAAAATAAGCCTAGGTTGTGCAAGTAGAATTGCTGTATATAAACGTATGCCAGGCCAGCTAGCTTACAGTAAATACTATTTAGCTAGTGTTGTTAGTTAATCACTTAGTGGAGAGAAAACTAGAGTGCTCATATATCAAATTGCAATGTGTCTGGATTTTTTTCCTTAAAATGTCACATCCTTGATTGAATTCTTGAATTTTGACTCCTTATGATGTTTTCTTGATCCTAAATTTTTTTTGTCGTCTTAGAAATGGGTCATACTTAGCCTTATTTGTCAATATTTTATTATTTTAACTAAAATAAACTGAAAACGTAAACATTGGGATTGTGTTCTTCATTCCTTTTTGTACTGTATCCATATTGAACTATAAACCAAAAACAAATTTAGTCTTGAACCATGACATCTGTGCAATGTTCTTCACTATCAGCAAAAGAGATCACACTTAGGTAAAACATTGAGGAAGAATTCTTACATTATTATTTAAGCAAGACATGATGTGTGAATAAACTTGAGAAGTTTTTGCTTTTCAGTGCTTTGCAATATGTTCAATCAAGCTCTCTACATTAACAACCATCACAGACCTGCATGCTGACACTGTATGTATCACCTTACCACAGCTTCTGATCGGCGTCACAATTGCAGTAGTATTTAGAGTCAGTGCAGTTGCGTTCAATGCCACATGCACATTTCTGAATGCCAGGCGCAGAGCCACCCCAGTAGAAGTGCTTCTCATTACCTCGACCGACCCACCAGGTGTATGGTGTTCCATCTGCAAGCACACAAAAAGAGAAAGAACTTATCAGCGGTCACTTCCTGTATAACAATCAGGTTATTAGCACCAGAACCAGCTCAGCCAGACTCTCTTTTTTGAGGTCACATGCCCCCTACATCAGGGGTGTCTAACATCGGTCCTGGAGAGCTGGAGCCCTGCACATTTTTGGTTCAACCATCATGAAACACACCTGTGGCACTAATAATGGTCCTCTGATTGGCTGAAGTAGAGTAGCATGCATACTACAGCAGGTTTGCAACTAAAATTTGCAGGGCTTCGGCTCTCCAGGACCAACGTTGGACACCCCTGCCCTACATCAACCACATAAAGGAAAGTCTCATTAAGAAATTCATGTTCTTTTCATGTGTGCATGCTTTTTTTACTCTGGGTGTTCTAGTTTTTTCTAAAACATGAAGTGAATACTTTATATTAAATAAGAAATACAAATGAAAACAAATGGGACTAAACTAGGCTTATAAAACACTAACTTATTAAAACTGGGGTTCTTCGAGTATGAAAATGAAAACTTTGTCATTCTGTCCAAACAGCCATATGATTCCCATGTTTAAAAGTGGAGAATGGGGGAAGGTAACAACATTTTTTTGCCGTCAATGATCAGATGTTTATGGCCTACTTATATACTGAGCTGGTTAATGATCTATCTGATTAGTACAAGGCGTTTAAGAGAGTCAGTTTGCAATCTAGTTCAAGAAACTGCATATAAAAGTAGTTTATGAAAAAAAAAGATTTATGTTGTTGTCTACTGGGGTCACTGAAAATCGTGTAAATGTGTTTTAATGAAATTGATAAAATCATTAAATATAACCTACTATAAACTTGACTTTTCTGAGCACACTTGTATGTTTTAGAGTTGTTTGCTCTTCCAAAACATGCTTCAAGTTGTTTTCAGATTCTTTTATGTATCGTTGAGTAACTCTAAACTCCTTTTCTGGGAGCTCAAAATGGCTAGTTGATCATCGTGCTGCCCACTGATCAATCAGATGAACCGCTAATACAGCCCCTCTCAATGTAGAGTAAACATGCTGTCAGATCCGGAACAGTAGACAATGCAGAGAAAGAGTGCTTTTGTTGTACTGAGCCAAATGTTGTTATTAGCTTACTAAAGAATAAAAATATTTGCCAGAAATAGATCGATTTTGTGTGTACCACCAAGCAAAACTTTAGAAAGAGGGTCTCTTCACATCGGAAGGCACAAGGCAGGCTCTGACACTGACACTAACAGCACTGAGTGCTGATGAGCCCAAAGCAGTAAGTACAATGCAGTTGTTTACAGTGACTAAGCTTAAATTAACTATTTAATTATGAAATGTACACCTATTTCTAGTTTTTGTCTTCCTTTCATGAAGTTTGACCTGTAATCAAAGCAGTGAATAATTTTTCAGATATAATGACGTGGTGGAAGCAGTGGGAGGAACTTGTTAAAAAGAGAGTTTTGATGGCACAAAATAGGTGATTCAAAGGCATTATTTGTGATAAATACTGCCTTTTCAATGTTATTGATGGTGAAGTGCTAGTGTAGAAGTGCCAAACATTTATTCTAAATGCTACAAAAATAGCATATAATGGCACCTATAAACCAAACACATTAGTAACATTTTATTTATTCACCCTTTCTATATAAGTGATCTCGACACTTGTGAAAAGTATGAAACCAAGCAAAGAGAGCAAAACAAGTGATGTCCTTTCTATTGTTAGAACCCTCTCACAGCTACCCAGTGAAGCAGAAGAGTAAATCTTAGAACAGCTTTTTGATGGTTGCTCATGACACGCAGACAACAGTAATTGCAGTGCTTGAGATCTGAAGAGTGCTCTACCCTCAAGCTCACAGACACAAGCGTTAATTCCCTGTATGTGTAAGACACAACATGCTCAGTGGGATTAACACTTGGCTCTTTGAGAATGTTCAGTTCTCTGAGGTCTGCTGGATTCCCTATCTCAAACTAATGCCCACATGTGTATTCACAAAGGGAGGCAGAGAGAATAAAAACACGCAGTTGAGCAGGCACTTAGGCTACAGGCATCACTCAAGTGTTTCACTAATGCACATACAAGACACACATGAAGAAAGAGACCAAGAACTTTCAAATTTGCCATGATTTATATAACTGCAAAGTTGACTAAAGATCACATCATGTTGTGCTTCTCAGTATGTCAGCAGATGACACTGCTCAGATAAAATATGCAGGAGTTCACTCTAATTACCTGCTTAAAACATTTTTCTGGAAGGCAGCTCAAGGGATTTTACTAAAAATATGTAACTCTGCAAATACTTGAGTGACTGCATCTCCATTTAAAGAGGGAGACAGTGCTTGTTCTAAAAAATAGAGAGTATAGTTGTTAAGATGTGGTTGGTAAGTACTGTATAATGTGTTCTGTAAAAATGTATAAATTATACGTAAAATATTCTTTGTATAGAAAAATAATGCCTCAACACAAGATAACAATACAAAATGTAAATGCACAGTAATATAAACATCAAGCATGATACAAAATGCAACAAGGTTTGAGAAAAAACTAGCAATTCTCTGTTTTCTTTTCAAGCGATGATGACATTTTGCTGCAACAAAGTTTTGGTACATTCTTTATTAAAACAGAGTGAAAACCTGAAAAGGTTTACTGTTTGATTCAAGAGCTGAAGCTCTACTAAGGTCTGCCCCAGACTTAAAATATTTTAGAGGTCCATGGAACAGTTTGAGGAGCTGTTGGTGCAGATTCAGAGACCTGATTGACCCAGAGCAACGTCTGGCTGTGTGTCTGTTGTTCAGATGTTTTATTCATAAGCACATCAGTGCGGCTTTCACAACAATGTTCTTCACGTTTTCTTTTCCCACAGTCTTTTTTATTGTGTAAATGCTAGCCTAAAATATGAATGCATTACCCTCACAAGCCAAATAGTTCAAGAAAATTAAAAACAGTTTGCGAACATAAAGCTGATCAACCGATTTACCTTTTTGAATGTTTTGAGTGATGTGACAGCAAGCTGCATTGTGATTGGTCAGACTCATTGCAGTTGCCTGCAACAAGTTGGATAAATCAACCAAAAACAGAATAAAGCAACCTATGCAACCTTTAGCAAATAAAGTGGATGTCTATATGGGGTCACTGGGAAATGATTGCTTGGAAAATATTTTGCAAATTAATATAGATAAGCTTGAGCTGTTTTTTTTAGCTATGTGTCAAGTTTCCAAGCTATGTGCCAGTGTGATGTGTGAACATCACAGTTCAGCTTTTATCTATTCATTCATCTTCATGTCGGCTTTATTCCCTTTCGGGGTCGCCACAGCGGAATGAACCGCCAACTCACTGGCATATGTTTTCCATCGCTGGGAAACATTCACACACACATTCACACTATGGGCAATTGTTCTTATTCAATTCACTTATTCCGCATGTCTTTGGACTTGTGGGGAAAACCCACGCGATCACGGGGAGAACATGCAAACTCCACACAGAAATGCCACCTGCCCCAGCCGAGCCTAGAACCAGCGACCTTCTTGCTGTGAGACGACCGTGCTACCCACTGCGCCACCGTGACGCTAGCTTTTATCTATTGAGTATCTCAATTCTCCCAGAAGCTAAAGCCTTTGCAATTTCTGAAAAGGCAGTCAAGTATCTCCATGCGTTTCAGAGATGGTATGCAAGTAGTATGCAAGCAAGCACTACACAAAGAAGACTAGCATGAATTTAGCAACATCTGACAATTAAAAATACCATTCAGAACTTATACAGCTGACAACGAGAATCATCACTGTTTTGTGTCTCCTGTGATCCATAGTAATGTTACATTTTTTTAACTAGAATTTTAAAGACTTTTTGTAGGATTTTACTTTACGATTATTGAACTTATTATGTTGAAGTAATTCTAAAAATTAGCTTACTGCAGTTAAATAAGATGAGAACAAGATGATAATCTGTTATTAAAATCTCTTAGTTACTGAAAAATTTCTGTTACTGAAGATGAAATTCGAAGGATTCAGTCAATATTAAAAATTCAATAATTTATTTACAAACTCACTATTCTGACAAGTAAAAATTTAAATTCATATTAAAGAGACATACAGAAGCACGAGTTGCACCAAAAAAAAGGGATGTAAAATCCAAGTTTGAAAAATGAATTTAATGCATTGTGTCATTTAAACTAACATGTTAAGCTTACATTAACTGTATTGATACATTTACTTTGAAATAAATGATTACATTTTCCCTGTAGATATTTATAAACCTTATTTAGGTTTACAATTGGTTCCACTGACCTTACAAACTTAAAATTTACAGTGTATGACATGGTGAATGATCCTCTCAAAACATGCCCAAAACGCTCACATGTGCCGCTCTTACTTGGTCTTCCCCAGGTCTGTGAAGATTCATGGTGTGATATCTCTGCCTCATTAAACTCTAAAGCTAATGCCGTTTGTTTCAGCTGTGGTATCTGCATGAAAAACTTAATGTTTTTTCTCACCTCAAATTGAACTAGCTCAATCAATCATTCCCTTCAGTCTTGGCCAGAAACAGAGCCACCCAGCCAGGCGGATTTAACAAGGACTTGGCGCCCTATTTGCATCCTGCTGGGTTCTGAAGCCGAGCTGATCATGCACTTGAAACCCAAGCACAGTGATCATTAAACAGATGTAAACAAGATTGGTAACTCTGTGCTCTGAGGACTTAACATTACTGTGTGTTCACATGTATTAGACACTGACTTTAACACGTCACCCACTGGTCTCAATCCATAAATACTACTTGTTTATCTCTATCTACTAATTGGCAACATCAGTCTCCTATCCACTAGTAAGTCAATATGTGCTGTGTGCCGTGGTGCACTCTGATGTTAACCAGATGGATAGTTTACACTAAAGTTGGCTTAAGACATTGGTTTCCAACCCCAGCCATGGCCTGTACAGAGTTGAGGGTATGATTTAGTACCAGTAAGAACAGCTCTTATTACTTCAGAGTTATAAACAAACTTATTTACTAAAAACGCCTGAATTACCTCTGTAACTTTAGTATGAAGTATGTCTTAGTCACATGATGAGCTAGTGTGTAAAGAAACTCTAGCCATTTGCAATCTGTCACTGTCTTGGATATGGTATTTAAATGACTGGGTTTTCAGCCAGGTTAAAGAAACAAAGAGATACACCACAGCAAATTGGACATAACATACTTTTCTTAATGTGAATGCAGGTTTAAGTTCCTTTTTGTTTGGAGCATAGAGGATTTTCCTCAAACTATGCTTTTTACCTAATCTCGCTGTCAGATGGACACTACATTTGAAGTAAAAACCATACTTTTTAAATAATTTTATGATGTGAGAATGATAATCTCCTTCAAATAGGAGAAAACAAGCCTTTTGTGCAAATTTTTACATTTCTTATTTAACTATAATGTGTTATGTAAAAACACACACACACACACACACACACGCGCGCGCACGCACACCACACACACACCACACGCACACACGTTAAATCATCAATTTTGACATCTGCAGTGGTGAAAATATATTTTGGCCACCTGTTAAATATTCATTTTCTTTACACTGTAAAAGGAAAATTTGTGAACATGCTGTTGAACATACTTGAACTTGTTATTTTTTTTTTTATGGAAATGTGATACTTGTTTACAGTGAATTGCAATTACTCTGCATTATTAATCAGAGTTACTGTAATAGCAGTGCTCTGTAAGAACTACTGGCACTGTAGCAAGTCAGCATGATCTACTGTAGAAAGAGGTCTCCTAGGAAGAAGAGAAGCGAGTAATCTCTGCTCAGTTTTTTGACGAAGCACAGGAAAGAAGATCCAGCTTTTAATCCTGGTAAATGATCCAATTGTTAATGAAAGGGTAATAAAAAACATACATACATGTAGCACCCATAGACTTTATATAACATGGACTTTGAATCAGTGATTCAAGTTAAAAATGGATGTAGCCAACAATCGCCTTCATGGAAGTGCATCCTTTCCGGTAACCAAATATGGGTCCAGAGAGGCGGGACATAGGTGTAGCACAGATGTCTGATGTTTACATTTTATACATCCTAAACAAACAAATGTAAAAATATTTTTTTAATTATTGTAAACATCTTTTTTTCAAGCGTCATGGTGGCGCAGTGGGTAGCACAGTCGTCTCACAGCAAGAAGGTCGCTGGTTCTAGGCTCGGCTGGGTTCATTCCGCTATGGCGACCCCGAAAGAGAAGAAAGCCGACATGAAGATGAATGAATGAATGAATGAATGTTTTTCAGCTCCAAAGTTAAGCATTTTTAACATTAAATTGAATAAGAACTTGCTCACTTCTGACACCAACCCATTGTGACCAGTTGAAGTATTACAGTTCAGTCACTTCCTATTGGACCAAAGTAGGGAGAGCAGGGGGTTGCCCCTTGGTAGCACCGAATCTGTTTCTTAATCATTTTTGGTGCCCTGTAGCACTAGCCTGCAAATGTCCTATTTAGACCTGGTCTTCAGAGCCAACCACGTTTAGAGCCAAAATAATTTAGAGTCCAAGACAAACCATATTTACAAAAATTGGCTTTTTAAATAGGTAAAACATTTTTTTATTTACTTTAAAAAGGTAAAATCCACTCAAAGTAAATGAAATTCTTTAAATTAATATTTTTTTCCTGGAAACTGTAGGAAGAGCTGTGAGGAAAAAAAAAAGAATTGTGTTCTGAGAATCACATTTGATAGGCTTCTTCATTTTGCGCCAAATCCAATTACAATAGACGGAGTCACAAAAAAAAAAAAAAAAACCCCACAGAAATATGTAAGGATCTATGTGTATCATCTAAAAAAAACAAGAAAAATCACATCACAACCTTTCTCTGCATGTGTGTGTGGGTTTTAGTCCGGGTTCTCCAGTGTCTTGATTGCTTTTTTACAGAACCAAATGCGTGTATAATCAAGCTTGTATAATAAGAATAAGTCAAAGATTACTGGTCAGTTTAAATCAACAGTTTCCGTATACTAATCAACTTTACGTTACACTCCCTAAGGTAGTATTATATAGTAGATCTATTTCTACCCCAAAGAATGATTGAGGTGGACATTCAAAAAGCCAACAGAGTCTCTGTAACAAAAAAGGGTTTCTTTTTCACTGTCGACCACTAAAGTGTCTTTCATGTTTCATTTTGACAAAGTAAAGCTGGGTTTGCTTAACTAAACCATTGGTAAAGATGCCATTAACATCAGTTATATTTAGTCTTTTAAAAATAGTATAAAGAATCCTATAAACTTGTGAGAAATGAAACTTTTTTCTGCTTTTATTTGCAATTACTTTTATGTTTGCAAATAACCCCCCCTCCCTGACTTTTCATTATGTAAAAAAATGGCACATTTTGAAGAGAATAATTAAAAAGAAAAAGATATTCATCATTATGTAGTATTTTATTCAAAGAAATGAAGGAACCCATACTTCCCATCTCTAAATTTAAGTCTATATTTGTTTTTATTCTTTCGATAAAATCAAAGTTTGAATTTGAAATAAAACACCAACAGCAGCTGTTAAGGGAGAACACAACAAGAATTAATAGCGGCAACATCGCATTAGATTTGCATTAGCTCCCTGATGAGCCTGATGCAGCAGGAGATCCGTTTTATCAATTACACATTAAATTCTAAGTACTAAATGTTCCTCCTCCACCCTTCCAGCAACACCCTTCCACAAATACTGCATTCCTTCCAGACTAATTTTTTTTATTATATCTACTTATTTTTACTCAGATCCCACAATACACGATTACATTCGCGTTTCTGTCTCTTTAAAACACACATCTCTCCATCTTCATCTGCCTTGTAGCTTTTAAAGACACCCTGTGCCTTACCCCATATTATCTAAATGATGTATAACTCAGTGACATCCCTCATTCTTTCTTGTGAGCATGGAAACTCAGCCACCGCACCTATGGCTTGACACCTCAGAACCTTGATAGACAGCTTCATTTTCCTGTCAGGAGGATCACAGCCAAGTCTTTAGAGCCATGAAGACTGTTCTTGACAGTGTCCATCGTGAAACCCCAGCCAGTCTCTTCTTTTTTCTCAAGGGGAAGAATGGGACGCTATTCAAGGAAAAGAACTCATCACACCGAGGTAAATTGGGAGAGCTGTGCAGGTTTCCTCTAGTAAAAAAGCTGGCAGCTCTCACATTGCAACCTCGCACTGATCGAAAATTCATCTCATCATCATGGCTTTTCTCTGGAGAAACTGGACAGCTCTTTTCTCAAGTTGAGGAGATTACTGTTGCATAATGATTTGCTGACAGTACAACACGCTGAGTAGAATGAACCCTGGTGGGAGCTGGGTATTGATCGACACACTCTCCTTCCTTAAATAGAGGATGGTTTGATAAATGGGTCTTATCGAGCTGATCTTTAACGGCAGGTATTCGGCAGACAAGGCGAGGGATGCTCGTCAATGAAAAATAGAAGAATTAGAAGCACACAAAATAAATTCTCATAAATAAACAGGTGTATCAGGAACAATATCAGGATGAGAGCCTGCGACTCTCTAGAGGAAAACAAATACTTCAAATGGCATCTTGATACAGTTTTCTACTAAAGTTATGTTCTGATATGAGTAAAAAAAATCAGCTTGTCTATTTTGTCTGATGCTCAGAAATCATGCTAACACATGTTCGGGTGACTGTCAGGGACATAAGGAAGAGGCCACACCACATGACTGTTTCCAATGATGCTGTTAGTTTGTTAAGCTCTGAGTGAGACAGTGACTGACATATTCTTCATTTTCCATTATCCACTTCACTTCCAATGAGTTTGGCAAGTTCAGGGTGGCGCAGTAGGTAGCACGGTCGTCTCACAGCAAGGAGGTCACTGGTTCTAGGCAGGTGGCATTTCTGTGTGGAGTTTGCATGTTCTCCCCGTGATCGCGTGGGTTTTCTCCGGGTGCTCCGGTTTCCCCACAAGTCCAAAGACATGCAGTATAATTGAATTGAGTAAAATAACAAAATAAACCTTGTATACTTAAAACAACTATGCATATACATATATTAGGGCTGTGAAAAATAAAGCAATTTCATTTTAAAGTTTCTTAAGAGACCATTTCTGTTCTTGTGGATCTTACAGCATTGGTTTGTATTGTGTGACAAGATAACTTGTGTGCTTTGAACATTTAACCCCTGAGATTTACTCCTGCAGTGTAAGCAGAAGCTGAATAATGTAACAGCATTAGAATTTGAGAAAATGATGCTCAGCTAACCGAAATTAGGAAAAGATTCACAGACAGTAATGTTGTTGAGGATAATTGTTATAAATATTAGGATAAAACATTTAACTGATTATCTTTGTTATGATGTTTCTGTTGCTGTATTATTTTATGAAAAGATTGTTCCATTATTAATTCGAGACAAAACAATTACCCTTAATAATAACATTTTGATGATCCCTGTCATCTATATAAAGACAAAATAAGAATGCTTAAATGTCAACACATCTGAAGCTTAGAACCAAAAATGTGTTAACATTACACAATAAGTCAACATTTGAAGGTATTATATGGCATCTCACGTTTCAAAATGACCAAATGCAACAAACAACTTGTGTGCTGAACTTCAATAAAGATTTTAAGATTTATTTTTTATATTTTTAACTTTTTTGACCTAAACGCTCTTAATAAAAAAATTCTTCTAAATTTCTGTAACAAACAAAAAGCAACGAAAACGTTTTTAGTTGAAATATGCCCTTGTGTTTTCTAAAATAGATTTCTTTCTGTGCACAAGCAACCGAGAGGAGATTGGAAGGAAACATTTAGAAAGTGCCAACCCTAAACACATTACGGCATAAAACGGTCAAAAGTTTCATTATGAAAAACTCTATTGACACCAATTTCACCTTATCAATTGCTGTTCTCTTGCTGGTTATATTACAAAACTCAATGTGAGATTTTGAGAAAATGTGGAACATTTATAAATGTATTGACACGTAATCATCACTGTATGTTTTCCGTTGATGATTAGCTGCTTCCAATATTAAAGAATTATAAAACTGTAATTAACCGGTTATTGGTCACTTGAAAATTATGTTTCTGTTCAATACTTTTCAAAATGTTTTTTTTTATGTTCCAGTGTTTGTGTCCAGTTCTTGTTTTTGTTCCATTAATTAATTCAGAGCCTTGTAACTAAGGAGAGTGAACAGACTCCAGGTCATTTTTCTCAGACTCCAAATTTTCTTTGGAGTGATAGGGTAATCTTAAAACAGAAGATTTTTGTCAAAGCTGGAACAGGAAGAGGAAAACAAGTATTCTGAGTTCAAGAAATAAGAAGGTGATTTGTTTTTTATCAAAAGAAAACAGTTACCAGACATCAAGGTGAGTGAGAGATCACAAAAATCTGTCTCAAAAAGGTCAAAAAGTCTGAAACAAATAATCTATTATACACTAGACCAATCTCACATAATATAAAAGATTCCAAAAGTTACAAAGTGAAAGGTCTGGGAATAATCTAAGGATCAATATGAGAAAATAGTGATCACGAGATACAAAATCCACTCAAACAAATATTTATTCTGTGATAAGAATACACGATGATGTCCTAAATTCGTAAAGATTTTCGTGTTGCTTTTTGGGCAAAGCGTAATTTTATTGTCATGACTCTCCTCTACCATACGTTCTACTCCTCCGCTACCACCTCCTCTGACACTTTGCCACGTTGCCTCACTCGAAATTATTATTATTAATTTGCATTTCTTTTATTCTGTTTTCGTTGTTTTATTATTATCTACTAGCTTTATAATGTGTAATTTTAAGGACTAAATAATCCTATTTTATTTTTCTTTGGTTTTCCATGTTATTTAATTTTTTTTCTGTTGTTTCTGTGTGGCTTGGAACGGATTAGACATTTTACATATAAAACTTGCATTGACATAAGGAAAATTCAGCATACGAACCTCGGAATGGATTAACTTCCACCCGGAACGAATTAGTTTCAAATCTTGAGGTATTACTGTATTCTGTACTGTACTGTATAGATCATCATTCACTTGTTTTTTTTTTAAACACAGTGTATAACAAAAACCAATTATTTTTTTCCCTTTTAAATCATAGCAATTGGTCAGTTGGTTTTCATTATAATAAAGGAAAAGCTATGAGAGGATAAAATGGTTCAAACTGTTTGTTTGCTTAAAAATGAGAAAGAGCCCCAAGATTATATCAACATTAGATTTGGCTCTCTAAGTTACAAAATTCAATAACTATCCATCGAGAAAGTCATTGCATTACCATTTGATTTGTTCTGCAATCATTGGCAAGACTTTAATATTGCAAATCACATTTGGTGTGACGTTTGTTGCCTCTGATGATCGTTCCCAGGCTGCCTTCAGCTATTTTTCCCTCACTAGTCACAGGAGTGAGCTGCTGTTCCCTCAGACAAAACTCTTTTAACAATATCTCTCTATTGATCCACCAGGCAATCTGAAGATTTGACTTCGTTCAGCGTTAAGCGGGCCCGAGAATGATTTAGTGAGAAGCATTTTGGACTGCCTGAGCCTCCCTCTCAAACACATAAGTGGACCTGAGAAAGGTAATGCAAAAGATATGCATCATTAGCGGCCTTGTTTCCCTGCATATAACAAAAATACCCTGCCATCTCAAGTAGTCATTAAAAAATCTTGGGGGCAGAAAGGAGATAATAGGTCAGGGGATGGTGCACCACGGCTGAGCAGAAACCAGAATACAGAGGGGTCACCCATCCTCCAGAATCATGTGCTGTGTACACCCATGTGATCAAAAAGTTCAAGAGATCTTGCTCATTAAATTATTGTGCACTTGTGTGGATTTTTCCAGCTCTGAGAGGTTTTATAACTGTTTGTGCCAACATACCCAGCTTGCAGAAATCAAGTCATCTTAATCATGTGGAATTGGTAGAACCCCAATAGGTACAAGTAGAACATTTAGAACTTACCCAAATTTAAGTTAAAGGATAATCAAACTAATTCAAAGAGGGGTAATCTTCTAATGTCCAATAGTGATGGGAAGTTCGGATCATTTCTCCGACCCAGATCTTTGAGTCCCGTTCAGCAAAATGAACGAATCTTTTTCCGAGTCATTTCGTTCATTTTAGTAAAATACCTATAAAATGTTGTGTGTTTCTTCCCTAACACATTTAGTAAATACACAAACCCGAATCACACTACAAATAAGACAAAACTATAATGCTTGAAGACAAAAAACACATTTTATTTAAGCCTACCTGGGTCTTTTAGTCTGATTCAGCTCAGCTCTGATCTGTCTTTAAAGTATCATCGTTACTCACATTTCTTCTCTCTGATGGTAACAAGTTCATTCCGGCCCCGGGGCCTTCTGTCACGTGACGCTCCCTAATATTAACCAACACAATATCAGCCGGAAATCCACAAGATTTGTTCCTTCCCCGAGTCCTCCGGCTTCTTTCGTTCTTCTGTCACGTGACGCTCCCTAATATTTACCAAATGCAGTTTAAGCCGGAAAATCACAAGATTCGTTCTTTTCCCGAGTCCTCTGGGTCCTTCGTTCTTCTGTCACGTGACGCTTGAGCCGCAAACAGAAAAGATTCGTTCTTTTCCCCGAGTCCTCCGGCTCCTTTTGTTCTCTAATTATGTGCGCGATAATCTCGGAAAACCAGAAGAATGTTGCGCATGCGCCATTGAACGAATCCCTCTCCGACATTATTCGTTCCTACGAGTCACATTAAAGAGTTGTTCAAAAAGAATGAATCGTTCTTGAATGACACATCACTAATATCTAATTAGTACTTAACATACAAGAACATCTAATGTCTTGGCTATGAGTTATCTCTGAACTATGAGTGTCTGAATGTCAAAATATGATTCGATCTCTGCTGGTCATTATATTTCAATAACTAAGTATTCCTAATTCAAAGCCCCCTCTTTATACCAATGACACTCCCTCTACACATTAGACAAGACACAATGTGACCTTTTTTAAACCTCTTATGAAAACAGTTCTCTTCAAATTAATGTATATTATCCACTAATTAATCCATCATTACCTCCTATCACCTAAATCCCAGTCACCTGTGATCACCTTCACCTGCAGCACTATACAGAGCATTCCTTTACAAGTAATCTTATCCAGTCTCCCTCACACATGTGTTGTGTGTGTTGATGTTTGCATTCAACAAAAAATCGCAAAAAAATAGTTTAAGAATGAAGCACATATTTATAGGTGAAGAATTGTGCAACAATTCTTGTGACTTGTGACAATTCTTGTCCTCCCAGAAAAATTGTTATTTCATACTGTAACATAACATCACTCGAGTTGGGATCCATTTGCAGGCTTTTATTAACAACGTAGTCAATTAACAGGCGGGTAGTCAGGGCAGGCAGCAAAGATCGTAATCGAAAAACAGGCAGGGTCACAACAGGCAGACTTAAAGACAGGGTACATGCTCAGAGTTGCAGCACAGAGACAAACAAGACTTCGCCCCGAGCAAAGGGAATCAGTCTGTTTTTATACTGGTTGTAATGTACTTCAGCTGGAAGGGTAATCACGGCGGATCTGGGGTGTAATGTTCTTCAGCTGGGTGTATAATCATGATGCCCCTGGGGTGTCTGGAAAATGTAGTGTGGTGCCCTCTGCTGGTTAGAGGGGGGAGTGACGAGGTTAGCCTCTGTGACATAGCCCCCCCCATGAGCGACTCCTGGCGCGATGAGGCAGACGGTGACGGGGTCTCCCACGTGGTCGAGGAGCCGGCTTGTTCAGGTGGTTGTGGTGGAAGGTCTCCGTGAGGCCTGGGTCGAGAGTGTCCTCCGCGTTCCCCAAGAGTGCTCCTCTGGACCGTGCCCCTCCCTGTGCCTAAGAGGCAGTCCAGGGAGGAGCTGGTGGCAGGAGCCATGCCACAAAAAGTGACCTCAGAAACAAGGCCTGTGGCATCGGCAAGAGCAGGCGAAGAGCAGGTGCCGGCAGAGCTGGGCAGCAGCGCTCGGGTGACGCCGGCAGGCGCAGAGTAGGCATCGGCAGAGCTGGGCAGCAGCGCTCGGGTGACGCCGGCAGGCGCAGAGTAGGCATCGGCAGAGCTGGGCAGCGGCGCTCGGGTGGCGTCGGCAGGCGCAGGGTAGGCATCGGCAGAGCTGGGCAGCGGCGCTCGGGTGGCGTCGGCAGGCGTAGAGTAGGCATCGGCAGAGCTGGGCAACGGCGCTTGGGTGGCGCCGGCAGGCGCAGGCGAAGAGCAGACGTTGGCAGAGCTGGGCGGCGGCGCTCAGGTGGCACCGGCAGGCGCAGGCGTTGAGCAGACGTCGGCAGAGCTGGGCGGCGGCGCTCGGGTGGCGCTGGCAGGCGAAGAGCAGGCATCGTCAGAGCTGGGCGGTGGCGCTCGGGTGGCGCTGGCAGGCGAAGAGTAGGCATCGTCAGAGCTGGGCGGCGGCGCTCGGGTGGCGCCGGCAGGCGAAGAGCAGGCATCGGTAGAGCTGGGCGGCGGCGCTCGGGTGGCGCCGGCAGGCGAAGAGCAGGCATCGGCAGAGCTGGGCAGCGGCGGTCGGGTGGCGTCGGCAGGCGTAGAGTAGGCATCGGCAGAGCTGGGCAACGGCGCTCGGGTGGCGCCGGCAGGCGCAGGCGAAGAACAGACGTCGGCAGAGCTGGGCGCGGCGCTCGGGTGGCGCTGGCAGGCGAAGAGCAGGCATCGTCAGAGCTGGGCGGTGGCGCTCGGGTGGCGCCGGCAGGCGCAGGCGAAGAGCAGACGTCGGCAGAGCTGGGCGGCGGCGCTCGGGTGGCGCTTGCAGGCGAAGAGCAGGCATCGTCGGAGCTGGGCGGCGGCGCTCGGGTGGCGCCGGCAGGCGAAGAGCAGGCATCGGTAGAGCTGGGCGGCGGCGCTCGGGTGGCGCCGGCAGGCGAAGAGCAGGCATCGGCAGAGCTGGGCAGCGGCGCTCGAGTGGCGCCGGCAGAGCAGGGCAGCGGCGCTCGAGTGGCGCCGGCAGAGCAGGGCAGCGGCGCTGGGTTGGCGCCGGCAGGGCAGGGCAGCGGCGCTGGGTTGGCGCCGGCAGGGCAGCGGCGCTGGGGGCGCCGGCAGGGCAGGGCAGGCAGCGGCGCTGGGTTGGCGCCGGCAGGGCAGGGCAGCGGCGCTGGGTTGGCGCCGGCAGGGCAGGGCAGCGGCGTGGGTTGGCGCCGGCAGAGCAGGGCAGCGGCGCTGGGTTGGCGCCGGCAGAGCAGGGCAGCGGCGCTGGGTTGGCGCCGGCAGGGCAGGGGCGCTGGGTTGGCGCGGCAGGGGCAGGCAGCGGCGCTGGGTTGGCGCCGGGCAGGGGGGGGGCGGGGTTGGGCCGGCAGGCAGGGGGGCGGGCGCTGGGTTGGGCCGGCAGGGCAGGGGAGGGGTTGGCGGGCAGGGCAGGGGGGGAGGGCGGCGGGTTGGCGCCGGCAGGGCAGGGCAGCGGCGCTGGGTTGGCGCCGGCAGGGCAGGGGCGCTGGGTTGGCGCCGGCAGGGCAGGGGCGCTGGGTTGGCGCCGGCAGGGCAGGGCAGCGGCGCTGGGTTGGCGCCGGCAGAGCAGGGCAGCGGCGCTGGGTTGGCGCCGGCAGAGCAGGGCACTCGGGTGGCGAAGGCAGACACGGAACCTGGGGCGGCGGAGGCAGACACGGAACCTGGGACGGCGCAGGCAGACACGGAACCTGGGGCGGCGCAGGCAGACACGGAACCTGGGGCGGCGCAGGCAGACACGGAACCTGGGGCGGCGCAGGCAGACACGGAACCTGGGGCGGCGAAGGCAGACACGGGACCTGGGGCGGCGCAGGCAGACACGGAACCTGGGGCGGCGCAGGCAGACACGGAACCTGGGGCGGCGCAGGCAGACACGGAACCTGGGGCGGCGCAGGCAGACACGGGACCTGGGGCGGCGCAGGCAGACACGGGACCTGGGGCGGCGAAGGCAGACACGGGACCTGGAGCGGCGAAGGCAGACACGGGACCTGGAGCGGCGAAGGCAGACACGGGACCTGGAGCGGCGAAGGCAGACACGGAACCTGGAGCGGCGAAGGCAGACACGGAACCTGGGGCGGCGAAGGCAGACACGGAACCTGGGGCGGCGAAGGCAGACACGGAACCTGGGGCGGCGAAGGCAGACACGGAACCTGGGGCGGCGCCGGCAGACACGGAACCTGGGGCGGCGCCGGCAGACACGGAACCTGGGGCGGCGCCGGCAGACACGGAACCTGGGGCGGCGCCGGCAGACACGGAACCTGGGGCGGCGCCGGCAGACTCAGGCGCAGGGGCGGCGCCGGCAGACTCAGGCGCAGGGGCGGCGCAACAAGCAAGACGGCATAACGAGACCCCCCAATATTAAGGACAGGAGCATGGCACACTTCAGCCAAGACTCTCCCTTCAGCCTCAGGGATCAGCGTTTCCGGGGCAACATTGGCGTGGTCTCCACTAATCCTCGAAGCAGTAGACTCGGTCGTACTGACTGAAGAAGAGAGAGTTGAGGGGTTGGAAACACTCCTTTTCTTCTTCTTCCTCTTTTTCGAAGGAGGTTGTGGTTGTAGCACCGTGGAGGTGTCTAGACAGACCCTCTGAGGGCAGGAGACAGAGGGAGTCTGGACGGGGAGTTTAGCACAGGATACGTGGGGAGCGTGATTCTCCACCTTGGAGGGATCTGAGGCAAGACTGGGCTCAAAGACTAGGGGGTTGAGTATAGGAAGCCCATACCACTCTGGGAGGGCAACCTCTCCTGGTTCTCCTCGCTGGTGGTCGGCTGGGTTCTTGTTTGGTTGCTGCACTCTGTCCTGTGATAACTCTAGCAGTTTATCACCCGCGCTTTTGTCCTGATCACATGTCCTACTTAAGCTCTCCGTGAACTCCAGAAACGTGAGAAACACAGTGCCCTCTCCTCTCCATACGGTCGTGGCCCATTCTAGTGCCCTCCCGGTTAACAGCGAAATGACAAGCGCGATCTTACTGGTGTCCGTGGTGTGTAGAGCGTGGGTTGTTGGCGAATGAAGAGGGAGCACTGCTGCAAAAATCCCTTGCACTTCGTCGGGTCCCCGTCAAACCTCTCAGGAAAGGCGGGGCGAGGACTGATCTGTGGCGCTTCTGCGACAGCGGGAGCCGCGTGAGCGTTCGTAAACGTCATGGCTGCCGGTTGAGAAGGGACATGCAAATTCTGAAGCGCTCTCACTAATTCCTCGGTGAGGGATGTCAGGCGATTCAGCTGATGTTGGTGCGCGGCCAGTTGATTCGCCTGCGTAGACAGCGCTGAAGACAGTTGTGAGAAAGCCGCTGGATCGTTGGGTGGCGAAGTCTTCTGTAACATAACATCACTCGAGTTGGGATCCATTTGCAGGCTTTTATTAACAACGTAGTCAATGAACAGGCGGGTAGTCAGGGCAGGCAGCAAAGATCGTAATCGAAAAACAGGCAGGGTCACAACAGGCAGACTTAAAGACAGGGTACACGCTCAGAGTTGCAGCACAGAGACAAACAAGACTTCGCCCCGAGCAAAGGGAATCAGTCTGTTTTTATACTGGTTGTAATGTACTTCAGCTGGAAGGGTAATCACGGCGGATCTGGGGTGTAATGTTCTTCAGCTGGGTGTATAATCATGATGCCCCTGGGGTGTCTGGAAAATGTAGTGTGGTGCCCTCTGCTGGTTAGAGGGGGGAGTGACGAGGTTAGCCTCTGTGACACATACAATGTCACCTGCTGTGTATGAGATTATGTCTCCAGGTCTGAGGCTTTGATGAATACCAGAAAACTGGGTTCACTAGAAAAGCACATTTTAAAAATGTTTGTGCATATTTTTGCACAAATTATTCTATATTTTTATCCATTATTTTGAGCGATTCACTTAAGAACAACTTTTTTTCCTCTTGGCTCAGTAAGTACCAAACAAATCTAAGTCAATTTTCAGTTCAGACCATGACCACTACAAGCAAATTACTCTAGAATTTGTTCGGAAGTGTACTGAGACCCCCACCTACAGTAGGTCTTGCCACGCTTCTTTTATTTTTACGTTTACTTAATAAATTATTGTTATCTTCTAGTAGTTAACATACAAGAACAATTACAAACATAGATGGATTTATATTAAACTGTCCAGGAAGATGTTTATGAAAAGTTTATTAAAGACTGATTAAATATAGTTAACAATATGGAAGAGAAACACAAAAAAGTGTTCCTGAACATCATTCTTGTTTACTACTGAATTACGACTTTAATCTTGTCCTTAACTCGTTTCAGTAACTACAATTCTTGTATTTCTTTTGTTAGGACTGGCAAGAGATACTAGCTTATGAATACAATTTATTTGTCCTATCCTGATGTTCTTCTGTTAAAATGAAAGCAAGCTATAGATAAAATCATAAAAATATTTTTGCACTAATTATAGCTAAAATGTAATTCGAACGCAAGAACAGTCACTAAGTTTAAATATTTATTCATTTTACTTCCTGTTCACATTTCAGGTTAACTTTCCTATTAATAAATTACAGTAGACTTTCATAATTCAGTTTTACTGGCCGTGAGACAGGTATGACACAACAATCTATAATACTTTATGCATATTCCAAATCCAGTGATCCAGTTCTGTTTCAGCTCAGTAGTCTCACGCTTATAAATATCTGAATAATTACGCAGTCTCTTCAGTTGGGTGGGAAACAAAAACATTGAACTCATAAGTTCTTAATTAAAACAAAGACCATTAATAAAATGAATATTAATTGTGTTTTAGTAATTGCCTTTTTCACCTGAAAAGGCAAAAGCCCTCTCAAACTTCATTATAATTTGCAACAATGTGTGTGAGTGTCATAACAGAGTAATTTTTCTCTGAACAGACTGAGTGTGGCAGTGTCTGGATCACTGATTGGATGAATTTTTCATGGAGATCATTTCTTTCCTGCGCCGAATGCTAAGAACTAGTTAAAATGAGAAGGAAAAGGTCAAAGAAAAGGCTTGGTTTCCTGTTAATGGGTCATCAGTTTTACTTTTTTTTTTTGCTAAAATATTCTTTGTAATTAGTATTTATGTTTACTGATAATCAACACAAGTTAGTACATTCAAGCACAATTATTTCCTGTGTTTTTCATTTCTGCATCACTCTTCTCCCTCTGACTCAATTTCAGTGATGCAGGTACATGGTCTTAAAATTTTAACAGGTTACACATACACATTTTTATTTAGCTGTACTGTATTTATTTTGTATTTTTTGGTGGAATACTTGATGCTGCCCAGACTCTATATCTTGCAACCCCTGATGACTTGAACTTGAGGTTTTTTGTAGTGTACAATTTTTTATTATTTTGCTTTATTATCCACATCTTTTAGAATTAATGTATCATGCTGATATAAGATGAATTGTTTATGGAGGTAAGAATTCAGCAGTCAGCATTAGCCCAGACAGTGCGAGAACATGAATCATGAACTATTAACCTCTCCATTTCACTCATACTGTTTAAACAAATGACCACCAACTCCGATCTAGAAATATTGCCCTCTACATTCATTCAACCATGAAACACCAGTTGTACTAAATAAGATCCTCTTGGCTTGTCTGAAACTAGAGTAGTATGCATGCTGTAACAGAATTGCAGCTAGAATGCGCAGGGCTCCAGATGGTGACACCCGATTTACGCTGTTGCCTAAAAAAAATGTGCACATTGTATTCCCAGCTTAAGTGATCGCTAGCAAGACTCTGGTCCTGAGTTTGAATTAAGAAGAAAAACTGGTCAACATGTTTGAACCACCTCATGTTCAGCTAGCATCCACTCAAGAACAGCGGCGGATAAAAAAAAAGAAAATTAGTTCTGTAAAACAGCAGAAATCTGCCACAGAAAACCCATTTATAAAACATTAAAAACAACTTTAAACGCCTCTTTCATGGACCAGTGGCTTGATATTTACGATGAGAGTTTGGGTGCATTGAAGCTTTAAGACTTTGTCAAGTGTTTCGTGAAGATGTGGAATGAGGAATTGCTGGGAATGAAACCCTTAGAAGCAGAGTTTGTAAATCTCTTCCTGACTGTCAAAAACAGATGACAACAGAAAGAAATCTCTGAAGGGAAAAAGAGATAAAATCTCTAGTTCCACCGTTTCCAAGTCTATTTGTGCTCTTCTTGGTAAACAAAACCAACAGGAGATAAATTCTTTGAGAATCAGGGATGAGTGAAAATATCCCCAGCTGACCCAAACTCTTCTTCGTCTTGGACTATAAAATGCAATATGCCCTTGGTCAAAAAACAATGTTGCCAACAAGGAGAGCACAACAATGCTAAGGTATACCTTGAGACTGGCATTGACTGGAGTGAGCTGAGCTAGCCCTCTCCAATAATCAATAATGCAAGTAGAAATGTCTAGAGAAAATTCTCATAAAACCAGTACAACATCGAATGAAAGATATCAATGTCTGGAAACATCTCTTAAAACATCATCATACAATAAATGGTAAGGTTTTTATGCACAACAGTATTATATTTTAGAAATGAAATAACCATGAAACTTTTATAACAAAAAAGACTAAAAGCAGCACAATGTCATTGGAAACTCCAATTCAATAAAAGACTTGTTAAAATAGATCGTTGGTGCTAAGATTAAAATGCTTTGTTCACTTTTTGCAAATGTCACCAATTTTATTAATGCATTTAATCGATTCCTCTTATAAAACCTTTCAATTACTTTTAAAAAAACTTAAAACTTATTATAACAAGCTTTTATAACCTCATACTTCATAAACCAAACGTAAGAACCAGCTATATAAATGTGCCGTAAAGCAATTACTTTAGGACAATGTGAATAGATCTTGAACAGATAGAATAGAGACAAGTTAAGGTAAGATGTCTCGTGACATTGAATCTCTGCAGCTGCTTGAATCATTCCTGGGCTGAAGACAATCATTTGAAGGTCACAGAAGACTTATTAGCTAAAGTCATTTTCAACAATCTCGAACCAGAATCAGATGAAGCTTCTTCATTTGGTGGCTAAAATCCTGCTTTAGAAAGTCTTCAAGCTCCTCTGCCTCCCAGAGAGAGGAAAATTGAGGTTTCAAAGAAGTGCTCTAGAGACACAACAACCGTTTCATGATTCATTCAAAATAAAAAAATTAAAAGGATCTCAATATTTCTTGAAGAGTTGCTGTTCATTTACCGGCAGGTCATCAAAAACGCATTTTTCTTCAGTCAAGTAATAAAAAGGATAAACCTTGATCATTAAATACAGGTTAATTGGCAAAAGCACATAAGCACTGAGACTAAAATGTATCCGATCAATACTCTTTAGGTTTGTCTATAGAAAATCAAAATATTTTAAAAAGTAGAAATAATTTATTAACTCCAGCATAAATGCATTTTCTGCACACTTATTGAGTTATTGAGGATTCCATCGCAGTCAGGTTGGAGTTAACTTGTTGTTACTTTATTAACACTGGATGGAAAGATGAAAAAACACAGAACCATCTTTGATTGGTAGTCATAGGGAAACCATATTTGGTTCCATTTAAGCTCTATACACACCCATCCGAATTGAGATGGCTTAAGAATGGCTTCGTTTAAGATTTTTTTTGCAAGCGTCAAACCACTGCTGTTTAACTGTTGATAATCAGAAGACACAAGGTGATGTTTATTTACTCTGATTTGTGCATTTTGCTGTATTGTTTGGGTCTTTGGTGTAACAGTTTGCAAGTAGATCAGATTTTTTTCTTGAAACAATTATTAATTCTTTTAAATGAATAAGAGTGTAAAGAACAAAATCCGCTAAATCAGAAGCCACACGCCTAGCTGTTTTCCAATCTTTGTGGGCTTTGTAGAACAACTCCTGATGGTCAAACAACAACATGACGAGCTTCTGAATTTTCATTTTAAACTCTTTCGTGATCACATAGATCTTCATCACAGTGATGTCCCACCCAGCTTCTCTTATGTTCCACTCAAGAGTTAGCTTTAACTGTTGTTCTCTTTGCAATTAATTTTCTTTTATTAACGCCCATCGTTCTGACAGATGTGTTCATATATACCTCTGTTGTTCTTTGATGGGGTCATTTTTTAGGAGTTATATATCACTTTTTACATGTAAAGAATTCATTCATTCATTCATCTTCATGTCGGCTTTCTTCCCTTTCGGGGTTGCCACAGCGACTGGCAAATGTTTTACGTGGCGAATGCCCTTCCAGCCGCAACCCATTGCTGGGAAACATTCACACACACACATTCACTCTTTAACACTATGGGCAATCGTTCTTACTCAATTCACTTATACTGCATGTTTTTGGACTTGTGGAACACCCGGAGAAAACCCTCGCGATCACGGGGAGAACATGCAAACGCTACATGTAAAGAATGATATTTTTAATTATAAATTAGTTTTGTTCTAAATAGGTTGAATGCAATCTTAGTTTCTTTAAGTAAAGGGGAGAGATGGACACGTGATGGTCAAAAATAAATGACAATGGACAAATAAAAAAAAAACTTTACTTTTTTTTAAATTATTTTTTACACAAGATAAACATAAATGAAGTTAGAATGTTTTCTGCAAATTTACTAAAAGTACTAAAGTATTATCAAAAGTAAAAGTTTAAGATATATTATAAGATATTATCAAGTGATAACAGAGGTCTTAGAACAGACCCCCGAGGAACACCAGAAGTGACAGGAGAAGATTTAGAGCGATGCTAAGCGATAAGGATGAAACGCGATTGAGCAAGGAAGGACTTAACTAAAGGAGAACAGGTCCAGTCGGGTCAATCTAGTCCAGACAGAAGAATGGGATGGGCTAAAGTGTCAAATGCAGCTGGAAGATCAATCAGAAGCTAACATGAGATTCTTATTAAATGCTGTTTCACTGCTACGTAGAGGTATTGTGTCAAGCTGCTGAAAACTGTAAAGACAAACATGGCAGTTGTATGCTCAGAACATTGTTATCAGCATTGATAGGGTGTCAATGTATTGGCCAGCTTTAATCATATTGTAAATAAATATTCTTGGGACACTGGGGACAACTTTAATGATGTACTAAAATGGGAAAAGAGTACAAACCAACCACAGTAGTTTGTATGAGGTATACTTTTCATGTCTCATTGTCATGTACGAGCACCATGTTAACCTTTTATCAACATTCTCCAGCTCCAATGTTTTGTAGTAACCACTCAAACAAAGACATCACATCTGCTAGCAGCTGCATGTGTCAGTCTCTGAACATCAGAGCCTGGAGATGAAACTCTCCTGTCAGTCAACACAGAGGGAGACAGCAGAACAGATGCAGATCTGATCACAGGCGCAGCTTGAGGAAATCTACACAAACCTTTATTTAGATTCTGAATGCTTCTTTCGCTGTCAACACTGGAAGCTTTCCAGCAACAACATCATATGAGAAAGAGGGGTTTTAGATGTATTTATACATTAAGAGATACCGGAGATACAGATGTGGCAATTTAAACACACATGCACAAACAGATCCGGTATACAAGTGTCAAACAAATTAAAAATAATAATGAAATCCATATAAAATTTGTCTTTTTAAAAAACAAACAAACTATAAAATAATGCTTGTTTAAGGGAATATTACCATAAGTATAAAAAGTTTTAAAAGTACCAATTAAAAAGACATAGAACAAATTTTAACATAGAATCTTAATTCAAATTCGCGTCATGCAATTTTACATTGTGCATTACAAACCTTTTTTAAACTACTTTGATTTGTTAAAGAAATTCAACACAGCATATTGTGCATCAAAATGAATGCAATGAAAATGAAACAAGTCTTATTTTTTAACCTGCGAGCTCTCGTGTCATGCACAACCTCCCATGTCGTTCATTCATGACAAGAGTGAACGGGGAAAAACTCTGCCTCCAAACATTAAGACAACAGCCTTTTTGCAACCCATTCACAGAGATTAGCATGCATAAAGAGAAATGATTATAGTTGACCAATGTCTGATTGCTGGAAAATGAATCTATTCTCTGTGGAGTCAAGAACTGGACCCTAAATGCTGAACACTTATGATGAGCCTCAAACTTCCCTGGGGAGCTCGGCACAAACCTTAACTCTTTATTCAATCATCGAGCAGTGTGATGCCTTGTTGATTGTCATCACAATTTCTCTAAACCAGATTAAAAACCTATTCTTCCTCTTACATGTGTGTCCACCTGTTGTTGGAGTCTTCCAACATAAAATAAGGAAGCTTTCAAAATCACATTAAGGGTCATTTAAATTAAAACAACAAAATCAGCACTAATTTTGCAAATAAATATGTTTCTAACCAAGGAAATCACGTGCCGTCACAATGCGCACAGATGAGGGGAGGGGAGTATAATCTGAAGACGAATAAGCTTCAAATCCAGGGTGGCTAACAGCAAATGTTAGCATGTAAGCGCTAGCCTTTTACTGCATGTTCACACCGAGAACAGAAGGAGCCTGGAATGTATGTGATTTACATGTAAAGACAATGGGAAGACACAACCTTTAATATGTCTAGAGAAAGCAGATCGTTGCAGCTAACACAACCAATCAGGATCTTGTCACATGAGAAGAAAAAGGATAACAGCATTTAAAGACTTCCACTAGTTACAAGATTTGAAATCGATATAATGTTTTGCCGATCAGACTGAGAAAATATGTTTCTTAAAAGCTTCAAATCTTCATAACAAGCAGAAAACAAAGCAAATATCAATATCTTCACAAGTGAATAAAACTTGAATGTAAATATAAACACCCCAATCCTCTCAAAGAAACTTCCTGTCTAAACATAATGAATCGACAATTAATTATTTGGAGGATTACAACTCAATGCAAATCAATGATGTTTTTACAACAATGTAGTCAACAGAATGTAATGTTTCATTGTGAAAAAGGCAAGCAGAACAACCCCTTTTCAAATAGACGGTGGTATCTTTAACATGACCAACTCATCCTGTCACATCCCTTCATCGCTTGACAGAACTGCAGCAATTCCATACTTCTGAATAGTAGGTTACAACCACACGTTCACATACTCTCAATGCAGATTTGTACTGCTTGTTAATGGGAATAACCTTGTCAAGGGAGCACTGAGTGACTTTCCGTACATTCAGTCATCTAAAGTGCGAGACAAAGAACCACCCGACACAAGGTCATGCATAAACATTAGCTATATTTCTAGGTAATAAGAAACAGGCTTTGGACTGATAGACTTTTCATCCCAAAGGAAAATACTCCCTGGGGAGATTACATTGTCCTTTAGGCTCATGCCGGTAAATAGAAATCTCCTCTAGTGCCCTATGAAGGTGACACTGAAGTGAAAAGAGGGAATATGTAAGGATTATTCTGTCATGGTGACAGAATGTCGTCAACCAAATGAGAGGTGAGAGTAAATCCAGAGGATTTCAGAGGCAAATGGGTGGCGAGTTACACTGCTTTAGGATAAAACTGAATCCTGACTGGCTAATGTGTCGTGTACTGCTGACAACATGACACATGACCCTGTCTCTGGACTGACAGTGCATCTTCTCCTGCGCAGAAGGAAATGAAGAGGCTGGGATTATTTTGCTGAAAAACTGGGGCTTGGGGTGACTGGGTGGAAGATTGTCTCTTTCAGCAAATGCAATTTCCTTGACCTCTAGCCTGAAACTAGAGTACGAATATCAGTCCTTTTCTCAACATAAATCCCATTTTTCTTTTCTTTCATAGAATTCATTAAATCGTTGAGAACTTCTGAATATCTTAATATCATCAGCTTGGTTTGATGGAACCATTTATCTCCAATAAAATTCCATAATACTGAATGTCAGAATGGAGACAATTTTTGTAAGATTTAAAGACATAAAGACTAGTTTTATTGTAAATAAAATAAAATCAGTTTTATTTGCAAATGTCAGAAACACTTCTCTATCAGAAATGTAAATGTTTCATGTAAGGCACACAGCTTCCTGTGGAGAGTGCAGAGCCAATATACACCCAGCTCCTTCTTTCTTAAACTTCAGAACACCTTTCCATAAAATCTGATTAAAAATCAATAAATTTCAGAGTTTAGATGCAAAAGTCATTAAACTCTGTCAAATTGAAAACTATTTTATTTATATGTTCTCCAATCTGACCAAATATTTTGAATACATACTCTCTAAGCACATTGTTTTATTGTTGACAAAAAAACTGTACATACTGAGCACTAATCGGAGACCAAGGTTAAAATTTTGTCAATAAGTGTTTGTTCTTGCTTTGTAGCTAAAGACGGCACACAGTATTCAGACTTTAACCTACTACTTTTAGCCTTTTGTTTTTTTTTGCACAATACTAGAACTATAAACATGGAACTTCTCAGTTTTATAGTGTTTGATGTTTTTATTAGATTTTTTTCAGAAAGATATCTGCACTTAGCTGGTTTTGCAGGAAAATATGTGGTTTAAAAGAAGTAGATTTCAAATGAAAACAGAGTTAGAAATTCAACATTTGAGTCTAATGCAAAGTAATCCACAACATTTAGAGTAGTGATGCACCAATCTTGATTTTTTTATGTTATGGCCGATTGAAATTTAGATTTTCATTAAAAGCTACTTTAAACACTCCAACAATATGATAATTTTTTAAACTTTTGTAGTGGTTTAAAACAGTAACTGTAACGATCCAAAAAAATCACATTTAAGACAGTACAAACTTTTTGAAAATCCATCTAAGTGCTAATATTAATTGATTTAATCTGTGTATTTTATCAATACAGCTATCCCTCAATATTACAGGGTTCACCTTTTGTGGCCTCAAAGTTTCACAGATTTTATTTGTGTGCACTTGTTTTTTTTAACAGTGTATTATGTTACAAATTGCAGAGTCAAAAGAGTTTGAACTTTAAGAGTGTTACATGTTAACATGTTGCCTCTCTGAAAAGAGTGTACAGACAGCAGTGAGCAGTTAAAAAGCCTTAAAACATCTATAACAACTGCAAAATGAATTGTTATTGAACAGCATACCATTTCTTTAAATCAGATATTTACAGAGAATCTAACAATCAAACAATTGTAATATCTCAAAAAATGTAAGATATAATAGATAAGTGACATTAAAGCATGGCTATAGATTAAAGAAACAACAAGGTAGGAGTTAAATGCATGTGCACGAAAAGTCCATTCTTTAGGTAACAACCAAAATGAGAAACAATACACATAGACAGTTAGCAAACAATGTTCATACAATTTGTCATACAGTAACACTTTAGTTACTTAGCTATCCATACTTAATAGCCTAGATAACCAAGTGCTTTTTACTCAGTAATACATTGCCACCAAATTTTGAATGTTCTTTGACCATAATGTATTTTAAGAATGCTTGCGAATTCTCACATTTAATTGGCCAGCCGTATGTGATGTATTATACCACCAATTGCAGTAGTTTTGGATAAATTTCCTCTATTCCTGCAGAAACACTCACATATTATGTTTTTAGCATTTTCCCAGTGCTCACATGGTGTTAAAATAAAGCAAAACATCATAATTTTTGTGCCAGATAATTATAAAATGTGGCATGTCAAAGCAGAAAAATGTTTGCCATGCTCCATTCCTGAGACGTAAAAATTAATGTGTATGTTATAAATTAACTTCTATATAAATATACTAGCTGTAATAACAATTTTGACCTGTTTAATTGTAAAAGTTTAAGTCTTTTCATATCTGGCTGCTATTGCGCACATTTACATTGACGTACATGGCGTGCTGTGGAATGAGTTATCGTTCTTCATTATTTCCTCCCTGTAAGGGTTCCAAATCTTTCTATACAGCGAGCCGCAGATCATCTAGTCTTCCTATCAGAGCTTCTGCACAAAGTAAACAGCATCAGAACATGTCACACTACAGTGAGCACTGAGAGCAGAGCTGTGAGTCTAAAGCTGCAGTGAAAATTAGTTTCCTTTCACCACACCATCCTCATTTCAACATGTTACAAGCCACCACAGATCCTGACAGAATACACAACAACGCTGTGAGGAGCCTGCACAGTTTCCACAGATCCACTTTAGGAGTGCATGAAATGCTGTTTAGACTCAAAGTTAACTGAATCACACTGAACTGAACAAATCCTGCTTCCTGACAGTTGTTGTAGCCATGAGCTGAATGCACACATGTGCCATTTTTCTCAGCCGATGCACATTGGCAGTTATATGCAGGAGCTTTCAAACCACTTCCTTTTATTTGCTTTTCTTTTCTTGCTGACAGTAATAAGGCTAATAAAGTTGTAGTGCCAGCATCTTAAACACACTCTTGTTCTAGTGATCTGTTCAAAAGTAAATAAACACTGCAGGAGATGAGGAGGAGTGGATCACCCTGTGGCTTTCTGTGAAATTATAACCAGAGAGCACTGAAAAATCTCCTCAAGGCGAATCAAAAACAGCAGAGTACATAAAACACGATATTATCAAAGATGAACAGACGAAACGTACTTGATATTTTCATATCTTTATCTCAGCTGTGAATGTCAGTAGAGATAAGACGCTAAAAATCTCATCTCAATTTCATGAGCGTGCTTAGCTTTTTCTAATTTTGAAGAGATGCTATGCAAAAAAACTCCACAGTGTTTATGAAATAGATGGTGCAACCAGTCCATCAATTGTTAAAACCTTTTAGACGTCAAAATGCTTATGTGCTGGCAGCTGTCATGTCAAAGGAGAAAAATAGAATACATTAAAATATATTCGACAGTTTTTTTAATGAGACTGTGTTATTAAAGCAAAGTGCTTACCAGGTCTTTAACTTTATCACTCTCATCAGTGTTTTTTTGTTAGTCTCGCCTGAGGTTCTACCTGATGCATGGTTAGTCTTGCCTGAGGTTTAATGCCTTTTTCCTTAATTAAAGAATTGAGCTGAAAATTATCTGAGTACATGAGTGAATTTGAATTAGAGATGTCCTGATCTGATCACGTGAATGGAGATCGGGCTCAATCATGTGATTTCCGACTTGGAAGTTTACTCCCGATCATTTCATTTTTAAAACATCTATATAAAATACATCTATACACAAATTTTGCAGAAAAAGCTCTAGCAGCTATTTTAAGAAGATTTGCTCGTATTGTTATCAGATGTTCCCCATGTTTCATTCACCACAGATGTACACTCCCATCTCATCTCCCATCTCTACTGAGCCTTCCTGCACAATGGATTGACTCAAGTTTTATTCTACTACATGCGCTTCTAAAGTTCCAGGAATTTCTCGGATCACATACCGGGCCAAGAGTCCTGTTTTGGCCGGGAAAGTACCATATTTTTTACCCGTCTCACCGTTTTCCCATATTATTATTGTCTCATAAATGCCTCGTATTAAGTAATTACAGGGATAATTCACACACTCATGCACATCACGCAAGATTTCTCACACATAAATACTGTATTATGACAAGCCCACTAAGGAATAGCACTGTATTTTAATGATACATGAGTGCCATGGATACACTAAAACCAGACAGGGAGAATTCTGTGTTCAAATACTTTGCAGTGTAACGGTAGTGCTTGGCATAAAAATTTGAAAAAAAGTAGATTTACCCATAGAATAGACCCACAGAATTGTTTATCTACATTAATATGGTTCACTGTTTTCTTTGTTGTTAAATAGATGCATTTGCTTCAAACACAACACATTTCATCTGCAATGTTCTCATTAAGCTACTAAACTGTCATGAAAATAACAGATCTACTCTACATCTGTTCTGGTGCTCTCTGAAACATCTACATCAGAAGAATTAATGGAGTAATATTACAGCTAAATATAAAAATAAAGAGTTGTTGAATATTTAAAAAGGTGATTTAAATAAATCAGATCTTCAGTGTTCTTTATTCTTTAATTATGTATCAGAAAAGTACTGGATCAGGACTTGGTATCAGCAGATCCTCAAAATCTCGAGGACTCAGACTCGAGGGTAAAAAAAGCTTGATCTGGACATCCCTAGTTTGAATGGTAGAAGAATGTATACCCTTGCTATTCACTCCAGTATGAGCTGGTATCAAATAAACAGTAGATAAACAGCATGTTATTATAGTTAGCAATGGCATTCCCCAAACATAAAGTAGTTCAATTTTTTCTTCGGCTGAAAACAAAAAACAAAAATCCAGCATAAGTTGATGTTTTCTCACAGATCCTTCGAGAATAAAGGCTCAACAGTAGAATCATTCAACAATTCAGTACACAAGCACTTTCCCTTCAGCAATGCTGCTCTGTGTAAATCTTTAAAGCATGACCCTTTCAGCAAGCACTGTATACCTTTAAAGTGTGTTACAGAATGACTTGGAGGCATGTGTCAGGAAGCTCTCTAGCAAAGCTACCACATGACACTCTCCTCATCCTCCGAAGACAGTCCTGTTTTAAGCAGCCATGCCTGCGGCAGATCATACTCCAAGGTCTCTGTAATCCTGCTATGAAGTACATAGTGATCCTGGAACCTACTCAGTGACTGGACAGTGAAGACAAAGATAAATTGTTTTGCTTTTGCTCTCCCAACATGGAAGAATAATAACTTTTTGCATCTTTCAACGCAAATGCCGTCATTGAAAATCAAATACATTTTTCATATTGGATCTCTATAGATATTCTGAGGCTAGATGAGCTGAATAGCGGATCAGTCTTGCTAAAAGATCATAGAATATTCTGTTTTGCATTACAAGGCTGCACACTCCACCCTGCAAAGTCAAATAGTACTTTACAAAAATGCTTTTATGTTTACTTCAACTTGAGTCCCATGTTGAGTTTACTTAAAATAGTTAACTGCATTAAGAGATTACTGAAGACAGCGGTTTCCACCGTTTTTCCCAATAATAAGATTTTATTAATAAATGTATTCTTGAACTAATTTACATTTACCTGTAGCTTCTTATTACCCTTACTTTAAGCTTCCTCCACGGTTTGATAAAAAAAAAGGAAAAAACAACAACAAAAAAACAAGGAAATTGGTTTAATAACAACAACAATAATAATAATAATAATAATTACTTCACATTTTATTTCATGATGCCTTTCAAGCCTCTCAAGGACACCTTAAAGCATAAAACTCTACATTTGTAACAGTTAAAACATTAGACAATTGCACACAATTCAAAACAGATAAAGTGAATACCTATTCCCACAGAACTTAAACACAATATGTTTGGTTGATTTTAGATTTTGGTTGATTTTAGATAACAAAATTTATAGGGTAACAATGGAGCGTACAAGCCGTGGGAGGCTGTTTCACTGTGCTGGAGTTGTGCGGCTGATTAAACGGGCCCGATACATAATTTAGGTGGAAGTGGGGGTGTAAAAGTGAGGGTCCTAGAAAATCTCAGTGTGTGTAGGTTATTTAAGCAAAATTTAATCAGTAGCAGATGGAGATGTTCAAGGAGGTGATGTGTTTAAACGAGTTTCAGTTTTAAGCAAAGATTCTTTCAGCATCATTTTGAACAAATTTATGAAGAGCATGGATGGCAGTGAAGTTAGTTAAAAATTGCAAGAGTTGATATGTGTAATGCGATCAGACAGGATAATTGTAGATTTCATGAAAAAGAGAGAACTGGGGCAATTAATATTTAGTAGATGAAAAAAGCAGAGCAAAACAGTTAATATGAGATTTAAAGCTGAGAGTTTGGTCAGATATGTTTTGCTCACCTGTTTTGACAGAGACAGGGGCGATATACAGTGTCACAGTAGTAAAGTTAAATTTAGATATGGAAGGTTTTTAACCAATCAGTAGAGTTTCAATTTTGGTAATGTTGAGTTATTAGAAATTATAAGAAGACCAGAATTTGAGCTCTACAAAACACTTCACAAAGGAATGAAGGGAATTAAGTGGAAGTCCTGGAAGAAATGTAAAATTTGTGCATTCCAAAGCTTTTGTTTTTCAGTAAACTGAAATTTTTCAGATTTACAGAGAACTCATCATTTAAATGTACCATTCAAAACTGGACTTATTCAGTAAACCACACTCCTCCAGAGTAGTGTCTGACCAGGGATTTTCACATTAAAAAAGTGAGTGTAATCAGTTTTTTTCTTCTCTGTAGATAGTTATTAGTAGTTCAATAACTAAATATCAGGAACATGGAAGGAACATTAGGATTAAGCCTCAGTAATGCACAATAAACCACCCAGACCAAACAGTTTTTAGAAAGAGCAAAATAAGTTATATGAATCAAAACTTAAATCTAACTCAACCCCACATCACATAGAAGCTCCTTGTGAAGGATACCATCATCCTCTGTGACCCCATACAGAGAGGTACATCATCTGAAACAGCGCCTTATGAGTATAATATAAAGATTAAACTACTTCCACTGAGACTTTCTTATATTACAGTAGTTCCAAAGAACATTAGATGGCAGAGGTGAGGATAGGCACTTCAGCACATGTTCTCATTACTGTAAAGAACACCATCCAGAAATACATCGATGAGACTTAAGCCCTTGCATTTGTTTCTCCACAGTGGAGCTGAGACAATGGCCTGTGAACAATAATGCGAACACTTATCAGAGACAGAGCTACAGGAGAGAACAAGGCGATGCCACCCCTTTCAAATTGCAGCTCAGCTCGTCCCATCTGCTCTACATGGCGCCATGGGTCATTGATCTCCAGCATCAAACACAGAGCAGAGCCCTTTCAAATCAACATTGTTTCTCTCAATGAGTGAAATCAACAGTGCAACCATCAATCAAACAGTGACCGCAATCTGCTTTGAATGACAACCTTTCGTGTTATTAGGAGTCAGAGAGACTATCAGAAGAGTTTTTTTCTTTCTCACACACAATTGAACAGCCCAGTGTGTCTCCATACTTGCAGGAGCATCTACATTAATGCATGAGCTATGAAATCACAACACAAATGTTTTTTTCCATCTGTGCGAGGAAAATATTCATATTCAAGAAACATATTTCAGAAGGCATCATCAAGATCTCAGATGACCGAGTTGCAAATACAGTTCATAAAAGCTCTATGGGCAAGTGATTAGTTTCAAAAGTAATAGAGCACATGGATTGTTTGTTATGGTCTGTGACACTTTTCAATCACAGTGTTATGGAAAAGCAGGGAACCCAGTGTATTATTTAGTTAAGTTTACCCTAAAGTTAGACAATGTAAGCAATACATGTGTAATTCTATTAAAAAAATCACAAATAAATACATGTAAAAAAAATCAATTGGGAATGTATGAAGAGCAAATATCATCATCATATCATGCGACATTTAGAATAAATCTAAAAGAGGAGGTTCTCATATATTGCTCCTAAGCTTTGGAACAAATTCTGAGAAGATGCTATGCTTACAGAGTTAAAAAATTTAATTCCTCTCTTTAATCAAGCTTCTCTGAGCTAAGTCTTCTAGTCTCTTTGGAAAGATGCTAGTTGTGTCTAGGGTTGCATTTTAACCTCTCGACCCCCCACCCTTCTCACACCCATCCAGTTGAAATAATTGGCCCTTGGTATGTTTTACAACACCTTGTTGTGCACAGCTGAAATAGCAATTAATTGGATTTAAATAAATACTTCATAATAAATCCATGACGTGAATAACTTCATGCACTAACTGGTTTCTTGCTGTTCTAATCTGTTTAAAGGTGCTGTCGGTGAATGCTCATGGATAAATCTCTGTCCGCATGATGGCGTGACAGATGATTGCTCTATTTAACCTGACACTCTTTATGAGGTCGCATGTACTGCCTGCACCCATGTCACAGAGGGAACTATCTGAGGGAGTTCATATTCTCTGGGCACTCTGTTGTGTTTTCCCTTCCACAACTTAAAAACATGAAAGGAAGTAAATTGGATACTCTATATAGTCCAGAATTAGATTTATTTAACATATGAAGGATTACAACTCATTCTACCTAATCTAAGCCTCCATGGAATTAAAAAAGATAACTAAGTTTCCTGGTTTCAAACATGGTGGCTCCTGAGTTAACCATATATCATAATTCTATTCTCCCTATTAAAACCAGCTAATTGCTGGGAAGGTTCATGTTCTTCTCGTGTGTGTGCATTTTTTTTCTCTGGGTGCTCTGGTTTTTCTACCTCAAAGAGAATCTAGACACATTTGCTGATGTGCACAGCAAACACAGTAAGTGAAACGTAGGGTAAAGTAATGGAGCAACAATGACAAAGCTACAAGATGAAGAATCAGGAGCATTAGAAATCTACAACGTGAAGGTGCCATATCTTATTATAATTTATAATAATTATTTTGACCCCTCTCAAGTATCATTGCACCCTTAATACCCTTCAAAAGATGGCATTTGTCATAATTAAAGTCTTTGATTCACCTCAAATGACTGTGCTCCGCAGAACAATTGGTGTATATAATTTTCCTCCCACTTCCCACATGCTTCCACCACGCCCCTGCTGGATTTTTTTTGTTGGCACACTGTAAATCCAGACATTTCCGACAAGTACATTCATGTTTTGGTACCAAAAAAACACTTTTGGCTAAGGACATCCAAAAACACACTTTCTTTTCAATGTTTATCCGATGCAGTTCTTTGTTTACACTTCCGTGTCAGATTGGTTAGTGAGCAGTGCTATGGCCAACGTAGTTGCTACAGCCATTTTTGAGCTTCCAGAAAAAGAAATAACAATACACAAACAAGCATGAACCAATCTAATTAGGACTTGATGCATGTTCTTGATTACAATACTAAAACATATTAGAAATGTCTGAAGAGTCTAGATTATACTATACAGAACCCATGAATACAATATGTGTACCAAAGGATTGATTTAGAAGAAAACAAGACAATATGAGATAAAAAGACATGAAACACAAACAAACAGAGAGCAGGTGAGATCAAAAAACGACAAAGGAATAGAACTGAAGCAAACATGTGATCAGAACTAAAATGGACACAGACGCATGTTAAATCAACAATATGCATTTTTTTTTCAAAACTACAACAAGATTTTGAGTTGGTGTTCAAAACTCTATTCGAAGCATCAACTCGATTGCAGTAGGTTTTCTTAACATTTAATTTTTACATTTATTTGTGTGTATAAATATCTAAATGTCATACATTTCTTATTATTAATATTTTAGAGCACATACCAAGTATAAAATTGAGAAAACTCAAAGATTCAATTTAATTTGAGATAAACAGATCTTAAGATGTAAAAAAATTTACCAAACATGGTATGTTCAGAAGCCTTGTTTCAACAGCTTTACGATTCCTTGTAAATGTTATGCTTTTTTTGAAAAGCAAAATGTCTGTGAATTGTTTCTTGTTACACACAAATAGCACATGATCCAATTCATTTTAGCTCTCCTCAACTACTAATGATGTACTCTATAAATGCACTTCAGCATTAAACTTAAAAAAAGAACAACATTTATTTGTAATTACTGGTTGACAGACATTGCAAACATCTTTGACTTCAATTAGAGCAACTGAAAACAATCAGCAAGAATCAATGTCTGTTGAATGAAACCACGAGAAGCAGAAAACATCATCTGCCCTTCACCTTCACGGCTCACTCTTCTCCCTCAGCATCCCACTCTAGAGACAGAGATATATAAATGATCCAGTCGTTTCCACCTGACATGTGACTGCCACTTCAAAGGAGAATGACACAGGCCCAGGACAACCCAACCTATATCAATCACTGATGTGCATCAGTCCAGTGAAGAAGCAGATAAATGGATATCACACAGTCTACTCCAGCTGCTCCCTGTCACACTGCAATGCTAGGTTTGCGTTCATACTGTGATTTTCAAGACAAAACAAGAAAGATAGCTATTGTGTGTCTAGCAACAAAAGTTAAATCAAGGCTGTGTTTTACAAAAATAAAGAATGTGTACTGAAATCCATTTATTTGGGAAACAAATGTCTATTATCGTTATGGTCGACAACTCTGTCTGCCTACTGAGAAAATGTGGAGGACCCAGATGAGCACATTTAGCCGCTTAACAGAATCCCTTCACGTCGAGCATCAAGTATCTGCTGTATATTGGCATATTTCTGAGAATTTAAGCTATAATTGAAAGAGGTCTAGTTTCAAGATGGTTAGAATTTTTTTTAAACCAAAGGTCCAGAAGAACATTTACAGTATTGAAAATGTATGATTAAAAATCAGCACGGCTTTTCAGAATAATCAAGTATAAATCAAGAATAACAAAGTTCAAACAAGGTGCTTATCTTTTATCTAGACATACTGGATAGTTATATAAGAACACAACAAAAGTATCAAACCAATTTAACATGTAATAAATCTAAATATATCTTTTCTATATATAACAATTGAACAAATTTACATGCTACCCCAATAACTGAGCTGTAGATGTGTAATTGAGCCCCAATCCTGCTAGAATTTCAAACCTGGGTTCAAATTTCTTTTCAGTTTTTTGTCGTTTGCTGAACTTCAATTCTATTTTTACAGCTCTCAACCCGTTTTTTAGCTGAACTCAAAATAACAAGTTTGATGCATTCACTTTCTTTCAAAGGTTCACTTTACCACATAAAAACTTCAGTCAAATTAAAACAATAGTTTAGCAAAACGTTGATCGCTGAAGTTGAGAAACTCACATTTCTTTGCAGAAAGCAAAGGTTACTTTGCATTAAGTAACAACTGTAAAAACTGTTGTTTTGTGTAGCCAATAAATAGGAAATAGAGGGCAACAAGGTGCTGGGCTGGAAGTTTATATTTGAAACTACATATTGAACAAACTCCTATAAATCACTTTAATAAGTTGGTTGCTTCTTTCAATTTCTGATTTATTATTCTCAAATTTGATTTACTTTAACTATTCAGATGAACATCATTGCTATGATTCGTATAAAAAATACCATCCAAACAATATTGCTTTAAATCTCTCAGTTCAACAACTTTCAGAGCAACTTGAATTAGAATAATGCATGGATTGTTTCCAGTCTTATTAGGATGACAAATCTACCATTGTGTGCCATTCGAGTTGTGCTTGGCAAGAACACTTTCAAATTCTAGTTCCACCACTACAGGTGACAGATGGGTTTGACAAATGTGCTACCTGCCAGGAGTGTGTGTGTATGAGTTTGTGCGTGTTTACAGATGAAAATGAGTGAAAGTGAGGTAAAACAGAATGTGAAAGATAGTGTGAGAGTGTGCTTGGATAACAAACGCATTAGTATGTGATGTGATGAACTAAGACAAACCCAAACCAATGGAAGCTTCTCAAACAGCCAAACTGAGCCTTGGGTAACTTTAATTATACTTCATTACATTTTCAACGAAGTAGATATTGATCTACAGATCATAGCTATTTAAATGATCCAGTCATTTCCACTTGACATGTGATTGCCACTTCAAAGGAGAATGACACAGGCCCAGGACAACCCAACCTATATCAATCACTGATGTGCATCAGTTCAGTGAAGAAGCAGATAAATGGATATCACACAGTCTACTCCAGCTGCTCCCTGTCACAATGTAATGTTAGGTTTGTGTTCATACTGGGATTTTCAAGACAAAAACACACAATGAGAAAGATAGCTACTGTGTTTCTTGTAACACAAGTTAAAACAAGTTCAAATGTACCTTGAAAGATACCCTCCTCTCCCCAACCAAACCATCTTTTCCCTCAGTGTTGATCAAGGAAACTTCTGGACTGTTTTCGAGGAGCATACCGATTTATTAGAAGTGGTTAGAAGTGTACGGGTGGTGTTTGGCACATTCATTGCATGCTGTGATTGTTCACAGGACATTAGAGCAGCAGTTCATCTGTAACGAATGCTTGAGGCACACTGAGCTGCTGTGATCACATCATCATTAGCACCGCCTCCTGTTTTCCTATGATTAGCATCGACTCCATGATACCATTTCACAGCCACTCCTTCCAGAAGTTGTACTTTTTTGAAGTATTTACAGACTGTTCTGCTCACAACAAATGATAACCTAACATTCAATAAAGAAGAATTTGTATGAGTTTTGCTTATTGTTTTTAACTGAGGCCTGTAAAACTTTATGTTAAAAAGCCTTCATAGTGTGTACTGTTTATTTGGAAACTTCAGTTCCAATATGGTTTAAACATAGATGATTATCCCTATTCAATTCATATCAATCACTTTGATATGAAATTATTTAGCTATGTAATACCAAATTATGTTTTCAGTTATCACTCCTCTCTGCACCATCAACAGCATTGTCATCATGCTCTCACAAAATTAACATAAAACAGATTAATTATGAATATTAAATCTGGCTATTAACCCTGACAAAAGAAGAACTTCGCCTTTATAGGGATTCTCTACACAAAGAAACAATTTCTATTTGCACCAGTTGTAAATCAAACATCTGCAACCGATGTTTTTCATAATTGTAAATACAATATTTGAGGTAGATGTAAACTAAATGGGTTGCTAATTCAGAGAAGTCCAATCGTGCCATAAAAATGCTATATAATCAAATGAGTTCATTAGGAATTATTATATATTACGAATTTATTACATTGGCTATTCTACTATTTTAGACTTTTCACAAATCAAGTACATTATTAAAATCAGATTCGCCTTTATGGCCAAGTGTGTGTGAGCACCACCGACAAGGATTTTTACATATTTTATTAACATAAATGCTACAAAGTGAAATTATTGTCATGTTTGTTCATAATTGTAAATAACAATCACAAGTCCACTAACTACAGAGTAACTATAACTAAAATAATGCCGAAGAATTAAACGTGTAAAAAGATGTTTGTCTTGCGATGGATGCAGTGGGATGATGGTGAGCTAAGATCCTTGCAGTTGGACAGCACTGGGTAGGGAGCTTTGCTTCTGCTTTACTATATGGGTCTTTAAGGCTAGTAAGTGCCCAAAGCAGGGATTGTAGTCATGTGAGGGGTCTAGAGGGATTTTGTTGTCCCTCTTTCTCACTCAGGATGTATACCGCTCCTGGAGGGAGGGTAGGGGATCATCAATCATCTTCTCAACAGTGTGGGCTGTCCTCTAAAGTCTTCAGACGTCTGATTTAGGGGAAGAGCTAAACCAAACAATGACGAAGGAGCAAAAATCACTGTTCTGGGTCTTAAATACATTTTAAATGTATTAAATTCATTTCTTAAAAACATTGCACGTAAAGCTAATTTGAAATGTTTTTTGCTGTTGCTTGGGGTTTCCCAGGGAATGAGGAAATGCTCCTAAAAGCCCAACTTTGTAAAAGGCATGGTTTGGGTTGCCAGAGTTGGAAAAAAACTTCAAAAATGAATATTTGTTTATGTTGTAATTATAAAATTTGAGCCTTAACAGTCTTAGAAAGGTCTTAAAAACTGCTACATATAAAGACACCCTATGTTTAAAAATAAATGAATAAATAAATAAAAAGTTCAGCTAAAATATGAAGACCAGAAATATAGCATCGCTAGAAGTTCTGGTACACATTTGGATGAGTATTTGAAAAACTATATTATAAATTTTCTTTCTTTCTTTGTAATATTACTTGTTACAATCCTTGTGGTATTGTTATTGTTTAATGTTAATGTCTATTTTCGCGTTTGTTTTTGTACCTGTCTGTGTGAGTTGGTGATTGGATTGTGTAGTCTTGCGGGCCAATCATGTTAATTGAGGGGCGGGTTATATAAAGAGACACGTCACTTTTGTTCTCTCGCTCTCCGTTAATTTGCTCGTTGCATCAGAGTTGCTCACTTTGAGTTAACGAAAGCAGACCCTTGCTGTCCATCTGAGAGTGTCCCCCTTGCAGCCTGGCTGCTTCTGCGCATTCCAACAGTGCTCCCTTGATCCCTCTGCTCTCAGTGTGGTAAAGCACGTTTAGGTTACTTTTTTTTTTTTTTTTTTTTTGTTCCATATTACACAATCCGCACCCTCGCCGTACATTTGTTTATTTTTACGCCTGTAAACAGCCCACATCTTTGCTTTCAATCTCCCCTAGTTTAGCGGGGACATTTTCGGGGTTGGGGTTTATTCAGGGCGTTTAGTTAATTTGGTGTGTGCATGTGTGAGCTTGTGCCCGCGGCGGCACTGTTCATTCATTTGTGAGCTCAAAGTGTATTTAATATTTTTGCTTTATTGTTTACTTGTCTTGATACTTCTGTTTGGATATGTGTGTTGGTTGATGGTTTGGCTGATAGTTTTAGGTCAGTCTTCTTTAAATTGAGTGTGTTTAGTTTGCTTTATAACCTGAAAGGTATGTTTTATTCCGATGCTTGTTTTATTGTAGTTTTTTGTTCTTCTGATAGTTTCTTTAGAAAGAGAAGTATATTTGTGTTAATGGAAAACTGTGTATTTTCTTATGTTTCAATAAATTTGTGATTGACCTTCTTTACGTTGTTGTTGTTTTTCTCAATGTGCAACATACTGAGTAACATACTTCATACTAAAAAATCCAGACAAAGAGAATACCCACAGTGCCTAAAAGTCCACAGAGGGGACAAAAGGACAGATTTCATATTCTCACTGTATATAACAGAAGGGGAATTCTGTTTCAAGCAGAGAAAAGCAAGTGTATCAAAAGCACCTCTGAGTGCTCTAAAGACTGATGACGAGGAACCACACAGCTTCTTGAATTTCACTGCAAAGAATAAAACAGCTACATTCTCAATGAACAACAAGAAAACTGGAATTTCTTTTCCTTGTTAATGTAAATTATAGCTTATAAAGATTTTTAAAATAGAAACGCTGGTTTAACTTTTGAGAAATACCTCTTGTGATGAAATCAACTAATAACTATCAACTTTAGCTGATTTCTGCAAATTTGTTGAGCATGTCATATGGGAAAATGGGCAATCAGGGGATAAGGTATGATCTGTGGGTCCCAAAAACCAATCATTTGATGACAATGGACAAAATTATAAGTATTCTCTGTTCAGTTTGCAAAATTTAAAATTACCTACAAAAATTAGGTTTCTTAACACATAGCAGAATTATATAAAAAGACTCTATGCACTAATACTTTCACGTTCCATCTCAGTCGTTCGACAACTAGTAGTTCAGTAACAAAAGTTGGTCTTCATTCACTTCAATGGATGCGATCCCCATGGGATTTCACTCTTGTATCCTTATCTTGAGGAAAAATGATGAAACTTTGATTTAAAATGCAGCGAATTAGAGCACAGTGGGCCACAGCAGTATAGTGACTTTCACCTTCAGAACGAAGGTACTTACGTTTAGAATTTATTTAAAAAATTAATTTGAGATATAAATTAAGGAAAACATGACAATAAATGGTTATACTTCAAATCTGACTAAATTAACACGTACCTGTAATAATTTCTGACAAAAGTGCTGCCACATTTGTGCTCTGTGGCCAATCTATATGTGTCGAGGAAGCGTTAATATTAAAACCAAGATAAAGGATTTTGGCCCCAAAGCAAAAGTAGTAAAATAGTTGTATTTTTCATCAGATTTTGGTTGTTAACCACTACATTAGAAGATATTTTTCTTGAATATTTCAAGGTTCAAAGTTTTTTCTTCCCCTGGTCTTATTAGATGATAAAACTATGGAAGTCATCATTCTGCTACTTTTTCTGGGACTGCAATGAAATCAACAATCTACGCTTAAAAATGCTAGTAGCTCTTTTGACCATTACTAGAGAACGGACAGACAGAATCCTAAATGGTGAAACACTGCTTATTAGCTTGAGGGACAAATGTAATATGTGCTATTATTTGAAAAATGTGCCTCCACATAAAGCAGTACAAAAAAAAACATTTGCAATTTGAAGCATTCTTGGTTAATACATTTTTGTAATGGCCAAACATCAGACACATACTGGTTTCTCTGCTCATGACCCTTTACTAAAATGTCTATGCATTAATTAAAAACTCACTTGTTAATGCCACACTGTATGTTGATGTCAACATGATAATGAACAGTTAGCTGCAAAGAAGAGAAGGGTTGGGAACAGCAGTTCACTGGAATGCGTTCCTAATTTTAAGCATACGACCTCTGTGAAGCCTCAATGCCAGCAGCACAAACAGGGCTGACCATGTTGATAATGAAGCAGCTTGTGTTGTCCTGAACCATCTGGAGCGCATGAGGCAAACTGTGGTGAGGCTGCCCAGTGCAATTTAATGCATCTTTCTCTTGGACACCGTTAGCCTCCAATTGCTGCCGCGGGAGCCAGACTGCATCCTGGGTTAACTCTATTCTATTGATACAACTACATTTTTATTTCTGCTCACACAAAATGCCATAGACGGCTGCTAAATAACTGACGAAACCAAGTTAGACTTCCACTGCTTTTTAAAAAAGTTTCAGCAATAGACTACAATGTATGAAAGTATACAACTTGACTGACAACAAAATTAGTGCATAGTAGTTTAATGTATTAAAAATAAATTTCTCTACTCTATGGAGACAAGATACTCTTGGCATGAGGACCAGTATGCCTATCACATTAAAATCCATTACTATTATATTTTCTGTGACATTCTGTGGGTTTCCTCAGGGGTACTTTCATATTCTAAAACAGGCTTTAATTGAATCGAACAATATAGATTTAAGAATTATGCAAGCAAGCGAGATAGAGGTAAAGGAGTGTTGCTTTCATTGTTAAATGTCTGACTCCTCCGGTCAGCGTTTGATGCTCAGATGAATGTTAACAGGAGTTGATTTTAAATTAATCAGTAGAAGTGACTGTCTTAAAAAGATATTTCCCTCACCCAAACTACACCCAAGTCTTACCCGTTTGCTTAACACCAAAATTTTGTTGCTACAAAAAGTGTTCAAAAATTAATCCAGTTATTAATTTTTATGTGCCATAACACTATGTAGCCAAGAATTTTGTGCAATTTTAGCCAATCACACCAACCCCATGAGACCATTGATGGATGTAAATGCAGCAGTCAATTATGTAAACCTCAATCGACACCGCTGTGATAAAGAGATAGACCTCTGGTGGGATATGGTGATAACTTTACTTGTAAGCAGCTAAACCTGAGCATCTTATCGATCAACTCGGCCAGGCAAGTAAGTGGTGTTGCAAGTGAGCAAGCTCAATGTTTCTTTTTAATGGATGCAAATGTCCAACAAAGTATTTTTTTTATTTGAGCAAGCAGTGTGGATTACTGTATTGTACACAATAGTCTTTCGCATTTAACCATTCGTGTCCTTATTGCCATTTTTTTCACAGGTCGGTTGTGAAATATCATGTCATCTTATTAACACTATGTAAATCACTCAAACTTGTAAATTGTGAACTATGCTCAGTATGAATGTAACATTACACTGACTAACTGGATGCATTTCTAAATCTAAATTGACATTTGAAGCTGCTACAACTGCATAGTTACACCCAGTTCTATTTCTCTCACTTAGTCCTACCTTTAAAAAAAAAAAGTTTTTCTTATCCCATTTACCAAAAAATCTAATCCACCAGAGCACAGATAGAAAAAAACTTTGTTCACACAAATATTCTAAAACGCTGTAAAGGGCAAGTCATTCCAGTAGAGGGCAGCTGAGTCCCTGAGAACCCTGAAGTTATATCGACCAATCAGAAAGCTTCACTCAATAATTAAGCTCATCATGAGTGCTTCCCTTCAATGGCTGAAAAATACAGCTCACACAAAATAAGAACTATGTCTGTAATAAACAAAAACTCACTCACCAGTCTTTATCAACAATTATTACCTTCGGTTGTGTGATTATTGTGCAGTCCTGTAAATCTCAGATATGCTTTAACACTGACAACTACAGCGCACACCTTCACACTGTCTGTGAGCTCTGGAAGCAAAAGTTGCTGCGCTGATGACAAGCTCCTATAACTCCTCCAAGCTTCACCTGCAACCAAAATAATCACAGCTAAACTGTTAACAATAAAACTAATCTTTTGTGGATTCAAAGTGTAACGATGCTAAAGTGTGGTTACAAATTAACCAGCCACGTATGGACAGGGCCCAGAGGTTAAGTTGTAGTACTGAAAATATACACAAGAATTGCGACACCCCAAAGGTAGAATTGCCAGCCAAATGGTTGATCAGCAAACATACCAGGTTCTTTGTAAATATGTGTACAGATCCACTCTTTCTATGTTTAAACGAATAAAAATGCATGCAGTACAACATACAGGGAGAGAAATGACATATGATGTTGTCAATAAAACATATGACTACATTACTGAGTTAAATGATGCATTAATTCATGCAAATGGTAATAGGCTATATTTCAAAGAAAATGATTGGTTGGGTGCATAGAGTGTATTCTCATTTGGTAGCCTCGCCATTAAGCCACAGTTTTATGCAAATATTTTTAAAAATAGCTTGAATAAAAATATTTGCCATGTTAAAAATAATAATAATCTCAATCATCTTAAAAAATTGTTTGTAAAACCACCCAAAGTAAATTTTACATTACACAGAAGATGTTAAATACAAAAAAAAACTTTACTAACAGAGTCTTTCAATACGATCAAACAGCAAGGCATTTGCCTTATAAACTGGAATAATCAGGTTTTACAGTTTCTTAATTGCTTAAAATATATAACGAGCAACTTTAGCTTAAGCTTTATTTAAAATTTTATGATTTGTAATATAATAACATAACATTTATTATGTATAATGAAGACATGATTTTAAAAACTAGCTTTGTCATGATGTGTTTTCATTCACTAAATCCAGGTTTAAAATGTACCCATGCATGTAGCCTTACAGGAAACTCACTTTTGACAGAGCGTTCTCCATCCCCTGAAGCATCCTTCCTCTAATTAAACTTGCTCTTTACTGTCTGTCACCACGTCCCACATGAGACAAGGGCACTTTAGAAATGCTAAATGTATTTACATGGTCCCAAAGCAAAGGCTCAGCCTGTAGCCGTGTACTGTAGACTTGACTATAAATAGGATTGCTGCATGAATAAATAAACACTGCACAACTCTTGTTAACACTTTCTAAAGAACAATCTAACTCCAAGAAGATTTTTTTGGGTCTGTTTTTTAGAAATTATGTTATGAAAAAATATGCTCTGTTAATTTCAAATCCTTATTTGAGATTATTGGAATTGCTTTCAGCTTTATGTGTACAGAGGACTGTGTCTAATAAACTGTATAATAAAATCTATAATAAACATTATTACACCCATATTGGAGGATTGCTGTGCAAAGTTTCATATCAATATGACATTTTAGGGTTATTTTAGGGAAAATAGTTTTGTCTGTTGTTCCGCTGGCAGCCTCTCTGAAAACTTAGCATCTCATTATGCAACTGAGGTCTTTTTCTGCATATCTTTATTTGAATGAATAGCCTGGTGGTCAAAGGGCAAAAGTCGAGTTCATGTTGGGTAAACCTAATGATGTGGAACTGCGTTTTAGAGCAATGTGTCTCTTTAATCATTTTGAAAGGACAAAAGACAGCTAGCATTTCAATGTGGTTTTAAACTGCGCAGTGGGAACATGCCCGGTTGCTCTTATGGAATGCTTGTGTAACATCATTTATTTTCATAAAGTATCCTCCTTCCAAGTGCCTGGATGAGGATAAAACACTGTTTTAAGGACAGATTTTTTTTGTTAATAGATTTCAAAGTTAAGGTCAAGCATAAAAATGTATACAATGAATCAGATAATACTTCACAGCTTTCATTTTGATGGTGGAAAGAGAATATTAATACGCCGGTTTAATCAAGTTTAAAATGGAATATGACGTAACTAAAAAGGTGTTTAACTGTGTCTAAAAAGTTATGAAATACATAAATAATGCACAATAAATTAATAAACATAAGGTCACATACATAACATGTACAAAAAATCTGAATAAACAAAAGCCAAATAAAATAATATTATTACACACTCAAGGGTTTTAATCATTTTAAACAGACGACTGGTCTGATATAGTTTTAAGTTAACTATCATATTCAAATTTTGTCCATCAAGTTTATAATAATTTGAAACCCTGATATATATTTTGTGCCTTATTGAACTTATTGTTCACACGTTCTGATAAAAAAAAGAATTATTTTCAGTTTAAAAATTTGACCAATATCTGATGAAGAACCTCCAAAGCTGATGTTTTTTTATTTTATTTTAACCTAATTTTTAAACTTTGATCACTATTTCACAAACAATCCTAAAATTAATTCCAAATAAATCAGTTATTGTGAATAAGACAACTGAAAAAACAGCTTTCCTCGCCACATGGGTGATGTGCTGCCATGCTTCTGTTTGAAATTTCTTCAGATTGCATCACATAATGCTTTGCTGCCATTCGATTGGATGAAAAACATCAATTTTTATGGACAAAAGGCTTAAATTTTGACGGTGTCAAATTGCATATTGTCTCTCCCCTAATGTAAGTCGCTTTGGACAAAAGCGTCTGCCAAATGCATAAATGTAAATGTAAATTGGAGTAAAAGTCCTTAGAAGCCCAAAACAATCTTGCCTGATGTGACATCCATTTAAATGGATGCAGGGTCTGCAAGGGTTAAATAAAGTATACTGAAAACCTTGCATTTAATACCTTGCATCAAGAAATCAGTTCTAAGTGTTAACATAAACTAAAAGTGGCTCCACACACATTTCACTTGCACATTGTGTCAGATTTGTAGATGGGTAGAATGGGTTTAAATTTGAAGACAGAAATAGATAGCAAGACTCCAAATCTCCAGAGTCTTCTCCGCATCTCCTCATCTGTTATAGCGAACAGTGTTAATGATTCTCAGGGCTGCCCTTTGTGGTTTCCCATACTTTACACACTACTATAAAATCTTAATGCCCTGAGAACATCTACCAGTCTCCCACTGACAGAAACAGAATACTGAAAGAGCATCACAGCAGGAACTCACACTCAAACCTTACACACTGAACATTTTTAAATGGATTGCAAACAAGTCGCAAAAACAAACAAACAAGTGCAAGTGAAAATGACCCAGCAAATCCCTTTCAAACAGCCAGTAGCATATTAGCATTAGCTTATCTTAGTACATCCTTGATTGCCACACTTTTCTTCAATCCCTTGCCATAATCCATCTTTTAGTTAAAATGTTCATAATTGGAATATTATTTAACTTAATTCAGATTATGTAAAACAAAATCTGAATTAAGCTGCTCAGACAACGCTGTAAATATAAGAAATAGGTCGCTTCATTTGGGTCCTAATGGGCTGCAGTGTTGCACCTGCTCCTTGTTATCTTCACGTGTGTCTAATTTTGTGATTAGTTACCTTATTTAGTCTTGCTCTTTTCTGTTCAGGTCATTGGTGAATCTTTAGTTATGTGAGCAAGAGTATTCTGATTCCCTGCAACTGCTGTAGTCATCAGTAAATAAAAGAAGTTTGCACTCACTGCGCTTGGGTCCACGTCTGTACTGCCTAACAGGATTCACCAATCACCATGGACCCAGCAGTAGCCGCGACTATCCAGGAGGCCTTACTAAGTCGGGGCAGCATGCTTGGCCGTCATGAGTCCGAGATCGTGGAGTCCCGGAAGGTGATCGACTCGCTTGTGGCCACGGTTAACGACCTTAGCTCCGCCATCTACAACCTTTGGGTCGCCCATGCCGGCTCCAGTGGCTCTCATGAGCCACCAGTTAACAACCCGCCCGTATACTCTGGCGAGCCTGAGCATTGTAAAGCCTTCATCACTCAGTGTGAGATTCTCTTCTCCCTCCAACCAAGCACCTACGGTTCGCAGGAATCGAGGATGGCGTTGGTTTTATCCCTTCTTTTCGGCCCGGCTCGGAGCTGGGGAACTGCAGTGTGACGTGCCAAGGCCGATTGCAGCCAGTCATTTGAGGCATTCAAGAAGGAGATGATCCGAGTCTTCGACCGCACAGTCTCGGGGTTTGAAGCCTCCCGGTCCCTGGCTTCACTGCAACAAGGCGATCGCTCGGTGACGGACTACGCCATTGAGTTCTGGACCCTGGCAGCTTCGAGCGGGTGGAACGATCCGGCACTCATCGCGCGCTTTCTAGAGGGGCTCCGCGCTGAGATCAAGGAGGAGCTGCTCATCCAGGATCTTCCACGCTCCTTCGACGGTCTGGCTGAGCTGGCGCTACGAGTGGACTCCCGCCTTCACACACGCAACGCTCGCAGGTACACTCCCGGAGATCTTCGGCGCTCGTCGGCCATTTCGGGTGAATCTGCTCAGCCCCCCTCTCTCCACGAAGCCTCTCGTGCTGAGGCGATGCAGCTGTGGGGATTTTGCATATCGTCGGCCGAGAGACAGCGAAGGCTAGATCTCCAACTTTGTATTTACTGCGCCGCAGCGGGTCACCGCCTCCTTCAGTGCCCACTACGAGACACATCCACTAGGGGGAGGAGTCTCCGGGTGAGCGCCTTGTCAGTCTCTCCTCCTCCCATCCAGTCTCGGACTTTGTTATCGGTCACCCTGTCTCTTGGTTTGTTTGCTGTAAGTGTAAATGCCTTGTTGGACTCTGGAGCTGAGGGCAGTTTTATTGATGAGTCTTTTGCACGCGCTAGTAAGATCCCTTTTAGGAAATTAGAGGATCCCTGCTCTATACTATCTTTAGAGGGGCATGTTATCGCTAAGATTACTCACTCCACTGAGCCTGTAGACCTGCTAGTGTCCGGAAACCACCAAGAGAGAATGAGTTTTTTTATTTTTCAGTCATCCGACACCCCTGTGGTGCTTGGGCACCCGTGGTTGCTAAAGCATAACCCACAAATTGATTGGCTCCAGGGAAGAATTTTGTCTTGGAAGCTTTCTTGTCCTCCTGTCTTCTGTCTGCTAGACCTTATACAGTCTATCCAGGTACCCCTCCTGAGGGGGCACCTGATTTATCTATCGTACCTAGCTGCTATCATGACCTTGGTCAAGTTTTCAGTAGATCTCTAGCTACATCTTTACCACCCCACAGACCCTACGACTGCGCTATAGATCTCCTTCCCGGAGCTGTTCCTCCCAGGGGCCGTCTGTTCGCTCTGTCAGCCCCTGAGAGGAAGGCGTTGGAGAATTATCTTGAGGAGTCTCTCGCCGCAGGAACCATCCTTCCCTCCTTTTCACCGGCTGGGGCAGGCTTCTTTTTTATTAAGAAGAAGGATGGTTCTCTTCGGCCGTGTATTGATTATCAAGGGCTCAATAAGGTTACAGTAAAAAACAAGTACCCACTTCCGCTCATGTCCAGTGCGTTTGATCTCCTTCAGGGGGCCAGCATTTTCACCAAATTAGATCTCCGGAATGCTTACCATCTTGTTTGGATCAAAGAGGGGGACGAGTGGAAAACCGCGTTTAACACTCCGCTCGGGCACTATGAGTATCAGGTTCTACCTTTCGGTCTAGTCAACGCACCCGCCGTGTTCCAGGCATTCATTAATGATGTCCTCCGAGACATGATTAATGTATATGTCTATGTCTATCTCGACGACATCCTTATCTTTTCATCCGATCTCCAGTCACACACCGTTCATGTGCGCAATGTTCTCCAGCGGCTACTGGAGAACCGGCTATATGTTAAGCCAGAGAAGTGTGCTTTTCACGAGGAGTCTGTGCAGTTCCTAGGGTACACTGTTAGGTCAGAGGGTCTCCAGATGGACTCTCGAAAGGTATGTGCTGTTACCGACTGGCCCGTTCCCACTTCTCGCACAGCTCTGCAGCGTTTTTTGGGGTTTTCCAATTTTTATAGGCGGTTTATACGCAATTACAGCCAGATGGCCGCACCCCTCACTGCTCTCACCTCTGCCAAGGTGCCATTCGTGTGGTCTTTCTCTGCGCAGCAGGCATTCGATCGGCTCAAGAGTGCGTACACAACAGCACCCATTCTTATTACCCCGTCACCTCAGAGACAGTTTATTATGGAGGTCGATGCATCGGACACAGGGGTCGGAGCCGTACTGTCCCAGCAGCTTGAGTCTGATAGGATGGTACACCCCTGCGCATACTACTCTCATCGCCTTAATCCCACGGAGCGGCGATACGCGGTAGGAGACCGGGAGCTCCTTGCTATTAGACTCGCCCTGGGGGAGTGGCGACACTGGCTAGAGGGCGCTTCCATTCCCTTCATTGTGTGGACGGACCACCGTAATTTAGAGTTTCTCCGCTCGGCTAAAACTTTAAATGAGAGGCAAGCTCGTTGGTCTTTATTTTTTACGCGTTTTAATTTCAGCATCACGTATCGTCCCGGTTCTCGCAACACTAAACCTGACGCTTTGTCACGTCAGTTTAGCGCCACACCCACCACTGATTCTAACTCGCCCGTTATCCCAGAGGGGAGGGTGATTGGCGCCCTTTCCTGGGGAATTGAACGTTCGGTTCAAGAGGCCCTCAGGGGAGGGGTCAGCTCCATTCCTTCAGGATGCCCTCCTAATCGTCTTTTTGTTCGTAAGCACCTCCGGGACTCGGTGCTCTGTTGGGGTCATTCCTCCAAGCTCGCTTGTCACCCAGGTGTCAAGAGAACGTTGGAAATGATCCGTCAGCGCTTCTGGTGGCCCTCTCTGGTCAATGAAGTGCACCGGTTTGTCCGCACTTGTGTTGTCTGTGCACAGTTCAAGACAAGTTCCAGGCCTCCGGCGGGGTTACTACGGCCCCTCTCAATTCCCACTCGTCCGTGGTCACACATCGCCCTCGATTTCGTCACGGGTCTTCCGGCTGCTAAGGGTTACAATACCATTCTCACCGTGGTGGACCGCTTTTCGAAGGCGGTACATTTCATTCCGTTGCCAGGTCTTCCTTCCGCTTTAGAGACAGCGCGGGTTGTTTTTAGTCATGTTTTCCGCCTTCATGGTCTTCCCCGGGACATTGTGTCGGACCGAGGTTCTCAGTTTACGTCCCAGGTTTGGAGGGAGTTTTGTCGACTGGTTGGGGCCTCGGCCAGCCTTTCCTCAGGGTACCACCCCGAGAGCAACGGTCAGGCAGAGAGGTCCAACCAGGACTTGGGTCGTATGCTGCGATGCCTTGTCAGGAGTCGCCCTGTGTCATGGGTCGACCAACTCCCCTGGGCTGAATATGCCCACAATTTTCTCCCCTCCTCTGCGACCGGGGTCTCTCCTTTCAAGGCATGCCTAGGGTACCAGCCATCCCTCTTTGAGGCCCAGGAGGGGGATGTAGCGGTTCCGTCTATTCGAGCCTTCATTCGCCGTGCCACCCAGACCTGGCGCTTAGTTACTCGTTCGCTTCGTGTAGCTCAGGAACGCATGACCAGAGGGGCCAATAGACACAGACGGCCAGCTCCACGATATATTTGTGGCCAACGCGTATGGCTTGCTACCCGCAATCTTCCCCTCAGGGGGACCACACGCAAGCTAGAACCTCGCTTTATCGGCCCTTACTCCATTACTAAAGTTCTCAACCCTTCCACAGTACGCCTCAGCCTTCCCGCTGACTTGAGTCGAGTACATCCCGTTTTTCATGTGTCGTGTATAAAGCCTTTTCTGTCACGTTCTTCTCAACGCCCTCCACTCACCACCCCCCACTCAGACACCCCCCACTCAGAGACCTCTGCTTCTAACCCCATTTATAGAGTGAGACGCCTGTTGGACGTTAGACGAAGGGGCCGGGGCCGCCAGTTCCTCGTCGACTGGGAGGGTTATGGGCCCAGGGACAGGAGCTGGGTTCCTTCCAGGGACATTCTAGATCAGTCCCTCATCAAGGAGTTCTACAGATCCCGTCCATCCTGTTCTGTCTAGTCGCCAGGCGGCGACTATGGGGGGGGGGGGTCCTGTTGCACCTGCTCCTTGCTATCTTCACGTGTGTCTAATTTTGTGATTAGTTACCTTATTTAGTGTTGCTCTTTTCTGTTCAGGTCCCAATAAAGCTTTCCCAATAATGCTTTTAATAATGAAGCCCATTTGTAGTGTTTTGGTAGGTAATGTGTTTAAGTAATAAACACAGTTGAGCTCAATTTAGTTTTTAATTGTGCAAACATTTTGGGCATCAACATATATTCATAGTATTAACATATATTCAACATATATTCATCATCTTAAGAGTTGTACAGTGGGATGAGTTCTGAAATCTAATTTGACCATGAGAATAGCTTTCACATCATTCAGACTTGACCCCTGATCAAGAAGAAGAGACCTATTAGTGAAGTTGACTACCCAGACAAAGACGATCCAAATGGTTAACATATCCCTGTCTGTTCTTGTTTACACTGGGCGCTCTCTTACTATCAACCACGCAACACTGTTGACTTGTGACTTGATGAAGCACACGCGAAGCCATGCGAAGCTTCCCAATATATTGTAATCACTTTCAATTTCCTGCATGTGACAGAGAAGGTCTAATCAATGTAGAAGGTGGTTGATTTAGATATAAAGGAAGCAATTTTGACAATGCACCAAAGTCTCTGTAGGGGTTGAGGAATAAATAAACAGTCACTGTTGATTTTGCAGTAATATGATAAGACTGCATCTCTCGGCTGTACGGAGGTCAGGAGGCGACATCAGCAACAGCTCAACAACTTGACGGCTCGTCCGCCAGAGAGCGGAAGGCCTCAAGGAATTAGGACAATTATAGTTTAACTTACCAATTACCAAACTTAATGCAGCCTGGATGCAATTCTGATTTAACGCTTCATTTGGCAGCAGAATGCCAGCCCTCCATAAGATGATGAAACCTGACAGTCAATTTAGAAAGCATATTTAGGGAAATGGTTTTTTCTGCAACTGGCTCCTCATACATGACAGAGAATAAACTTTCTAAAGGGGCAATTCAGACTTGATGACATTCGCTATTGTTGAGGAGGAGCCCTTGCCCTAATGTAATGGCACTGGTTAACACACACACACGCACACGCACACACACGCACACGCATGTATTGTGCAGCTTTCCTTGGGTGGTGTTTACAGGCCCAAACGGGCATGGTGGCCAAACAGAACAGAAGCAAGAAGGGGCTTTTATTTTGAATTTTTTTTTACTTCCTGTTCCTGTGCCAACCCGGAAGTGGAAATGGGGAGGTCAAAGGAAGGGTATTAAAAGGTGTATGAGCTCAGTGTATGAGAGGAAGTCGAATGTAGTCAAGGGTGAGCAATGGTAGTGCCACAGATCGTTTATTAACGACAGCATGTTTTAGATGCCTGTTACTTGTGTCAGCGCTTATTCAATTCCTTTCTTTATTTACAATTTTCTGTCTGCCATCGTGCAGTATTTCATTTATTTTTGTACAGTGTTTTTTTTAATTTTTTTTATTTCTTTGTGGGTTTTTGCACAATAAAATCACTTTGCACCGCAGTGCATTCTCGAGTTTGCCATCATTTTTTTATTTTTTAACATCTTGGACCCTCTACAATGTCCTAGAAGTGGGCAGAAAAAAACAACGTCTCAACAGCTATGCAAGCAATAACTATTTTCCTGGACCTAGTTAGTGTCCTAACCAACACAGGCACAGATAAAGACTACTCCAGTAAGCAATATTAATAGTAAAATGATTATTAGTTTAATGACTTCTGCAAGTTTCTGGCTGATGATTAAGAGTTGGCCTGCAGAACGTATTTAAGCTCTCAACACATAAGCAGTTCTTGCTGTGTGCATGGAATCACCACACAGAGAGAGGGTGGTAATATCTCTGTAGACATTTACAGTCGTGACAGCCATAGCAGAGCCAAGTGAGCTACGAATATATAATAAATACAATAAACATGTTACAAGACCGAGAGCAGTGGTTAACAGTGAAGTGAAGACTTAATATTAACTTTTACAAGTATTGATAACTCAATCAATAACTCATGAATATTATTAACAAATAAATCTAACTAATTATATTTAAATTATTTAAACACAAATATTTGGTTTTACTTTGACCAACTGAAACAAATAGATAATAGCCAGCAGGTGTTTGGGAAACGTTTAGAGGCTGTTATTTCTGAAAAGGAGGATGCACAAAATATTGAGTAGGCACCACAAAAGAAAAGTTTAAACTTATGCTCAGTTATTTAAATAGTTATTGCACACTTTCCATAAATCATATACATCTTATTTCACTTGTCTAAAATTATATATTTAACTGTCCCTGGCTGGTGGAACAAACACCCTGATCCAGTCCGGAAAGCAGCAACACTAACAGCTTTCAAAAAGCAACTGAAAACTCTTTTCTTCAGGGAATATCTACTTAAAATAACCGTTATTTATTCCTCTTCTGTCTTTATCTTCTTCCTCTACTCCCTCACTGCTTTGGTTTATTGATCAGTTGATACAATTTCTATTATGAGAAGCTGAGATAGACTTTGACGGTGTAAAATATTGCATATTGTCTCTCCCCTAATGTAAGTCGTTTTGGACAAAAGCGTCTGCCAAATGCATAAATGTAAATGAATTTTTTTCATCCAGACAACCAATGATTTATGAAGGAAAATCTGAAAATAAAGATTTACAGGGGTCGCACTGTATGAGCACATATAAAAAAACTCAAAAGGATTTATAATTATACAGACTATATTTGAGATTACAACGATACAATAAAAAATTATGTCACAGGCAGATATTATCCCTATCCAGGTAGTGACTGAAGCCAGTCCCTTACAGCATTTTAGCAAATCGTTAATGCTTTTCAGATGTATACAGACAGCACCAATTTAAACCTTTTAAAGATTACATTTTGAAAAGTGTAACTAAACACACAAATATAACTAAAGTTTGTGGCCCATTTAACCAATTATGTTAATCAACTTTTTAAGAGGGGAAGGTGTTAAACAAATACTTACAATTATTTTAATATTTCTGAGTAAAACAATGTCTCAATTTTATAATGTTTATCCCAGATACCACATGGCAATCAACCTGCTTTTAAAGACTATTGAAACAACAAATGAAGAGTAAAATTCAGCCGCTAATTATTCCTATGTCCTCTGCTGATCTAAGGCTCAGTTAATTCTAAATTAACACTGATCAATAGATCAAACATCCACTAACAGTGTGCACAATCCCTACAGAGGCTTCACCTGACATCAGATTAACAGTGAGAACCTTCAGAGAGCAGCATGCTCATTAACAGATTAACATCAGTCACCAGACCCTCAGCCATGCAGCATTTGTTCACAGTTTACAGAAATTACAAAATGTCACAAAAATGCCACAGTGTCTGAAAGAAATTGAGGATGTCTTAAATGGTAACCAAGCTAGATGTATTTAGCCATCACCCAATTATACCTATATGATTGAAGGGCCCGGGACCAAGTCCAGGTATAATAAAGGTATACAGCCTTCTTCTGGAAACATCATGGAATATATAGAACAACTATAGTTTGTTTTTCTTCATCAAATTGTCAAAGTCCAACCATATTGTTATGTTTATGAAATATGTAAATAAAAGATTTAAAGGGAAAAGCAAAGACCCAGAAATAAAGTCTTTTCTTAACCCAGAATTTCTCCTTAATAAGCACACGCCAACCAATAGCAGTGGCTCAAAAGTCCACATAGACAAACAACTGAGAAAAAAAAATGATGTGATCAACCAAAGGCAGCTGTGAAGTCACGCAGAATAAGTAGACTCATTGTCAGTAACCATGAGTTAAGAGTCCAATACAAATCTCTTGATCTCATTTCAAACAGAACATCAAAACATTAGGAAGTATCATAAAGAAAAACTAAATTATTGAATAATAATTATAAATAACTGAAACAAAATAATATCCTTTAGTGAATTAGAGCCTGTCCACACAAACATTGTTCTTTTTAAACCAGAGCTGTTTACTGACAAGTTGGGCCTGAACATTTCTAAAATTGCAAAAGAATGAAAAATGTTTCGTGCAATATGTAGTTTTTGTTGTAAAAATGTCTTGTGATGAAGAAAGCAAAGCCAGAGTTCTTGGCTTGTCTGGAAATCCCTTTGGGAGCTTATAATTACTGGATACTGTTTAGAACTGATTTATTAATGTTGTAGACAACAGGTTTAAACCTGTTCACACTGCAAGATTCAGTGTTTGGTTCACATTAGCAGTCTGTAAGCATCATACAGAATTTTCTCTTTCACAACATGTACTTTCTGGCTACAAGTTTTTATGTTTAATAAACTTGAGGACTTACCAATAAACTTTAGTAGAAGTTTATTTTAGTAACATCACAAAACAGTGTGTTTGGTTTAAATGTAGGGTTAAAAACTATAGGGTGGCAACATATTTTAGTGTGAAATGTTGATACATGTTTGAAAAACATTAATTACAGATGGTACTCTTTGACAGCACCTACTGGGGCAGCGTGTCAGTCATCTTGGGGTATAAAGTTTCACAAATTTATCATTTAGATCAGGTGACATCCCCTTCTTTCGTAAAATGGTGATATTGCCTTTGCCTTTCATATCAGACCTACATTCAAGGCTCAAATATGTAATTTTAAATGTATTTTTTATGTAGGAATCCAACAACAATAAAAACAAAACAACAATTATACAACTGTAAATGAACAAAATAAAAATATTCCAGGCACAGGCTATGGTCAGGCCTACTTAGTTGTACTCCATGTCTTTAGATATTGGAATATCATCTCTAGTGGACTTTTTCACTAGTGTTACGTCTCAGCTTTGGAAGGTGCGTCTCCGCACATGTAAAGCCACTGGCTATTGTCCATGTGTCAGAAAGTGTGTGCAATGTCTCTTTTTGGAAGTTGATTTGAGAATTGTGGCCAACTGTGCACCTGATTTGTCAGAAGTCAGCCACTCTTGGGTTACTGCTGAAGCGGGAATCCTGCTGCTATCTTTTGGTTGGTCTTGACTATGCTTTTATGATCCTGCATTATTTTCAGTTATTTTACCAGGTCTGACTTATTTTAAATAAATTACGTTAACCTAAGAGTTACATCAGGCCTTCTTTGTGTTGCAGTTGTAACACCAACTATATGTCCTCTATAAGCTTTAAACATAAAAATATAGAAAAAAATCAACATTTTGACACTGAAGCCATATCTGAAAAATGTTCTGTCTGTATGGACATGGCATAAACATTGAGATTAAAGCTTTTGCTTGGTAAAAAAAAAAATACTCAGTCACACTCTCTGTACCTGGTGTGTTAAGCAGACGGGACATGCGGCAGGCATAGGAGACGTGCTGCTCACAATGCTCAGCACTGTTAGTCACAGCCATAATCTGCTCCATCGAGGCACTGTAGTTGAGCTGCAGAAGCGTTCGTCTCTCCCGGCTAGAGCCAGTCACTGATGTCTGTGCTGGCAGGTTATTCAGCACAGTGGTCCAGACCTTGTCCTCTGTAACATTAAACACATTTTCAAGCTATAATTATTCTTTCATGATTATAATAATGAATGCTGCCCTAGATCTCAGTCAGGGATAGGTTTTACGGACCATACGATTTTTTTTTATGTTTTTGCAAATGACACCAAATATTCACTGAATATATATAATCTTGAACTTGCGCTAAAATTTGGACCCAGAGCACAGATTTTGTAACCTGTCAACTCTCTTCCAGGAAACGTTTGTGTTCCCCTGTCTTAAATGAATAAGATAAAAAAGTAATGTTGCTAACAAAGATTAATCAAACACTCTCAGACCCACTTAAAATCTTTAAAAAATAAATACAAATAAAATCTGATTATTCCATTCCTCCCACTATAACTTCTAGATTTGGTTGATCAGCTAAGACAACCTCTACTGGGAACTTGAGTTAGATTTTTTTCTCAGTAAAAAAATGCTTATTATCTCTTCCACCGTCACTTTGGAAAAAATATTTTGCAAAATGCATGAATGTAAATATAACAAGGCTAATATTACTCATAAATTAATAAATGTCAATTCAGATATTTTACTTTAATTCGGATATAAATTAATGCACTTCTTTGTTCATCCATACTTTAATATAATTATGATTTAATTATAGTTTGGTTTCAGAAAGGGTATGGAAAACCAGACAACTGAAAGAAAACTTAAACACTGTAAGGTCACGGTGCTTGGCCCAAAGACGGATACCAGTCGGGACTGAAAGCTCAAGTGTTCTATCTTGAAAAGAGTGCTTGAAGGATTTTTAATAATTCACATAAGTTCATATATCAGAGTCCATAATTGATTTATAAAGGTTTTATCTTTACCATTATTCTTGGTCACAGCCAAATATATTAGAACGTTAATTATTAATGATAATATTAAGTGTTAACCCACTCAATTACCTTTAATTTTACTCACACTTGATGTTTAAAAGTGTTTCAGTAACAAGTATGTGAAACAACTAGGATAAATTATTTAACAATAGCTTACTTCCTTACATAGTTTGGATACATAGTGCAACACAGTGGGATACCAAAATGTATGAAGCATTCTTCACCTGTCATGTTGCAGATGACTTTAAAGGGACCCAATGGCCCACTTCCATCAGTGTCAACCCAGTAGGCATCAGAAGATCTTCCTAAATGTTTGTAGGCCTCACAAGACTGCTCATAGACAGCTGTAATGAAATAATGAAAAGCTGATAAGACACATATCCCCAAAACATCAATTAGACAGATAAACATAAGCTCAGCTTTACTCTCAATGACTTGGTTATTCTGCATGTAGTGCTTGAGAAAAATAGCTTGGTCAGAAAAACTCCAACTGGTGTGTTATTAAACAAACTTGATTTATTCAGAATTGTGATGGAGCTGGGTCACAGGGGGACTCAAGTTTAGAAGAATTGTGTACATTTATGGCATCAAAGATCAAGTAAAGATTCAGATCAAATGTTTCCAGTCTTCCGAGAATATGTATGATAATTGGTCTGAAAGGATTAAATTATTTTCAAACAGAAAAAGAAAATTATTAAAATAGTGCCTTAAATGACTTATTGGCTGCTGAATGAAAGATGATTTACTTGATCTCTTAAAAAAGCAATTATATTTAATTTTATCAGGTAAATGAAGATTAAAAAAATATACATATACGCCCAATAAAAATCTTCCATGACCTGGCACAATTTACCCTTAAAATTCATACAAAAACTTAATCAAAGCAATCAATCAATTGATTAATCAACCAATCAACCAAACAACCAACCAACCAATCAATCAATATGTTCAATCAATTCTATATAGCGTTTTTTTAACAGTTTATTTTAAAGCAGCTTCAGAAAGTCCTAGTGTAGATCAGGTAGGGTAAATAGGAATTCACTAAGCAAGGTCCCAGGGAGTCTCGCTGACCGAGGCAGGTGCTAGTCACCTCCACAACAATAAAGCATATTTGAACTTAAATATAACACTGGACAAAATAAACAAAACCTTTGTATCAAGGTGTTGGGAATTCTCATTGTTTATTCAATCTAATATAACAAGTTTGAAATCACAATCACTTTAATATCAGGCTCTCATAAAAAGCTTGAATAAATAAGTGGAAACTCCTATATTTCTTGGATTAAGATGAATGGGGATACACAGTTGCTGGACTAGGCGGTTTTTATTACTTGCAGGCATGCTATAGAGTCCGTATATACAATGACATTTTAGTTTTAAACTTGTATTTAGTTTTTTCTTTATTTCTACACTCATTATTCAGTTCAAAATAAAAGTTTGTCAATGTCTCAAAAGTGTGAATGCTGAGTTAACCGGTTCTTACGATGCGAAATCAATGTTTGGAAGATTTTAATGTCCTTTGTTTTAGAAGAATTGAACTAAACATGTAAATTACATGCATGAAACAAGCAGATATCTGCAAAAACTCTACTCCACATCACAAAATTTTTTTTTCCAACCTTATAATGCAAGCATGCGTAAAAATATGACCAGATTAATTAAGAAAAATAGTATTGTGAAGGTAGGTAGGTAGGTAGGTAGGTAGATAGGTAGATAGATAGATAGATAGATAGATAGAGAGAGAGAGAGAGAGAGATAGATAGATAGATAGATAGATAGATAGATAGATAGATAGATAGATAGTTATAATTGTATTTCTGAAAGCAAAACTGTTGTTAAATGATGATGAAATCTGATGTTTCTGTGCAAGGAATATGTTAATAAGAAAACAGAGCATGACGTTTGATCTCTAAGCCTGACCTTTGACTCAAACTGCCTTGTGTTGCACACAGATGGCATAAGACAGATTTCAGCTTCTACATTAATATTCAGTTAAACTTTTGAAATTAATTTTTCTTTCTGAAAAATGTTTTTCAGCTTAGTAAAAAACGTTTTCAGCTCGTAATCTCTCAGAGCTTCTCTTCAACTGTCCATATTATCCCTGGAGTCCTAAAAATTTACTTTGTGTAGTAACGTTGAACTATTTCTCTCATGATCCTAAACAGATCTCAAAAAGAATACAACAAATGCTTCAATCTGAATAAATATTTTGTGTTCAAAAGCTAGAACACCAGCCTAAAAAACTTCTCAAGGTCATTCTCAAATACTAGTTTTGTTGCATAAAAAAAGACAATGCAGTCTCGTATTCACCATATCAAGCAGTTTTTTTGTACTTAATATTAGTGTGTTTATAAAAATGTATATTCTTACATGAATGACAGGTGGCTCCGCTGTACCCTGTCCCTTCACAGGTGCACGTGAAACTGTCCCATGTTTGACTGCACCTGCCTCCATGTTCACAGTGGTTCGGCATACACCTAAACAAGCCAAGGAATTGCATTGAAAAAAAGATTTAGTTTCCATATTTATTTGCAACTTGTTTCTTCACATTCAACAGTGTTGCAGAGAAAGCCCATTTTTAAAGTTATCAAAATATTAATATGGGAATATAGTTCCCTGCTCTAACTACTGTGTATCTCAACTTTGAGCTGGGGAAAATCTTAGACACAAAACATTCCCAACATAATGATATGGTTAGAACAGCTTGACTTAATGCAAAGGCTGTTAGGCAGCCAACTGAGACCTATGAATGTGTTGGCAATGATGGCTTAAATGGCATGAGTATATACCTCATACAGCTCATAGAAGATATAGGATATATGTTATAATGTGCAATTCAAAAACCTCAAATTTTAATTCTGAAAAAAATATATTTAATTAACAACCGACTCCTCCTAAAATGTGCACAATTGCATCAGCAAATGGTTATCTGTCCCTTTGGCAGAAATCACATTTTTAACACTCACATATTTTACATAATTTTGAACATTTGTTAACCTCATACGTTGAAATGTCAATGTAATAGTTTGGAAAGCTTGAATGAGCAAATATCTGCATTGTTCAGTTAAAAGAAATAACATTTTATGTACTGCTTAATACATACATATATACATGAGAAATATCAAATCATTACTACTAAAAAAAGTTGCACCCACTCAAACTGGGCAGATTTGCCAGCGTCTTTTATCTCACGCTCAAGTGAATTGATAATTAAAGCTCTGAAGTTAAAAACAATTAACGGCTTCACTGGCTTTCTCCTGAACTAAATTAACCAACCGTCCTCTTCAAAGGTACTTCCAATTGGTTGAGGATTAAAAACGGAAAGCTGGTCATGTGGCACTCTCTCTGTGCCGGTCATCAGCTTACACAGCTCCACAAACAGCCCTGCCAAGTGCCTTTCAAATCCATTTACATGGCAAAATGTGGCATGAAATGAAATTAGGGAACAATCCCCTAGAGATAATAATCAGTTGATTGATGCCAGAAAGGGGAAAGGGTGTTGATTCTATTAAATTCAACCTAAAGTCAAACAAGTTTCTGCAGTTGTTGAAGTTTTCCAGTCATGCAGCGTCAACTGGTCGTTTTCCTAAATGATGAAACGACTTAATTAATTGTGTTACTTCAATGGTCATCTTTGGCAGCAGAGAAAAAGTAGAGATAGGGTTTACATTGCTCATTAATCAAAATCTATCAAAAAAAACAGTCCCTGGACAGACTAAGCCAAATAAGAAAATAAATAAAAGTCAACAGATGCGTGTCACTGAGAGATAAGACCTTGGTAATAGCTTCTCTGTAATAGACTCAAAAACAAATCTTGGTATTAGCTCAACTCCCATGAGCCAAAAATTCTAACATTCGCAATTGCTCTTGACCAAGCAGAAAGCCGGAGATTGCAGAGCAGTGAACCTTGACAAAGCTTATCCTGCTTTGTGGTCGCTGAGCTTCCTAGAGATTTGATCTGAGCAAGTTTGCAAATTACCTTATTACTTTTGTGGGAGTGCAGATAAAAACAATATTCTACAACAATAATCAAGTCATTTCTATCTCAGTGAATGAGATACACTTTGATGCTTTGATGTAAGAGCCATGAATGAGGTGTACCTTGGGGTAAGAGGTGTGAGTGAGGCACACTTTGGTTTAAGAGGAGCATGTGATGCACACCCAGGATGTAAGAGGCAGGAATGAGATACAGTCTGGTGTAAGAGAGGCGTATTCTAGGGTAGGAGGCATGATTGAGGTGTACTTTGAGGTTAGAGGTGCAAGTCAGGCACGTAAGAGACACATCTGCCTGAAGTGAGCAGATATTCATTAACACCCATGTTAAAAATGGCCAAATTTATATTGACAAAAAAACATGTTTAAAACCTGGTCCTATTGCTATTTTTGTCCTTCATAACAACAAAGGGATGCGATTTTTTTCATTACTTTTTTCTGTAGGACTTTAGCACAACAAGCTAGACTTCTGTTCTCTATTCTGCTAAGCTGGCTTGTGCTTCAGCTGCTCTGCTGCCTTCCAGATTCAAAAAGACTGTGAATGACTTTAGTATTATAATTCAATTTTTTTTTATTATAAATTGTTTGTGTTGGTTCAGTAACTCTAGTACTGGTAACCCATGGTTAAATTATTAGTTATATGAAATTTGTGCTCTATAGTTCTGATAACCCTTGAGAATTGAACTTGGTGGGCATGGCATTGGGGGTTTGTGTCTCTTTAGTCCAGTTCTACAAGGAAGCGGCATTCTTTTGTGCTGTATTGGTGATGGAACGATTTAAAGCTGTTGTTGAATATGGTGCTTTCCTGTTGATAGACATTACATAAATAAAGAATATTGTACGACCTACGAGCATCACGGTGGCGCAGTGGGTAGCACGGTCGTCTCACAGCAAAAAGGTTGCTGGTTCGACCATCGTCTGGGTCGGTTGGCATTTCTGTGTGGAGTTTGCATGTTCTCCCCGTGATCGCGTGGGTTTTCTCCGGGTGCTCCGGTTTCCCCACAAGTCCAAAGACATGCGGTATAAGTGAATTGAGTAAGAACAATTGTCCATATTGTTAAAAGTGTGAATGAGTGTGTGTGAATGTTTCCCAGAAATGGGTTGCGGCTGGAAGGGCATCCGTCGCATAAAAACATATGCCAGAGAGTTGGCGGTTCATTTCGCAGTGGTGACCGCGAAAGGGAAGAAACCCTTATGTAGACTCACTTTTAATTATGGAAATTTTCTTTGATATAATCTTGATATAATAAGCAAAAAAATGAACCCCCCTCAGAGTTGCCAGTGACTAAAAAAATTTAAGGGGTTCCAAACTTGTAGAGCAATCTTCTTCCAAATTAAATTCTTCAGGAAATTTCAACAATATGCAGTCCATAACCTTAAAAAAACATTATTTTAAATCATATTCTTTGATGCTGGAAACCATGACTCTGGACGTTTACTTCCTTTCAATGCCTTCTGATGGAAAGTGACATCTTTTAAAAAAGGGACAAACATGCATCTTAAAATGCCTCTGTCAGATTAGACCTGTAGGGGAGAGATAACGTCCTAAGAAACTGGTAAAGATTAGACTTCTTTTTGCAATGCGTCACAGCCTAAGTAAGCCTCTAGAAGTTCCGTACAAAAGGATATGCATGAAATAGCTTGATGTGAGAGAAACCGATGTGTGTGAAATGCTGAAGCAGTGAAAAACAGGGAAAAACATCCAATTGAAGTGTTGAAGATGTGATTTGAGCAGGCTCTAACCACAAGGTCACATGCTTTAGTGTCTATCTGGTGGGAGGACATGGAATATTCTTTTACCCGTCAAACACAGGAACACTTTTGGTAAAGGAGATTGATAGAGCAGCACCTGGCCTGATGAGAGTGAACATAAAATCGATGGCATGGCGAGTACTGGTCCCCCTTCCGCTCACACATAATGAGTTTGCTCCTGACAACAGAGCTTTGCCAGCATAGCATCATTACACTGACGGGAAAACACACAGGGAGAGCGCTCAACAGTCTCTTTCCTCCACTATTATTATAGTTCACTCAGTTCCGAGTGGAGGGAGAGAAGACGGAGGAAGAGAATGGGAGTTGATATCTCATCTGAAGTAATAAAGCAAACGTTTTCCCACTTGGGATTTACAGCTAACTGTCTTGCAGTTTTTCAAAAGCATAAATAAACACCCCAGGCGGAAAGTGCAACTGAAAATCATCTAAATACCATGAGGAAGAGGAGAGGAAATTTAAAAGGCAGAACAATTTGCAGAGTAGCTAAGCTTGTGTATAAATCAAAGAGAGAATGTACGATGCTCAAGGCTATAAGGCTAATGAGACACATTAAAGAACAATGCATCTTTGACAAACAATTAAAGTGCAGTTTTGGCTTCTAACTGAGCTGTAAGGAATTTAATGGAAGGTAAACAATGCCTCCATATGTGATTCTGGAGGAACAATAAACTGTAAATAAGCTTCTAATTGTTATTTCTAAACTAGGTAATAAAAAAAATCAAGCAAATGGCTATTCCTGAACTGAACTTTTCAAATGTAAAACATTTTCAAATTGAGATTACTCCAATGATGTTTCGATTGATTAGACACACATATTACATTTAATCCTACAGATAGCTCAAAAAGACATTTTTTTATTTATTACTGAATTTACAACTATTAATGTTAAGGAGAGGGCTATATACATCTAATTGTAGATTCATTCTTAACTATCTTTTATCATATTTTCATTGACAGACATAATATCATGTATGTTAAAGTATCTTGCAAGAACATTCTCTGCAAGCACAGAGAAACTAATTCTCTGCACATATGTACACATATTACCACATTAGAAAAAATAGACCCACTGTAAGTGTTCCACTAAGGAGCCCAGTTCTGCTGCAATTGGTCACAGATGTTCAATAATGCTTAAGGATAAAAGCAGCAACAAAAAATTCACAATTATCTAATCAAAAACAGATGATTCAGTAAAACAATTGAAAGGGTCAAACTGGTGTTGTAAAAGACAAATCCAATTAGTTGTGAATAAAACAAGCGCATCTTTAATTGGCTGTAATTGAAGGCGCATTACTTTTCTTACATAATTGATGAATACATTAGCAATCACATCTGCTTAAAGATTATCCAGTTCTAGTCACACATTTTGGTGGGATCTGCTCAATTACCAAAAAAGTTTTCTTTAAAAGTTTTTGTAAAGAAAAAAACTAATGTATTGCTATCAAACATTTGGGGTAATTCCTGAACCTAATTTAGATGGATCCAAATGGACAGATAATGTTTTGGTTATGATGGCATGTTCCTGCATTCTGACAGGGTCTTTGTCATATGCAGTCATGTGACTGATTTTCTTCTTAGTTTTATTAGTAATTGGTGTTTCAATAGTCATGTTCCACATTGTGTGACACGACTACAGCCCCATGATTTGAGAGGTGATATCATGAGCTTACTGAAACCTTTTTATTAAAGCTATAATAATTTTTTAAGACTTCAGTGTTGATGTGAAGTACATTCGAGTAAATCCTGCTGTCGTTTGAATTTATATATTTTTAAACATGCTGCCTTGTGGACCCCTGGCTATGCAATGGCCATCAGACCTCTTAAAAACCAGTGTGACCAGCCCTCTCTTCATAGCTCAATCCACATGTTCCAGACTTGTTTATGATATCGCCTCTCTCATGTCTCTTTCCTCATCAGTTTTACCTCTGTCACCTGTCGATCATCTTGATTTCTCCCCTTTTTATTTACTTTTTATGTTCTGTTCATCTCATGAGAATGACATTTATGTTGATTGTAAGCATATGCTATCTCTACAGTTTTTATTCTGGTTTAAATTATTTATTTCAGTTTTGGTGCAAGTTTTCACCCCTTGTGAGGTTACCCTTCGTTTCCTGATTAGTTTGGTTAGTTCCCTTTAATAATAAAATAGCACTCATTTACACCTGCTGACTCCGTTTGGAATCCACTCAGCCTGATCCCTCCACTATGTGATAGCTATGGAATCTAGAATAAAAAAAAATTCCTTTGTTTGTAGAGTAGCTTGAATGTACAATTAGCATGCATTATGACCACAATTTGTAGAGAGTTTGACTCTCCTAGAATAACAATTGTGGTAAGTGGAGTCTGTAATGACAAAGCAGGTTCATTATGGTTCACTGTGGAATTCTGTATCATCACTCCAGTCATGGCTGCTCTCTTTATTGACAGGTAAGGTAGATAAAGGCTAACTTTCCTTCAGTGATTCTGGAAATTGAGAGGTCCCTGTTTAATGATTCAGTTAACTCTTACATGTTGCCATTCTGGGCAGGCTGTGATAAGCCAAGCTGTGAATGTTTTAATCACATTCACATTAAGTGGTCAGGCAGCACTGTTGCTAATTATCTACCACACTGTTGCTATGCCCTAAATTACCCTGTGGCAATTTGGTAACCTACATTTTCTATTTGTTATCTTTCACAAATTTTGATCTCTGTTGTGTCTTTTTTTGCTTATTGTGCTTAATGTGGGATATATGTTTTATACAAATTAGTTTGGTTAGTTCACTTTAATAATAAAATAGCACTCATATATATAGTAATAACACCATACTCCACCAACTACAGATAATAACAACCAACTATAAATATACATTCATTCATTCATTCATCTTCATGTCGGCTTTTTCCCTTTCGGGGTCGCCACAGCGGAATGAACCGCCAACTCTCTAGCATATGTTTATTATTTATTTGCAAAGCACCTTAAATTAGCGGTTTTAGGCTCATTTTACGTCTCCTTGCATGTAACTCATAAGCAGCTTTTTAATAGTTATTATTTAATTTCTTGATTCTTATATGGAAATTACACAGACTATGATTTAAAGTGAAATTGTTATAATGAGAAGCAAAGGATTATATTCACACTGAAGAAAGAGATTAATGTGTTTGATGGTTTTAAAAGAACATTTAAGATACAGTAATATACAATACAGTGTGCAGTTTTTTTAGCTGCCTGGAATGATCAAAATTATGTCTAAAAGACCAAAAATGACCTGTCACACAAGTGATTTAGGCAGGTAAAGAAAATGAAAGGATGGACATAATTTCAATTTTATCTAGCTGACCATTATAATGAAAAGTTTTCTAGCTTTAATTTTAGTATCATAATATATTTTACAACTACAGTCTTTGTGCAAAAGCTTGATTTTATTAACATTGATGGGCATCTTTTGTTAGTTTGCTGTTAACGTCATTAGGTTTGCTCCTACATCCCATCATGGTTTGTTTTTGTGTTAAAAATGTTTTAAACGTCCCTGTGTACCAATCCTGAAAAATGCAATATCTTTGTTTTTCTTTAGTTTTATAGGTTTTATTTTTGTCTTCAAGGTTTTTTTTTACATTTTTGTCCAACGTCTAAATTATATCTTGACAATCAGCATGAATGGTTTGGTAGCCCTTAACTTTCAGTTTCCTCTATCGTTCACTAGCCAAGAATACTTCAAAATAAAAATTTACAAACTATTATTTTACCAGAATAAAGTAGATATAAAATGTGACTTGTCATGACTGGCTCAAGTCCTGACAAATAAATGGAGGACAGCGTGGTTTGGGAAGAATACAACTTAAGTTTATTAACAATAAATGAACTTAAAGAAATAATAATGAATTAAACTCACAAAATACCTAGACTACCCAAGATTGGCGCTCAAACAAAGATAACAAAACAATAAGGGCAAAACCAAACAGGACTGGTGAGCAGAGAGATCCAGTCCGAAGGTGAGGTGCCACTTATAAAGGGAGAAAGGCAGGTGTCACTTGTTCTCCTGATTAGTCTGCGACCACACCCCCATATCCACTCTCATCAGGATGAGCAGGCAGACTCGTCACACCCTCCCCCTTTAAAGAAGGAGTAATGCAAGAAAAAAAAAAAATATATATATATAGTAATTTGGACAACCAACAATTGATCGAAATAGAGTCCACATATTCCGAACTTTCCTGAACTTATCCCTGGTCCCATCCTTTCCCCAAGCGATCGTAGTGCCTAGAAAAGAATCCAAGGAATTAAAGAAAGAGGAGTAGAAAAAAAAAAGGAGCAAAAAAAAAAAACAGACAAAAAAAAACTCAGGCAGTGTAGGCCCGAGAAAGGGCATCTGCAGCTGTATTCTGTGTCCCTCTGATACGGCGAATATCCATCAGCTATCCTTGCAAAAACAAGCACCACCGCATTAGTCTCTGGTTGGGATTCTGCAAAGAGTTCAGAAAGGTTAGAGGATTGTGGTCGCTATAAACCACTAAAGGCTCCTGTCCAGATCCTACATCAACTTCGAAATGTTGAAGACCCCAAATTAATGCAAGAGCTTCCCACATCAATATCAAGTTCTACTAGACTTGTGCACGATGGAACATCAGGAAATAAGGATTTGTATTCCTTTATCAAATTAATAAGATCCCTCTCTTGGGAGTCCGCTAAGTGATTTAAATAAGTGGGCAGAAATTTTAAGACTTCTGAATTTCCTAAACGGGCCTGCAAAACATAATCACCAGGATAAATTTCTTCCACTTCATTTGAACCAGTATTGGCAAAAGCACCAACAAGTAAAACTGGTTTAATGTCAGAACCAGAGTCACACAATTTCGTCAATTTTATACAGTCCTCAACATAATATGGCTTCAATATGTTCACATGACACACTCTTGTTTTCTTTCTTCGGTCTGGTGTCTTAATTAGATAGTTCAGGTCAGAGATTTGAAATTTAATAGTGTATGGACCCACAAACTTAGCTTGAAAAGGTGAACCCACGATCGGTAATAAAGCCAAAACCTGATCTCCTGGTTGAAAAGAACGCAATTCAGTTCGCCGATCAAAAAGCTTCTTCATTCGTCCTTGTGCCTTGCTCAAAGATGCTTTTTCCAAGCTATATGCCTCAAAAATATGTCTACGAAAATCACTGACGTATGTCAAAATGTTTTTGGGAGGTTCAGATGTCTTCCACTCCTCTGCCAAAACATCCAAAGGTCCTCGCACGTCATGGCCAAAAACAAGGTAATTTGGACTAAAACCAGTGCTCTCTTGTGCAGCTTCTTTCACTTCAACTTCTGCTTTACTCATTGAGCGAGTGGTAATGCACGATGAGAAGATGTTTAAAGAAGAATCAAACTCACTCTCCTCTTGTGTGAATTTTGGAGAAGATGTCACTACCAAATGGGGTGGATTATGTCCCCACACTCGATCCCCAGCCAAGTCATTTCCCAAAATAACCTGTATTCCTTCCACAGGCAAACAGGAACATACAGCCACTTCCACTTCACCTTGGACCAAATCAGAATGCAAAAAAAGTTTGTGAATAGGAACTGAAAATGTTTTCAAACCAATACCTCTAATCAAAACATTGTTTCTTGTGTAAGAACTATCTGAGAAAGGCAATACAGACTCTAACACAAAAGTCTCTGATGAACCTGTATCTCTCAGAATTTTAACAGGGACATTTTGTTCTGAACCCACCAAGCGTACTAAACCTTTTGTGACAAAAGGACTAAATGTTGCATCACCCAGCTCTTGATGTTCTTGAACCAATGAAGCATTCACACTTAAAGCTACAGGTTTAAAGTTAGTTCTGGATGTGTCCGTTTTTGCTTTCAACACTGGACATTCATGCTTCCAATGCCCAATTGCATGACAATAATTGCAAGTATTTGCATCTTCTTTTCTATTTGTGGGACCCATCAATGGTATAGTTTCTGAATCCTGTGTTGACTTAAATGACTGATAAGTTCTAGCAAAGACTTGTTTTTGAACAGAGTCCCCAAATTGTTTCTGAACAAATGATGTATTACGGATCAGGGAAAACTCATCTGCCAAAACAGCCGCCTCATATGCAGTGATAGGTTTACGCTCACTGATATGGTTTGCAATGCGGTTTGAAATTGAACTTTTAAATTGCTACAGTATTATAAATTCTTTAAGATCACCAAGAGTTTCCACCTCCGAAAGCCTGACACCAGCGAGTGAAATAGGTGGAAATATCACGTACAAATTCAACATATGTTTGTTCACCGCTTTTCTTCCAATATCTGAATTTTTGCCTATATGCTTCTGGTACTAATTCATAAATTCGTAAAACTGCTGCTTCGACCAGTTCATAAGAGGCTGAATCTTGTACACTAAGGGAGGAATACGTTTCTTGAGCTCTTCCTGTAAACACAGACTGCAGCATGAGTGTGCGTTCCCTATCTGGCCAGTTTTGTGCGTCGGCCACACGCTCAAAGAGCAGGAAAAAACGCTCCACATCGCTCTCATCAAATTTTGGAAGTAACTTTAAGTTGCCCACTAAATCAAATGCTGGCTTGCTTAGAACTAATTCACACGTACCTGAATCTTTCACACTAAGTTTGCCCTCACCAATTAAGTTTAAGCGATAACGCTCAAGCTCAAGCTGTTGCTGTTGTAATTCCAATTTAGAGTTTTCGATTCGCCACTGTGCTTCCAATTGTTTGGTTTGTAACTCAGTTTGAATCAACAACAACTGTTTCTGCTGTTCAAAGGTCAGATGAGTTGCTACAGCTGGATTTGAAAAAGTAGCCTCAAAAATTCCCCGCTGAATGAGCTCACTTGTTATCCGAGATTTTACAATTTCTTTCAATTGTTTATCTTGAGTCCTCAAATCAATTTCATAATGTGTTGCGAGTTCTAGAAGTTCACTTTTAGTAAAGCTGTTCAATAACATCAAAGATGGCTCAGAAACAAATTCTTCAACCTTGGAAGCCATACCAAACTCCTCTCTACAATGACAAACTGACTAACTATCCTCCACTAGTTACTAAATTAAGTTTGCAATCTAATGGCAATGAACTAATTTGTATTTAACATAAATAATTTAGATTTTAACCGATATTTAATCTTTATACAAAAACAGAAATTTATAGACGAGCCCCCATATTTGTCATGACTGGCTCAAGTCCTGACAAATAAATGGAGGACAGCATGGTTTGGGAAGAATACAACTTAAGTTTATTAACAATAAATGAACTTAAAGAAATAATAATGAATTAAACTCACAAAATACCTAGACAACCCAAGATTGGCGCTCAAACAAAGATAACAAAACAATAAGGGCAAAACAAAACAGGACTGGTGAGCAGAGAGATCCAGTCCGAAGGTGAGGTGCCACTTATAAAGGGAGAAAGGCAGGTGTCACTTGTTCTCCTGATTAGCCTGCGACCACACCCCCATCTCCACTCTCATCAGGATGAGCAGGCAGACTCGTCACAGACTGAGAAACAATTCTATCCCGACTAACCTCTACCTCCAACCCGTCTTTCTCTAAAATGGTGAACTTTAATAATTAACTTTATTTAAACCAAGAAAAAAATATAATTTTTTTGGCACACAGCTTGACAGGGCAGTCATAGTTAATAATCCAAGAGTTCTCCACCAACATGCTAGCTGTCTCACTACCAGCAACCCGTTCAATAAAAGAATACCATATGAAATTAAACATCTCAGCAAGTAGAAGTACATGGACTTGACTTAAAGAAGCAGAATGTGGAGGTGAAGAAAAATTTATGATTTAATGAGAAAGTAACTTGTGTTTCATCAGTGCTTTTCAGTAAAGATTAAAATCGAAAAGATAGCACAAAATCTCCCAGCTCTTTAGTGAAGGAGTGTATATAAAAAAGTACAGTAAGTTTGTGATTTAAAGATAAATATAAATTATAACTAAAAGATCATATAAAATGTGATTTTATTTTAGTTGTTCACGTCCAAAATTGCCACCAGTGTAAGTCTGTTCCAATTGTTTGGGAACATGAAGGGTACCGCTTGTGTTCAATTTTTTCCATTAAGATTTCATGTGCGTTTTATAAATAATAACATAATAATTTAAGACTAAAGGAAACCTAGTGGGCACCCTGACTTAAAATAATATTTAATGCATTACATAGTTTTTTCTGGTATAAATTCAAACCAAAGCTGGTCCAAGGAGTAGGTCTCTGATTAAGTTATTCAGATCTTCTTCTTCTTCTTCTTTCGGCTGTTCCCAGTTTAGGGGTCGCCACAGCAAATCATCTGCTTCCACCTATCTCTGACCTCAGTATCCTCTACTCTTGCACCAATTACCTTCATGTCCTCCTTTAGCACACCCATATAACTTGTCTTTGGCCTTCCTCTTGCCCTCTTGCCTGGCAGCTCCATCTCCAACATCCTTCTACCAATATAACTACTATCCCTTCTCTGCACATGTCCAAACCATCTCAATCTGGCTTCTCTGACTTTGTCTCCAAAACAACCAACCTGAGCTGTTCCTCTGATGTGCTCGTTCCTAATCTTGTCCATCCTTGTCACTCCTAAACTGAACCTCAACATCCTCATCTCAGCTACTTCCATCTCGGCCTCGTGTCTCTTCCTCACTGCTACAGTCTCTAACCCATACATCATAGCTGGTCTCACTACTGTTCTGTACACCTTTCCTTTGATTCTTGCTGACACTCTTCTGTCACACAACACCCCTGACACTTTTCTCCACCCACTCCAACCTGCCTGCACTCGCCTCTTCACCTCTTTTCCACACTCCCCGTCGCACTGGACTGTTGACCCCAAATACCTAAACTCCTCCACCTTCTTGACCTCAGCCCCCTGTAACCTCACTGTTCTACTTCCCTCCCTCTCGTTCAAACACATGTATTCTGTCTTACTACGACTGACTTTCATTCCTCTTCTTTCTAGAGCAGACCTCCAACTTTCCAGGTGTCCCTCCACCTGCTCTCTACTCTCACTACAGATAACAATGTCATCCGCAAATGTCATTGTCCATGGAGATTCCTGTCTGACCTCATCTGTCAACCTGTCCATCACCATAGCAAACAAGAAGGGACTCAAAGCCGATCCTTGATGTAGCCCCACCTCCACCTGGAACTCCTCCGTCTGACCTGCAGCACATTTCACTGTTGTCATACTCCTCTCATACATATCCTGAACTACTCTGACGTACTTCTCTGCCACTCCTGACATCCTCATACAGTACCATAGCTCCTCTCTCGGCACCCTGTCATACGCTTTCTCTAAGTCCACAAAGACGCAGTGCAGCTCCTTCTGACCATCTCTGTACTTCTCCATTAGCATTCTCAGAGCAAAAATTGCATCAGTAGTGCTCTTCCTGGGCATGAAGCCATACTGCTGCTCGCAAATATCCACTTCCCTTCTTAGCCTAGCTTCCACTACTCTTTCCCAGAGTTTCATTGTGTGGCTTTATACATCATCAACTTTATACCTCTGTAGTTGTTACAACTCTGCACATCACCCTTGTTCTTAAAGATTGGCACTAGGACACTTCTCCTCCATTCCTCAGGCATCTTCTCACTCTCTAGAATCCTGTTGAATAACCTAGATAGGAACTCCACTGCTGTCTCTCCTAGACACTTCCACACCTCCACAGGGATGTCATCTGGACCAACAGCCTTTCCACTCTTCATTCTCCTCAGAGCCTTCCTCACCTCATCCTTTCTAATCTTTTCAACTTCCTGCTCTACAATGTTCACCTCTTCCCCCCTTCTTTCCCTCTCATTCTCCTCATTCATCAACTCCTCAAAATACTCCTTCCATCTTCTCTGCACACTCTCCTCACTTGTTAGAACCCTTCCATCTCTATCTTTAATCACCCTTATCTGTTGCACATCCTTCCCATCTCTGTCTCTCTGTCTCGCTAATCTGTACAATTCCTTCTCACCTTCCCTCGTGTCTAACCTGGCATACAACTCATCATATGCCTTCTGTTTGGCCTTTGCCACCTCTCTCTTCACCCTGCGCTGTGATTCCTTGTAGTCCTGTCTACTTTCTTCAGTCCTTTCGATGTCCCACTTCTTTTTAGCTAGCCTCTTCCTCTGGATGATGTCCTGTACTTCCTCATTCCACCACCATGTTTCCTTATCTTCTTTCCTTCTTCCTGCTGACACACCTAGCACCTTCCTACCTGTCTCTCTGATCACTTCTGCTGTAGTTTCCCAGTTCTCTGGAAGCTCTTCCTGGCCACCCAAAGCCTGTCTCAGCTTCTGTCTGAATTCCTCACAAATGTCTTCCTTTTTCAACTTCCACCACTTGGTCTTCTTTTCCATCTTTCCTCCCCTCTTCTTCCTGACCACCAGACACATCCTACACATCACCATCCGATGCTGTCTGGCTACACTCTCTCCTACCTCTACTTTGCAGTCAGTGATCTCTCTCAGATTGGCTCGTCTACTTAGGATGTAGTCCACCTGCGTACTCCTACCACCACTCTTGTAGGTAACTTGTAGGTAATTAAGTTATTCAGATATAAGAAAAAAAAACTCTTCTGTTGAACACACTCAGTGTGTTGAAATGTGGAGAGTGAAAATACAAAATGTAGCAGAAGACAAAAGATAAGGGACAGCATCTGTTTGTTCATTAACCTGCTCAACTTTCACAGAACAGACGGAATGAGGAATAAATCTCTGGGGAAAGCAGGCAGAATGTGGTTGTCACTGCTGCAGGGGAAGAAACTTCAGTCGCAGTGCTGCAGCTCAATCTTAAGCAGTGTCTGTAACAGAAGTGCAAGAGAGAAGGCTAGAATCTGACCTGTCAATGATGGCGCACATGTCTAGGCTGACGTTTTCGAAGGCACCCGTCTTTCCTTGTTCGACCGCACTCAGGTCAGTGAGCTGATCATCCACTTGAATAAGCTGCATGCATCCCTGGAAGGAACGCTGCAAAGGAGATGCTCTTGTTCTCAAAAAATAACCTGCACAAGCAAAAAAGACAAGTTGTTATTGTTTATCCTGAGCATGGATAGAACTAAATAAAAACATCATTTGTAACCGTTTAGAAAAATATGTTCATGTAATCAGCATCAATATAACACAACAGAGCATTCAAAGTGTTATGTGCACCGGGTCACTTTAGTTTGATTTAAATTGGACTGTGTTTGATTTATGTTTTTTGTTCAGTAGATCTTGTTATTGGAATTAACTGGAACCTCTTAATTGTGTTGGCGTCGATGCTGGTTGGTGCATGACAGATTGTTACGCAATCAAAAGAGGCGGAATTCTTCGGTTCTGGGAGTTTATTGCGCTTGACACCACGTTCATTGAGGAGCTCCGGGTTCTAGCTCCGTCAGCAAACACCCTCACATTATTGTTTAGTTTCATTACTGTGAGGGTGTTTGCAGACGGAGCTAGAACCCGGAGCTCCTCAATGAACGTGGTGTTAAGCGCAATAAACTCCCAGAACCGAAGAATTCCGTGGATGTATTGCGTATTATTTGCGTATTATTTGGCAAATTTGGTGGGTGGCCTAACTTTATTTCTGTAAGACTGGATATCTTTGGTAAGAAATTTAGGGAAGTTGTCTTGTAATTTGATGTTTGTATTTTGTTTGTATGTTTGTAATTTGACATTTATTTTTGTAGTGTGTTTTGTTTGTTATTTTGGCCTCTCCATCCGAGTCATTTTCATTCTTTAATGTTAAATGTTTGTTTGTTTGTTTGTACAAAATAAAATGGTAACTTTTTCAAATTTGAATTTGTTTGTGTTGGTTGTTCTGTTGGCAGTAATTGAAACTCTTTTCATTTCGTGTGGATTGAATGTAAATTATCCTCCGTGCTCTCCCCCTTTAAAATGAGGCATAACACGAGACTATTACATTATATTATATATACATCTTTCTAAACACATACCAAATCAATTAAAAAGTGAACTAAATTGCACCTAAAACATTTTGACCTTTTTTTCTTTAAAAAATATATAAAATGTCGAAATATATATTATGGGGATAGTTTATAATTTGCTAAAATGTGTAATTTTATACTTTATAAAAATAAATTGATAATTTCCAGAGTTTTTTTTATATTATGTTTTTACTTTATATACTTTAAAATAAACTTTATATAAAAAGCACTTACACATGCATATAAATACAAAACATAAAACAGTGGTTCTGTAGTAACGAACCAAACCTGCAAAAAATTAGTAGGAGTTAACATAAAAGTTTTTATATTATTACTAAGTAATGGGGGTGTTCTTTAAAAATTCTGATTGTCAACAAAGAACAATCGCATACCGAACCATTAAGTGCAGCAGGGCACTCCAGGTCTTCAAATAGCTGCAGTCCAGTTAACAGAAATGACTTTTTTTGTCTATATTTATTACTAATTACCAGATACTTCATGCAAGTAATGAACTGCTAGAGAACTATCACGCAATGCAAGAGAATTTGAGGGATGCAGAATGCTTTCATATAGTATGATATGCCTTCATTGTCCCAGAACATTTGGAACTCAAATTTGAAATTATAAATTTAAATGAAGTTTTACAGATTAAGGAGCTGCATACTCAAGACAGCAAAAAGCTAACATTTTGAAATCTTTTTCAAAGATTTGGATTATCCCAATCTATACTGCACTCCATTATAACAACTACAGCATAATGTGCACAAAAAGAAACCAGTTTTGAAAATTCTAAAAATTTTCAAATTCTAAAAGTGATATTCTTATTCAAAGCTCTGGGACCTGTCACCAAATGTTATCCCTTCAGAACTATTTTCAGAAAACACTAACCCTAATCCTAACCCTGTGTCTACTATTCAGCTCATATTATGGTATGGGTCATGTTATGGTGTCAATTTATACTTTCCAGCTTATTTAAAAAATGAATTGAAAGGGTCAAATTGAATAAGAACCTATGCATTATTTACATCCACGCATAAACCTAGCCTAAAAGCAGTCAGGAGCAGTAGATAGAAGCACAAAAAGATGGATTAAATCTCCAGTGGTAAGCAGGGACATGTGTTTCACCATTGATTTGTAATGTGAAAAGCATCGTAATACCAGTTGTAAACAGGGTTCCAAACCACAAAGATTAAGTTAATCCTGAGCTGGTTATGCTATAGCTTAGAAGATAGACAAATCTTTCTATTGCATCTGAAAATCTAAGTCTCGCAAACATATATGAGGCACGATTTCTATTCCTGTGACCAAAAGAAGATATGTTTGTATGGAAAGAAATGCAGCTATACTGTGAAACATTCAGCTTTATCTCCTTTCACATGTGAATACAGAAATCTGTGCAATCTAAATATCTAAAGAATTTTTCTTTTTTCTTATGAAAACTAAATATGTCAACGTGTATGAGAAAATAACATTTTAGTGTGTGTAATGAGCATATCGAGTCTACGTTAGTCTTCATTAAACTCATTATTTTATTATTTTGAACATTTTGGCTCATTTGTCTTTGCTACTATCAATTTTCTAAACGGTAAGAAAGGTGGGAAACAGAGCTTTAGGCTGTTTTTTTTTTAGATAATATCTGCTGAAACGCAGCTACACTAATGTGAAGTTCAGACCGCATGATTTTCAACATAATTGTGCCACAGATCTTTTCACAAAGCAGGACAATTTGTGGTAGCACTTTTATTTGCTGCATGCCAACGGTCATACTCACTAATGCTTAGGCTAGCAGGGATTACGCATCAAAAAGGATCCCTCATGACATACCTTTTAAAGACGTTATATTACTATTATTACTGTAGTGATTAAACTGTTGCTTACACCCAGACCCAGACACAAAAGGTTCAATTCAAAAACAGACCACTGGAATTTATTAACAGGACATGCAACTTAAGTAAAATCAGAGAACATTGAATGGCTGAAAAACACAAGCTAGGCTCACTGAGTTAAAAGAAGGCAAAACTAAGATCCAGCCAAAAGTCCTAACAGAAACAAGATGGACTTGTCAGCGTATTGAGAAAGAGGTGTGTCCAGAATTGATCCAGGAACATGGCAGCAAATCTGTGTGTCACTAAGGGAGATCATACAAAGAGGTATCGATGCTGCACTGATTATATGGGGAGTGATGAACGGTCTCCAGATGTTAATCCTGACAATGTTGGAGATTGTGAACTGGTAATTAGATAGTTAATTTCTATTTTCATTTAATCATTAATGGATGACCTAAAGAGGCCTTGTGTAAGTCTACAACATTGTCGTTAAACATCTCTTAGTGATTCGTCTTGTGAAAATGTGATTGATGTTCTTTTGTGCTCATTCTTAATATCTTTTAAATTCTTGATATTTCTCAATGAAAATTCTTCAATATTCACAACGTTTTCTGTTATTATCTTAATGTTTTTATTATATCTTAGTGCTGCTGTTAATCCTTAAACCTTTTGCACACCCGAGTTGACTTTTTTCATTGTTCATGTTTAGTTTACTAAACCACCTTGCCAAACTGCATTGAGAACCATAAAAATCAAAACAACCTGCACTGCAGAACAGTGCCCTGTATCCAAACACTGCATCTGGCAAATATTCAGAGCAAGTTCAGATTGTGTTAGAGGTAAACAAAGCTTTCCATTATTCCAATCTCAGAAAGATCCATTGAGATTCACCTCACAGTCCCCATGACATTAAATCTACAAACGAGAGCATCTGGAATCATCCGTATTTGCAAGAAGCTTGTGTTGAGAATAAAAAAAGAAGGGCGCAAGTGATAAAGTTCCCCAAGTTTGCTAGGCCATCTGTCTGCTTCCTGCACCTGTCCAGGAAAGTATGCCTGAGCAGTCAACAGGGGAGAAGGGGGACGGGGGGCTGTTGATGCTGAGTGAAATGTGTCTCACACCAAAGGAAAGAAAAATCAGCATCTGTCAATGAAAGAAGTCAGCGCTGCAGTGGCCCCAGCATGTCTCAATGATTGCCAGGATTTGTAGAGATCTGAGAAGACACCCGGATCAGTAATAAACAGTTTTTGTCAGCGGTGCTTGAAAATGACTTCCTGGAATGCTTTGTCCTGTTCTGAAGTCACAATTAATTAAAGAGAGTCACTTTTCAGACAAGCCAAAGTTCTAAATTATGACTGAGGGCTGGATTTCACACTCTCGTCTTCATTTCGAAGTAGCTTCCGCATGACTGTTTATGTGCATCTGAATTTGAGAATAAATGGTGAATGATTAATAAGCCTCAATGAGCTTCATGTATTATTCATGAAAAGAAAACATGCAGGATAGCTGTGGGAAGCCCTTGTTCCACACGTTTATCCTCATCATTAAGTATTGTACAGATGTTAACAGTTTGGGGTTGTTCTGCTTCAGAAAGTCAATGATGATGAAAAAGAGTGTTAACAATAATTGAATGGGAATTAAATATATATAATAAAACCATAGATAAATTGTAGTTAAAAAACCCATTATGATATCAGTGAAAATTAATCAATCCTTTTGGCCTTTATAAAAAAACAGATGTGAAAGAGCTGATTGTAGAGCAAAAACCTTCCCACGAAGAGCACTGGGTAAGTTCATCTCGGGTCTAAATTTTAACAAGTAGATGTTAAGTAAGCTAGTGAATTAGAAAGTGATTGATGCCATTTAGAAATAGATAATAATAGATAAGAACAATAGTTAAACAAACAACAAAACAAAATGAAAACTAAGGAGAGTGTTTTTACTTTGGCATTAAAAATAGGTAAGTAAGAGATAACGTATAAAACCAACTCAACTAAATATCTTCTTTTGATCCACATAACAGAGCATAACTCACATTTAATCCTCTATAAAACTCTATTTCACTAAAATAATAACTTCCAGTAATACATTTCAATCATTTGAAATCCTGCCAAATCCATTTATTGGGAACGAGATTAACCCTTTTAGGACATTGCAGTTGCAAAGTTACACTTTTGAGTTTCAGATGTCTTAACTTGTCATTGGTTGTCGCTAACTAGTTAATCCGTACAACTAGATTAACTACGACTTACTAAGAAACAATCAATGGTCAAGTGTGCATTTTTCAGTTTTAAATGCACAACGTGAAGGCAAAGAATGACCCAATCACACTATTCTTGTCAGTCCACAGTCCAGAGGAAAAGTTAGTGTCTGAGTTTGTGACGTTTGACATGGATTATGCTGTTAATATAATGACCATTTCTAAACATTAGCAATAAAGTTGCTATCAATATTTGTTGTGCAGTACATAAATCAAAAGATAAAGATGGTGGTTTATTTGTCAGTTTCTCTGCCGCTCACTCCTGACAGACGAGGACAACAAAAGTGTTCATATATCCTTGTGCTCCTCAACTGAGTAGACAGCTGGTGATAAAATCTGTGTTATTTATGAGATCCGGCACAATTTAGACAATATCTGAGCACTGTTTTCATTGTTATCAGGTAGATAAAAATAGCAAACGGGACTGTCTAAAGAGTTCTCACATGTTTCATACACATTAGGAGTGATTGTTCAAATGTCAATAATTGTAGTTCATTCATGATGTCGAAATACAAAGTCAGCCCTGAATGAATGTTTTTAGTTTGTCTTTTTCACTCATGAAGCAAAGTAGCTTATTTTTGTCATCTAGGTTACCAGTTTCTTTAAAGGAGATTGTGATGCTTCTATCAAAATATCTGTGATAGTTTTGTGCGTATATTGTGTTTTCTTCCTCTCGTCACCTGTCTGTGATCACCCTCACTCGTTTCACGTGCGGCTGCTTGTGCTCTGATCAGCCCTTCTATTTAACCTGTGCTGTGTCATTGCCAGGTTGCGAATTATACTCTATCCAGTGGTTTCGCTGAGTGGCTGTTCAGAGTTTCACCTACCCTGATCCTAATGTTTCTTGTGTCGTCCAGAAAGTACCCTTGTCTAGGCGCGTCGGTGAGGAGAGGACTTACCAATCGTGCCGGTGCCCGAGAGCGGCAGTTGACAACCGGAGCTGCGTCTCCAGCTACAGCCTACACTCCCGTTTGATTTTGGGGTCTGAGCCTTCCCTACTCTGTTGAGTAGCAGTTTTAGTTTTCCTTTTGAATAAAGACTCAACAATCTACTCTGCGCTTGGGTTCTCCTTTCCGAAGCATAACAGAATAATTCGCCTTGAGACATGGACCCAGCAGAGGAGACGCCGATCAGAGGGATCCTCGAACACCAGGGAATCCTGCTCGGCAAACACGCGGAGGATCTCGCCTCTGTCAGGAGAGCCATCGAGACCCTGGCGGCACAGCTCAACGAAGTAACGATGCGACTGAACCAGAGGGATCTGGTCGCGGCGGCGCCAATCTCTCAAACACCTGCGCCGGAGCCTCGAGTGAATAACCCGCCGTGCTATGCCGGAGAGCCCTCTTTCTGCCGGGGGTTTTTGATCCAGTGTGAGGTGGTGTTTTCCCTCCAACCGACCACCTATGCCGCCGAGCGTTCCAGGGTGGCTTTCGTCCTGTCCCTGCTTACGGGCAAGGCTCGCAGCTGGGGCACGGCCCTTTGGGAGGTTCAAGCAGCGTGCTGCGCAAATTACGCAGAGTTTAAGGAGGAGATGCTGAAGGTCTTTGACCGCGCGTCGCTGGGCAGAGAGGCTTCGCTTCAGTTGGCCAGTCTTCGTCAGGGGACGCGCTCGGTGGCCGACTTCGCCATTGAGTTCCGGACGCTCTCAGCCACCGCGGGTTGGAACGACGCTGCGCTCACGGCTCGCTTCATAGACGGGCTCAACCCACTCATCCGGGGCGAGCTTTACGCCCATGAGCTTCCCGAGGGCTTCGAGAGGGTGGTGGAGATCGGTCTCCGGATCGACAAGCGTCTCGCCTCGCGTGACTGGTCCTGTTCATCCTATCAGCGCCAGGAGGCAGAGAGAAGAAGCAGAGGTACGGAGGTCACCGGGCGATCAGAGATGTCGTCTCACTCCGACGAGCCCATGCAGGTGGGGCGCATCCGGATTTCCCCCGAGGAGAGGCAGCGCCGCATAATCAATCGGCTGTGTCTCTACTGCGCGGGTAAGGGTCACCTTTTCTCCGCGTGCCCGCTAAAAGGCCTTGCCCAGTCGTAGATCGGGGAGTACGGCTGGGCGTGTCATCTGTTCTCTCTGGACAAGCAGCAAGAACTCTTCTTCCGGTCATCGTGGAGGTGGATTCTCGTTCCTATCCCGGCTCCGCCTTCGTCGACTCCGGCAGCGAGGGGAACTTCATGGACCGATCGTTCGCGGTCGCATGCAACATTCCTCAGCGCCCCCTGGTGGTCACCTCATTGGTTCGGTCTCTGGACGGAAGAGTGATGGCGAAGATTGACTCCCAGACAGTTCCCATCAAACTCTCAGTTTCCGGTAACCACAGGGAGACTTGTACTTTTTTTATAATTGATTCCCCTCACTGTCAATTAATTTTAGGCCATCCGTGGCTAGCTAGACACAAGCCTCATATCGATTGGGTTCAAAACAGCATCATTGCATGGGGGGTTCAGTGTCACAGTTCTTGTTTGGTTTCTGCCTTTTCTTCTGTTTCTGCTGACCGTGTGTTGCAGGAGGAAGTGATCAAGTTAGAGGGCGTACCGCCTGAGTATCATGATTTGCAGTTGGTTTTCAGCAAGTCTCGTGCCACCTCTCTCCCGCCAGCGCGCCCCTATGATTGTTCCATTGAGTTAACTTCGGGATCCACGCCCCCTCGGGGTCGTCTCTACGCCCTGTCACGGCCAGAGAGAGAGGCCCTAGAGAAATATCTGTCGGAGTCTCTAGCTGCGGGCACCATCGTCCCTTCCACGTCACCGGCCGGGGCGGGTTTTTTTTTCGTCAAAAAGAGCGATGGGACCCTACGCCCGTGTATAGACTATAGAGGTTTGAATGAAATAACGATTAAGAATCGCTACCCTCTTCCCCTAATGTCCACTGCTTTTGATCTGTTGCAGGGATCGACCGTCTTTACTAAACTGGACCTGCGTAACGCTTACCACCTTTTGCGCATCAGAGAGGGGGAGGAGTGGAAGACTGCCTTTAACACGCCCCTGGGTCACTTTGAGTATCGGGTCCTTCCCTTTGGGTTAGCTAACGCCCCGGCTGTGTTTCAGGCTTTCCTCAATGATGTCCTTCGTGACATGCTTAATGTTTTTGTATTCGTTTATTTAGATGATATTCTAATTTTCTCTCCGGATCTCTCCACCCACGTCCAGCATGTGCGCCGTGTGCTGCAGAGATTATTGGAGAATAAACTGTTCGTCAAAGCCGAGAAGTGTTTTTTTCACCAGGAGAGTGTCCCCTTCCTGGGCTACGTTGTCTCCAGTACCGGCATCAGTATGGACCGGAGTAAGGTCCGGGCTGTGGTAGAATGGCCAGTCCCCACCTCACGTACCGCTTTGCAACGCTTTCTGGGGTTCGCCAACTTTTATAGGCGGTTTATCCGCAATTTCAGCCAAATCGCGGCTCCCTTGACTTTGTTAACCTCGCCTAAGATTCGTTTCTCGTGGACGTGTGCTGCCCAAGCTGCCTTCGAGGAGCTAAAGCGACGTTTCTGCGCTGCCCCTATCCTCATAACCCCCGATCCGACGACTCAGTTTATTGTGGAGGTCGATGCTTCGGATGTGGGGGTTGGGGCCATTTTGTCACAGCGTAACGCTAAGGATGGGAGGGTGCATCCTTGTGCTTATTTCTCGCATCGCTTATCCCCTGCCGAGCGTAACTACGATGTTGGGGACCGTGAGCTTTTGGCCATTCGTCTTGCGCTGGAGGAATGGCGTCACTGGCTCGAAGGATCGTCTGTACCTTTTTTGGTGTGGACGGATCACCGCAATCTGGAATATATTCGCTCCGCTAAGCGTCTGACCGCACGCCAGGCCCGTTGGTCCTTGTTTTTTTCGCGTTTCCACTTCTCCATCTCGTTTCGTCCTGGCTCCAAGAATACCAAGCCAGACGCCATCTCTCGTCAATTCGACGCCTCGGAGAGCTTCTCCTCCCCAGAGCCTATTGTTCCGCCTGAGGTTGTCGTCGGAGAGATCTCCTGGGGGATAGAACGTAGAGTCCGCGAGGCACTGTCCGGCAGGGAGATTCCTGCCGCTTGTCCTACCGATCGGCTATTTGTCACCGAGTCTGTCCGTCCCTCTGTTCTCCGGTGGGGGCACAACTCCAAGATTGTGGCCCATCCGGGGAGCAGAGGAACGCTTTTTGCCATCAGACAACGTTTCTGGTGGCCCTCCATGACACAAGACGTTAGAGAGTTTGTTAACGCCTGTTCCACTTGTGCTCAATCGAAGTCCAGTCACACCCCACCCTCGGGTCTCTTGCGTCCGCTCGCCTTACCCTCACGACCATGGTCGCACATAGCCATGGATTTCATTTCTGGTCTTCCTGAGTCCAGAGGGAACACCACCATATTAACGGTGGTCGATCGTTTTTCCAAGGCAGCTCATTTCATCCCTTTGCCCAAGCTTCCCTCCGCTCGTGAGACTGCTGTCGCCCTATTTAACAATGTTTTCCGCATTCATGGGCTACCCAGCGAGGTAGTTTCGGACCGGGGAGTCCAGTTCACCTCCCTGTTTTGGAGGGAGTTCTGCCGACTAGTCGGGGCATCCCTCAACCTTTCTTCAGGGTTCCATCCCCAGACCAACGGACAGGCCGAGCGGGCCAACCAGGATATCGGGCGCATTCTCCGCAGCCTTGTGAGAAACTGTCCGGCGTCTTGGTGCGATAATTTGGCTTGGGCAGAATATGCACATAACTCGCTTCCTTCCTCTTCCACCGGTGTTTCCCCATTTTTTGCTTCTTTGGGCTACCAGCCTCCGCTATTCTCCAACCAGGACCGTGAGGCCAACGTACCCTCCGTCCAGCGCTTCATCAATCGTGCTAGACGCACTTGGAGGATAGTAGAGGGGGAGTTGCGCAAGACTCGGGAGCGGATTAGGCGGTTCGCCAATCGTCATCGCACCACCGCTCCTCACTACATCATGGGGCAAAGGGTCTGGCTCTCCACCCGTAATATACCTATCAGGGGCTCTTCACGCAAGCTGGCGCCCCGATTTATTGGTCCGTTTTCTATAGTTAAGGTCATCAATCCGGTTACTGTCCGCCTGCGTCTTCCCTCCTATATGTCTCGCGTTCACCCTGTCTTTCACGTGTCTTGCATTAAGCCTGTCATTCGTTCTTCCGCTCATCCCAATCCCACCCCCAACCCGCCCCTGCTAATTGATGGTGCCCCAGCTTATCGCGTCAAGAGATTGCTCGATGTACGCAACCGTGGTAGGGGTAAGCAGTTTTTGGTGGATTGGGAGGGGTATGGACCAGAGGAGAGGTCCTGGGTAGCAGCCAGCGATATTCTGGATGAATCATTGATTAAGGATTTTTTCAGGGCCCGGGGAGGGGAGGGGGTCTCGTCCGCGCCTGGAGGCGCTCCTTAGAGGGGGGGGTACTGTGATAGTTTTGTGCGTATATTGTGTTTTCTTCCTCTCGTCACCTGTCTGTGATCACCCTCACTCGTTTCACGTGCGGCTGCTTGTGCTCTGATCAGCCCTTCTATTTAACCTGTGCTGTGTCATTGCCAGGTTGCGAATTATACTCTATCCAGTGGTTTCGCTGAGTGGCTGTTCAGAGTTTCACCTACCCTGATCCTAATGTTTCTTGTGTCGTCCAGAAAGTACCCTTGTCTAGGCGCGTCGGTGAGGAGAGGACTTACCAATCGTGCCGGTGCCCGAGAGCGGCAGTTGACAACCGGAGCTGCGTCTCCAGCTACAGCCTACACTCCCGTTTGATTTTGGGGTCTGAGCCTTCCCTACTCTGTTGAGTAGCAGTTTTAGTTTTCTTTTTGAATAAAGACTCAACAATCTACTCTGCGCTTGGGTTCTCCTTTCCGAAGCATAACAATATCTATTTTTGTTCTATATAACATTGCATAACATTTTCAATAAAATAATAATTTCCAGTTATAATTCCCAATCATTTAAAAATCTGTCAAAATGTATTTGCAGGCGGTGAGATGAATCCTTTAATGACATTACATTTGTAAAGTTACACTTTTATTGCGTTTCAGATGTGTCTTGATTTGTCATTGGTTGTCGCCAGCTAGCTTTTTATTGTCAGTGATGTGCAGGATCCAATTGAGTTTCACCCACTGTGTTTGTATAAGGAATCTACAGGCTGATCCATCTGCAGGGTCGTTTATTGACAAGATAGATATAAAAAAGTAGTAACATGCTGAGGGTCAATGCGCCAGGTGAACACTTGCAGGCAAAAGAAAGACAAAGAGAGTAGTAGTTGAACAAGCGATGGTCGAGGTAGGCAGCTAGGGTGGTAGAGTGGTAGAGTATTGGTCGAGAGGCAGGCGGCACAGAATCAAGGTCTGGGGTCATGGAGGGTCAAAAGGGTAACAACGTACTTGGTAGAATATGTAGAGCTTGGTACAATGCAAATTGGGCATGCAATTATATGCACTGGAAAAATGGGGCTTGAAAATATGTCTTGATGTGATAAGGAAGTACGGTCACCTGAGTGTGATTAGGTGAAGGGAATTGGTTCAGTATTCAGTATTGAAGGTTCTCTTGCTGATGGAAGAGCAGGTGTATTGGAAACCATTACAGTTTGCAAGATAGAACACAGATGACTTTCTTTATTGTGTACTTTTATAAGTTGCACAGATAAAGCATAGTGGACATCACAAGAAGACACTGCCCTTTGCTTTAGCTGTATTTGTCACTTTCATTTATCAGACACTTTAATTTAGCAGACTATTTAATTCCAACAGGCTTAAACTAGATGGTGAGATGAAATGCAATTTGTTACAAATTCAAAGGCTAATAAAGGAAAATCATTTTTGGTTGCACTTGGAAAGTTGTTGGTGTTGCTGCTTTCCTGACTGGATCGGTGAGTTTGTTCCACCAACCAGAGATTGTGAGAGAGACGGTTTTGTTGAGCGATTTCCTGCTTTTCTAAGACAGAATTACAAAACAGTGTCCCTTTTGTGAATATAAGCTTCTAGAGGATATGTCAAGGAGGGCATGTCAAACATTGACACTTGACTGTCCCTTGACTGTCATCTCATCATATATTTGGGGATGTTTTTGGATTGTTGAATTTAAATACAGCCTGTTTGAACACTTATAACCCAAAACTTCTCAAATGAATGTTACAAAATTTGCATTTAATTTAGGTTTATTTAATTTCTCACGATAATTAAATTAGTTCAAATTGTATATAATGTTTATGTATTGTTTTTCGCTGTGTAGCGTGTACGGTGACTTTTGTGGAATACAATACGATGCTACTCCAGAGGTCTGCAATTCATACGAGAAAAGTATTGAGAGTTTTAAAGAGATATTGTAACATTATACCTCAGAGGTGCCAAGGACACCATTATCTGACGATTCTCAAAATTCAAACTATCAATTATGTAGTCTGTTGCTAACATAATCATGTTAAATATGCAATTTGTATTTATGTATAAGGGCTATTCACATTATATGCTAGCCAAACAACTGTTCTGAAAAGACACAGCTTTTCTCAAGTGTGTTTTTAACCTAACAATGACTGACAATTCATGAACTGCTTACATGTTCATGAAAACCAATAATCACATGTGCTTCTTCATGATAGTATACACTTAAAAACTTTTTTTTTTGCAAAAACTACAGAAATAATTTGCTTATATGAGCACTTTTAATGATTGACAGAAGTCTCGTCCAATCAGTGCCAAGTTGTCAGTTCTCAATGTTACCCTCCCTTTCCAGGTTTCTGAAATGTATTTGTGTTTAGGAATTTGTAAGTGTTTTGTAACATGTAAATGTGTTTTCTAAAATGTGAAAGCATTTTGGAATTTGTAAAGTTGTTTCATCACATTCATGTCTGAAATGTAAGTTTGTTGTAACTTGTAAATGTGTATTCTAAAATGTAATTTTGTTTTGTAACTTAAAGTGTTTCACGTTATGTAGATGCGTATTGTGCCTCTCGGCCAATGTACTTTACCAGTTTATAATGAATGAAATCTTTTATATGAATTATAAATGCCTTCCACCATTTCTGTTAAGATACAGATTTTTTTCTCTCTCCCTGTCCTTTTTCCAGGGTCACGCCTAACATCAGATGACAAGGAAAATGTCAGGAGTTATGAAAACACAATGTGCACAAGAACAGTCTGTCTTCCTCTGTAATGAGAATCTGAATCAGGAGTAGAGCTGCTACCCATGGGGGCTTATCTTACACAAACACACATGGTTGTCTTTGCTCTTTAGCGTCATTATCTCATGGCTGATAACAGTAACAGCCTACTGGTAGAAGCACAGAGGGGCTCACTTTCCAATTGGTACGCTGCAAAATACTAACTTTCCCTTTTTATTAATCTATTTTTTTCAGGAAAAACAGTATATTTTCAGATGGTAAAGATGGAATGGTAATGGGGCTTAATGGAATGTCATATTGTCTAGATTGTCTAGATGTTGCAGAACGCACCACCGTCAGGGATCCAATAAACATTTTTTAAAGAATACCAATTAAAAAATGAATAAATGAATAAAACTTCCCCTATCCTGTACATCACAGACAAACTTACACAAGTTTAATCTGGGCCCTTTTCATAGTACCTCAAGCACCATACCATTTTTAGAAAAACATTGCACAACCTGCCATGTTATGATATTACCATTCTAAGAAAATGAACACTCCCAGAATATACTTTAAAATATAATTGCAAAATATTTGTCAAATTTTTTATAAATATGTGATCATTTATGTAAAGCAATTATTAGGTTTGTATAAATGGATAGTAATTCCCAAAAAGACATACGTCACACAAATTCAATGTCACACATTCAGTTCAGATACAGCCGCTTGTGATTATATGCACATATAGCTGAGATCTCCGCACAGTCCTGGTTCTAAAGTATCTGAATTCATTCCTGCAGAATAACAAGCATCAGGCCATGCCTTTGAATGATTGGCATCTGGGAGATTGTTATGCTTTTGTAATCTGCCAACACATCCATGTGGATTCAGACTGATGCAATGTACTGCATCCTATAAACACTTATTATGTAATTTTTCTACATATATACTATTCTTGATATAGTAAGGTTGTTTTGTTACGTGAGGTTTGCATGTTCAGACTCGACAACTGGCGTCTGAGCATTTATCAATACAGGATTATGGTCAATTCAAAAGCTAGTGCATAAAAACAAAATGCAAACAGAAATTAGGTACAACAATGCATGTTTGAATCAAAATGGTAATTTATGCTTTATTTGCAAAATCAGAAATTAAATATCAACAGTGTAAATAATAGATCAAATAATTGAGTTAGGAGTGCAGGTTTACCAGTGACTTTGCCACCACTCTAGAAAAACTTAAGCAGTAATTTTAGTTCAACTAACAATAGAGAAATAACAACCTTCTGTGGCTATTTGGTGTGGCGCTATATTCAAGACTATAGTTACACCAGTGCATTTTTAATTTTTATAATTAATATAACTGAAGTTTTATGAAAAATACAAGACTACACTGTGTGCAGAATTATTAGGCAAATGAGTATTTTTACCACATCATCCTCATTATGCATGTTGCCTTACTCCAAGCTGTATAGGCTCGAAAGCCTACTACCAATTAAGCATATTAGGTGATGTGCATCTCTGTAATGAGAAGGGGTGTGGTCTAACGACTTCAACACCCTATATTAGGTGTGTATAATTATTAGGCAACTTCCTTTCCTTTGGCAAAATGGGTCAAAAGAAGGACTTGACAGGTTCCGAAAAGTCAAGAATAGTGAGATATCTTGCAGAGGGATGCAGCACTCTTAAAATTGCCAAGCTTCTGAAGCGTGATCATCGAACAATCAAGCGTTTCATTCAAATTAGTCAACAGGGTTGCAAGAAGCGTGTGGAAAAACCAAGGTACAAAACCACTGCCCATGAACTGAGAAAAGTCAAGCGTGCGGCTGCCAAGATGCCACTTGCCACCAGTTTTGCCATATTTCAGAGCTGCAACATCACTGGAGTGCCCAAAAGCACAAGGTGTGCAATACTCAGAGACATGGCCAAGGTAAGAAAGGATGAAAAACGATATCTGAAGACAGATTTTTCTAAGGTTTTATGGACTGATGAAATGAGAGTGAGTCTTGATGGATGTGAGGGCCAGATGGATGGGCTCGTGGCTGGATCGGTAAAGGGCAGAGAGCTCCAGTCTGACTCAGACGTCAGCAAGGTGGAGGTGGAGTACTGATTTGGGCTGGTATCATCAAAGATGAGCTTGTGAGGCCTTTTCGGGTTTAGGATGGAGTCAAGCTCAACTCCCAGTCGTACTGCCAGTTTCTGGAAAACATGATTTTCATGCAGGACAATGCTCCATCACACGAGTCCAAGTACTCCATAGCGTGGCTGGCAAAAAAGGGTCTAAAAGAAGAAAAACATGGCCTCCTTGTTCACCTGATCTGAACCCCATAGAGAATCTGTGGTCCATCATCAAATGCGAGATTTGAGGGAAAACAGTACACCTCTCTGAACAGTGTCTGGGAGGCTGCACGCAATGTTGATAGAGAACAGATCAAAACACTGACAGAATCCATGAATGGAAGGCTTTTGAGTGTCCTTGCAAAGAAAGGTGGCTATATTGGTCACTGATTGTTTTTTGAATGTCAGAAATGTATATTTGTGAATGTTGAGATGTTATATTGGTTTCACTGGTGAAAATAAATAATTGCAATGGGTATATATTTGTTTTTTGTTAAGTTGTCTAATAATTATGCACAGTAATAGTCACCTGCACACACAGATATCCTCCTAAAATAGCTAAAACTAAAAACTACTTCCAAAAATATTCAGCTTTGATATTAATGATTTTTTTGGGTTCATTGAGAACATGGTTGTTGTTCCATAATAAAATGAATCCTCAGAAATACAACTTGCCTAATAATTCTGCACTCCCTGTATCAATCACTTACGTGCATGTAATTTCACTATGCTTTACAATCTTTCTCTGAGCAAATTGTAAGAGAATTCAAAATCAGTTTGCAATTTAACATCATCATGACTTGAGCTCCGCAAAATATGTGGTTATCGTGGGCGTAGTTTGCATGCCAAAACTCCTTCCTCTCCCCTGTCCTTGTGACAACAGATTCCAAGCTGTGGGCAAAGTTCTTAGTGTTCGTTAAGACCCCTAAAATTGCATGTTAATTCACAGGGGAAAAACTCAAATAATCCAAATGAAAAAAGGATTTTTACCTTATGGCTCCAAGCCCTAGTTTTATGAATTCTGAAGTCATTCTAAACTGGAAATATAACAAAAATATTGTGTTCAATGTATATACTATTACATACATTTCCTATTTAAACAAATAACAGTGAAAGTTTACCCTAAAGCAGCTCTCATTACCTTAAAAATGAAGTAGTGTAAAAAGTAAAAGGAAAGCTGACCTGGGTGGGCAGGGATGCTTTTTGCAATGCCCCATTTAAAGGTCAGCTCACTCATAAGACTTTAAATGTAAAAGTTAGTGAATTGGATACTTGCGGACAGAGAGAGGTAGGTTTCCTTTTCTCCTTAAGCATTATTGTAGAAACAAAAAATAGCTGAAAATGTGAACTGGGAGCTAGTTTGGGGTAGTTAGCCTATATTATTTTTTTTTTTCTGTTTAAACCTTAAATGTGAAGAAAAGAGTGAAGAAAAATAGCTACGATTGAAGATTCAAATGAAGCTGGGAACATAGCTTTAAAGAAAATCTGGACTGTCTTCTTTAGCTTGGAAAACTCCAATCGGCTGTAAACAAATCAGCAACCACAGTCTGACCTCTGTAGGAAATAACGGTGATTGATGGGAAAGCATGATTGATAATTATAGCGAAGCTGCAGGTGAACCAACAGGTGTGTAGGGACCAGAAGTGCTGCTTATTTTATCTCATTTTCAAGCTGTCAACTATAAATGCTGCAGAGCTGAGGGATTCCTGCTTCCTCATTTAGAGACTTTTGACGATGTGTAAGTGTGATGTGTCTGCCATGCAATCCTTCAGTCTCAATAGACAGAGAGGTTAAGAGGTAGAACGGCTGTCGATATCTGCTGCCGCTCTTAGTTTGCATGCTGGCCTCAGAACATGTTCTTATCTCTGACTTCCTGCCAGTGCTGCGATCGAACAGATGGCTGTATGAAGAGGGCACGGAGGCGGGTTCATTACCATCAGAAGGAGGGAAAGAAATGGAGTGTGGTGGCACATGTAAGTTTTGATCAGAAGCTTAAAAGTAACTTAGTGAGTGAAAATACGAAGGTCACTTTGGATGCATACTTCTTCTGAAAAAAAGTGTTACAGTAAAAGATCTTACTGTTACAGGAAAAGGTGTTACAGGAAAAAAATCCTTTTCAGTACAGCCATGTACAGCAAATGTACAAAAAAAAATTGTGCAAAAAATTACATCCCGTTGGCATTTGTGGTTTTTGATCGCGGCATGTTCGTGAATGAAACTACGGGTTGAATTTTCAGATAGGTGTGTAGCAACCTTCCATGTCTTCCATGTTTGACACCTTGCCACTCTTCACTTAAATGTATCCACACCCCCTTTTTTCTTCGCTACAAAGCCTGTGTGACAACTGTTCATTTACTCCAGTGATTTGTCCACAGTTTTTCTTCTGTATTTCCCCACTCGCCATTTAGTTTTTTTTTTTAATGTTCAAAATTCCTTCTGGCTCTGCAGACATCCCTGACAATAAGCAATGCATTAAAACTGGTTGACAAATTACATTGGAAAGACATCTGAGCTTTTCCTTTAAATTTAGCTATTTCAAACACAAGTTTTAGCCAAGCAACTATTATTAACTCAGCACCTCAAAAATGGTTTAAGCAAGCACATAAACACTGTCTCTGTACATCAAGTTGGTACATTCACTTAGTACAGTGAGGCAATAAAGAGTTTATTATTAGTTATTTAGTGTTGTTGGTGAGTGTGTCTATCATGGGTCTTACTAATACTTAACCTTTTAAAACAGACTAGGTCATAATTCAAGCTCATTGATAAACTCAAACACTTATTTAACTCATATGTGACTGTTTGTAACTATTTAAAACGGGTCAAGTACTACAAATTCTAAACACTAAAATGGTTTGTTTTAATGTCTCTCACTTTTTGAATGTAATCATTAGTTATTTATTTAGCTGTCTGCTAATTGATAGATTTAGCATTGAGCTCAACATATCAGTCAATGGTCAGCTTAATATCAGACAAAATAAATTTATAAAATAGAAAAATAATCCAGTATTCTTCTAGAGCAAAGATTTAGTTTTTCTTCCACATAAGTTAGTTTAAAAAAAGCTATTTATTTCATATGAAGACATTCTGGATAATTTTTCACTTTTAAGTAATCCCTTCTTTTTCAAATAAGGGATAATCAAATGCTGATGGTAATCATAAGGTTTTTTTTTTGGGGGGGGGGAATTATCATAGCGGACTGCTTCCACCAGTTCTCTGAGTTCATTATTTCATATACAACAGCCATTAAGCTACAAAATTCAAAAAGACAGAGTAATGGCCTGCAAGTGTTTTGATGTATTTCCCATCAGGCTTAGACAGCTGTGGCTTAGTTTTGACTTTTATCTCAGTAGGATTGCAGAGGCCTGGTGCTTTTCCTAGAAGACAGTTATGGCTTTTAGTGAATTTTAAATAAGCAATATGTGTGATAAATGTTTTATTCATTCCCACATCAAAACTGCTCTGACATTTCGCCTGGAATCTTCAACCCTTGTGAGAAATGAAATTGAGGGTGTCCACACTAATCTGAGGAGGCTATTTTTTTCTTTTAAAACGACCATTGCTTTTAATAAAGGTGTTTTATGGAAATTCTCAGTTAATAATGACATCAGAAATCACCAAATCAAAAAGACCCATACACTAAAAGTGCATTTATATAATTGAAGATAAAATGTCAAATCTTTTCCGTCTAAAACCTCATCTTGATTTCTGAAAAGGGGGTCTGACGCTGACAGTGAGAGAGAGGTTTGTGTCTTGCCAGAAATCCATCCAATCTATCAGTAAATTTGGATACAACACACCAGGCACAATGAGATAATTTCTGATCAATTGCAGAAAATTTACAAAAATAGGCTAATAGGCAACTAGGCCTTGCATTTGTTGAACAAAATGGGGCTCTGAATTGGATTCAATAAAAAAATCTGCAAACACAGACAATAATCATTTGAATAGTTCAGAGTTTAACATAGTAAACACAGAACACATTCATAAAATAGATCAATAAATTTGCTCAGACCCACTTGCGAGTAAGCTCCATTTAAAAACAACCAATTCTATAATGGACTTAAGGCCTACAGGAAGTGAGTTCCACAGTTTAGGGCCAAGTCAGAAGCATTTGATTGGCTGAGAATAGAGGACACCAAGGAGTGTACATGGCCAACAAGTCACTTTTGCACCAATTAATTTTTTTTTTTAAGAAAACAGAGTTCTAAAATTCTAAAACATATCCTGTAACTTATAGGGAGAGATAAGCTTGAACAAGATCAGTGAATTATGAAACTGTACTGTGGACTTGCTGGAAAAAACTACAGCATTCTGCACAAGCCTGAAGCCTGACCAAAGTCAACTTATTGATACCATAATAGAACACTTTACAGTAGTTAACGTGTGAACTATTAAGTGCATAGAATGTGCTACCCAGAGCACATCTGTGCAGAAAGGGTCTTGCTTTACTTAGTAAATATAAAGCTCTCTCAACATGTATGTTTGTGATCATCGTCATTAAAAACTTACCTCCATGTCATTCCAGACATATTTTGGCTTCATTCCTCTTCTGAACTCTGAACATGCCTTAAACATATTTAAAATACCAAACAAAATGTCTCCTTTTGCCATCAGGGTTAGATACACATTTAATACTGTGACAGAAACACTTTCTGATCTTAATATATGGCTTAAATCCACATAATAGGTTTTTCATTTTTCTCTGTCAAAAAGCTTGTACCGACCAGAAAACTTGACATGTGCATGAAACCAGGCCATGAACATGCCCAATTTTTGATATCGCATGAATGAACTAACTAACTAACTAACTAACTAAACTAAATGTTTATTTTCCAGTACTTCTGTTCATCACACACTAAAAGATTTTAAAAGGCCTTGAGTTGGAGTGGGTACCAATCAATAGAACGTCAATTAGGATAAACTTGTTCAAATATTTCTTTAGAATTTTAACATAAGACACACATAAAAATATATATTATAAATTTGTGTACTTGCCTCCAAAGTGGTAAGTGCTTCCTGTTATAATCAGGAGAGGTGAGTTGGTTCGTACGGCTGATGCCTCGTTCCCATCAATAGTCAGCATGGCAAAATTCTCTTTGGCTAGAAATCGGACATCATGCCATTCACCATCATTTAAACCAGAGCCTAAAAAACAAGAGAACAATTCAGTGCATGTCAATAAAGAGTGGATGAGCATGACAGGAGGTAACACAGGCCCTGGGGTACTTTTTATTGGTGGGTGTGAGCTCATTGTGGCAGATGCAGCAGTTAAAAAAAGCTTTCAAAAAATTCTAACCAGTTAAAAAAATGAATTTTTTTATGGACTTCTACACTTTTATTAGTTTGTAAATGATTTTTACACATTTTAAATACTTAAATTCATAACAAACATGGCTGAACGTCCTCTTGAAATGCCTCAAACACATTAATAAAGACGTGCCACGTTTGATCCTCGCTCATCTTGCTCTGGCACCTTGTGCACTGGTGACTCATTAATCAATTGTATTACCTGTTTGGATTCAGTTATATAAAGTACACAATGGTGATAACACTATCCTTCGGCTTCTATCTTCGCTATCCTTCCGGTACGAACACATATCATAATTATTTTACCTAGGGAAAATAATAATGCTGTGAATTACCTTCAAGCAGCATGAAAAACACTAATTTAAACTCTCTCATTTTACAACTTAAATGTGCAGGACTAAAGTATTTGCCTGTTTCTCTTGAGTTCAGGAAACAATGTGTACCTTATTTTTCTTATCTTTAATAATCTATATCTCTTAATATTTTTTTAAGTCGTCATATGTTTTGAATTATTCATGCTTTTGATTTGGTCTTTAACAACAACAACAAAAAAAAACCAACAACAGTAAAATGGGGTTTCATGCGAAAATGCAAAACCAGAAGTTCAAGGCTACCCAGTGTGATTTCGGATTCTACTCCGATTACAAGTTGAGCTAGATATAACTTTTACCTCCAGTATCGCATCACATGCTACACTACAACCACCAGCTTGAAGTAAGGTGAGCTTATGAAATCATAAATTAAAGAAAGTTCAATTTTTTAGAACTTCAGTTTTGTAAAATTTCCTGTCAAGACAGGAGAAATCTTATGAGTACTATGTGAAGCAGATTACCATAAACTCCTTGCATTTCCTTTTTGAATTTAGCATTTTTCAAAACCTGCCCTTGTGCGTATTGAATTGATTTCAGGTTTAAATACATGGTTTAATGTTGAGGTTCTTTTGTAGATTTTTAGTAACTTGTTTTCAATAGCATAAAGTCATTCTAATCTAAAAGTTGTGACATTTATATAATTAACAACTGCTAAATTTAAGATGCAAAAATGTGGAATAAAATGTATTTATTTTGAGAATGAAACTGAAAGCATTGAAATGTGCACGGGCAGAACGGATTGTGTAACCTAAAAGCCTATTTAATGTAATTTGGGGGCACAACACATGATCCTTTTTTGTCTTTTTTTAAGGGCATTTGCATGCATTTGAAAACTGAAATTTCCATAGTTTTACAGAAACATGTAATCATTTAAAGGCTATGTCTGTATCTTACAATGCACAGAAAATGCAACCAAAGTTTGTAAAATTTGTCATTCCAACTCTGAACCTCTGTGCATTCCAAACAGCACCACAAGTTATTGGCTATCATCACTTGGTTTTCAGTTTAACTCAAGATTTGATTATTACATAACATATTACACTTGCACAAGATGGTTTATTAATGCAACAGATACAATGTGTAGACATAAATGTATTACTTAACAATGTGTTGTTATTTAAACAAAAATAACACATTTCCCTTTCTGATTTCTAAAGGTGAACACCCAGACAGAAAATGACAACCACATAACTGATCCATAAACATACATTCTCAGATATGTCCCAAACACAACAATAAATAGACAGATGAGGATAAAGCCTTATGCCTAGAGCTTTCCCACAGCTGTTTCACACATTCAAACCATGAGCAGCTTCTCATTTGACAGCTCTGATTGATGGATCAGAGAGCTGATTGTTTACTCCAATGCCATTGTATAGGGCAAATGTCTTCAGAACATAATAACAAGGTTGATTCTATAGCTCAGAGGATTGAATTTTCCCCCATCATTAATCATCTGGTGGGAAGACATTAGCGCATTGGAGGTCTCCGGTGAGTAGTTTACCTCTATCTGTCACAAACCACAAAACACCCAACAACTGTTCTCCTTGTTGACTGCTCTCACTCAGACATGGAGCATTTGGCTAGAACAAGGCCAGAGCAGCTTACACGCCATTACCTCTGATGAATTTCTTGCAGACGTTTCTCAACCTCAGTGTATTTTGTGCTTACGCAGGTGTATGAAGCAGATGATGGAGTGCTGAACTGTCACAAAAAGTTGTTGGACAAACAATTGACCTTGATTGAATCTTTATCTGTGTGTGTGTGTGTGTGTGCGTGTGTGCGTGTATGTGTATTAAAGTACAACACAGCAAAAAAAAAAAAGAAAATACTTGTTATAGATGGCCATATGATCAATATAACCAGACCCATAGCTCGTACCAGTAGATTGTGGGACACATTCGACGTAAATCTCAGGAGTAACACTGATCTGATGTAATTAGATAAAGTGACTGGACACATTGTGAGGATCAGGACCGCTGTATGTCCCAGCAGGAGTTCCAGTGGCTATTACACGGTCACCAATTAATTAACACAACAAGGGTCCTTTGAACTCCAGATCAACCTCCAGTCATGACTTCTTTAAGTGTTTCACCAACTTTATCATCATGACCTTCTGCTTCTCAAGATCACACACAGAGGTCTTTCTACACCTGAGATTTTCTTAAACACGATTCATGAAGTACTAAATATATATATATATATATATATATATATATATATATATATATATAGATATATATATATATATATATATATATATATATATATATATATATATATATATATATATATATATATATATATATATATATATATATATATATATATATGTAAAAAAACACAAGCCAATGTTTCCCAATATTCTTCAATATTAGAATTTTTACACTAGTTTCATTAAGCTTTAAATACTTTGAATACATCAAGGGTTGAAAACTGGTCCGCAATGAACCAACTGCAAAATTTTGGTCTAGCTGATCAACAGCAAGCTGCTGTTGCTGTTGTGATTTAGTGTAGTTTCATGAGTGCAAATTCGGGAGGAGTGGTCATATAATTAGAAGATCAACATATGTTTCCAAACATATCTATCTGCTCCTCATGATCCTACTGTCATAAAACAGTAGACTTTTCTCTTCTACTTTGACAATTAAACGTAAAACTCCTTCATCTACCCCTATTTCCACATCTCCACGACTCCTTGGGGGCCCAGGCCAGTTCTCGGCCCCAGGGCCATTCCATCGACAGTTAATCTTTAAATTTGTTTCTCTGGTTTACATTTTTTAGATTTTGAAATTATAAATATTATCAGACTGTTGAGAGTGTAATTATTCCCTTAATTAGAAGGATTTCAATGGCAATACCTGGAAGGTCGCAGTCCCTGCTGATTTTTGTCTCAACTCTGTTTTATGAGATACACCAGTAGCTACAATCAAGTCAAGAGGGTCTTGATAAGTGGAATCAGGTGTGCTGTATATAGGCTGAAGTGAAACTATGGAGGACCGTGTCCCTCCAGGAAATTACTGAGATTCCTGCCTTAAAGTATGCTAACAAAACTTCATTATTTAAGAGTGATAAAGGCAATTGAATGTTGTATAAAAATGATGTGTGCCACTTTCATCCAATAAATGATGAAAGTTTCCATTCAGTTTCTTTGAGTGAAGAGCAAGTAGAAACCTCTAGCTCTTCCAACAGACACTTGAGGCTGACTCCAGAAGTGAGCAAGTTCGCAATCCCTCCCATTTGTACACCCAGCCTCTTTCGACTTTGCCAGAAAAAAATGTGCCACAAAAATATCACGTAGGCCACTGTGCTAGGATTTTAATCTTCAGCATGGTTCACAAGGAAAGAAAGAATGTTTCATTGTGGGCAGCTTGAAGAAACGGAATTCTGTAAAAATGTTTGATTCATGAATTCTGAAGTAAAGGAATAATTGGCTCGGACTTCCTGTCATATCATCTCTATGAATATTAGGGCATTTCAGCCCCATAGACAGAAAAGGGGCTTCTATTTCTCAACCAAAGCCACAACACATGTGAAATTCACTGAAAGAATAATAGATTATGATCACACAAATAGATTCTGAATAATGTCTGGCAAACTGAAGGTACCCAGCACCATTAAACTGTGAATGACATTTGAAGGGCTCTATGCCCTTTTAAAAAGCAGATGAATGTTTATGGCAGAGTCAAAGGTAGTGATGCAATTACAAGGATGCACAGCCTCCAGCTCTATTTGTCATCATGGTAAGTCTGATATTTGAGTGTATGGGTCTGGATAAGGCTGCAGAAGGTTCAAGCCAATAATCCCCAGATGGAATAATGTCATCAAAAAGGATTGCAGGGAAAGTTTATGCTTCTTTGCCACTCAGAGGTGCATAGACACCAGACCATGATTAATGCTAGACGGGAAAGAAAGCTAGTGGGAAAGCAAGGCTCTAAAGCTTGGCTTTTTCATGAATATCTTGTGACAGGAGAGTGTCTAAAATAATCTAGAGGCCCAATTTTTAAGAAATGAAATATTTAACTTGTATCATCTCTGAAGAAAATATTTCCATGGGAGATTCAAGGGCATTGAGTTCAGCTTGCATGTATCTGTATGGAGACCAAACACAGGGTTGATGTAGAGATAACTAATTGATTAAAATATATAAACTTCGAACCTTACAATAAATTAATAGATATTTCCATCCCCGACCACAGTAAAAAAAATAAATGTGAAATTATATCTATCCAGGGAAGGACTAAATACATAAATAGATACAGACAATACTCAAACTGAGCTACAATAGCTGCTCACACCCAATTCTTCTTTTAAACCTTGTACTTTCTAATAAATGTTTGTCCATCCATCCATCCATTTTCATGTCGGCTTTCTTCCCTTTCGGGGTCGCCACAGCGGAATAAACCACCAACTCTTCCGGATGTCCTTCCAGCCGCAACCCATCGCTGGGAAACATTCACACACACTCATTCACTCTCATACTCTATGGACAATTGTTTTTTCTCAATTCACTTATACCGCATGTCTTTGGACTTGTGGTGAAAACCTGGAGTAAATCCACGCGATCACTGGCAGAACATGCAAACGCCACACAGAAATGCCAACCGACCCAGCCGAGGCCACCGCTAATAAATATTTGTATTTTGCTATATAAAACTCAAGTGTTTCTAATCATGTTAAGCTTTGTTTGAACAAAGTCATGTCTCTCGAAACATTTGAAGGTTCATTTGGCACTACTCATTCCACACTGTTTCAAAATGTGATCATGCCATCCCGCATAAACCGGACGCGAGCATGACACTCTTCCTGTTTTTCCTCTGGAGCCATACTCTGGCACGCAAGCGGCTAAGTGAAAGACACCACAAAACAGTTGGATTACCTTGTGTGGATTTTGGAGATCTGGTGATTGAATGGCAATCAGCGAGGTTTTTTGTCCGGCCGGAAAGTTAAACACGCTAGAACGCCGCAGACTCCAGTACTTTCACCGCCTTCCACCAACAAGTAAGACTCCTTTTCGTAGTAGAGCACCTGTTTTGCCGGTCGACTGTTTGTACCATCTTCCAAACATGTGACGACCATGCAAGTTTGTTCGATTGCATTGACGGAAAGCCACGATCATTGCCTCAGTTGTCTTGGGCGTAGACATGCTGAGGCAGCGGTTGAGGGATCAGAATGTGTGGATTGCACAGTTCTGTCCGGCAGCGTACTTAAGGCGAGGTTGGAGTACTTTTAGTCCACCACCAGAGGCTTTGTAGCTTGTGCCCATAAGGGTCAACGAGTGCACGTCTCCGGCACCCAGTGGAGTCGAGCAGGGTTGTGTGGGCCGGCTCCAGCCGAGCGCTTCCCACTCCCCCGGTGCGTCTGCTATCCGCCACAGTGAGTTATCGGAGGATGCGCTGCTTGCATCTTCTGAAGACTCCTGTGTGCCTAATGGTGCAATCTTTGCTGCTGCATCGGAGAGAGATGGCGCATCTCCCAAAGGAGGTGGTACATCGCTCTCCCCCTCTGGGGTGACAGCAGATTGTGCTGAGGACGAGATTGCTGAGTTGCTTACCCAGGCTGTCAGAGAAATTGGGTTGCAGGTGGCTCCTCCCCTGGCACCCGAGATCTCCAGGCTGAACACGTGGTTTGAGAGGTCGCGCCGGGATAATACCCTGCAGCCCCCTCCTATCCCATTCTTCCCGGAAGTGCATTGGGAACTGATCCAAACTTGGAAGGCACCGTCCCTCTCTCGGTCCCCTTGACAGCGCGGTAGCTAGGGGGTATGAAGCGATTCCCAAGGTAGAACAGGCGCTGGCGGTGCACTTATGCCCGGGTAACCCTGCTGCCTGGCATGAAAAGCCGAGGCCTCCATCCCGCCAGAAAAGGAAGGCGGTGGAAGGCGGTGAAAGTACTGGAGTCTGGGGCGTTGCAGCTGTTTCAACCTTTCGGCTGCAGGGACATCACGTGTTGGTCAGGACGGACAATGCGGCAGGAGGTGCCGTATATCAATCGACAAGGAGGAATACGCTTACCCTGTTTTTCGGCTCTTGCCAGCAGACTGCTCCTATGGAGTCAGCATTGGGGTCTGTCCCTAGTTGCAGTCCATATCGACGGTAGGTTGAATCAGGCAGCAGCTGCACTGTCTTGGTGGAAACCCCGGTCAGGAGAATGGCGACTCCATCCCCTGGCAGTCCAGCAGATCTGGGAACGCTTTGGTATAGTGGAGGTAGACCTGTTCGCCGCCCATGAGAATGCTCAATGACGGCTGTTCTATGCTCTATCCAAGGCTCCTCTCAGGATAGATGCGATGGGCCATTGCTGGCACAGGAATAAACAACTGTGTTTCCCCCAGTGAGCCTTCTTCCAAACCTCCTGTGCAAAATCAGGGAGGACGAGGCAGAGGTCCTATTGGTGGCACCTTATTGGCCCAACCGACTTTGGTTCGTACAACTCTGCTCCCTCATGACAGTCCCTCCCTGGCCAGTTCCCCTGCGGTCAGACCTTCTGACCCAGGGATGTGTGGACAAGCACCGGCGTTCAGACCTCTGGAATCTCCATGTCTGGCACATCATGCCGCAGAGGACCCCTGGGTAATGCCACAGTCTGTGGTTCAAACTCTGTGTCTTGCCAGAGCTCCCTCTACTAGGGCCTGTTATGCCGGCAAGTGGGGTCGGTTCGTCAACTGGTGTCACTCTCGCCAAGTAAACCCGAGTAGCTGCCCCATTGAACTCGTGCTAACCTTCCTGCAAGAGGGTCTGGATCGAGGGCTATCTCGATCCACCCTGAAGGTTTACATCGGAGCAATTTCTGCCTATCAACTTCCGGTTGAAGTTAACACGTTGGGATGACACGAGTTAATGGTCAGATTCCTCAGAGCAGTCAGAAGAGTTAGACCATCTAGGCCGTCCTTAGTTCCCTCCTGGAACCTTTCCATTGTCCTTAGAGGACTTCAAGGTCCTCCATTTGAGCCACTTGAATCAGTAGAGCTTACATTTCTGTCAATTAAGACAGCGCTCCTGGTCGCGTTAGCCTCGATCAAGAGGGTGGGGGATCTGCAGGCACTCTCTGTCGATGAGACCTGCTTAAATTTTGGACCTGGTGATACTCATGTTATTCTGAAGCCCAGGCCTGGATATGTGCCCAAGGTTCCTAACATCCCCTTTAAAACTTAGGCAGAGAACCTCTATGCTCTGCCCGTAGAGAAGGCAGCATCAGCCCCTGGTCCCAATTGCCCAGTTCGAGCACTAAGGATCTATTTAGAAAGAACCCGGAACCTTAGACGTTCTGATCACCTCTTTGTATGGTTTGGAGGACAGCAGATGATAGGAAAGGCTGTCTCCAAACAGAGGTTGGCCCACTGGCTAGTGGAGGCCATCTCTACTGCATAAACAGCGTCCGACGTCCCTTGCCCCCTGCAGTTGAGAGCCCACTCTATCAGGGGTGTTGCGGCCTCCTGGGCGCTGGCAGAGATCTGCAAGGCTACGGGTTGGTCGACGTGAAGCGTGAAGCTTTGGTTGGACAAAGTCATAAGATTTGTATTTCAAAACATTTGAAGCTTTGTTTGGTTGAAGTCATGTGACAAGTATTTCGAAACATGTGAATCTTCGGTTGGACAAAGTTATGTGACTGAAGTGTTTTGAAACATTTGAAGCTTCATTTGGCTGAAATGACATTGCTTGGTCGTTTTGAATCAAGCTTCAGATCATTGTTTAGAATCTTTTGCGATTTGGGATCTCGGCACATTTGTTTTGTGGCACCCATCTCAAGGTAACACTCTTTGTCCATAATTTGCAATGCTATCATGTGTTTCTGTTGCCCTGTTCCTGAAGATTCCCCTACTCCTATGTTTTAGCTAGCTGTTCTAAGTTTAATGCGAATTAATCTACATAAGTAATAAAAAATACATACAATGCCGATACTGTATGTTTAGGTGGAAAACATTCTAACCAGTCATTTAGAGAGAGAGCCCAATGGTATTTGGATCTAGCATTGTTTGGGACCCCATCCTGTTTAATTCATCCCTCTAGGCAGACCAGGCACAAAGCTATAGTTGGCTGGGAATCTTGACTTGGCATGTTTAGGCCATTTATTGAGGCACAGCCAGAGGGCTCTAGGGGGAACAAGCTCACATGCACCATTGTTTTAGCAGAGGCTTTAGTGAGGATTGTAAAACACACATGGGCACCTGATGGGATGGCCTTCACATATTCATCCAAATGAAATAAGTACCACTGCCAAGAAACAACCGCTGTTGTACGAAACCAATATATGCAATGGATTTCTCCCTTTCACTACATACAATAGACATTTTTCTTCTCAGCTTTGCCACAGGTCTGCATAAAAAGAAAGTTAATGTATTAGATAAGTGAAGGAAATGCATGAGTAAGGTTGTAAAAGCGTGTGTGAAGAAAATCAGCTATTTCAGCAGAAGCCTGCGGTATAAATCGGATACCGTCTGTGCTCAGTCACCTCAACACATCACATTGATTTTTGTGGGTTTCACCACCCTGAAGGCAATGGAGGAATGACAGAAAAATGTGTGATAAAATTCGACCAATGAACCTACTCTAAAATAGACATGGTCAGGCAAAGTTCATGGGTCAAAGCTTTGAGCCTTTCAAAGCTGTAGTTTCATCTCTCAAAAAGAATAGCCTGGAGTGTTTAAACAGACATGAAGCTATTGAACAGAAAAGGCTACACTTACACTAGCAGACTGAGAACTCAAACCAACGTTATTAAAACAAGCCGAGTCATGGACATACAATATGCATAATGCTATATCTGATCACACTATGAATTATATATGAGACATAAAACACTATTGCTGCTGCTGGTATTGGATACTTTAACATCTTCATCATAGGACCCAATCACAGATTTCAATTTAAAATGAACAATAAACTCAAATGTTCAGCAATCGGAATAATCTCTTATATAGGGATGAATAATATTCCCAGAGTCCTTTATATATGCTCCAGGTGTATGATCAAAGTGTGTTTGTTCACTGCACACTGAACAATGGGATAGATTGAAAGCAGAGTTCAAATTAGGCATTTGGACCACTTCAACTAGTCATTTTCCCGGTACTAAACATATTTGAATTAATATCCTAACTGTGCTCTAAACTATATGAAAAAGGTGTATAAAATATGAAGAAAATTATGAACCAGTTAAATAACCAAATGTTAAGTAGATCTAGCTCCAACAATAATTATGTAAGATAGATTTGGAATAATGAACCAAATATTATATAAAATAATGTATTGTAATGTAAACTGCAGTATTTGCATATAGTTAATAATGCAAAATGTTAATGTTAACCAATTGTTAAGTAGATCTAGCTCCAACAATTATTATTTGGGATAGATTAAGAATAATGAACAGGAATTTATATAAAAATAATTGAATATTGAACAAACTAAACAAAAAAAACAATGGTTTAGTTCAGTTTTTTATTCCCCTAGTCCAGTCCTGGTTTGTATTCATACTCCATCGTCGTTGTTTTTGCTTCCTAAATTTTCTATTGTGTTTCATGACTGCTTCTTTCCTTTTCACCTCTTGGTGACTCTGCCTTTATATTGTATCCAATCTCCTTGTTGTTAGTTCTGTATTTAAGTTGGGTTTGTTATACTTACTTCTTTATGGTCATCTGTCTTCATGCCTTTTCTCCACATCCATTTTGATTCTTGTGTACCCCTGTTCTATGTTATGGACTATTATGTTGTGTGTAATCTTGGACTCCTAGCTTTTGAGGTCAGAGTCATATTAAAACAAGCCTATTTTATGTGTAGATGGAGTGTGCCCTGTGGGTAGTTATTGAACCAAGGTTTGTAGTTACTCTTAATATGCATCAATATTGCACACCCATTCATCAACACGTGTGATGGATTTCTCATACCACTAATAATCTTCTATCAAAAAAAGTCTATAGCCACAAAAAGCAGGGGTCATGAGGTGTCTTGTGTTTTTATCTGTAGTGATTGACATCCAAAATGATGAAAATATATTGCGAGGAAAAAATCATAGATTCATCTAGTTCAAATTGGTTGCCACTAGAGGTCTCAAGTAATCGATAGTTTCCACCTCTCTTCTACACAAGTATACAACCAGAAAAGTCCGAAAAAAATCTTCACAAACCTCTAAAAATAGAAAATGCTGTCACTTTAGAAGAAGTGGTCAGAACCCTTTAAGAAAAAAGGGATTTCCAAAATAGTCAGTAACTCAAAGATTACAGAAAATGTACTTTAACTACAACAGCATATGAAATCTCAATTTCTGAAAATAAACTTTCCCCTCAAAACTAATCACCATTGTTTTTTTTTCCAATTTCCTTTTACTGTGACTTTAAACCGTTCTGCTTCCTGTTTCATCCCATTTGATACCTTTTTTGATGACCTGAGTAAACACAACAAAGGTATTTGTCTTGTTCCCTTAATTCTCAATTTTAATAAATCTTTACATTATTACAGTCTTAAAATAAAAATTCAGAATTCTACATGCTATATACGATACTATACATACAATATAATAATGTATAATATCAAACAAATATGTTAAAATTAATGCATACAACGCACTTTGTAATTGTTTGACTAAATGATAGAGATTGAATCTATAATGCAGATGAGATTTATCGGTGTTGTATCCTTCATGATTACTTTCTCTATAACTGATTTGTCTGTGCATTTTAACATAAAAACTCAAATTAAACAGTCTCAGAAGTTGCCTTCATAACGGATGTCACACATAGGATGTGTTTTGTAGGCAGCATATTGGATACGGAACAAATAAAAGAGTAAGCGAGACATCTGTTCATTTGGCAAAAGAGAAGAGAAATCTGAGAATAGTGGTTTGCAAGCAGACATTGCAAAGCAGCAATGGAGCGTACGAAACATCTGTGAAAATGAATTCTTTTTCAGTAACACCCATAACAATCAACTTGGATTTAAGACACAGAAAACATTATCCAAGAGATCTTGGTGTTGCATCCATCTTGATGGAAATATCATTTGAAGACGCAAAAAATGTAGATGTTGCATTCACAAGATGTGCATTAGGAAGTATTTGGCCATAATATTTGTATAACTTATCAGAAATAAACTATTTAAATTGTGATATAATATATTTATAAAAAAACACTTGAGGTAATCCAAAAGTTTGATTGGTAAAATGATTAGTAAAATATTGATGAATTGTTTTTGAGAATTAATACAGTATTAATTTTCACAGGAGCTTTCCATAATTCAATAATTTCTAAATTCACAAGCGCCACAGCAGTTTCATAATAGACATCAATCAATCTATGCTTTCACATTTATACACAAAACTAAATTTGAAACACAAACGTGAAGGATACAGGTACTGTAAGATAAAACAGTACATGAATACACCATCCTCTGTGTCTGCACATGTTCATGAGCAAAACCCCTTCCTAAAAGATGAGATGTTAGCTTGCTTTTAAAAAGTAATGAGCTGGAAATAGTCATTCTAACGGAAGTTTGTTTCAGAGTCTAGGACCAGCTACACTGAGAAAAAAACTGCCTGTAATTACTCCTAGGCACAATGAGGAGATGGTGGCTCGCTGACAGTTAATAAAATTGCAAAAGTTCATAGATTAAAAAAAAACCTTAGACTCTACTTTAAATGTACTGGAAGCTAGTGCATAGAAGATAAAATGGGAGTGATGTGTCTACACCGTTGAGTGTAAAAATTGTTGACTGAGAGGCTGGTGACTCATCAGTGAAATGCTGTGAGCTTATAAGCAGGACTGTTATTAAGCTAGCGGGGATGTGTGTAGGATAGATCTGATCAACCCAAACTTGTCATTGCATTGCCAGGTCACATTCCAGTGATACTATTCAATGGAGAGGGGGGCACTTTTTCAGCACTTAATCTGGCTGAACAACTCAAGATCTGAATGTTATTTATAAACATACAAGATTTGTATTATTCTTTAAGAAGTTGTTTTAGTCAAAATATGCCATCCCCTGCATTATACACACACACACACACACACACACACATATATATATATATATATATATATATATATATATATATATATATATATATATATATATATATAGTCACACCTGTTTTCTCTCTCCTCATTTCCCTTGCTCTCAGCTGCTCCTCGTTTTCTTGATTAGCTTCACTATTTATTTCCTCCTTCCTTCCCTTATCTTTACTGGTGTATTAGTTAATGTTGCTGCTCAAGTTTTCAGTCGACCTGCTGTCTCAGTTATCTTCTCCTTTTGATTATTCCAGTTTAAGTTATTTCCAGACACCCAGAAGACGGTGCTTCTGTAGTTTTTATTTAATAAACTTTTTGTACTGACTGCATTTGGGTCCTCCTCCGTTATTTGCCTAACACACACACACACACATATATATATATATATATATATATATATATATATATATATATATATATATATATAAAACAGTTATAATGTCTATATAAAGTCAAGTAAAAATATGCCTTCTTTTGCATTGGAACAGGAACAGGAATGGGGTTAACTGCTAACTGCTGTTTTAAGAGAATGCAGTAGTGGAGCCTGATGTTTGGTAAAGTGAACAGTCACATAATTTCACAAGTTTATGTAATAATATATCAACCCCTCCCCCTGAAATATTTCCTCAAATCATTTATTATAAAAGATAAAAAACTATTTTTTATTATATCGGGCACTTATATATTCTATATAAAGTCATGTCACGACAGCTTAATTAAGGTCACTTTCCCTGTTCAATGGCTTGTTATTTAACAACTCAACTAACTTTATACTACCCTCATCCCAACAGCACTCAGTGCCCCTTTACACTAGATTCCATGCTGCAGTAATTTACAGTATGTGAGTCATTGAAATTTTTGGGTGATTGTTTGGAACAGACCCATGTAATCACAGGGAGAGCATCCAAATCCTCTCAGAAGGGCCCCTGGCTGCCCTTGAATAGGCAACCATTTAGCTTTAGGCAGCAGCACTCAAGTCACCTTCACTATTAGACAGTGCAGTCATTTTCATATTTGTTTTGCTGTATTTCACCCAGCATAATACTGCAATAGCATTGAGTGGATTTGAATACTGTGGATGAGTGTTTTTCTATTGTTAATGCGTTAATTTGCATACAAATAATTTGTTCAGTTTATTTCCTTTTATTTCAGTTATTCTCTTGTTTTATCTGAGTGTGGTGTTTTTCAGAGCATGTGCTTTTTAATTACATTTTTATTTTTTTTTCCATTTGGTTTTGTTTTGTTATGTTATGCTTTATCAAGACTTTTACACTGCTAATTTTACACTTGCGTTCATTCTTTAAACACCTGTTTGTATATCCTTCTATAGCTTAGCTTATACTTGCATGTTCACTTGTCAAAACTTTCTAAATTCACCATTTGTCTTGCTTCATGGTTTTAACCGAGGTTCACTCTTTTAAAGATTAATTAGTTGGTTTGACTTCTGTTATGGATGTAAGCTAAAGAAGGAGACACAAAATATATTGTTTGTATATCTTTTATTCCGTTTTATCTCTTATTATGCTTCATATAGAAAGATCTGTTTCTGATAAATCCAACTTCTATGAATTATTTGGATTGACTGCAGAAGTTCTAATCCTGAAAAAATCAGCATTCCCACCCATTAAAAGTCATCCATCTCACTGAGCTGTTCATAACTTGTCAATTAGCCTGACATGTCACTCATTAATCTTCAGAGCTTCCAAATGACTAAACTCAATGCATTTAAATCAGCAGGATGAAAATTCACTGACTTGAAGCATTAATAAAAAACATTAAGTAGACAGTAATAATGTGCCCTTAGGAATTTGACTTTATAACTGCAGCTTATTAGAGAGACTATGCTCTTTTATAGCTCTATCAGACTCCACATTCACATTTGCAAAGCCAATTTGCAGCTCAAGACTCAAAACGTAGACCTTTAACCTGGCCAAGAAAATGAAGGAGGCATGCAGACTGAGCTGTGCAAGGAAGTCTGTGCACATGGTTCAGATAAATGTTTACTAAAACGACCCCCTGGCTTGTGTGATACTTGGAATATTCTTCTCTCCTCTGTCATTATGAGAAGAATAGTTTTGATTCATTAGCACTTCGGATTCAAATTTGCGAACTGAGAAAGAATGAAGTGTGGCTCAATCAATACCTCTTAGAACTGCACAATGGATTTCCACAACGGATGCGTTTATGCTGATTACCAAACAAAAGAGTTTGATTTTACTAAATAACACACTGGGCAGCCAGCACAAAAATATTCTTGAACGCACACATTTAGTAAAGGGCTGTCTTTGATGAATAAGTAAGATTTGAGTTCAAACAACTCAACAAAAATAGAACAAAAATGCTCTGATCTGGAAGTAGACTGTCAACAAATCAGGGAAGGACACAACTTGAAATGATGCAGAGTCCTGATGGTCTCTAATGTGTGTCCTCTCAGGGGGTTGTTTTTGGAGCTTTCAAACCTTTACTTAAGCTTAGAATACAATTCAAGTTTATTTATAAAGCACAATTACAAGCGACCATAATTGACCAAAGTACTTCACATTAAACAAACATAAAAACCTTAAACAATGACTTAAAAATAAATGCAAAAAGTGTTAAATAGACTGAAGTAACCATAAAAAGCTCCAATATAACTACAAGAGTCCAGGGATATTGCTTAAAAATTGGCTTTAACGCAGAATAATGTTATATAATTTAAGCAAGTTCATTAAGATTTGTTTTGTTCTTATTGTGAGCAAAAACCTTCAGTAAAATGTTTTATCAATTATTCTGTTTGACTTAAGTTTGTTTGACTAAATGCTGGTCTAATGGGGGCCCTAAGCAGAAATGTACTGTGATGATTTTATGAATGAAAGCGTCCATAATAATGAAAGGTTTTCCTGAATGGACAGCCACATCTACATAGTTTTGATAAATAAAATTCTGGAAGCTGTAGCATTTTTATATCTCAAGGAAGTGGTAAAAAAATAATGAGGAATAATAATAATTGCAAAAAATGTTAAACAAATATTTTATTGTAAAAGCAGCAGTAATCTGCTTATTTAATTTATTTAATTTTATTTAACCATTTAATAGTACGATGAATTTAATGTTTACTTTATCCAATAAAAGCAAAAATATATTATTATTAATTTTAAACAATACTCATTAATTCCTTGTTAACACAATCATATTGTAATTTTAAGCATGATACACTGGTCAAAACTGACAGTGACACCCGTGATATGAGGGTTTGATTAACTGTAAAACTAAGGTGAGTTTAAGAGGGAACAAGGGAAAGGCCTATTAAGGCACATTTCTAATAATGCATTCTTACAATGCATCATTAACTTCAACAGCCAACAAAATGGAGTAATATATCCTGAGAGAGAAGCAGGGGTTTCATCTTGGGTCTTTTTTTCTGTTTCTTGGCACCGGTGTGCCAATGTCTTAATTTTTGACTAACCATCCGTTATTCCATCAATGTCATCTCAAAAAATGAGTGAAGAGCGGGATTGTGAGTGAAGGGGCTGGGGTCAAACGTGACCCACATCACGTGCCATGTAGCTGAAATCACGTACTGTGTAGTGCTTTTCAATATAAATTTTTTAGGATTGTAAAATATTCGTACATATAAAATACTTTGAGAAATATATATATATATATATATATATATATATATATATATATATATATATATATATATATATATATATATATATATATCACATTGGTATTTCATTATTAATGCATAGCTATAAACATTTCTTTACTGTTAACATTTTTTTCTTATAAACAAACAGAATGTTGCCCTCCTCAGCCAGGTGGTGTGTCAAAAACTTCCCAGTCCACCATCACTCCCTTAGCCACAGCTGTAATTTCACCTACAAACAAGCTTTACTGACTCTTAAAAATCTTACAAGTCTGACAAATAGTCTAGGATTTTTAACAGTAAAAGTTAAAACATATAAAATATATAGATGCTGTGTTATTTAATATTCTTCACAAGACTCCCACAGGCCTTATCAGCCATTTATGAGGGCTGATTGATAATGAATGATCTCAATTCATTGGATGTACCCAATAACTAAAGGTGTCTAGAGGCATGACTGAAGTAATTCTTTAATAATTTGCCAAGGTATTACTTTTACAGCTAACGATTTTTCCTTCCAGATGAAACCCCACAACAGATTAATAAATAAACCGCTCCCTATAAAACTAGATGCATGTTAAAATCAAATAAAAAGGTTTAAAATGTGTGTCCTACTAAAAAGCATGTTTGTTTATTTGTGACTTTTTTTCAGTCAAGTAAATTGTGTCTGCATGGCAGCTCTGTCATCTGGTTTAGTAGAAAAATGACAACTGTCAATATTTTAACAAACACCTAAAAATGGTGAAATCTGGAAGATAAAAAACTGTTTGAACTGTTAAGAATGTACTGTCATGCTTGGAGTGGGTTTGCTTTAAAAAAGAAAAGAAAAAATATAAAGAATTCTGTCGAGGTGAATGCAAACTAATCTCTTGGTTTACAACGCAAGCAACTATATTTTCTCATAATGGCCTACTAGCACAATACTTTGGTAAGTGAGTGTTTTAGTGAATCTCCGGCCATCATATATTGTTATACGTTTTCAACAATAAATCGATTGTGATTTCTTAACACAATTACCAAGCTAATGCCTTCAATACAAGTGAATAATTTTAAATTATGATTTGTTGATTGTGTTTGTAGAACAATTACTAGCAGTCAAACATTTGAAATCATTTTACCAGACGTTCATATGAAATACTTTCCACCAAAATGTGTTTCCATGGTTTCCTGGTATTACACGCACATATATATTTTTTTATTTAACAAAGACCATATTTTAGGATTACCTTAGAGGAAATGATATCTAGGGAGAACATTTTATATGAGTAGTCATGGATTAATTATAATATTCCGAACCCAAAACAAGCAAGTAGTTAGAAAAAATCAATAAAGTGAATTATTTGTGCCTTAATTCTGAGACCACAAAGTATATTCGAATATTTGGAATATTAGAGAAAAATTTGAGAACTTTTATTGAACCCTGTTGAATCTCTTAAATATCTGAATTGAACCCAGAGATAGATATGAAGTTTCATTTTGTATTGAAACCTTTATATCATATGTTTAACTCTGGTTGTGTTTTCTATGAGATCGCTTAAGCTGTAAGAATCATAATGAAATACAAAATTTCATAATTATGCATTGATCCTAACAAAACACTGGGCCATGATGAAATTGCCATGCTGCTATAACTTGTGGTGATAGGTCAGACCATGTTTAACAGTAAAAAGCTGAAATTGTAAGAATAACACAGACCAGGTGCTGCTGACCGGGAAAAACAATGCAATTGTGGCTGATGAAACTTTATGAGATCTCTATGTAACTGCAATTGACTCTGTGTGTGGGAAAGGATGTCTGCTCACCTGATGCAATGTCCACGCGCATGTTTTTTTGCTGGGTGACGTTAATGTGGGCTGTGACTTTTCCGTCGTTTAGAGCCAATTCCAGCATTCCATCTGCCAAAGAGCTAAAGAGAAGCAGACCACTGGGGTTCCAGGTACGAAATTGGAATCCAACAGACAGCATATTATGGTCCCTCCTTCCTGGCAGCTGAAGAAAACTTGTGCCATTGAAGAAGACTGGGAAAGTATGCGTGTCCACACAGGAGAATGTCAAGTTGCGCTGAAATCAGCAATGATACAAAAAATTTCATTAAGTCACAGCTGTTAAGAAAAACAATAAGTTTTGGAAAAATATTGAGCATGAAACTGTAAAGAAGACTTTAAAATGAAATTTTATATACATTTAGAAGTTGTGTCAGACATTCTGCGGATAGTTTCTAAAGCTTTGCCAAGTTTTTCCTGTCACCAGTCACTGAGTCTGGTCTGCAACTCCTGTCATTACCACGCATGTACACACTCGTGAAGCAATAGAAATGATTGTAAATGAAAAGGGACACACATTTGCCACATTTACACACCAGCAATGAACAATCAACATGGACCACAGTTTCCTAGTATAATTCTATCTACTCATAAAAATTTGTTTCTTTTTGTAATGAACAAAGCTTTTGACTGAGCTTTTTTGACTGGTTTAGAAACTCTGCACTTGCATTTCTTCTGCTAATGATTTAATGAGAATAAATATCTCTGGAGCAGTCTGAACAATGGAATTCTGTGTTCAATAGAGACTCTATATTTTTAGGATCTGTATTTTAAAGGCCATAAATTATGTGACCTTTACTTCAAGATTTGTCATCAAATAGAGAATATAGTGGATTTGAAGCAGATTCACTAGCAGAGTAAAATTTTATTTAAAACCCATTTTGTGAGACAGAAATGTTCAACTTTTTAAAATCTAATTATTTGCATTTCATCACAAGAATTTATTTTTATAATTGGATATTTGGTTAAATGTGTGTTTGCAAGTATTAAAATATACAAATGCTTCAGAAACACAGGAAAAAAAAGGAAACAAAAGAGCAGCTAAGGGAACATTCAGACTAGGGTTGTCTTGTATGTTCTCATGAGAGAGATGTCCCTCACCTCAGTGTTCGGACAGTTCACCACAAAACTGTGCGACTTGGAGTGAATGCTGTTTTGTGCATGTTCTTAACACAACTCTATATTTGCTGTGTATAATGAACGATTGAGTATGTTATTAGATTACTTGAACCATTCTTGAGGCTACATCTGGAAGCAGTTTTGGTAAAAGTTCTTGAAAACAAAAGGATTGCTTTCACACATAGAACCATAAAACATTACAAGTGTTGTTGGAAACAGAAAACAGACTCCAGTCTGATAGTGTCCATACTGTAGGTGAAACCAGCTCCATTAATGGAGGGCTACTGCCCTGTACATTTTTTTTGAACCATCATAAAACATCTGTTGCACTATTTAAAGCCTTGTTACTCTTGTTGAAGCTAGAGTTGTATGCATACTAGAACAGGGTGCAACTAAAATGTGCATGGGTAGTACCCCTGGCATATTGTGTATGTAAATGTAAATTAATACAGGCTTCAGTCCACCAGATGGCAGTAATGTGAGTTATACAAGTGTTACTAAACTCCTCACAAAAGAAGAAGGCGACGGCTCATAAACAACTCAACTGTAAAGACTGAAAGATAAATAAATCATGTCTGAGAACAGACTTTAAACTTTATTATCATTGCGATAACATTTTGGATCACTTTAATGGTACTGTTTAGAAGTTTAAATTAGTTATTTCAATCGTTAAAATTTCAGGAAATGATCAGATTCCACTAGTGTCTTAGAGTAATCGCCCCTAATCCTTAAACAGGATCATTTTGTAGGGACAATAAAATGCCAACTTCAAGTACCCACAGTTGTCAATTTTAAGCCACCAAAAGCAACTTAACTGATGAAAGCTTTGGATGGTCCAGCCCTTGTACAACAGGTTTTTTCTGAAGACTGAAGTCACAAACTATACGCTAAACGAAGCTATACAGACAGATATAATCATGGTTTGTTCCGAACTAATATCTGTGTGAAGCACACAGTTTAAATGCAAATTTCAAACTCCTCCCCTGCAAAAGAAAATAAATCTGTATATTGACTGATGAAAAACATTTAATCATGACTTTCATAACAATCTTGCAAAAGTGCTGCTATATGTTGGGTTCTCAACCCAACAGTTGATTTCTGAACCTTAAACTGGAACATTTGAAGAAATATTTGAGGCTTTAATTAATGACTCTCCAGCTCAATGCCGTTCTAAATGGTAATTCAGAGAACTCACTTCAGCCGTATTTCAAATGTGGGGAACTCAATCACAGTCATCAAAATGAAACAAAAAGTGGACTCAGGCTTTCTGAGCACTTCATAAGAAAACGTCTACCCTTGTGATGTGTTTTATCAACCTTGAAAATAATCCTTCAGTCATGAATTATTATGCATAGGCAATCTATTATGGACATGCGTCTAGTTTTGATGAGCGAAGGATTTAGTCATTTTCACTGTATATCTAGGCAGTGCGGAAAAAAGAATCTGCTCATCATTGACTTATTTTCAGGTTTTATAAATTTCCTTTGGTAGGCACATTTTTTATATAATTTTTTATTCACTTCACAAAGAGCAATATGACATGTTCTGTCAACACAATATGTGAATTAGACTGTTGGATTGTAGAAAGAAATGTGTAAGAATAGGCACACTGTTGAAGTAACAGTAAATCTCTCACTCTCTCTCATTAGATATTAGGTTTATTAGAAACACCTGTCCAATTTCTCATTAATGCTGTTATCTAATCAACCAATCACATGGCAGTTGCTTCAATGCACTTAGGGGTGTGATCCTGGTCAAGACAATCTCCTGAACTCCAAACTGAATGTCAGAATGGGAAAGAAAGGTGATTTAAGCAATTTTGAGCGTGGCATGGTTGTTGGTACCAGATGTGGCGTCTGCTCAGTTCCTGGGATTTTCACGCATAACCATTTTTAGGGTTTACAAAGAATGGTGTGAAAAGGGAAAAACATACAATATGCGGCAGTCCTGTGGGCGAAAATGCCTTGTTGATGCTAGAGATCAGATGAGAATGGGCTGACTGATTCAAGCTGATAGAAGATCAACTTTGACTGAAATAACCACTTGTTACAACCGAAGTATACAGCAAAGCATTTGTGAAGCCACAACACGCACAACCTTGAGGCAGATGGGCTACAACAGCAGAAGACCCCATCAGGTACCACTCATCTCCACTACAAATAGGAAAAAGAGGCTACAATTTGCAAGAGCTCACCAAAATTGTACAGTTATGGACTGGAAAAATGTTGCCTATTCTGATGAGTCTCGATTTCTGTTGAGACATTCAAATGGTAGAGTCAGAATCTGGCATAAACTGAATGAGAACATGGATCCATCATGCCTTGTTACCACTGGGCAGGCTGGTGGTGGTGCAATGGCACATCTTAGGCCCCTTATTGCCAATTGGGCATTGTTTCAATGCCACTGCAAACCAGAGCATTGTTTCTGACCATGGTCATACCTTTATAACCACCATGTACCCATCTTCTGATGACTACTTCCAGCAGGATAATGCACCATGCCACAAACTCTAATTATTTCAAACTGGTTTCTTCATGCCCTAGATGTGCATCCCACAAATCTTCATCAACTGCAAGATGCTACCCGATCATAGGCCAACATTAAAAAAAATGCTTTCAGCACTTTTTGAATCAATGCCATGTAGAATTAAAGCAGTTCTGAAGGTGAAAGGGGGTCAAACGCCGTATTAGTATGGTGTTCCTAATAATCCTTTTGGTGAGTTTATATATATATATATATATATATATATATATATATATATATATATATATATATATATATATATATAAATAGTATAAATTTAACTTCACAACAGTCTTGTTTATTAATTATTTCCAATGATACAATTTCATATTGTTTTCATACAACAAAATAACCTAATAGAGACACAACACATGTTCAACGGTGCATGTTTTCTGGTTCATGGTTCATCAAAGTTTCGTCACTCACACCAGAGGTGAATCCAGCTTAGAGGAGCTTGTGTACCTAGTAGTCTATCATAGTTGATAGTAAGAGTGGTATGGTAAGAGTGGACATGTAGACAGTAAAACATAAATGACCAGAGGTTACATGTAGAGACCACTGCTATCAGATAGCATCTTGTGAAAAGATTTTTTCACATTCCTGCCCCATGATCCAAAATAAGGGAGCAACAATATCACCAGATGTTAAAATCGTGTTTATATCACCCACTGCCTGCCTTCTAAAGAAAGACTGAGCTGTTCTGAGGTTTCAGAGAGATTTCTCACAGAATAATTCCCTTTCAGTGTGTTTTTTTATACTCGAAAGAGTTTTTTTTTTACTACATTATAAAAAATCCTGTTAAACAGGAAACTATATTTTTAAATTATAGTTTTAAAGAGTACTAACCACCCTTCATCCAACTTCATTTCATGTCTAAATATCCAATAGCTCAAGCCTATTTACAACATTTGAAATAAAATGTTATTGATTGTGATTTGTTTTTGGAGACCATGCAATTAACAGCTTTTTAAAATAAACTGGCAGAACTTGTTATTATTAACTATATATCAATAAATCATGATAATTTATGTATTTATCATCATTATTATTTATCATCATAAATAATTATTTCCCAGAGGATTCCTTGTGCTAATTGCAGGAGCAAAGGAAATCTCTACAACAGCCACCTGTGAGATTTGTAGAGGGCAGTGAACACGTGTTTTGCACCACAGAGCACAACTCTCCAGGTAGTGAAATTCAATTCAAACAAAGCTATCTTAAAAAACAACGGTGTGCTCTAAAACAATGTTTAGTTAGAACGGCAAGCCAAAATGGAAAGCAAATGTATAAGTGGCCACTTGTGGTCAGGTAGAAAAGGATAGAAGGACGAGAACTTAATAGACTTGAAAAATTTGCAACATCACAGCCAGCACCGAGCAGGTCAGTCCTAGGTTAGATTCAGACGGCAGGATTTAATGGTACATTTAGATTTTTTATGGTAATAAATTGTAAAATTAAAATTTGTATAATTTAAAATTGTATAAATTGTGAAATTTGTTCACATCAGAATAAACAACTGATCTGTCTTGTGTGTAAACATAATATGGCTCATATGTGATAGAAGTGTGCAAAAGAGGATGTTTTTTGGAACATGACCAGAATCATCACAAACCGGGCAACTGCCTGATCCAACAAGATTGCCCATTGACAGTGAAATATGTGAAGCAGCATGTTAGATACAAGCCTTTAAAGTGATCAATCAAACATGCTCATCTCTCATGCTTGGGGGCTTAAGAATCCTGTGAAGAATAAAGAGCATCCATAGAAGGGTCCATGCAACGACAACAACTCATAAACCCTAAAAGAACTGTGATTTTCAGTTGCTTTGTCTCGTGTTCATATGGGAATCTTTTTGGTGCCATTTAGTACCTTTCTTCAAAAGTGAAAGTCAGAACTGCCCTTCAAAAGTGCTATTTAGAGCAAACCACATTTAGAACAACTGTTTTTTACTTGTACAAAAGGCTGTAAGACATCACAAAGAACCACATAAAATCTAAAACATTCGGTGGTTCTTTGTACTCTAAATGTAGTTAGTATTTGGATTGAAATAGGAGTCTCTAACTGACTTTGAAGACAATAAACTCACAAAGTTAGAGGAGTCCAGCTTCTTTCTTCTGGCCAGATCAGTGATGTTCTCTCCATTGTAGTTGATGCTCTCCATACAGCCTTTGAAGTTTCGTCTACCTCCTGAAACTGGTTTTCCAGAAAAAGGCATTCCGCCAAAAGTCAGCTACAAGGGGAAAACAGATAGACTGGATTAAAATAAAGAACATTTGATAATTGAAAACTGCCAAAAAGACTGATGTGTGAGAGTGTGTGTGTGCATGTGTATGCAAATAAGTCTTGAAATCTGAATTTTTCCATTGTCACAAGTAATTTGCGGGTGTATATTAGAGTATAATAGACAGGACAATAACACTGAGTGTTTAAGTTTTTAATTGACAGACTGATATGAAGAGTTAACAGAGATTTTATAACTCAAGACACAAATATTTTTATTTCATTGTTCTAAAGAACTCAGATGAAATTTTTTTAAATATCCCTGTGTAAAAAAAATGTAATTTTGGTCATGTGTTCATCCCAACTTACAAAGGTTTTTGAGTTACACTTTCCACGTGATGAAAGAAAAATGTAAATCTAAGACACTTAGATTATGACGAAGGTGTCAGTGTGTCAATAAAACTATTGTGTCAAGTGCTTTGGAGTTTTTTAACACAGCTAAGTTACTTTTTATGAATGTCCCCTGTTGTTTAGCTTGCTGTCAGTGAGAAGCTCAGGTCCCCAGTTGGTAGTTTTTATAAGGTATGTTATGAATGAAGAAATGTTTTATTTTCATCTTGTTTTTTTAAAAGAGAACAGAAACACTAGTCACCTCTTGGTAGGCAAGGTAGTGGAGTGTGTGTGTGTGTGTGCGTGTGTGTGTATGTGTGTGCGTGCGTGTGTGTGTGTGTGCGTGTGTGCGTGCGTGTACGCAGAGATTTCCCCCTTCAATGCTTTGGAGAACAATTACAAAATGTAAAAAAGTTAGAAAGATTCTTTGGAGGCATTCTCCAATTTTAACTATATTGAACAAAAAGTATGTTATAATTGACATCTCATTCGTCTCCAGTTTAAAGCAATTTTTAAAGCTTAAAACTAACAACATATAAACATTTTCAGCAGAAGGTATATATTTTATATATTTTTTAAAACAATCTGATAGGTTAGTATATGTTAGTCACTTGGGTAAAGTAATGCAGTATACAAAATTAACTGAAAAAGGCTTTATTATTGTTTTTTCATGCATTCTAACAGTTTTAATTTGGACATCGTTTTATTTAGTTTTTGCACAAGATATTTAATGCAAGTGATGGTAATGCAGAAAAAAGTATAACCCGGAACAGTTTCAAAAGCTTGTACACCTTAAATGGAGGTCAAATGTATGCTGTATACCAGTCCTTGTGAAAAATGTACAAAAGTAAAAGCAAAAATCTCTTTTAAATAACTGACTTGAGTGCAACAAATACAAATAAAAATGTTACTCAAATAGTTAGTTGCTAGGTTTTTTAGAGAAAAAGCAAAATGCTTGTTGCCAAGCTACTAAAAGAACATCCACTTTTATACTTTAATGCAACTTTAAACATAAAGTAATATCTAACGTATTATATTATAATATATTACTTACAATTAAAATACCTTTATCTACTGAAGCATGTTTACTAAACAATATAATTCAATTAAAGATAAACAATTAGATAAACCTCATTCATAGAGCACATAAGTCGATAAGTGCAATAGTTTATACATAAATTCTGCGCATCAGCAGAATAATACTCTCTAGTTTAGATTAGTTTTTGGCTCGATTAATCAGACAAAATCACATTGATTGTGGTCAATTTGTCTCAGACCAAGTGAGTTGTTACCAGTTCTGCATCCAATAGTGCTGCAAGTGCCTCGGCTCAATTGAACAGATAAGTGTTTGTTCTAGACCATAATCTTTATGTTGCAGAAAAATCTATTTCCAATGAATTTCTCCACTTTTGTTGTTATCATTTCATTCTGTTATATGACCCCAAAATCATTATATACCTTATTGTCATGGATTCGTTCTGCGAAGAGAGGCAGATTTTAGGGCCTGTATAGAGAAAAGTATGACAACGGATAAAAAGCCTTTGGAAAATAGAAATGTAATATTTCATGCATATTTTAAAAGCAAAGAGTCTATGTGTGATATCACAGTCTGTGTAATTGATGGCATAATTCCTAAAACTTACACTTTTCGTACAGAAAAATAAATAAATAAACAAAGTAACTTTTTCCCCTGTATTAAATGTAAGGTTGATTTATTACACAAGGGATTCCAAAGACCACAGCTGTACTTCTGAATGCTGGTCAAAACATTCCAAAATAAAATATTTGTTGAAATTCAAAAGTTTTTTTTGGACCATCACAAAAAAGGCAAGAACATGAACCCTTTGAGGGATCTTTTAAGTAAAACAGCATCTAATATTTGCAATTTCCTTATTGGTCATTTATCAACTTGTGGTTTTCCTTAAGAGCTGTTAAGTGTTGCATAATGCCTTTTAGCTGTCATCACCTTTTAAGAGTGCATACTCATATAAAGTTAGCCTTATTAATGGAAGCAAGATTTTCCTAAAAAAAAAAAAAACAGTACTAAGCAAACTGTAGCTTGGAGGCTAAGAGTAACACTAAAATGAGGCGCACCTGCTAAGATGTGAAGGATTTAGCCAAAACATCCAAGAGCAACAGTGAGCTGCCAGCTTATAAAAAGATTGATAATATGCATTACTTGGTGGCCCTGCTGAGCTAATTATTTGGACCTGTATCACTGCGAATAAAAAAAACAGGGGGAAAATGTTATGTTGCATACCATGACAAAATCTCCATGATTCTTTAAAAGATTAAGAAATGTTGATTGAACAGATGAGCAACGAAAATTTTGAAAGTTTGTGGCCAAAACGGCTACTGTAACAAAAGAAAATAGTAAAATATTGTTGACCCAAAAATTGATTCTGCTCCAGACAACAGGAGGCCAGACTGATAACAGGGGTGTGCTATGGCAATGCAAAAGGCAGAGCAATCTAGCAACCAGTGATTAGACAAGCAGTGAGTGGAAATATGTCATATGAACACACAAAATGTAAACAAAAGCAAAAGCTATGTGCCAGACACAAATACATTTCACATCAACAGTTATATTAACACTAGCATTGTGTAAAATGATATAAAATAAAATCTGTCAAATTAATAAATGTTCATAATTTCTTAATAAACACGCCAGGGGCATTTTATGATTGTTTTAGGTATATTTCTTACACACTGCACCTTTAAAATAATTGTTATATGTTCTCATATATTTAGGCTATAATCTAATGACTCTGACTAAACAAATGAGAGTAACTAAACATTCATTCATCTTCATGTCGGCTTTATTCCCTTTCAGGGTCGCCACAGCGGAATGAACCGCCAACTCTCTGGCATATGTTTTACGCAGCGGATGCCCTTCCCTGCCGCTGGGAAACATTCACACATTCACACTTTAACACTATGGGCAATCGTTCTTATTGAATTCACTTATTCCGCATGTCTTTGGACTTGTGGGGAAACCGGAGCACCCGGAGAAACCCACGCGATCACGGGGAGAACATGCAAACTCCACACAGAAATGCCACCTGCCCCAGCCGAGCCTAGAACCAGCGACCTTCTTGCTGTGAGACGACCGTGCTACCCACTGCGCCACCGTGACGCCGTAACTAAACATATATGTTCTAAATTAATATTTCCTCCATTTTGTAGATGTAAAATCAAGCCCATGCAAGCTATTTTAATTAAAGTGTCACATTTTAAAGCTCAATTGTTTTATAACAAACTGACTTAAAACAACAAAAAAACAACACTTTATATCTGTAATTTTTATATGGGCAAAACTATATAATATACAACTCACAATGAAGCTGCAATTGTGGACTACCTTCCATACCTCCAATTATATCAGAATAAAACTTATGCAAGTACTATAGAAGTCAACAAAGTGCAAAACATGGCTTGAGCGATAGTGCAAGACAAGTAAAATTACTTGAATCACACCGAGACGATTCAAGACTTTTTTTCATCAGGAATGTCACATCATCCTTGTGCAATTATCTCTATTCATTTCCAAGAATGCCAAAAAATGAAAGTTAGAAAGTACAATTGTGAGCAACCCATTAAAAACCTGCTCGTTAAATGAAGTTCAGAGCAATAAATCATCCAGTTTCTCAGCCATACCTCATAGTCGAGGTCAAGGTGGTCAAACTCTCCGTTGGTGCGAAAGTGCTGAGTATGCTGATCGAGGGTAAAATTGACATTTCTCTTGTAGCGCTCAATTACAACAGAATGCCAATGATGATCATCCAGCAGACTGCCGCTGGTCACAGATGTGTGGCCGAGGATGGAGCCATACTGATTACTTCCTGCAGTTAGAACACATTGGAGACGCTCATTATTATTACACACTGTACCTAGACTACTCTTATTGATGGAAGCAAACTTCAGGGCGTCTTTGTAGTGAATTTCTCAAAAACCCCATGGTACACACATAATGGTTGTCTAAGGTAGTGCATCCAGAAACCGACGTTGTGTTGTGTAATAGAAAATGAATGATTTGCAAATACTTGTAATACATTACAAAAACATTTCTAAACACTTGATCTGCAAAGTAAAACTTGTGCCACTTTTCCACTGGATTTTGGTATTGATATGACATTGCTTAGATTGGCTTCATGAGACACCACATTTTGTGTTCTTACTGATTTTAGTCCCAGTTCTAAATGGGCCTGATTTAGACACTTCACTCAAGACTATAGTTCTGCATAAATGTTATTAGGGAGTTTGTGATATAAATGCAGAAGATGATTGCATTTAACACAGAATATTGGAGACAGTGGAAAGAGTGTTACTCTAAACACCATGTTTCTGGCAGCTTTAACACACAAACAAAAGCCTTTGTTTAAAAGATAAATAATTGCAGCAGCAGTGATGTGCATGTTTTTAAAGCTAAATTGAAGACTTTTTTCTTTAGGGAGGCCTATCCTCAACAGTTTAAGTTTTTTTACTTGCATTTGAACTATGTAAGTGTTTATGCATGTGTTTTTTTTTTATTAATTTGAAATATCATACACAACTATGTAAGAGTGGTTTCATCTTCTATCCACTGATGAGCAGTTCCTACATGTATGGCTGAGCTCTTAAATTAGTTCAGTGGTTAAGTTGAGATTTTTTTAGTTGCGACAGTTGGCCAAAGTCCAACCACTCGTCTCTGCAACATTTTGAGATATTAATCCATGCATTTAGCATTAGCATTCGTTTAGATTACTGCAATGTACTTTATGCTGGGCTTAGTCAGACTTCAGCTAGTTCAAAACGCTGCTGCTAGATTTTTAACTGGTGTGAAAAAAACATGAACACATTACTAATTTTAGCATCACTTTATTGGCTCCTGGTTTGTTTTTGTATTGATTTAAAAATTATTTTATTTGTTTTTAAAAGCCGTAATGGTCTTGCCCCACAGTATTTGGCTGACCTACTTAAGCCGTTTGCTCCCTCACGCTCTCTCTTAGGTCAGGAGAGCTGTCTCTGTTAGTGGTCCCAAAGACAAAGTGGAAGCTAAGAGGTAATTGGGCTTTTTAGTCACTGCTCCCAAGCTGTGGATTGAGCTGCTGTTGCACCCTTGTATTTTAACTCAGTTTGAGGTGTAGGGTTTTACTGTTAAGTTTTTTCATAATTTGTTTTTTTTTAAGTTTTTTGTTTAATTATGTTTTTTATTATTTATTAATTCTGGGTCAATGTTGTACGTAACAGAGCAGCCCCTGCACTTTTGTGTTGCTATGAGTTTTTTATTTTGTGTACAACACCTTGGTCAACTCTGTTGTTTTTAAGTGCTATAAACATAAAGTTGTATTGTATTGCATTTTCCCACACCTAGCTCTTTTTCATTAGTTCACAGACAGAGCAGATGGTGCCAGGAGACGTGACATCACAGCGAATTTACATCTTTAGCAACACACCACTAAAACAGCATGAATCGTTGATACCTCCAAATTGGAAGTTTCTAACTCATAAATATAATGAATATTATGAAAAATATATTTTTTAAGCTTTGCATGTTCAGGAGAGACAGAAGATCAACATCACCTCTTATTATACTCTAATAATACTGGCCCTTTAAACTTAAAAACATTAAATGGGACTAACTTCAAAAACCTTGATTTCAAAAAAGACTCACACAGAACTTAACATTTACACATGGCAAAATAATGTGCTCCAAAAAGCAAACCTATACACCTATAACAAGACTCACCAAGGTTTATCTGCAGCAGAAGACGGCCTCTCCTCAACTCCAGGGTGATGTAGTCTCCTTGCTGCCCCTCACCGTGCAGAATCACCCCATCACTTTCTGAGGTTTTAAACTTCAGGGCTATCACGTCCTTCAAAATCTTCATCTTCTTCATTTTGAAGCGGTACGAGATCACCCCCTGCCCATCAAAATTAATTACGTCAGCCCCTGTCGAGGTGAGAAAAGAAAAAGACAGGAGGATGAGACAAGATTAGAACCTTTAGAGATTGAGTTTTTAGCTAAATGATCGGTTGAGTGACTGTTCCACAGATGGCTTGCTTAAAAGCCTGTTGAAGTTCACAGATAAACTGCAGCTGGGATCAGGTGATAAACTACAGTGAGGAGGCAGAAAATTGCAGTTGGCTATTACCTGCTGACAAAGCCTTTCTGCTTATTGCATGGTGGAAGAAGATTTCTATCCCTGACATGCCTCTGAATGATAGAGACTTGAAGTTATGAATGCAAATGGAATCAGTGACTTTGGGTTCATCTTCGACTCTGCCTTAGCATAACCTTTGGATTTATTAGACAACCTGATTCTTCCTGATGGTACTTGATTGCTTTGCAGACTCTTTTTATATCATTCTGCAGCCATGTAAAATGCTGGCAATTATGGAGCGCAAACTTTGAACGGAAACCAGAAGAGTTCTACGTGTGCTTTTCACCAGTAAGGCTGATGTGTTTATTCTCTCACTTTAGAGAGAGAAAGAAAGAAAGCGAGAGAGAGAGAGAGAGAGAGAGAGAGAGAGAGAGAGAGAGAGAGAGAGAGAGAGATTGATTGCGTTTGATCTGAGCTTAATTAAAATGTAAATGATGGCCTTAATTTTGAGCTAGGCATGGGACTTCATTAACTTTTAAATAGAATGGTTTGACATAGCAGTGGCTTAAGGAAAATTCTACTGTTATTAAAAACTGAAATAAAAAATAATATTGCTTTCTGGGAAATATCACATAAAAGAGCAAGCCATCTATCTTTTAACAGATGCGTTCCCAGTAACCACAACTACACATTACAATCTAGAAAATTTAATTTACTCTGTTTGAGTCAATTTGGTTCTTTAAAACATAATTTTAGATTATGTTAAACCTTTTTCTTACATTGAGAGACAACACAATGTACAAACAAAAAGCAAAGTACAAACATTTACTTTTGAGTAGATTTTATTAAAAGTATAGTACTTCTCTAAATCAAATGATCTTATCACTTAATTAAGGAAAAAACTATAGACTGGCACTTAAAAAATAACAAAATACATTTGAAAATACACAATTATTGGTGTAATTGGCAAATGTGAAAATTGTTGACCTTTCATGTTTAAGAGGCCTTTTTCAAACAAAACCTGCATCAGTTCTATTCTGTTTTGAGAAATACATTTATAACAAAGTCGAAGGAACTTTGCTTAGAGCTTTTTTTTACGCATCAAACCTGAGAAAGGATGAATCTCCCTTCTTTGTTCTTATATGCAAATGATGACTGACTTGATCAAACAGCATTTTTAGTATTTTGCATTGAACTGAAAACATTATATTGAACAGCAAAAAACACAGTCTTTGCAGAGTAGTGTCTGAATGCAAACATTGTGGAGCCTCAGGTGTTATATCAAATATATCAAAATATAATTAATAAATCACCCCTATACCACCACACTCCTCAATAAAAAAAATATACAACCATTTTTTTGTAATTACCACAAATTAAATCTTAAATTCCATCTGTGAACAAGCAGTTTGGAAAATGCTGTTTTTGGTGTGTGACCAAGGGATTCCACATTTCCACTCATGCACGACTAGGAACTAATTCGATGTGGATAAGGTACTTTTAAAATGCAACAACATAAACCATATATACTAACTACTGTCGTATTACATTTTTGATCAATGCTTTGGTAAAAAAAAAAAAGTGAACGCTAATGGTGGTGTGTGAGGAACGTCTATTATTGAAATGGTTAGACTGCAAAACACCTTTGGAATTGAAAGGTTAGAATCTCTATTTTTTATTTAACTGATTTTAAATGTTTAAATACTTTTCATAAAACTCAAAACATATTAGACATTGGCATCTGGAACCAATTTACAATAGGAAAAGAAACAAAGTGTACTATAGAAAAGTATTGTCAATAACTTTAACATTGACTTTAACTGTGTTTATTTACAATTCTTGTCACTTATGCTACATATGGAGCTACTTTGACAAAATAATAGTGTAGCGTCTAAAAACAATGAACAGAATATTTAATACGTTCAGTATAATGAAGTGAGCCATGAGTTAACAGACTGTGTAATGGCATAGACGCAAAAGAGGATTCAAGCACAGCATACAAATGCAAGCATCTCCTAAAACAATGAAACAAAACCTGTCAATGACTGTTAAAATTATTGGTGTGTTTGGTTTACCTCATCAGTATCCAATGTCTAGTTTTAGTTTGAGCATTTGTTTGGAGCACCTGTTGCTTCACCTGTTTACCCCTCATTATCCATTGACTGTGTGAGATTTATATTCCTTACAGTTTAGTCAGTTGGGTTACTTTCAGACTGCAGTTTTTAATGCTAAATTTAGCTTCGTTTTTATTAAATCTGATTTTTTGTGTGCCCGTTCGCTCTACAAATTACATCCCACTTGTATCTGTCCTGTGTATGTTTAAAAAAAGCCCTTTAGGCTGTAGTCTGAACGTAGCCTTGGTAAATGGTTCATTGAATTTCAGAACTTACTGCCTTGTCTTTTGGTGTCAAAATTCGACACTATTAAATAATTTATCAGTTCTGAAGTTTTGGGTGCAGTTTAAGTGTAGTAGGCAGGTTTACCCATTGTAGATCTTTTGAAGTTTTTTATTGTTTATTCATTAATGAGGCTCTTTAAATTGAATGGTTGCACTGCAAGTTCTGTTTTTCTAACACCAAAAACAGAGACAAACACCATCTTAACCCTTATATGGTGTTTGGGTCTGTTTGGCCCATTTATTGACTTGTTTTTAACACAGTTCCCCCTACACATTTTAATTACATACAAGGTGTTTCGGACCACTGGAGTAAGGGCAAATAAAGTGTAAAAATTGTAGGTTCTGCACCTCTATTCTATCTTTCCACATAAACTTAAATCTCACAATTCCCACAAACACTGTCACTGAGTATCAATAATAACAACGGCTGTCCTTTTTCAAACCTGGCTCTCTATGACACAATAAAGAGAGGAACTCCTTGTATGGGGATTTCTCATAGAGGTATTAAGCAGAGTTATGTACAAGCAAAAACTACATATAACATTGATCTCCAGAAAACTTTGTGAGGTTTAAAAAGTATATATACATATTTATTACACACATATATATATATATATATATATATATTCATTCATTCATTCATCTTCATGTCGGCTTTCTTCCTTTTCGGGGTCGCCACAGCGGAATAAACTGCCAACTCTCTGGCATATGTTTTTACGCAGCGGATGCCCTTCCAGCCGCAACCCATCACTGGGAAACATTCACACACACATTCACACTATGGGCAATCATTCTTACTCAATTCATTTATACCTAATGTCTTTGGACTTGTGGGGAAACCGGACCACCTGCCCCAGCCGAGGCTCGAACCAGCGACCTTCTTGCTGTGAGACGACTGTGCTACCCACTGCGCCACCGTGACGCTCATATATATATATATATATATATATATATATATATCAGCAATTGTTTTGTTGAGTAAAGTCAGTAATATCTATGCATTTTTAACATACAATTCTGTGAATTTGTGAATCTGAGTAACAGATAAGAATAATGAACATCACGCAATGGTTAGAAGGTTAAAAATATTCCCTGAATCTTCTGCACCAACCACGTGGCTGTTCCAGAGCTGTTAACACATGGGTGACTACAATGCCTTTTTTCAAAAAGTTAACGAGTAGAGCCTTGTGTTGCATACCCAGATCTTTCATGCATTACGGTAACTGCATTCCCAAGGCATGCAAACTCAATTTGCCTTTAACAGCTTCCATTAGCTCTAAATGATGCAACAACTGTGATTGTTTAACTCGGACAAAGAGGGCAAGAATACATTTGGTGTAATCTGTCATGTACAGAACCACCAGGGAATATCAGCGTTATATGTAGTGTCTGCTTGGATTGTGTGCGTGTGTGCGTGTGTGTTTATGAGCATTTGGGCCTAGAGTATCTGCTGGTAGAATTAATTCAATTCTTTCCAAGCACCCTGCTGGGGACTGATTACTGCACTAATGCACGAGTATGTGTGGTGTGTATGGCCAGTTGCTCTAACACCCCTCTTGTCTATCTCTCTCTCTCTCACTCTTTCTGTTGCCAATCCCCTTCACCTCCATCACGAATGCATTCATCCATTCTCAGGCGATCAACAAGGTCAGAGCGCTACATTCATTCTCATTCTGTGCTTCATCTCTAGTGCAGGTCTTGCTTATCTAACTCCCATTCTTCCCTCCAATGCTTCCTGAGAAGGGCTATCTCTATACCCACACTGCACATCTTATTTATTTCACTCAAAAGTCAATGCATTTCTGTGTCTAAAGAGAAAATATCTGGAGACAGTTTTGTGTATTTTTGCACATTTCTCTTTTTTTGGAATGTGGCAACAACTCAGTTAGTTTAAAGTATATCAGTAGCTGCTTATTATCAAGTTTATACTACTACTTTTCTTGATGGTGATGAATACGGATGAAGTGAATTAATTTGGTTAATGCATAAAGCAATTTTTAAAGATATTAAACTAGAGATTTGGGGCTTCAAGAAAACAACTTAAAGTAGTTAAAAAGACACCTTTTTAAAGGAAAAAAACTGGCAGTAAAAATTTAAATGGCTTAATTTGGTTATGAATTGTTTAAAGATCTGAAGATGCTAAAAGTATTTGTTATCAAGCTGTCATAACCTTCAGATCAACTCTCTTGATCAAGATTCCCCAATTCTGGTCATGGAAGGACCCAGCCCTGCACTCTTTATTTCCAACCCTGCTCTAGTATGCATACTACTGTGATTTCAGACAATCCGAGAGAACCTTTATCAGTGCAACAGCTGTGTTTCATGATGGTTGAAACAAAAATGTGTAGGCCTCTGGCCATCCAGGATTGGATTTGGAGACCCCTGCTCTAGATTACTATACGCATATACCAACCACAGATTAACCAATTATGAGTTTTCTGTCAGAGTTGAACTTCTTGAACACTCAGAAAATATTAAAAATATGAAGATTACTTCATATAAATATGTAGATGGGTAAATGTTGACAGTGGACTAAAATGCAGTCATTGAAAAGCTCAAATTCTGTGGAAACCCAGTTGCTGTGTTGGTTAAATTTAGCTAACAATTGCTTTTACCCAAAGCTAGAGTGATTTTCACCATTATCATTTTGTATTAGACTCCATCTAAAATGTATATTCCTTCTGGGCAATAATTTTATTTTTATTTTTTCATCATCTTAATTGTACCCAAACATGCAAATATGCTTAACTCAACTGTCAATTTTATAAACTACTATTAATATCCATTAAATCCATTATCCTGTAGTGTCTCCCCTAGACCTCACCAAAGATTTTGTTTTCCTTACGTTGAAATGGTTCTCGGTATCGCCCATAAGGCATTTTTTCTTTAGTTTCCAAAATCATTCAAGAAATCAGTATTTGCTTCCAAATGAATGTATTTCAATGGGCAAATCTCTAGCTCTCAGGGTCAGCAAGAGGTTACAGGAGCAGGTCAACAATGTATTTTAAATACATTTGCACATTTTCTCAAAGTGGGACAATCAATGAGCAACTCCACAAATGATAGTCTGATATGAAATGATGATGATAGTCTGCACAGAACTGAATTTACAATGCTTTGTTAAGCTATGGGTGTAAGATTTTTTAGCCTAATGTAATTGGCATCATCTAAATTTGTTATATATGTAATATAACTTGATTATATGAACAGCTAATTATGACATTTATTGGTTTAAGGTTGTTTAAAAATAATAGTAAATAATATTATTAAAAATAATAATAATCTAGATTAGCATTAGCTGGTGTGAGCTAGCTTGAGCTAATGACTAGCGAGAGCTTTTTAGACCATAGAATTAAATTAAACTTTTTGAAGTCATTCATAAATGTGTTAACCAACTATAAACAAAAGTAAGAACTTTAAACTAATGAAAGTGTCAAACTAAGATTAGCTGTTGGATGAAATGTTAAGGTATAATGTTTATTTGTAAAATAAAATAAGTAATCTTATAGTGTAAAAAGTACTTGATTATAAATATTATACATTATGATGTAAATACATAAGATCATTGTGTCTACATTTATACACTATGTTTTTCAAGTTATATCTTGGTACATCCCCAATGTAGAGTGACTATTTTCTGCCATTTTAAACTGAGATCTTTAGGGATAGCTCATCAGTCATTGAACAAGCCAACATTGATATTTTATATCTTAAGGTCTCAAACATTTGAAATGGTGAAGTAGATTCTGTAGGCTCAAAATGATCCCATGGATGTGACTCAATGTTGATAAAATGTCTTTATGGTTTAAGCAGAAGAAAATTTAAAAGTGATCGAGTTAATTTAAACATGTCACGCCTAGCCAAAGAGCAGAATATTATTATGATAATAGATAATATTGCTGTTTTTAGTACATAATTATTTCCTAAAAACGACAATGATTTTATAAAAACTTCATAAAAATGACAATAATTTTTTATGAGAAAATCTAGTCATTATGACATAATTGAAAAAAAAACTATACGAATGTGGCAGCAGCAAGCTATCAAAATTATAAATGTAGACATCAAATTTTGTATTATTGATTCAGACCCCAAACATGGAAACTAATGTTTTGAGAAACCATCTAGTTTTATCTGGATTTTCTTGCAAAGGGATATTTATTTATTCCTCCCTATGCTCACATAAACCAAGGTTTGAAGATGGCAGCATGTCTTTATCTGCATCAGTGATCGCCAAGCCAATCTGCATGAAGGGGGATATGAGCAGTTTCACCAGAAGTGAGCAAACATGGAAGAGATGCTTTGTGACAGGAAAATCAGTGCAGTCAAAGATTTCTCCACTTTACACAAGCAGGAAAGCAGCTTAAGGAATGATAACCATCTAAAGCTTCATACACACCAGCCAAAAACACAAGGTTTCAGGAGAGTTTGTAGTTGGGTTTGTTTTGTCTATATTTCAAAGAAAGCATGAAAGCTATAAAATACTTGCAATGCAAAAGTATTTTTTCTCCCATCTCAGTGTTTTTGTTTCCCACTGAAGCAACTTAATAACTAAAGACAGCAAACAAAAGACAGACAAGCCAGTTTTGGTCTGAGGTAAATGAAAAATGAATACATTTGAAAGAAATACATTCATTCATTCATCTTCATGTCGGCTTTCTTCCCTTACGGGGTCGCCACAGCGGAATAAACCGCCAACTCTTTGGCATATGTTTTACGCAGCGGATGCCCTTCCAGCCACAACCCATCGCTGGGAAACATTCACACACACATTCACTCTTTAACACTATGGGCAATCGTTCTTACTCAATTCACTTATACCACATGTCTTTGGACTTGTGGGGAAACCGGAGCACCCGGAGTAAACCCACGCGATCACGGGGAGAACATGCAAACTCCACACAGAAATGCCACCTGCCCCAGCCGAGCCTAGAACCAGTGACCTTCTTGCTGTGAGACGACCGTGCTACCCACTGCGCCACCGTGACGCCTGAAAGAAATACATACAGATGCTAATTGAAAAATGTGATCAAGATAAATCTGGCAACGCTTCATGCTATTTCAATCTTGAAAATAGTTCAAGAGGTTGTAAGGTTTTTTCAATTACATTATAACATTCGACTTTGAACATTATAATTAGGGCTGTCAAAGTTAACAAGTTATTAACATGTTTTTACAAATTCAATTTAGCTCCATTTCAAGAATGCATGATTAACAAAGAGCACTTTTTGTGTTTTACACTAATCCAAAGTGAGGGGCAGTCCACGTCATTATTTCGTTAGGTCGTTATTTAATCAAACGTATTTTAAATCATGTAACAAGAATTTAAATTAAGCTTCACCTTCCAAAAAAGGGTGTTTTCACATCTCTAATTCATCTTGGAACAAGAGAAACAACTTGTTCACATCACATCTGAAGCTCTGGTCCACACTAACTGAACAGAGCAATTACAGAGCCATGTGACCTCATACAGGCCACTCATTGGACAAATATGTCATCGCACATGTGTCCTATACTGCTTTTCAATTGGTTAGAATGAATCTCCATGCGGACAGTAACAATGGATGAATGAACACTATAGTAAACCGGTACAATACGCGCAATCATCTTTTACTATATTATTTCTGTTATTCGCTTAACACTAGTGCTGTCAAAATTAACGCGTTAACATATGCGATTAATTTGAATTGCCTAACGCATTACAAAAATTAACGCAATTAACGCGGTTTCAGTTTTTCCTGTTTCCTGTTGTGGCGGACGTGCTTTAAACGAAGTATACATAAAATGTAATGAGAAGGCATGTTACATTACAGGAGGATGGATACATTACAGCACGCGACACACATCGCGCTCACAGGGGACCACTGGGCTTCTGTGAGCAATGACAACTACTGAGGCATCACAGCGTTCTTTGTTGAAATTGCATTTATTCGGTCTAACTTTTTGTAAAATTGAGGAACGCGGAAAGCGAAGGCACTATCAGGTTTCCATTAATGGTAGCGGTTTTGAAAGTGTACTACCTAAATGTCGCGAGACTGTTGGGCCCCTAAAGCATAGTCCATCCAATGGTCACAAACTAATTGAACAGCCCCTCGTATGTGTGTTTGTGTGGGTGTGTGTGCGTGTACCACTGTCAAGGTATGTTGCATAAAATAAAAATTATTTCAGAGTAGTGTAAAACAATATTAAAAAGTTGAAGAAGTAATAAATATGGTTCTCACCACAAACGAACAGCTCTGGAGTTGGTTTTGAACCTGCCCGAGACCACCTCGCCCAGCCAGTTTTGGACCGCTTTTTTAGGCCATTTTAGGTAAAGAGGAAAAGATAACTCTAGTCCATTTTAATTCAACTAAACAAGTCAGGTGGGAAATCATCCTAAGGGTTGGGCATCCCTCAGGAATGAACAGGATAAACAAATATTTCTTTAAAACACAATGTTGTAAAAATGTAAACAAACACTTAATTCAGTAAATCCGTCTGGGAATCAATTAGAATCCAAGAAAGATGGAGAACAATGGAAAGATTAAACAGTGTCCTTGCATGTCGAGAGCAGACAGTAAGTGAATGTGAGGGCATTGATCACAGTGGGAATGTGATGAAAAGTGCACAGGTGTAATTCATCATTAATCAGGGGAAAGATTGTTTTTTATCACCTGAGGGAGTTCAAATCAAAACTTTCCTGTTAGCTAGAAAACAAGGGAAACTAAACATCTCAGTTCAACAGATGCTTTATTTTCAAGCAGGTGTTCAGTGATTTTGGAAAGTCTTACGATCTTTAAGAATCCAGAATGACCTTGACTTTCAAAACAGTCAAGTCAGCCAATTTCCCTAATTGCGTTGGTATCTTCCTTACTGTACACTGCCACTTTTCCAGCATATTAATCAATCTAGTGATGCAAATGCAGAGAACAAGCTCCCTCGGTGCAGTTAAATGTCTAATAGACAAAATTTACAGTTTTACTGTGATTTGCAGGCATTGCAATTGAAACAGCGAAGGAAAAGTAAACGCAATTTTGTGAATATTTAGTAAAACTTAATTAATAGGATTCATTGTTGTGTCTTTCTACTGGTTTATGCTTTCATTTTTCAATTAATAGATTAAAATCACACATTAAAATAACAAATTAATGTAAATTTCATGTCATGTGTTTTCTTGCTGACAAAACAACACTAGAACCTAATAGAAATCTTAGCACATTTACATCTTATAGCCCATATAAAAGTACACCCTTTCATTGAAGTGTTGCAGAAAATCTAAATGACCAGCAAAAACAATATTTTATTTGCCAATGTATTAAGTGAAAACATATTTAAAGGCACGATCAGAGGATGTCTTTATTGGTCGTCACCTCCCCACGTACCTCCAAAACCAGGTCTGTACTTTTCTGCCTACTAAATGATGTATGCTTGTTAATTGTTTCTTTGCAATCTGCTAAACTAAATTAACATCGCTGTCTCTGAATAGATGTATATACAAGTACCTTAATACATTATTAAATATAAACAACACACAACTATTGTATACATTTTGCTGAAGAATGCTACATATAAATGTTGGCGAATAAAAAAGGAATTTTTAAAAAGTATGGACACTTACAATATGGGCATCCATATATCTCGAACCGTAGTCCGATTCTTCCTTCTTCACTCCAGTCTAAAGGAATAATGCGCAAATATTGGGCCACTATGAAGTTCTGCAGGTCATGTCGAACCACACTTTCTGTATTGGAGTTTCCTGTGAATGCCTGCAAGACAGATGTTCGACACACATGAGACTGTACAGTAAGTGAAACAACAGTAAATAAATACATTTATTATAATTATCCTTACTAGGACAACTGCAACCATGGTCAATTTGTGAAACAGTATGGATTGGAATGTAAAGACAGCATGTTTAATCAGTTCAATCTCACATCCTGATGTTGGCGGTTGCTAAGATTCCACATTCCTCTTCCAACTCTAGGTTAATGAGGACTTTTGCCTCTTCTGAATCATCAACAAGCAGCTGTCAGTACCGGGAATTTGTGCTTCTCGTGTCTGAGATATTTCTGCATTGCTGATTGCAAGTAACCTCTTAGTTGAAACAATGTGAGCAAGGGCTTACACCCATTTCTTCCCAACACCAAAACTCGTTATTATCATTAGGTTCTTGTAGATCCTTATTGCCACTAAATGTGTTAACACTTCATAAAATTAGTTCTGTGTAGGAGTAGAGATAAATTAGTCAAATCTGAAGTTGAGCAGTTTTTATCTTTACAAAAAACATATTAGCAGTTGAAAAAGAAAATGTGAGCGAGGTCGTGTAGGTGGAATCATGCTTCACAGCTCTGTGGTTCTATTTGACCTTACACAGCTTCTCACATCACATTTTCAATGGAGGAGAACTGAGGCTGACCAACTGGCCATGCGGGACAGCTGATAAGCAGCTCAGTGCTACCAAACAGGAATGATGTGGATTATGCTACTTGCCCCCTACCTTTCAAGAAAACACCATAACTGAGACATGTTTGTGCAACTGGGATTTCTTGTCAGGAAACATCAATATTGGAGATGCCATACAGCGGTCTGAGTTTAATGTTAGAAAGGGTGATTACCACACTTCGAAGTGGTGACTGGGGAATGTTCACTTCATTTTTCATTGCAAAGAGAGAAAAGTGAGCACACAGGTGGTAGAGTTTTATGGCTGAATTTCCTGCCCTCAAAAGAATAAGCTGTAATACAGAGCTCTGATTCTGGAATAGGGCTCCAGGATCAGCAATACAGAGGAAAAATAAATAACAAATGTGTTTTACACAGTCACTTATTTTCAGGACTGTTTGCCTGTACGCTTGAAAAGTCAGCTCATCAGTGATTTAAACAAATCAACTAAGAACAACAAACACAAAACATAAAAAACATGGAATAAAAAAATGCATCAAAAAGAACTACTGATGCCACTTTCTATCCGCTTCAACTGCTATAAGATGTAGATGATAAAGATATCACCTGTGTAGCCAAGTCACATCAACCCTCCCCTAATGGAACTTCATGAGCAAACAGAAATTGGTTTAAAAAATGCTTTAGACATATAACGTACACACTGAAAAAAAAATCATTGGATGAACTCAATTAAATTCTAAAATCCAAAAATATATTTAGTTCCAACTACAATACAACACATCCATTAACTTAAATCTAATGGAGTTAGGCAAATTTAATTTCATCTAAAGCTTCCCTAAAATTAATTTTACTTTTGGCGCAGTGTAGCACAGTTGTCTTACAGCAGGAAGGTTGCTGGTTCGAGCCTCAGGTGGGTCAGTCGACATTTCTGCGTGGAGTTTGCATGTTCTCCCTGTGATCGCGTTGGTGCTCCGGTTTTCCCCACAAGTCCAAAGACATGCAGTACAGGTGAATTAGGTAAACAAAATTGGCCATAATCTATGAGTGTGAATGAGTGTATGGATGTTTCCCGGTGGTGAGTTGCGGTTGGAAGGGTATCCACTGCGTAAAATATATGCCAGATGAGTTGGTGGTTCATTCATTCACCCCTGAGGGACTAAGCTGAGAAAAAGATGGATGGATGGAATAGTTTTGTTTGTTTCCATCTTAAAGCTATGCTGTTGATTTGTTATCAAGTGATTCGAGTTTCCAGAAAGACCCTCTCTAAACAAAAACAAAAATTAATCATTTTGAACATGTTTAGTTGAACTTAACAAAACCTACTATTAATTATTCCACTTGCAAAAACTCTCAAATTCTGCATGAACACGGAACACAGACTGTAACTGTTAAATTACCAACTTTTTCTTCTGTTTTTTTGTAGCTTTTTCCAAATTAATCCTCACAAATTGCTTTTACTTCAACTGACAAAACCCAGGCCAAATTGTCTAATTTCCCGACCAGTATGACAGAGTTGCGTCGCAGTTAATCTTGGTCCTTAAACAGTCAGTGAGTGTGTAATTAGTTCTGGGCAATGTGAATCGCCCTGAGAGCTCTGCTGTCGGTCATGTTGTTTAATCAAACACCTTCTCTGTTGAAAGCACAAAGGCCTGAGAGAGATAGAGGCAACTTTCATTAGTGTGAGGCAAGAAGCCAGCTGTAACTATCAAAAGCACACAGCCATAGCTTTCCTATGATAGAATTAAAGTTGCTTCCACTCATTTTTAGTCAAAGCTTTTTCGTCTGTTCTTCCTCTGTTGCTTCTGTACCACCGTTAGCTCAGTTATTCCTTATATTTTCAAATGAGAATATTTTTTTCAATGAAACATCAATGAATTAAACATCAATTGAATACTGTTTGAATTTCAGAAGTCATGTTTGATTGAGCAGATGGCCGAACAAGTCCCACAGCTTTCTAAAACCATCTCATGTGGTAAGCTTTCTATCCTTCCCCATACATTCTTTTAGGACTTCCCCCTGCTGTGTTTGGCCATAATGCACAAATACATTTTTTCCTCAAGATTTAGAAACAGGATATCTCAGCTATGCATTAGCTTACTCCATCGACTTTCTGAGTGGGCTTAAGTGACACGTCACTCAGAGCATTTCACTCCGCAACATAATTCTACTTCAGCTCAGAGAACAGCAAGTCTGTGGAGGAAATTTTAAAAGCTCATAGAACAGAACAAGAACACAGTTGAATGAGTGATATTTTTGCTGTGCTCAAAACTAAAGGTTTTGTTTGAGAAGATCCACTGTGAAGCACACATATAGCCATGCATTACATAAAAAAGGTACGCTCTACAAAAACAACACCTTCATACAAGTTTTAATTGTGGGAGGATAATTGCTAAAAAGTTAACCAACAAATACATGAAAAAAAAAAAAGCAACGAAACCTCACAAGCATGGCCAGTGTTCAGTGAAAAGTGATCAGTTGGTCAGATATGGAGTGACCCATACCTGGAATTTGTGCTCTGCATGTAACCCATCCCAGTGTACACACACAGCAGTGAACAAATACACCATGAACATGATTTTGAGATTCACAAATACACCAAAACAAACTGTTCTAGTGACTAAACATCTACATGTATTAATTTACAAATCTTGATTCATACACATTTATTTGTGGATAATGTAGGACAGGACCACCTAATCTAATATTTTGGAACTTTTGAACTATCTCTCTCAGATTAACTATAAGATCTGTATGTTTTTCGGTTCTATCAAATCTAGACAAGAGGGAACAGAGACTCAATCTCCTGTGAACTCCCTGAGGAAGAACTTAAAACTAGCTGAAAGCAAGCTTAAGAGAAAAAAATATTACTAGGAGTCCATATTAATAAATTATTTATCTATTATATATTTATCTATATATAATATATTAATTAACTTAACTAATTATATTTGTTTATGTGAGTCTTTACCAGCTTTGTAACACTAGATTATTTTTAATGCATTCTTAGAACATGTAACTAAAATATTAATAAGTTAGTCAGATGAATGAGACAATAAATGAATTAATGAATCCTCTGTAATCTCCAATGTAATCATATTTGATATAAAATCCATCTTAACTAATTTCCTGAACCACAGATATTGTTGAAGTTAATTTATTTTAGTGCTCCGAGAACTATAAGTCAACAGAAGCTACCTTGTGGGTTTTGCTTTTAAATCTCCATCACAATTCTGTGGCTCAACTCTAAACTCAGGACTAAGCGACTCTGACTTCATTCACATCAGCGAATTCTAGAAAACGCAAGTAACCCTGTTCTTAACTTACTGAATTGATGCAAACCTATTCAGAACTGAAGGAAATGTGAATTTGATGTGTTGATTTTGATTAATGACGACTGACTCTTAAGATGCCTGAATTAGAGATGATGTTCACAGGTTGTCAGCTCAAACCCTGCTATTTTATGTGCATGTTTGTGTCCGAATGATGAGCGATCTTTTTAAATCTTTATTTAGTTAGTAGAGAAGTAATCTGTGTGTTTGTTTAATCTATTAACTTGTTTATAATACAACATTTGTAAAACTTGATTATATTTCTTTGCTAAACTGTGTTGTTACTAAATTGTGACCCTGCTTTTCAGATCAATTTAAATTCAATCATTTTGATGGAATTATTTGATTCCATTAATTACTAAAGGCTATATTAATGACTTTTGGTGGACAAAAGTCATAAAGGGGTTACAGTAATGACTCTGAATCATTCTAAACTGTCACAGGTGAATTTACTAATCAACCCCTTTATTGCTATTAAATCCCTTCCAAATGTATTAATTAAATTAACTAATTTGTAAATGTGTAGACGTTCAATCTTCCCCAATTGGCCATGCTCTTACCTTAATGAACTTGTTTATTTAGCTTTTGAAGCAATTATCCTCCTATATGCAACACGTAAACAAATGAAATAACACGTTATATAATTAAAACAGTGTTTTTATTTTTGCAAAATCGACACTTTTCTGTAAGTCTGCGATAGTTTTTTATTACTTTAATTTCCTTCTTCCAAGATGTATATCTCTGCAACAATATAAGCCTTGTTGATGTTAGAAAAGCTGCAGGACCTGTGTTTCTGACTGCTTTTTAATGTTTTGCCATGTCATGGAATCTTTAGAATAGCAGAAAATAATATCTGCTAACCTTTTCAGAGTATCGCAACAATCCAATTTGCTCCTGACCAAAGTAGTCTGAGAAGCTCTTAAATCAAAATCCCACTGATTCACACTGATGTCAGATGTTGTGAGCCATCACATTAATCTCTCTGACGCCCATATTATATTCTGAAATGCTAATTTTTATGCTAATATGAGTTCAGAAAATGTTATTTGGTATAAATTGATGAATTGACTTATGTTAATCTGCACTTCAAAGATATACGGGTTTACACTGAAACTTTGATCTGCTAAAATTCAGAATAGGGTCAAAGCTTATCCCAGCTCAGACCAACTACTGCACCCATCATCATTTATATACAAAGCAAAGTGTCTCCTTTGGGTAAATTTGTGTCACCGATTCATCAAACACTACAGAAGAATATTAGGGCCACTAAAAAAATTATAGAGAGTAGACAATAGACAATAAATTCAGAGTTCTGAGATTAAAGTTTTTTTTTAATTTTGAGAAAAAAAGTCAGAACGTTTATTTTTACATTGTTCCTAATCCTCTTCCGTAATACACAAACGTTTTTCAACTGAAATAAAAAAAATTTTGTTTGGTTCAGCAGAATTTTCTTAAATTATACTTTTTTCTTAAATCATAAATTAGAATCAGAATTAAAATATATCGATTTTGGTTGAAAATGTGTTATTGATATCTTTAGAAAACCCTTCCTTTATCGCATGGATAAGTATCCTAAGTCAGTTTAATTATTTTGTAGAAAAAATGTAATATTGTCTTAACATTGACTTCCAAAACCCCTGAGAAAATAAGTCAGAACACTGTAACACCAGTTACCACTTTTTGCCTTTGTTTTGAAATGCTCTAATTAAGTAACGGTGCAATTAAGTAACAGACAAGGTAAGAAATAGTATAATGCATCTTTTGATTTCGAATTTGATTGCAACTTCACTTACTTCACTTCACTTTAGCTTGACACCTATAGCATGAATATGCCATCAATGGCATCTACTTTTTTCCAAATTTGAACCTTTTTGACACATGATGTGGCAACTATGGGTCTATGGGACAGAGAGCACAGCTGGGAAAGATAAAATGGCAGCCTTTTCCAGATGTGTGAACGGCTGCCAGCACTAGCAACTTGCTGACACTTTGAATCTCTGTACGAGTAAGAAGTCGCTCAGGAGTACAGTTCAAGGAGAAACTGACAAAAGCCTCAATTCAAAGACTTGAGCAAAAGTCTAAAGCTAGCACGAACAGCAAACTCTGCTGACTAATGCTGTTATTATAGATGTACACAGGATGAACAAAAACTACAAATTTAATATGGATTTTCTGTGCTTTACGAGAGAAGGACCTCTTGTTGTCAGGCTACGTAAAGTATGGGGTTATTTTCAATAAAGGTCAACCAATCATTTTCAGCAAGATTAAAATCTACAAGTGAGTGACTGTTCTACAAGTGTTCGGTCTGTTCTGACTGATTTAAGTTCAGGTGTTGGATTAATTAAACTATATTATAATGTAGTTCAGCTTAGTTTGATTCAGAGTATCACAGTGGGTTCCATTTAGATATTGAGCTCTGACCTTGTCCCAATTATTCCACTCTCATTATTAAGATCAAACTAACCCCTTCTTTGTGATTTTTCAATGCTGCTGACATTTTAAAAGAATATAATGTAAAATTTTGCTGCACAGTATGCCATCATTGGCAAGACATTGAAAGCCCTTATGTGCCAAAGGAGCAAAAAATTAGACAGAATTGTTCTTTGACGTTGAATGAATAAGCAAAACAAAAGTACCCAAAAAAACATGAAGAGCCATTCAAACATAAATTATTTGTAATTATAAGTAAATCAAGTTTTAAAATGCGATTAAAAAAAGAAACTGAGACAGGACACCTGCTATTGAAGTCTAGTACTTACTGTACAAGACCTCAGACATTCAGGAGTTTGAACAGGAACGAGGCTTATTTGGGTGTGTGCAAACTCTCCTAAAAGTATCAGAGGACTGATAGTAATAAAAATAATAATACATTTTATTTCAGGTGCCTTTCAGAGTTCTCAGTGACACCGTCAATTATAAAACAAAGTAGAAACTGTAAAATCAGAAAGCAAAACATACAAAATGAACAAAGAAACAAAACTGGTAAACTAGTACTAGTAAACATCAGTAAAACAATACCACCAAGAGATGCTGCTACAGCGAGTTACAGCCCCTCATGAATTATATGAAAGGTGTTCCAATTGGTTTTAAAGCTTGAACACGTAGAACTACTAACAGATTCCTGGAGTTCGTTCCAGAGCAAAAGGGCTGCAGGGCAGAAAGATTTTAGAGGGATGGGGGATGCATTCAAACAGACGAGGGAGATTGCAAAGAGGGAGAAGGTGTATGGGGTGCACTGTACAAAATGATGGCTGGTCTTAGCAAATATTGCTCATAAAAAAAACTAACTTCACTTAAAAAAAAAAAGTTTGGTTTATCTCTTAATTTTAAACCCCCAGCTGTCACATATGAAATTGATTTACTTAAATTAATAAAGAAGCAAAACTAGCAAATTTGTAAAAAATGTAACAGCAATCTATGGTTTATTAAATTTAACACAATACTTTCAGAATGCGTGAAAGGACCGTACTGTCATTGGAAAGGACTGAATGCACAAATTTGTGACAGCCATTTCTGATTTTTATTAATAAATTATATTTTGTGTTCTAAATATGCATGTTACTGTAGCAGCTGAGTACTGAAGCTCGATGCCGGTACGTAACAGGAGCAAGTTAACTGTAGTAACCAGACACATCATGAAACATCATGTACATTTTGGTTCTTTATTTCAGTAATGTTTTAATGTAGTTTTTTTATTTACAAAAAAGGTGTGAGAGACGCTATTCTGCTAAAATTGTGTCGAGCAAATTTTTTTGGGCTCGTGTTTTGCGCGTCCATCAATGTGAAGAATGTATTTTCACTCCAGGAAGAGTTTGTTTGCCAAGTACCCGCCTTTCAAAATCTACTGTTGCAACCTTTCTGGCCAATGAAAGTTATAGTTAAACATGGTACATTGTGGGAGTATAGGATTTTATGTTAATTGTAGTTATGTGTCAGATTAGTGTAGTTTAGTGTTCTAAATTTGTGAACAAGGAAGTGTTTATTAGTTTTTTTTAATGTAAACTCAATTTTGAGTTACCATTATTGTGTTGCAGACCTATTTGCAAAAACATTTAAGCCTCACCAACTAAAAATTTGAATCTGACATTGTTTTAAAATAAATGTGAAAATTGCTTAAAAATAGACTTGCAAAAAATAATGCACTATATTTGAAAACAAATCTAGAATATTTTTTCAGTGTGAGATGAGATGCAGGTGACAGATTGTGGAGTGATTTGTATGCATGGTGAAGAACCTTTGTTCTTCTGTCTGTGTATGTATGTCAGGTTATCATTGAGACAAAACACTTAGTATTATATAATTTAAACAATGAAAAGGTTTAACATTGGTAAATTAAGCAGATTAACTGATGGATATGTTATTTGCTAATATGTCAATGGAGGAAAATGATAATGATTCTGCATGGGTTTATTCAGAGACCTGACGAGAAGGGCTGAAGCTCATTCATACTTATGGAGAGATTTAGCCATGTATAAGTCTCCAATGGAAACCACATTGAATTAACTAGAATGAACAGGTCAAACTCAGAGTTGGTGGGCAAGAATGGTACAAAGAGAACAAAATAAATGTCTTGAGGTTTGGCTGCATTCAAAATTATTAAAATAAAAAATAAAATCATTTACTTATCAACAATTGCTGCCCAGCTGTAAAATAGCTATTGAGGTGTGGATGAAAACTTACAAAGAGCTTTCCACATGTTGTATTAGTAACGTTTAAGAACTCTGAGACCGAACGGTTTAGTTGTGACACAAAGGGGTAGCTGCTGGAGGCTAAAACACAGAAATGTCAAGCCTCTGAGGAGGTTAACTCAGCTTTCACTGAGAATATGCCGTTCATGACATCTGCCATCCCACCTGAGTTTTCCACCTCACAGCAGAAAGAGAAAAGTCATCCATTCTCAATCTATGGGAATATAGCAAGACTTTAATGCTGAGCTCTTGCTGCAAAACATCCCTTCTTTATGAATCTTACTCGATAAATGATGGATGCAACTCTGCTGTCTGTGCAAGGTCCTGTCTGTTCATCCATGTCTCTGTGCTCCTATATGTCTCCTTCTGTCTGTGTTTTTCTCTCTGTCCATCTGTGCAAGCATGTCTCTTTCTGTCTGTTTGTGTCTTTTTACGCCAGTGTCTTTTTATTAGGGCCCGAGCACGCCAGCGAAGCTGTGCGGCGAAGCCCTATTGTATCTGTTAGGATTATTATTGGATCCCGCGGATGCATCGTGCGAGGGCCCGCCCATCGCTGCTTGCAGCTTTAATTCTTGTTGGATCTTTTTTCATCTGTCCATCAGTGCCTGTCTGTCCATGTCTATCCCTGTCCATCTTTCTGTGTGTTCTGTCCATCAGTTGCTGTATGTCCATTTCACTCCCTTCAACTGTGTTTGCCTGTGAGAGTCTGTCTCTGTGTCTCACTCCTTTTCTCTCTGTCCTTGTCTATCTCTTTTTGTATGTTTCTGTATCTGTCCACCTGTGTCTCCCTGTCACTGTCTAATTTATTCTTTCTGTTTTGTCATTGTTTGTCTATCTGTGTGTGTCGATTTTTCTGTCCCTATTAGTTTGTCTGCCTGTATCTGTTCATCTGTGTCTGTTTTTGATAGAAAACAGAACAGAACAAGTGAACAGGATTGGAAAACAGATGGACATTACAAAAAATTAATAGGACGACAATGGAGAGGAATCGAAATAACAAGATAAAAAACTGACAGAACAGGTTAGACAGACAGATGTCAGCTGTTCGCCATTGTTTCAGGAGAAAATATGCACATTGAGTTTGCTTATTTTAATACTCTGCATTGCATTTTAATGTTTACTTGAACTGATCAGTTCTAGGGGTTTAAGAATAGGCTTCAAAACCCACTGACTAAAGATAAATTATTACTATTGGATTGTAAAATGGATTAATTTTCCTGTCCAATGGGACTCGTGATGGTGAGCATCAGAACTACTCAAGCAGCAATTTGAATCTATCTCATAAAGGAAACTCTCTCTGGGAGAGTTGATGTTCTCCTCGTGTAGGTTTTAACCTGGGTAAAAGCTCCAAACTGGGTTTAGCTGCAAATACAAAAATATGTACATAAGTTAATTTGATACTCTGGCCCCTGTATATTATATAAAAGGTGTTTGGGTCTACTAGCCTCAGGGCATGTAAAAGTGTGAAAAATGTATATTCTGTCTTATCACACAAGCGTAAATCCCACATAAACATCCAACGTACTATGGTTGTGTGAATTAAAAGTCCCAAAAAGTAATGGGTCTAGCAGGTTCACCAATCCTGTAAGTAACAATAACGGGAACACATAGTTTACATCCTAAATTTTAAGAATTAATGTTACAGAACAATAAATTAAGTATATTTGCTGTTTATATCACTTGTTTCTTGGCTAAAGTAAACAAAGGTATGTTCAAATAAAATTTCTTTGTTGGGTGAATAAAAATAGCCGACCAACAAACACTGCCTGGGCAGCAATAATACGAACACCACACAAGGGTTAAAAAGTAACTCTATAGTTCCTAATTCAACAGTTTGTTGTTATTCTATTCTTACCATATATAATTAGACAATATGAATTTAAATTTCAATTATCTTAATCTACATTAGGCCTCTTGTTTGTGAAGCTGCTTTGATTAATGATGTGCACATAGTTCCACTCAGTCTGTTTACAGCTTGTTGTCAAAGAAACATTGAATACCAACAAGATTAATGGCAACAGGCTCATGATGCACCAAGTACATAGAGGTTACAATTATGCAACACAACCTTCTGTACGTTCTAGATGGACTGACGTAAGGTGTAATAGAGCAAGTAAAGCTTTGACTGTAGGCTTACAAAGAAAACAAGAAGTTCTGCAATAAAGCTGGATGAGAGAGTTTCAAATGGAGGATTACATCTGCCTGCTCATAACTAATCAGAGTAATTGAGATCATTTTAAATATAAACTAAGGCTTCTACAGTTAAGTAGACTGTCTAATTGTCTTCAGGTAAGCGACAAGGAGATCATTTGGAATTAGCTCATGGTTTCATGCTCAAATAAATGTACATCTGTTAGACACTGTACAATAAATGTTTTAACAGCAGTCAAACACTCATTATAGATTCCGAATCAACAGAAATGGCACAAAGCTTTCTGTTAGCTATTCAGCTATGAAATGGAAAATGGAATCTCCAGTGAATTAATTTCAAAGATGTTTGGATAAAGGTTAGAGAAGAATTTACCTTCACATTTCTGTCTTTTAAAGTATTTTAAGGCATCAACCATTGAACAAAAAGAAAGAACAATTCACAAACTTCATTCACTGTTTTGTTGTGGAAGCAGCAGAATAAAAATGTTGAATGTTGACTATTTGGTGAATAAGCCTAAACATACAAGGTCTTCGCGTTTAAAAAAAAAGATGTAATTTTGCAAATTTAATTTTCAGTCATGTCAGCTGAATTAAAAAGATTCAAATGGGCAATTTCACAGTAATTTTCATATATAATATAAATGATAACATATTTATAAGATAGTTATACTATTACACTGCAAAAAAATGAATTCTAAGCAAAGTTGAAAATGCTTAAAATTAGATTGAAAGTCTTGATTTTCTTATTTTAGGAGGAATTTTCTAATTTTAACCTTTTGAGTATAGATTACTTAGCTTATTTTGAAAAAATAACACTTATTTTTTTGAGGAGAATTTTTTTGTTATTCTGGTCATTTATTTTCTTGAATTAAGAAACTATGTGAAACAAGTTGCTGATTTTGCCACTGATCTTAAAACAAGAATCTTAAAACAAGAATTTTTGACTTAACATATTCTTATATCAATAATGTTATTGATATTTTATTTTAAGAAATCAATATTAAATACAGGTAAAAACATGCATCTTGGAACAAGAAAAAAATCTTAAATCTAGTTTTAGTCAAGATCAAATAAAATATCTGACAATGGGGTAAGAACATTTGATTTAATGAAATAAGACTTTAATGTTTGTGAAAAGAAAAGAAGAAAAAGGATCTACACCGTAAATAAATCATCAATACCCCAAACCTTAATACCCCATCCAGTTGTGTACTAACTTTGATGGAAGAGATCTGTACTTCAAGAAAGTACTCTTGAAACAAGAAAAAAAAACCTCAAATATAGATAAACTCTTCCTAGATGAAGCTAAAGAAGCTGCTAATGGGGCGAGCAAATTTGAGATGGCATGAATTCTTAAAATTAGCAAAAACTTCTAGCTGGTTACATAAGCTGTTGGATCTTAAAAAAAACTCTCAAAACAAGTCTTTCCAAGCTGTAAAAACGCATTGAAACTAGAATATTCCAACTCGTATCTAGTCACTAGTGGTCTTAAAACTAGACAATCTGTCTTAAAACTAGAATGTTTTCTCTTTTAGTTTTATATAGCTTATATGGTCCTTGGTCCTTCGGTTTTTTCTTGTTCCAAGAGTGCATTTTTTTGCAGTGCATAAAGGTAAAATCTTTTTTGGCTAAGACCCACCCAGAAAGACATTTAACTGAAATGTCAAACTAATAATTCACTTTTCACTTCACAGAGAGCTATGTTTTCAGGTCTGGAAATTTCATTAGAATTGAAAATTCAAAAATTGACGAGGGATACACTGCAAAAATGCACTCATGGAAAAAGAAAAAAACCCCTCAAATAAAGGTAAACTCTTCTTATATCAAGCAAACAAAACTGCCAATGGGGTAAGCAAATTTGACTTGGCAAGATTTCTTAAAATTAAAAAAAAATTCTAGCTGATAAATAGACAAAAACTCTCAAAACAAGACTTTACAAGTTGTAAAACTGCACTGAAACTAGAATATTTCAACTTGTATCTAGTCTCTAGTGGTCTTAAAACAAGACAATATGTCTTGAAACTAGGATGTTTTCTCTTTTATTTATGACTAATTTAGAAAATTTAGTATTAAAATAAGTACATACGACCTTAAATTAAGAAAGTTTGTGCTTAATTTTAGTTCTTAAAGTAGAATATGGGTTCTTAAAACTAGAAATTCTAGCTTACAATTTTAATTTTAAATAATTATATTATATATTATTTAGGCCTATTGATGCATTTTCAGATAGGACAGTTCTGAAAGTAGAGATGAAGAACACTTAATAGAGCTCTGGGGAGAAGTTCGGCGAAGCACTAAAGCTGGATTCAAACCCCCGTCACCAGCTATCACTACGCTATCAGTGCTGACAAGTTATTTCAGTTCTGATAAGCTATGTAAAACTAAAAGAGAAAATATTCTAGTTTTAAGACAGATTGTCTAGTTTTAAGACCACTAGTGACTAGAAACAAGTTGGAATATTCTAGTTTCAATGCATTTTTACAGCTTGTAAAGACTTGTTTGGAGAGTTTTTGTATTTTTTTTAAGATCCAACAGCTTATGTAACCAGCTAGAAGTTTTTGCTAATTTTAAGAATTCTTGCCAACTCAAATTTGCTTACCCCATTAGCAGAATCTTTTGCTTGATCTAGGAAGAGTTTATCTATATTTGAGATTTTTTTCTTGTTTCAAGAGTGCTTTTTTGAAGTACAAATCTCTTCCATCAGCGTTTGAACTCAACTGGATGAGGTATTAAGGTTTGGGGTATTGATGATTTATTAACGGTGTAGATCCTTTTCTTATTTTTTTTCACAAACATTTGAGTCTTATTTCAAGAAATCAAGATCTTTCAAGGTTCTTACCTTTACTTGATCTAGACTAGAACTAGATTTAAGATTTTTTTTCTTGTTTCAAGATGCATGTTTTTACCAGTATTTAATATTTATTTCTTAAAATAAAATATCAATAACATTCTTGATATAAAAATACGTTGAGTCAAAAATTCTTGTTTTAAGATTCTTGTTTTAAGATCAGTGGCAAAATCGGCAACTTGTTTCACATAGTTTCTTAATTCAAGAAAATAAATGACCAGAATAAGATTTTTTTTCTCCTCAAGATAATATAAGTTTTATTTTCTCAAAATAAGAAAAGTAATCTATACCAAGAAGGATTAAATTAGAAAATTCTTCCTAAAATAAGAAAATCAAGATTTTCAATCTAATTTTAAGCATTTTCAGCTTTGCTTAAAATTAATTTTTTTTGCAGTGTAAGAATTAAGAATCGAATGTTTATGTGATAGTTTTTTTCTTCCTCTCGTCACCTGTCTGTGATCACCCTCATTTGTTTCACGTGCGGCTGCTTGTGCTCTGATCAGACCTTTTATTTAGCCTTTGTCGTTTTATTGCCAGGTTGCAGATTATTACTCTCTACAGTGGTTTTGTTAGTGACTGTTCATGTTTAATGTGCCCGGATACCTAATGTCTCTTGTATCGCCCAGAAGTACCCTTGTCTAAGTCATGTCTGTGGAGAGAGGACTCACCTGTCGTGTGAGTTGCCAGGTGGCTACAGTTGACAACCGGAGCTGCGTCTCCATTTACATGCCTACACTCCTCCTTTTCCCTACTCGGTTGAGTAGCAGTTTTGTTTTCCTCTTTAATAAATCTCGACGATCACCACTCTGCATTTGGGTCCTCCTTTCCGGAGCATTACAGTTTAGTTGTTTTTTATAACAGCTCGTTGTCAATATGCACACCTCTTTGTCTTAATCGTACAGCTTACAGTTCTTAGTCTTACAGAACTTAGTTTCCCAATGGAATGAAAATAAACACAAAAAAATCAATAAGGTAGCTAGGTCTACTGATGTCATTAGATCCTGAGCTTGTAGTTCTTTGTCAGTGGCTGTAAGTAAGGCAGCTTTGTTTTAAACCATTTCGAGCTCTGAAAAATACAGTGTTGTTTTATTGTTGCTTCAGCTAAAACTAGCGCTGTACAGCCCATGCTATGCCATCTATTGAAATGGCTCATACTTCTTCCTGAGAATTATCTACCTAGTCTTTATTAAACAATAATGCACTGTAACCTGATGCACTCAAGAGATGAACTGGAATCCAAAGATATGGAAGGTCAAACCTTTATGAAAAGATTCATTCAAGGAGGATCTAAGATGAGCTTCTGTTACCTAAGCGCTCAGAGATGTCAGAGTGCTTGTTGTCCATTACAGAGAATCAAACCCTATTTTGGAAATAAAAAGTGTTTTGTTGGTTATAATATTCATTTTGAACCCCTGGCTTTTTAGACTTTGTAGATGTTTTTGATATTTTTCCATACCTTCATCAGTGCAATTGACTTGGCTGAGTTGATCTCTAACTTCAAATATCTAAATTCTTTAGTTCTGGTGCAAAATGAGACCTGTATGAGTCTGTGAGACATGTCGATATGTTATTAATGATAAAACATTAAGTTAGTGTTAAGTATGCCTTTAACCAAGATTATTAAAGGAATTTCAATCAAGATGCAGGGAAAATGCCTCTTGTAATACTCTCGTTTTTTAAAAGTTCCATTCAAAGACTACTATGCAGTAGGTTATCTAGCAAGATAAATGTCTAAATTGTGCCCAAAATCTTTAGATTTTCTCAACACTATTTTAACCCTCTTTTACATTAAACACTCTTCCAATCTCCCAGAATGACATCACAGAGCTGGTGGATGTCTTGGAGGTGAGTTTGGTTAATTTATCATTGTTGAATGCTAGCCTACAACCAGGTCAGGAGATCTTACTAGGCATCAGTTTGTCAAAGCTACATCATTGGGCACTCCAGTGCCAACAGCATTTGTGTTGTCTCAGATCATGACACTCCCACCATTATGCTTGACCATAAGCAAGACTCCTCAAGTTTATCTTGGTCTCATCAAACCAGAGAGCAAGGGCAGAGCAATACTTGTCTTTAGCATGCTTATTTTTAGCTAATTGTTTTCAAGCTTTCTTGTGCATCATCTTTAAAAGAGGCTTCTATGGTGATAGCCGTGCAGACCAATTTTATGCAATGTGTAGCACATTGTTTGAGGCTCGACAGACTGAAAACACACCCTTTCAACCTTCCCAGCAATGTTGGCAGTTCTCATACATCCCTTTCTTGAAAACCTCTGAAATGACAACCTGAGGATATGATGCTTCTGGTCAACCATAGTGAGGCCTGTTCTGAATGCAATATACTCTCACCATGCTGTAGCTTAGTGTTAATGTTTGGCTGCCTTAAGGGTACCAGATGTATTTGTAGATCATCTTTTCCAGAATTTATTTTATATGTGGGATAGCAAATGCCAACAATTGCCCAAGCTGTACATCAACTACTTTATTTTAATTTAGTTTTTTCATTGTAGCACTATATCCTTTGTGTTGTTTTTTCACATGAAGATGAAATTCACAAGTGATCTTAATTAGCATTTTTTTTGCATGCCGTCATCCCTCACAGTACTTTCGCAGAACATGTCTTCTGCTACCACAAGTTGATGATATCATTGGCCAACTATCATTTCGCCTACCTCTGAAAACATTTAAAGTGTTTTATTCTCCCATTGATTTTGCTTTTCATTTTCATGGAACTGCACAATAGGGCAGACGAACAGACCTTGTCCTGTGACCTTTTTATTGGAAACTTTTTGTTTTAAACATTTGTGTGCTCTTATAAGTCTAATTTATGTAAATGGAAATAATGAAAATCAACTGAAGGACATTTTATGTAGATGCAGAATCAAAGACAATGATGTAAGTTATCCTGCAATAACTGAACTCATCTCTGCCGTGGGTACTGTGCACAGCGGTGCATTAGCCTGAAATCAGTCCCCAAAATGGTCATTCTCTGGATACAAGTGCTTCCTTGATTGCTTACTGTTGATTAAAGCACCTTGCAGGAGGAAATCAAGGTATCCTCTTGACTCATTGATCTTCAACTGTCCTTGGTGAGCTCAGCATATGGAGCCTCATTCTTTACCAACATGTCAAGGACCAACCTTGTTTTCAGAACTCATCTCAGTACATTTTATGAACTCAAGATGCAATTTGCTCATGCTGGTATCTGGTTTCAAATTTACCAATAGTTTTCACTTTGTTATACCAGTATTTAATTAACAAATGCATTCATATAAAGGCAAAATTATTTGATCAGAGACACTATTCTCAGAAAAAGAATATTAATTTAGACTCTTCTGAAGTAGCTTATTTTTTCAGAAACATTAAAAAATAAAAATAATAAAAAAGGGCCTATTTAGCACCAAACCGGGTTCCTTGGCTCGGAATCATAGGGACACCTTTATTGCTGCTATTTAGTATTAGTCTCCAAACGTGCCATTTAAAACTGACCATCAAAAGTGTTTTTTAAGAATCAACCCCAATTAGAGCATCTGGTTCTTTAAATGGAAAACGTGGTTTATAAATATACTTCTGTGGTTTTTTGGACTGTAATTTTGGTTTGTCATTAGCTCTAAAACTCACCAAAAAGGATGCCCTATGCCAGGGGTCCGCAACCCCCAGCTCTGGAGCCGCATGTGGCTCTTTAGTGCTGCCCTAGTGGCTCCCTGGAGCTTTTTCAAAAAAATGTTTGAATATGGAAAAATGGGGGAGGTAAATATATTATATATATAAATAATTTTTTTGTTTTAATATGGTTTCTAAAGGAGGACAAACATTTTTAACGTTTTCCAATGCTGTAAAAGTGTGTAGAATAATTGTTTAACTTCAACATTTCTGTCAATGAAGATTTGTGTCATATCCTGCGACACACGTTTCTACCAGGGGTGCAGGATGCCAGGCAGGAGGCTGTATGATGGGCCATGGATCCCAAAAGGAAAAAGAGAAAAATAACTTTCAACGTTTCTTGACCTAATCATTCATAGCCAATGCGGAAGGACTGCCTGAATGTTTGGTCTGTAGCGAGAAGATGTCAAATAATAAGAAGAGTAATATGAAAAGACATTTCCAGGGTAGGCATGCAAGTATTTAGTAACAAAGTGCCTGTTTTTATAAGTGATTTCTTATTTTTGTCAGTATATATTTGGATTACACTGGGATATTATCAAATCAAACTTAAACTGTATTAATTTGATTTTATATACTTTACCTTTTCAAAAGGCTGCTGTTTTATTTTTATAAATGCAGGCTGCTTTTTATTTCACTGTTTGTTGCCCACATAAGGGGCATGTTATGCATGTTCCATTTTGATGTAGTTTTTTCGAATCCTCAAAATAAAAATTGAAATCCTTCAAAAATCAGATTTATTTTTAATAAATAAATATATATATAATATGTATATTTATAATATAAAATATATTATAAATATACATAACTCATTAATATTGTAATGAAGTTAAACTTGAGGCGGCAGAGTAGTCACGTGGTCACAGGAGAAGGCTAATTATGTATTTGTAGCCAACTTAGTCATTTTTATAGTAGGCTAATATAGTTAATATAGATGCATACAGTATGTGTTGCCTGCATTATAAAACTTTTACAATTTTAATTTAATTTTTTGCGGCACCAGAAATATATATTTTTTTTGGTTCAATATGGCACTTTCAACATTTTGGGTTGCCTGCCTATGATTACAAGGCAATCAGATGTTCCAAACCAATGCAGTTTGTTGAGTTTGTAAAAGTATGAAAAGCCCACCCTAGTTATATATATATAACTCTGACTAGGATGTCTGCTAGATAACTTTGATAAATCAAGCATTCAAGCCAATTTTCCATTTCTTTGCTAGAAATAAAATCTATTTCACAAACCACAATTCTTTAGAAGGAATGAGGTCTTTCTCTTTAGACGCTCTACACAAAAGCACCCAAAATCTGGTAAACGTGGTTGGCAAAACTACAATCCCTTTGATCTAAAGCATTGCATTGTTGTTTTCTGTTTGTGGGTCTCTTTTCTTATCTTCAAATCAATGAACAGCTACTCACCCAGATGTTGCCATCTTGATGATATGGTTTCCAGTTTCTGCCTGTGTCACTATAAAGCAGGCGGTACCGTGTTGTCCAGTCAGAGCTGCTGTATCGACCCTGGGTGGCGACGGCAGAAACCTGTTTTCTGCTTCCCAGGTCGACCTGCAGCCACTGATAATGATCACTGTCTAGTGGAGACCAGCCCCCCGCACCTACACAAAGAGTACAACACTCAGCATCTTGCTCTATTGTTCTGAAGTCTTTGTAATCATGTCACAGAGCTTAAAAATAAACAATTGTTTGCTTAGTTTAATTTGATCTTTTTCTCTTTCTAAAACTATACATTTCATGGATAATACACAGCAGTGTTTGCATATGTTGTGTATCATGTGTATTAATATCTTCCTGCTTTTATTTTAAAGAAAAATATATTACTCTCAGACAGTTTTGATTAAATTTGACCAAATACTTTTGTTTGTTTCATTCGTAAGTGTTAATTTTACGTAAACACTAAAACACAATGCAATTGTGCATAAACTATTTTTTTGATCATCAATAATTCTTAAGTATTAAACAAAGTTGTATTTAAAAAACACATTTTTATGTACAAAATCAAAAAACCTGAATGCTGATATTAACTCAGTTTTAGGCTTGTTAACATAAACTTGTTAATGTTTAGGCAACATAGATGTAAAGTTTTACTTTAATAAATAATATTAGATGCAACATATGAAGGCAATTTTAAATTTAGGCCAGGTATTATTAACATCCATAATACATACATAATACAATACAAAATACATACAGTGCTGTGCAGTTCTAGGCAGGCTTAAAGCCTTGTAATCAAAGAGCGCTTTTAGAAAACAAAATAGTAATGATTGTTTATTCTTGCCACTTTATAAAATGCGAACAAACTAGAAATATAAACCAAGTCAACATTTGGTGCTACAGCCTATTTCTTTCAAACCAACTTTTAGGGGCAACATTTCAAATTCTTTCAGGGGCACTTTTATTATTTTTTACAGGATTATAATCAGGTGCATGATCAAACATTTATCCTCAACAGGTTCAATGTTCATTAGTATTGTGTGATGGATAAGTTACAAGTGGCAAGAGGAGCACAGTGAAATGGATCTGAGGAACAGCTTGAGCAACTATCCAAAAATCTATAGTTGATGTTTTGAAGGCAACATTAACCATTTTGTTTCTTTGAGTCAGCTTCTGATTCTGCTTTTGTT